>CM066987.1:84617837-85354087 GCA_033977485.1 Hydrangea macrophylla | reverse complement strand
CCATTGAGGGAAAATTAGAGGGAAACCAAAAAAAGAATTTTTATGCAAAAGCGAGTGAGATCAAACGAGCGTTGTTTTCAAATCAGCCTATGATTGTACTTTTGTACAAAGAGGCATTTTTAAACACTAACCAAATTGACTCATCTTTGCCTAGTTCTGTTGTTTCTCTTTTGCAGGAGTTTGGTGATATCTTTCCCGAGGAGGTTCCACATGGTTTACCCCCTATTCGAGGGATTGAACATCAAATTGATTTCGTGCCCGGTGCTACCATTCCAAACCGACCAGCCTATAGAAGCAATCCTGAGGAGACAAAGGAGCTACAAAAGCAGGTTAGTGAGTTGATGGAAAAGGGGTACATAAGAGAAAGTATGAGTCCATGCGCCGTTCCGGTGATTTTGGTTCCTAAGAAGGATGGGACGTGGAGAATGTGCGTTGATTGCCGAGCCGTCAACAACATAACGGTAAAGTATCGACACCCTATTCCTCGCTTAGATGATATGTTAGATGAGTTGCATGGTTCTTGTATATTTTCTAAGATTGATTTGAAAAGTGGGTATCATCAAATTAGAATGAAAGAAGGTGATGAATGGAAAACTGCATTTAAAACAAAATATGGTTTGTATGAATGGTTAGTTATGCCTTTTGGATTAACTAATGCTCCTAGTACTTTTATGAGATTGATGAACCATGTTTTGCGTGCTTTCATTGGAAAATTTGTAGTTGTTTATTTTGATGATATCCTGATTTATAGCAAAAACTTGGAAGAGCATTTGAAGCATTTAAAACTTGTGTTAGATGTGCTTAGAAATGAAAAGTTGTTTGCTAACCTAAAGAAGTGCACTTTTTGCACCGATAAGCTTGTGTTTCTTGGTTTTGTTGTGTGTGCACAAGGAATACAGGTTGATGAAGAAAAGATTCGTGCTATCCAAGAATGGCCAAGCCCATCTAGTGTAAGTAATGTGCGAAGTTTTCATGGACTTGCTAGTTTTTACAGGAGGTTCGTGAAAGACTTCAGTAATATAGCTGCACCGATAACCGAAGTCATCAAGAAAAATGTTGGGTTCAAATGGGGGGAAGAGCAAGAGAAGGCATTTCAATTACTCAAGGAGAAGTTAACTCATGCACCTTTACTTGCTTTACCTAACTTTACAAAAACTTTTGAAATTGAATGTGATGCTTCAGGTTTAGGTATTGGCGCCGTGCTTATGCAAGAAGGAAGACCGATTGCATACTTTAGTGAGAAGTTAAGTGGGGCTGCCTTGAACTATCCCACGTATGACAAAGAGATGTATGCATTGGTTCGAGCTTTGGAGACATGGCAGCATTATTTGTGGCCTAAAGAGTTTGTGATTCACACCGATCATGAGTCTTTAAAGCACCTTAAAGTCCAACACAAGTTGAACAAGAGGCATGCACGATGGGTTGAATTCATTGAGACGTTTCCATACGTCATTCGATATAAACAAGGTAAGGAGAACATCGTTGCCGATGCACTTTCTCGAAGGTACATTCTAATCTCCACTCTTGATGCTAAGATTCTTGGTTTTGAGCATATTAAAGAATTATATCCTTTAGACCTAGATTTTAGGGAAGAGTTTGAATCTTGTGCAAAAATTGCCCATAATAAATTCTATAGGCATGAGGGGTTTTTATTTCGAGAAAATAAATTGTGCATTCCAAATTGTTCTGTGAGAGAGTTGCTTGTGAGGGAGTCACATGGGGGAGGGTTAATGGGACATTTTGGGGTAGTTAAAACATTAGCCGTTCTGCAAGAACACTTCTATTGGCCACGCATGAAACAAGATGTTGAGAGGATTTGTGGTAGATGTGTCACATGTAGGCGAGCGAAATCTAGAGTACAACCCCATGGCTTATACACACCTCTTCCAATTCCTAGTGAACCATGGATTGATATTTCAATGGATTTTGTGTTAGGTTTACCTAGGACTAAACATGGTCGAGACTCAATTTTTGTGGTTGTGGATAGATTTTCCAAGATGGCACATTTTATTCCATGTCACAAAACTGATGATGCTTCACATGTTGCTGATTTGTTCTTTAAGGAGATTGTGAGATTACATGGTATGCCTAGAACCATTGTTTCAGATAGAGATGTTAAGTTCTTGAGTTACTTTTGGAAGACCTTGTGGTGTAAGTTGGGGACTAAGTTATTATTTTCTACTACTTGCCATCCACAAACTGATGGTCAAACCGAAGTAGTAAATAGGACTTTATCTACTTTGTTAAGGGCTATTATTAAAAAGAACATCAAAACATGGGAAGAATGTTTACCACATGTTGAGTTTGCTTATAATCGTACTATCCATTATGCTACTAAATTTTCACCCTTTGAAATTGTGTGTGGTTTTAATCCTTTAACTCCTTTGGATTTATCTCCTTTACCTGTTACTGAGCATGTTAATTTAGATGGCAAAAAGAAAGCAGATTTTGTTAAGCAGATTCATGAGAAAGCAAGGCTCAATATTGAGCGAAGAACGGAGCAATATGCGATGCAAGCTAACAAAGGGCGACGTAATATCATCTTTGAACCCGGAGATTGGGTTTGGGTACACATGCGAAAAGAAAGATTTCCTGCACAGAGGCGTTCTAAATTGCTTCCCCGAGGCGATGGTCCTTTTCAAGTTCTTGAGCGCATCAATGATAATGCCTACAAGCTAGAGTTGCCTGGTGAGTATAATGTTAGTACTACTTTTAATGTTGCTGATTTATCTCCTTTTGATGTAGGTGATGATTTGAGGACAAATCCTTTTCAAGAGGAGGGGAATGATGAGAACATGGCGGCTAGCACAAGGTGGAATGCGGACCCGAACCACGTGTCAATTGGTCCGGTTACAAGGGCGCGAGCAAAGCGGTTCAAGGACAATCTCATTGGGCTGGTTCAACAAATTTGGGTTGAGACTAATCTGAGTGGCCCAAAGGAGGATACTAGTGATCTACAAGGCTGGGTGTCCATGATTCAAGCTATAGAATAAATTATAGGCTTGCATGCCAACTTAGGGATTTTTTATATTCATTAGTTTCTTTTTATTTTAGTTTTGGGATGAATTATATTGGACCATAATATTTCGTAGGCTTAAAAGGGCCCAACTTTAAGCCTCATCTATTTAAACAGTTTTAGGGTTTGTAATATTCAGTTTTTGATCATTAATAATATTGTGAGAGTTTTCTCTTTGGTTCTTTGAAGAACTATTCGAACTTATCAGATTTACTCTGTGGCGTTCATACCTTGACTTATCAATCGAGTTTTCCATCCTTGATTGTGGCGTCTCCATCCTTTATACCCAGGTTCGCATCTGTTATAGGTGTTGGGTCGCGGTTTCCATTGAATATGACAGTAGAACGGTCCGAGACATTAATCGTGTTACGGGTTTCGTCACAGTATTGGCGGGGTTCGTATCAATTTAAGTCTAATTAATCATTATTAAGACATGGTTTAAGCCCTAAGTCATAGGAGAATCATTTGGACCATTATTTACAAAGTTGGTCAAATGTGTCATAAAATTCTGAAAATTGCAGAGAGCAGACCAGAACTTTAAAAAAAGAAAAAGCATGTTTCCCATGGTTTGATGTCGGTGAATTTTGAACACAAGATGACTCTGTGAGTCTAGTTTCCAAATCAAAAAGAAAATCACAGTTTTAACGGTTAGATCTCTGGGAAAAGGCCAAGAACCATACATCACTCAGAGATGTACAACTCTCTGTCCAGAGATATTGTTTGATTTTTTAAAAATAGCAAAAAGATCAGAAATGCTTTGTTCTTTTTAGTGTATCTTCCTAACACATTAAACCTCATAGAAAAAATTATTTGAAGTCAAAGAAACTTTGTTAAGGTTCTAATCTATTAATTTTAAAACGGATTTGCTGTTCTAAAATTCTGGACAGATTATTGTTACTTCACAAAACTCATGACCAAACCACTTTAAACATGAAATCTCCTTAAAACAAAAATTGCAGTGGTAGAACTTTGAGTTATAGACACTTTCCCGTTGGTTTCACTTGATTCCAACGGTTAGATTTCGAACTAAAAATCTTTGATCAAAAATAGTTTGTGAACTCACTATTTTCATTTGTCAAGTTCAACTTTTATTTGTTAACCCCAACTATTAAACCATGAAGTTGGGTTTAAACCAAACCACTTCTCCTACCATTTGATGGTCATTGGAGATCAAGACATGACTAAAACTCATGAGTTTTCAAGGAATATAAGGAGACTCCATGAAAACTCAAGCTTAGAGGACCCAAACCATGGTATGGGTTTGGATTCATCTACTTGTTCTTACTAAAATGATTATCAACTTTAAATCTCATGTGAATCATAAGCTTACATGAGACTAAAAGATCAAACTCATGAGATTCAAGTGAGATATGAAAGATCCCCAAGAGTCCCAAGGGAAGAACATAAACAAGAAAAAGATAAGAAGAATTATAGAACTAGCTCATGAACTTCAAGAGGATATCGAGAAGACCCCATGAAATTCTAAGTTAGAGAATCCAAGTCATGAATATGGACTTGGATCCATCTATTTGTTTACAAAGTGAAGTGATGATCAAACTTTGACTCCCATGTGAAGCATAAGCTTACATGAGATTCAAAAGATCAAACTCAAGAGCTTTCAAGAGAGATATTGAGGATCTCCAAGAATCTCAAGAGAAAAGTATAAACAAAAAGAGGAAATGAAATCAAGAAAACTAAGAGAGCAAGTGCTCTAAATCCATAAAAGAAAACTAACAAGAGTAGAGTATCACCTCCAACTATCCTCAAACTTATATATTTTGAAGATCTTCCAAGCTCTTCTTTAAGCTCTCCTCCTAATGTTCTCTCTTCTACCCAAATGTTCTTCTCTCAAAAGTTCTCCTAAATTCTTCTCAAATTCCCCCAATATTTTTTTTTCTTTCTCTTGGTCCCCCTTTTCAATGAAGACACCTCTTCTTATATAGACAAAAATACCTAGGTAATTTTAGTGAATTCGGAGTAAAAAAATAGCTGTAAATACAGCATTTAGTGGTACAATGCGTACTTTCTGAAAAAAGCAGACTGCTGGAGCTAACGGTAGTCAGGAAGTTTTTCGCGGCACTCTGGGAGTGCCGGAACGGCACTTCGTGAAAGCCGCGGCGGCATTTCATGACTGCTGCGCGGCACTTACTGAGAGCCGTGCCAAATTATTGATTGCCGCATTTATGTCAGCCTTACTTTATCAGTTTTTTTTTTATTTTTCCGCATACATATACGTATTGTACCACAAAATACGGACTTTAAAAGCAAACGGCAGTCAGAAAATGTTGGCGGCATTCAGTGAGAGCTGGTCCGGCATTTTGTGAGTGCCGCAAAAACTGCCG
This sequence comes from Hydrangea macrophylla, assembly GCA_033977485.1. NCBI lineage: Eukaryota > Viridiplantae > Streptophyta > Magnoliopsida > Cornales > Hydrangeaceae > Hydrangea > Hydrangea macrophylla. The sequence goes on along the minus strand of CM066987.1, from coordinate 85,348,729 downwards.
TGTGCCGGTTTCTATTAAACTTCCCCTTTTAGGTCTTTTCTTTTCTCCTTTTTCTTCTAAAAAACTTATTTTCGGGGATCTTTGCCAAACGTGATGTTTTCACTCCTGAATTCTCCTGAATACCCGGTATTTCTTTTTTTGTGAAAATTTTATTGCGTTTGGAGAACTTTCTGAAGAGCTTGGAATACTTCAAATCTTTCGGTCCTTATCATTATCGGATATGGAGGTGACACTCTCCTTAATTCAACGTTTGGTCAAAATCGGGAAGTCTACAGTTTTCCCCTCTTCGACAGAGCTTGTGGCGCAACGCATTTCACAAGTGAATGTCGAAGCCCGTGTGAAGACAAGCCTTTGACCAAACTATCAGATTTAGGTAAAAACAAAATGCGTTGTAAAAAGAGAACATGTGCGCAACAATGGTTCACGCTGGTCGTGCTCGATAATGAGTTGCCTACGTATCCATTCAGGAATCAGACCAAGACGTAGTTCGGGCAATGGTTAAACACACACAAGCGCAAATAGTTATACAGATGAATGCACCTATCTTATCGTGATGCACGTGCTCAAGCAATCTCGTGCTTAGCAACATATTGTTCTTTCTTAGTATAAAAAATGCACACTATGCCATTCTACTTATGATGTCATTTTATTATAGGAAAGTCACAACCGTCATAGAAGCGCTTCCTATGCTTAATCCCCCAACATTCTTTAAGAGTCATCTAATCGACTGAGATGTGCTTCGCGCCTTATACTCCGGTGTCAAACCAGGTAGCACACTGAAAGACTGAGATGCGCTTCACGCCTTATACTCCGGTGTCTTCCAAGAATCATCTGATCGACTGAGATGCGCTTCGCGCCTTATACTCCGGTGTTGAGTCAGGAACCACACTTTTTTGAAAAGACTGAGATGCGCTTCGCGCCTTATACTCCGGTGTCTTTCAAAGATCATCTGATCAACTGAGATGCGCTTCGTGCCTTATACTCCGGTGTCGAATCAGGAAGCACGTTGAAAGACTGAGATGTGCTTCGCGCCTTATACTCCGGTGTCTTCCAAGAATCATCTGATCGACTGAGATGCGCTTCGCGCCTTATACTCCGGTGTTGAATCAGGAACCACGCTGAAAGACTGAGATGCGCTTCGTGCCTTATACTCCGGTGTCTTTCAAAGATCATCTGATCAACTAAGATGCGCTTCGCGCCTTATACTCCAATGTCGAATCAGGAATCACACTGAAAGACTAAGATGCGCTTCGCGCCTTATACTCCGGTGTCTTTCAAGATCATCTGATCAACTGAGATGAGCTTCGCGCCTTATACTCCAGTGTGTCGAATCAGAAAGCACACTGAAAGATTGAGATGCGCTTCGCGCCTTATACTCCGGTGTCTTCCAAGAATCATCTGATCGACTGAGATGCGCTTCGCACCTTATACTCCGGTGTCGAATCAGGAACCACGCTGAAAGACTGAGATGCGCTTCACGCCTTTTACTCCGATGTCTTTCAAAGATCATCTGATCAACTGAGATGAGCTTCGCGCCTTATACTCCGATGTCGAATCAGGAAGCACGCTGAAAGACTAAGATGCGCTTCGCGCCTTATACTCCGATGTCTTCCAAGAATCACTGATCGACTTAGATGCGCTTCGCGCCTTATACTCCGGTGTCGAATCAGGAACCACGCTGAAAGACTGAGATGCGCTTCGCGCCTTATACTCCGGTGTCTTTTAAAGATCATCTGATCAACTGAGATGCGCTTCGCGCCTTATACTCTGGTGTTGAAGTGAGTTTACTCTGAAAAATCCGCAGCCCTTCGGCCCCGTCGGATATATTTTCTCACAATGATCCGCAGCTCTTCGACCTCGTCGAATATGTTTGCTCTGAATTCGGGGTCAATCAGACTCAACATTTCATTTTTCAAAATCGAGAGTCAATCAGACTTAACTCAATTTAATTCAAAATTTGGAGTCAATCAAACTCGAATCAGTTCAATCCCAAAAATCTGGAGTCCTTCAGACTTAATTCGATTTTCTAAAATCGAGAGTCGGTTTGACCCAACAAATTCCCTTCTTAGTCAAACAAATTTCATTCCATTCACTTTCAAAAATTCGGAGTCTAGTACATCAGACTCAAATTATTTCAAATTTCTAAATCGGGAGTCCGATGGGCTTAAATTATTTCAAATATCTAAAGCCGGGGGTCCAATAGACTCAAATCCACTTCAATTTCCAAAATCGAGAATCAGTTAAACTCAATTAAATTCAATTTTCCAAAAATTGGTAGTCAATCGAGCTTAATTTTTTCAAATTTTGATCAGGAGTCAGCCAGACTCAAATAAACTCAATTTTACCAAGTCTAGGGTCGATTCGACTCAATTTGAGTTCAAATTCAAATGCTAAATTAGGAGTCGCCTAGACTCGACTTAATTCATTTCTGAAATCAGGAATCAGCCAGACTCAAACAAATTCAATTTCACCAAGTCCGGAGTCAATTTGACTCAAATCCAGTTCAAATTCAAATCCTAAATCAGATGTCAATCAGACTTGATTCAATTCCTATTTCGCAAAATCGGACAAAACCAGGAGTCAATCGGACTCAAAGAAATTTAAATTCACAAAATTGGACTTTAAAGGATTTCTATTTCAGAAAAGAATTTTTACAAAATTGGGAGTCAATCGAACTCAAAGAATTTCTATTTCACAAGATTGGGAGTCAACCAGACTCAAAAGAATTTCTAATTTCCAAAAACATGAGCACATCAGACTCAAAAGAATTTCTAATTTCAAAATCGGAGTCAAACATACTCAAAATAATTTCAAAATTCTAGAACAGGAGTCAATTGGACTCGAATCGGATTCTATTTCGCAACACCGAGAGTCAATCAGATTCAAATCTAAAATTGGGAGTCGATCAGACTCAAAGAATTTCAATTTAAAAAACTGACTCAATTTGATTCAAAAACTCAAAAATCTGGAGTCAATCAGACTCAAATGAATTTTTCTAGAATTAGAAGTCAATCAGACTAATTCAATTCAATTTCTAAGCTCGGGTGCTAAGTTAGACTTTCATGAATCGAGAGTAAGACGGACTTAATGATTTTAATTTCCGTAATCGGGAGCCAATCAGATTCAACTTATTAAATCTGGCGATAGTTAGATCCATTTTAGCCAAAACTTTCGAAAGTTTGGAGTCGGTTAGACTCAAAGAATTCAATTCCAACAAAATTCGGAGTTAAGCAGACTCACAAATTCAAACGGAGTCACGTGGACTAAAAAATTCATATACATAGTCATGCGGACTCAAAATTTCATATTTCAATAAGACAGAGTCATGCAGACTCAAAATTTCATTTCTTTATTCAAACAAAGTCACACAGGCTGAACAAATTCACTTTTTACATAGAACGGAGTCACACGGACTCAACAAGTTTAATTTTTATAAAAATGGAGCCATACAGAGTTAACAAATTCACGTTCTACATAAATAGAGTCACATGGACTCAATCAAATTCAAAGAATTGATTTTACAAAAATGGGGAGTCCTCGGACTCAAAGAATTTTTTTTACAAAAATTGGGAGTCCTCAGACTCAAAGAATTGGTTTTACAAAAAAAAGGTAGTTCTCGGGCTCAAAGAATTTTATTTTACAAAAATGGGGAGTCCTCAGACTCAAGGACTTGATTTTTTTTTTTCAAGATTTAAGGAGTGTTGAGACTCATAGAATTTGGACAGAGCTGATAGAAATAATGATTTTCTTCATTTGCGGACCTTCGGAAGAAACATTTCGATCTTGTCAAAAGAGGGAAATCACCTTTGCCCCTAGTCTTGGACTCTTCTTATATTGCCACTTTAGCATTACGTTGTGATGATGTTTGAAGCCTCTGCTTGAATTGCTCTTAGGATGCTCATGGAGACTTTTTAAATCTTTATTCATCATCTTAGACCCATACATTTGAGACCATTATTGACTCATCAAAGGAGGACAGACTTGACAAAGCAATTACGTAAGACGACTGACTCAAACTCTATATTATCATGATTTAATGTGCTTTTATTGTGAATAATGTATCATCTCACCTTGCATTTATTCATCATCTTACAAATGGTAGTGCTTTGCTGATAAATCTAAACTTTGAAAACTTCCTCTTTTCGATTTAGCGAATTCTTTGCCCATCTAGAATGTGCTTCAAATTAGTGCTTTAGCTTATAGAATGAAAGACACTCTATTTCAATCCTTTCAAAACAAACTCAATTACTTGAGAACTTGCCTCTGGCATAGAGGGATTTTGGCAAACAAAGTTTGCCCCTAGTTTGAAAGAGACTTAGGGGCTTGCTTCTATGATAAAAGGGATTTTCAGCAAAGGAAGTTTGCCCATGGTTTGGCGATATATATATATATATATATGTGGCTTCAGGCAAACGTAAGTTTGCCCTTAGTCTGAAGGAAGGAAACCAAAGGCGCAAAAGGGTATTGCTTGCAGTTTAGGGATGGCTATGGACCGAGAACCTTGGGAGGTTCGCCTAGTTATCCTCGAGCGGGAATCAGGTCCAAAGTAGTTCGGCCAAGGCCTGAAAGAACAATAGCATGAGATGATGGGGTGATGACAGAACCAGATAGGTTGCCTAGTATCAGGTCGAGCATAGTTCAAGTACTCTGGAGGTCTTGAAAGAATTAGGCTTCAAGAATTGGTGGGCTTTTCGAGCCATGTTGCCATTTGGGTCTAGGGAGTGCATGTCACTTGTGGTAGCCCTTGTGTAGCATGATGAACTACTTTTTCCTTTATTTTATTCTCTTTCCTCTTTTCTTTTCTTTTCTTTTCTTTTCTCCTCTTTATTTGACGGTTGATTCTTTAACCTTTTCACTAGCTAGTTAATCTTTACAACTCTCATCATGTTTTATTCATACCCTATCATATTCACAAAGTAATATCATCCCTTCAAATCTTTATTTGTTTTTTTTTCAAAGATATCTCTGTATTGTTTTAGGCTCACTTAGTGTTTGAGCCTCTCATGAAAATTTTGAAGCTGATAGGTCCCTCTTTTCATTTCCAATCTCTTTTCTTTGTTTATGAACAACACAAAGCCTTGAGATAGTTCATGTGCCGTTGATCTACTTTGAAGTGCTCAAGAATTCTCAATCTTATCTATTCTCTGGCTTTTCTTTTCTCTTTCCTTTCTTTTCTCTACCTTACTATCTCTTATTCTTTCCATGATTTTGACTGGCTAGGATTAGGATTTTTGAGATCAACACGCATCTTATTTGTGCTCTAACTTTTGCCTAGGCGCCCTTCTGGGTTTTCATCCAAGCGAGCTCTTTCTTCTTTCTTTTTTTTTTTTCTTCTTTTTTTGTGCTCTAATCTTTTGCCTAGGCGCCCTTTCGGGTTTTCATCCTAGCGAGCTCCTTCTTCTTTTCTTTTTCTTTTTCTTTTTTCATTTTCTTTAATTATATTTTTTTTGGAAGAAGAAGTTCATTTAAAATGTCTAGCTACCATCAAGGACCAAATTTATGACTTTAGACTGGTTGGGCTCATCTTTTAGGCTTGGTATTTGAGAAAATGGGATGGTGAGCAAGCTTCAAGTTCCAATTTCGTCTTTTCAAGATTGAGCAAGAGCATCTTTAAATTCTTAAAGTAAAGCTAATCAATTCTCTACTCCTCCTTGGCTTCGGCACAAAATTTGCTTTGGTCACTTGGGGATCCTTTTAAATGCAAAGATTTATTAACAAAGTATTTTCCATGATCGTTTGAAAAAGTGACTTTTTTTTCTTTTTCTCCTTTTTTTTTGTTTTGTTTTGGGCTTAATGATCCATACATTCACGACTTAGCACACTGAATCAAGAAAAATGAGATTTTATTCAACTAGTAGGGAAGGAGGATTACATCACTCGACTCGATAAACTCGACAAAGACTTGCAAACAGACTTGATAACAGACTGACCAGAAGACTCGACTAGACTTGACATTTGACTCCAACCTAACATAACTCGACTACCAGACTTGACTTGGTCTCAATTGGAGTGTCACAGATAATTTTCAATTTATTGGGTCCCCAAGAGCATCCACATTTGATTTAGCAGTAGCATTTCCAAACACTATTACCTCACTGGCATCTTCCTCAGGTTCATCATTCCCCTTTTGTATCTTTGTAGGAACATCATCTGCCCTTATGGCCCATTTTTCAGTCCAATGGCCCTTCTCTGACTCATACAGAGTATTGTCAATGCCTTTTTCGATTCTGTTGATTGGGTCGGGGCCAGTTGGTTGTTGCGCACTCATGGAGGCAACGAATCCCTTGAGAGTATTCAGCGATGGCTGTGATTGAAAAGATTGTATGTCATGCCAGATGCTACTCGGTGGGTTCAGCAAAGGAGTGATGATTTTATACTCAATGAGATCTTGGATATCATGGCGGAGTTTCATGCAATAGTTAGTTGTATAGCCAGGGGTCTGGTGGTAGGCACAGTACAAAGACAGGTCACATTTGCGGGGTAAGGGATTTGGTAGTGGCTTTGGGTCCAGGGGGTTGAGGTGACCATTCTTGACAAGGTGGCCAAGGGCCATGGATAATGGCATGCTAAGGTTGGTGAAGATTCTCGGCTTGCGGGCTTGGTTTGTTTTTGAAGTCGACTTTGAGCTAGAGTTGGTTTTTGGGTTGAGATGTGGACTTGGAATAGCTCTTTGGTTAGTTGGGATTGGGCCTGGATGTGGGCTTTGGTGAATGGTTAAGCTTGGGTATGGACTTTGGTGATAGGTTGGGTTTGGACATGGGCTTCGGTGCACAGGTGGGTTCAAACATGCCTGTTGGTGCTTCTTTAAGCAATCCATTATTCTCTGATCTGTCTTTTCCTCATCAGGGCCCATTTGATCTTTCAATAATTGAATGAACTCAAGCATGACCCCCTCCAATTGCTTCACCCTAGAATCTTGTTGCTCAACAACGACTTGCAGTTTGCTCACTTTCTCCTCCAAAGCTCTGTGGGCCATTGGTGGGTTTGTCTCGACATGATGGTCCATGATCTTCTCTAATTAAGAGAGATAAACCCAAGAAGATTAGAAGTGTCCTTACTAGGGGCTCTGGTTGTTCCACTCTTTCTAAAAAAAACAGATTGGAAAAAAAGGTCCGCATGCAGAATTGAATAGTTAGGGATTTTTGAGGGACTTTGATCGTAATCGGGAAGAAGATGTTGTGAGTTTGTACGCTACACGTACGTAATGATATCGATTGGTGAGAGTGCAAAATGTACATGCTCTTATGATTTGATGCATGCACTACACACATGGCACACGAATGAAATGCAAGGGTGTGTGTGCCTACTTTATATGCCAAAGCAAAGGAAAATTCTAATCCTAACAGGTAAACACATAAGCACATAAAATCCTCACCCATGTCAGGTGCAATAATTTCTCCTTTCATTGTGATCCCCACTACCCGTTCAAAGGTCGGGTTTTTTTTTTAAAAAAAAATTTCAAAATTCATTTGAAAAGCATTTCTTTAGAACGATGAGATCTTTCAAAAATAATTTTCAAGAATTTTGAATCTTTTATTTAAGAATGAGGATGTAAAAACATTTCTCAATAAAGATGGTTAGATTAAAATTCTGCTTTGAAATTCATTTGAAAAGCATTTCTTTTAAAAACAATTCCCTTGACTTTTGGGTTCTTCAAGGATGAGGATGTGCAAACATACATCAACAAAGGTTGAATTGGAATTTTAGTCAAAAGCGAACTCTAAAGATTTTTGAAAGGGCGGTTAAATGCTTTAGAACCAAAATCTACTTATTTTCAAAGATGTATTTAAAATTCCCTAGGGTAGATGGATCACATGATCAGATCATTACCGTACTTTTCATGAATTTAGATACATACAAGGTCAATGGTGCTTAGCTAGCAGGATATAAGAGATGTAATCTTATAATCAAGGTTCAACATGTTCCCCAAATGTCATGGGACATGATAAGGAATTGCTAAATGTGATTAAGAGATTATACGTCCTATATCAAGCAAGCATTGTCATCATCTCAAATAACCCCTTCCGGGCATACAACACTCCCTAGCACATAACCCTAGTCAAAAATTAATTTCCTAAGACTGAAAGGTTCTACAGAAACTATCATGCAAAGGCTGGGTTTTGGTCAAATAAGGGACCCTTGACACACATCCGATAAGGTGCTTCATATACCAAATCATGGTACGAGATCAAGGGTGATCACACAGTCCCATGATAACTTGACCGATCGGGTTGCCCCGAGCCTCCAAGGTCATAGTTCCGTGTGATCAACTGGCGAGACATGCAAGTGAAATGCAACAGGCACACAAAGATTAATTAATTCAATTAGAAGGATGTTTTCAAGTCTAATCCTCAAGTGAACCCAAAATCAGAATTCTGGTCAGCGAAACCAGAGATTCTGGGCTCGATCCCCAGCAGAGTCGCCAGATTATGGATATCGCAATTTTCTTTCTTTTTACCCACAACTTTTCTTTTAAAATACTTTCTCAAAATCAATTTCAAAAAACAAATGAGTCGCCACTTAATTTTTAAAAGGAAAAATTAAGAAACCATTTCAAAAGGAAACTGATCTTTTGCGAAACCAAAGATTAAACTAGGTCCGGGGATTATGGAATGAGAAGGGAAGGAGCCCATCGGACTAAAGTACCCCTTCTCATCCTATCTTGCGATAGGCCTCTACTTAACATCCTTTTAATCGATTTATTAATTTAAATGTGCCCTCAACTAATACATATGTATAAGTATACATTACAAAAGCATGTCTAAAAGGTGTAAGATTGCAAGTGATAAAATATCATTCAAAAATCACATAATTCAAGTAGCAAGCAATATGATATGCAAATAGGGAACTATAGAACTTGCCCGGGATCCGGCCATGAATATTAAACGTGCAAATGCATGCAAATAGATAAAACCTAGGAATAGAGTCTCTAATCCATATATACAAGTAAAGCAAGTCCTAATTCTAAGGTGTCACACTTGAAGTCAAAAATCAATTAATATCAAATAATACAATAAACTAGAGAGGGGTTGAGAAATCGTACTTCAATAGCGCTACAAAACAAAGGGTTAGTCCACATGTTTTAAACGAGATATATTATAGAATCCTACGTAACATGCTCTAGCTAAAATAAGTCCTAATTACAAGCATCAACATGTATGGATGAATGTATATGAATTCATGAATATGAACAAGAATAAGCTATTAACTATGAATTTATTCATTGATTTGGATCATTTAGCCTTTGGATTTAAGTCTAATTAATCATTATTAAGACATGGTTTAAGCCCTAAGTCATAGGAGAATCATTTGGACCATTATTTACAAAGTTGGTCAAATGTGTCATAAAATTCTGAAAATTGCAGAGAGCAGACCAGAACTTTAAAAAAAGAAAAAGCATGCTTCCCATGGTTTGATGTCGGTGAATTTTGAACACAAGATGACTCTGTGAGTCTAGTTTCCAAATCAAAAAGAAAATCACAGTTTTAACGGTTAGATCTCTGGGAAAAGGCCAAGAACCAGACATCACTCAGAGATGTACAACTCTCTGTCCAGAGATATTGTTTGATTTTTTAAAAATAGCAAAAAGATCAGAAATGCTTTGTTCTTTTTAGGGTATCTTCCTAGCACATTAAACCTCATAGAAAAAATTATTTGAAGTCAAAGAAACTTTGTTAAGGTTCTAATCTATTAATTTTAAAACGGATTTGCTGTTCTAAAATTCTGGACAGATTATTGTTACTTCACAAAACTCATGACCAAACCACTTTAAACATGAAATCTCCTTAAAACAAAAATTACAGTGGTAGAACTTTGAGTTATAGACACTTTCCTGTTGGTTTCACTTGATTCCAACGGTTAGATTTCGAACTAAAAATCTTTGATCAAAAATAGTTTGTGAACTCACTATTTTCATTTGTCAAGTTCAACTTTTATTTGTTAACCCCAACTATTAAACCATGAAGTTGGGTTTAAACCAAACCACTTCTCCTACCATTTGATGGTCATTGGAGATCAAGACATGACTAAAACTCATGAGTTTTCAAGGAATATAAGGAGACTCCATGAAAACTCAAGCTTAGAGGACCCAAACCATGGTATGGGTTTGGATTCATCTACTTGTTCTTACTAAAATGATTATCAACTTTAAATCTCATGTGAATCATAAGCTTACATGAGACTAAAAGATCAAACTCATGAGATTCAAGTGAGATATGGAAGATCCCCAAGAGTCCCAAGGGAAGAACATAAACAAGAAAAAGATAAGAAGAATCAAAGAACTAGCTCATGAACTTCAAGAGGATATAGAGAAGACCCCATGAAATTCTAAGTTAGAGAATCCAAGTCATGAATATGGACTTGGATCCATCTATTTGTTTACAAAGGGAAGTGATGATCAAACTTTGACTCCCATGTGAAGCATAAGCTTACATGAGATTCAAAAGATCAAACTCAAGAGCTTTCAAGAGAGATATTGAGGATCTTCAAGAATCTCAAGAGAAAAGTATAAACAAAAAGAGGAAATGAAATCAAGAAAACTAAGAGAGCAAGTGCTCTAAATCCATAAAAGAAAACTAACAAGAGTAGAGTATCACCTCCAACTATCCTCAAACTTATATATTTTGAAGATCTTCCAAGCTCTTCTTTAAGCTCTCCTCCTAATGTTCTCTCTTCTACCCAAATGTTCTTCTCTCAAAAGTTCTCCTAAATTCTTCTCAAATTCCCCCAATATTTTTTTTTCTTTCTCTTGGTCCCCTTTTCAATGAAGACACCTCTTCTTATATAGAAAAAAATACCTAGGTAATTTTAGTGAATTCGGAGTAAAAAAACAGCTGTAAATACAGCATTTGGTGGTACAATGCGTACTTTCTGAAAAAAGCAGACTACTGGAGCTAACGGCAGTCAGGAAGTTTTTTGCGGCACTCTGGGAGTGCCGGAACGGCACTTCGTGAAAGCCGCGACGGCATTCCATGACTGCCGCGCGGTACTTACTGAGAGCCGTGCCAAATTATTGATTGCCGCATTTATGTCAGCCTTACTTTATTAGTTTTTTTTTTGCTTTATCCGCATACATATATGTATTGTACCACAAAATACGGACTTTAAAAGCAAACGGCAGTCAGAAAATGTTGGTGGCATTCAGTGAGAGCCGGTCCGGCATTCTGTAGTGTCATACGACATTCATTGAGTGCCGCAAAAACTGCCGTGTGCTGATTTCTGTTAAACTTCCCCTTTTAGGTCTTTTCTTTTCTCTTTTTTCTTCTAAAAAACTTATTTTCTGGGATCTTTGCCAAACGTGATGTTTTCACTCCTGAATTCTCCTGAATACCCGGTATTTCTTTTTCTGTGAAAATTTTATTGCGTTTGGAGAACTTTCAGAAGAGCTTGGAATACTTCAAATCTTTTAGTCCTTATCATCATCGGATATGGAGGTGACACTCTCCTTAATTCGATGTTTGGTTAAAACCGGGGTGTCTACACACCTTATCAATATAACCAGCTTGAGATAATCCCATTATCTTTCGCTTACGATCTCGAAAGAGCTTTATCCCAAGAATATAGCTCGTCTCTCCTGGATCCTTCATATCGAAAGTACTAGCTAGCCAAACCTTAAACGTTGACAACGCTGCTACATCATTTCCAATGAGTAGAATGTCGTCAACGTAACGAACTAGAAAAGCTACCACTTTCCCTTCACTTTTCTTGTATACACAAGGCTCATCCAGATTCTGTATGAAACCAAACGACTTGACCGCTTGGTCAAAACGAATGTTCTAACTTCTGGATGCTTGCTTAAGCCCATAATGGACTTTTACAACTTGCATACCAAGTTACCTTTCCCACCAGCTATGAACCCTTTTGGTTAATGCATATAGATGTCTTCCTCAAGATTGCCATTCAAGAATGCAGTTTTGACGTCCATCTGCCAGATCTCATAATCTAGGTATGCAGCGATGGATAAGAGTATTATGATGGACTTGAGCATAGCCACCGGCGAGAAGGTTTCCTCATAGTCAATGCCCTCTCTCTAAGTATAACATTTCGCTACAAGTCTTGCCTTAAAGTTCTCAACCTTTCCATTAGATCCTCTTTTCCTCTTGTAGACCCACTTACAACCAATGGGTTTAATATTGGCTGGAAGTTCTACAAGATCCCACACCTGATTGGAATCCATAGATTCCAATTCAGCCTTCATACCTTTAACCCAATGAGCTGAATCAACTTCAGCCATCGCCTCTTCATACGTGGCAGGATCAGATTCAGATTCTATGGAGACAGCTTCAAAAACTTCTACTAAGAACATATATATGTCAGGCTGGCTGACCACCCTCCCACTACGACGGGTACCGGTGCGGGAATGGGTGAAGAAGTGGTGTTTTCTTATCTTACATCATTATCAACTGCGGGTAGGACTGAGGGCTCTCCTTCTATTTCTCTCAGATCTATCCTTCCCTCAGGTTTATGGTTCATGATATAATCATCCTCTAAGAAAACAACATTTGTACTAACAAACACTTTCTGTTCTCTTAGATCATGAAAATACCATCCACAAGTACCCTTTGGATACCCTATAAAGTAACATACATCCGATCTAGAATCCAATTTGCTCATCTTTCCTACAGCACATGTGCTGTACACCCCCATATCCGGAGATGTTGCAAAGAAGGCTTGCGCCCAATCCACATTTCCAGTGGTGTCTTGGGAACATATTTGCTTGGTACTAGATTTAGGATGTACGCAGCGGTTTCCAAAACATAACCCTAAAGGAATAATGGCAACTCGGAATAACTAATCATCAACCTAGTCATATCTAAAAGAGTTCGGTTCCTTCTCTCCGCTACACCGTTTTGCTGAGGCGTACCAGGTGCAGTCAACTGTGACAGAATCCCATTCTGTACAAGGTGATCAATAAATTCATTAGAGAGATACTCGCCACCTCGATCAGATCGAATGACCTTGATATGTGTGCCCAATTGCTTCTCCACTTCAGCCCTAAACTCTTTGAACTTTTCAAAGGCTTCAGCCTTATGCTGCATTAGGTACACATATCCATACTTAAAGTGGTCATCGGTAAATGTTATAAAATACTCATAACCACCCCTTGCTCTAATATTTATTGGTCCACACACATCAATATAAACTAATTCCAACAATGTATTGGTCCTATTGCTGTTTGCAGGAAAGGGCCTTTTGGTCATCTTACCTTCTAAACAAGACTCGCAGACTTCCAATGGTTCGAGAATGTGCTGATTTTCCCCAAATCAGCACATTCTGCAGAATTTCAAACTATGGTTGTCCCAACCCACTCCCAAGTAGTCCTCATTGTACTACAACATATTCAAACCATAAATTACAAGAGTCTTACTACCGTTTACAAAACTACGAATCCATTCCGAGATTTCCAAGTTAAAACAACATGGTTCGAGTTATGGAAATTCATTATTACAACATGGAAATGGAAACCAAAATATTTAATTACAAGGAGTACGTCCCATCGTCTCATCGGCCTCACTCCTTTCGATTCTTTTTCCCTTTCTTCTTTTCACCTACAATGGAGTAAAGCTCTACTGCTCAGCCATATGCTAAGTGCACAATTCTACACATATGCTTATATGACAATTCATATTTTAAGACATCAAAACACATCAAATTAGTCACTTGGGAGAGTGGTACGTTTCCATCTGGCAAATGAGATTGATGCCGTAGAAGGCCTTCTTCTTCCACGCACCCAGAGCCTTGGCTGGGCCTTCCTCCAAACCAGTCACAACAACTATCGATACCACAATCCTCAAACATTGAGGAACGTATCCCCGAATGAAATTTCACCAAACCCACCTTTGACCCACATAGACACATAACATGCTCATATAATCATACATATGTGCTTTTATCGCAGTTTCACGTGCATAATTAACGAGCCTACTTAATACATGAATTTTGCCCAGATCCAAAATATCAAGTCAGATATCTAAAACATGTAATTTCCTATAATTCATAGGCTTAGAATTCATACCTTGTACAAACGTCTTATAACTTTGAAGGATTAACTAGAGGCCCAATTAAATGTCGGATCTCCGATTATGCGTGATTCCTACAAGTTATACATAGTTTTCCCCAAATTTCTAGAATTAGCATTTTTAGAAAACTAAGCCAAGCAAGGTCTAAGAGGTATCAAAATGAAGCTCTTACCTTGAGGAGTCCGAATATGAAATATGGAGAAAAACAAACAGGCAGAAGTCTTTCAATTTACGTCTTAAAGCTCGAAGCACTCAAAACCCCCAAATCTCCCAAGCTCTCAACTATTTGATTTTGGATATTTATGAAAAATATCTTAAGTTTTCTATATATAGTCACAACTCTCAGGAATTACCTTTACCTCCCCACGAATTCTCAAAACTCCTAATTATCCTCTGAAACGTCGCACACGTCCATTTTATTACTTCACGAGTAAAAACTATAAATTATAAATATTTTCGTCTAAGTTTCGTTTGTCACCGTAATTACGTTTCAAAAACTAACTTCCATGGAATCTCTAGATAACCTAGCTTTTATGCAACGCATCCTATTGGTTATTGCTAAGGCCATCAAAATGATCCTATACAGGATTAACACTGACATAAATTATACCACATAAGCATAATTACTATTCACATATACCCGATATGTCAAATAACATTTAATCCACATAAATATCATTCAATCATATGAAAGCTTCACGATTAGCGAATCGTTGTGTCCTCACTTGACACCCTTTGTTGACCACAATCAACCACTCATCTAAATTTTTAAATAACATCGAAAATCCTTGAAATTCAATTATGCAATTTAAAACAAATGATTTTCCCTGGGATGAGTGTGACAACCCCCCTCTAAAAAGGAAGTTTGTCCCCAAACTTATACCTCATGAGTCGAAAAGGTACGGACACTCATTCCTCATCTCTTCATCATTCTCCCACGTTGCTTCCTCAACCAAATGATTATGCCACAATACCCTCACCATTGGTATCGTCTTCGTTCTCAATACTTGTTCTTTCCAATCCAAGATCTCTACTGGATGCTCTATGTAAGTCAAGTCCTCTTGGATTTACAATCGTTTAGGTATTATGATCTTACTCGTATTCGTCATACACTGTCTCAACATAGACATGTGAAATACAATGTGCACAAATGCTAACTCAGATGATAATGCTAGTCGGTACGCTACCCGTCCTACCTTCTCTAGGATCTCAAATGGTCCTATAAATCTCGGATTAAGTTTCTCCCGTTTTCCAAATTGGACAATGCCTTTCGAAGGCGATACTCTCAAGTATACAAATTCTTCTACCTCGAATGTCATCGATCGTCGTTTAGAGTCTGAATAACTTTTGTAATGACTCTGAGCCACCTAAAGTCACTCCTAAATTAACTTTACCTTCTTAGTAGTCAATTGTATTATCTAAGGTCCTATCAATCTCCTTTTCCTAACCTTGGTCCAACAAATCGGTAATAGACATTTACGTCCATACAAAGCTTCATACGGTGACATACCAATGCTTGATTGAAAACTGTTGTTGTAAGCAAACTCGATTAACGGCAAGTGTTTCTCCCAATCACTTCCAAAGTCTAGAACACAAAGTCTAAACATATCCTCTATCATCTAAATCATGCGCTCTGACTGTCCATCGGTCTGGGGATGAAATGTCGTACTAAAACTCAACTTAGTACCCATAGCCTTTTGCAAACTTCCCCAAAATCTCGACGTAAAACTACTATCTCGATCTGATACAATCACTACTGGAACTCTGTATAGTCTTACAATCTCCTTCACATATAACTCTACTAACCTCGAAGGTTTAGTTATCTTGATCAATAGAAAATGAGCTGATTTCTTCAATCTATCAGCTATAACCCAAATCTTCTTGTTCTTATTAGGCGATTGTGGAAATCCGGATACAAAATCCATCGTGATCTCATCCCATTTCCACTTTAACACAGGTAATAGCTATAGTAGTATCGCGGGTACCTGTCTATCTGCCTTCACTTGTTGATAAGCAGAATAGTTAGAAACATATTTGGCAACTTCCCGCTTCATGCCTCTCCACCAAAAGTTTTCTCGTAAGTTCTGCTATGTCTTGTTACTTCTCGGATGGACTAACTATTTAGTACTATGTGCTTCCTCTAGGATACTCTCCTTCAAGTCCTTCAAATTCGGTACACATAATCGATTTCCAAGCATCAATATCCCTTGCTTTAATGTAAAGTCGGGTCATTTCCCCAAAGGTATCTCATCTCTCATTTTGCACAAGTAGTAATCATTTAACTGTTCTGTCTTGATCTCATCAATAATGTCCGGATGAGCTATGATTGCCATCATTAATCCACCATTCATCTCTGGAATTACATTTAACTCCAAACGTTCCATCTCCTTGACTAATTCATTTTGCTTAGTTAGCTCTTTGGCTAAGTTCCCTGAAGTCTTCTGGCTTAAAGTGTCGGCTACTACATTAGCCTTTCCTGGATGATACTCAATCAAAAGATCGTAATCCTTCATCAATTCTAGCCATCTCCTCTGTCTCATATTCAAATCTCGTTGCGTGAAAATGTATTTCAAACTCTTATGGTCGGTGAAGATATCACACTTCTCGCCGTACAAATCGTGTCTCCAAATCTTCAAAACATAGATTACCGCGGCCAATTCAAGGTCATGAGTGGGATAATTAACCTCATGTGTCTTCAACTATCTAGACGCGTAGGCAATCCTCTTGCCACCTTACATAAGTACACACTGAAGCCTTGATGTGAAGCATCACTATAGATCACAAATCCTTCAGTTCCAGATGGTATCATCAAGATAGGTGATCTTGTCAACCGCGACTTCAAATCCTGAAAACTATCTTCACATTCTGAACTCCACTCAAACTTAATACCCTTCCTCATCCACTTTGTCATAGGCAATGAAATCTTGGAGAAATTCTCAATGAACCTGCGGTAGTATCCGGCTAATCCTAAGAAACTGCGAATTTCTGATACTGAAGTCGAACTCTGCCAATTAGATACGGTTTCTACTTTATGAGGATCAACTAAAATGCCATTCTTGTCAATCATATGACCAAGAAAAGCAATGCTAGGTAGCCAAAATTCACATTTCTTAAGTTTTCCAAATAGTTGCTTCTCTCATAATCTCTGAAGTATAAGTCTCAAGTGTCTCTCGTGTTCCACTTCACTCGGCAAATAGATAAGAGTGTCATCTATGAATACAATCACAAAGTCATCTAAGTAATCCTTAAAGACTCAGTTCATAAGATCGATGATCGCGGTTGCTGCATTGGCAACTCCAAATGGCATAACTAAGAACTCATAGTGTCCGTAGCGCATTCTAAAATTTATCTTCTCAACATCTTCAACCTTTACCTTTAACTGATGATAACCTGATCTTAAGAGTATCTTGGAAAACACTTGTGCCCCACAAAGTTGATAAAATAATTCATCAATTCTAGGCAATGGATACTTGTTCTTGATTATCAATTTGTTCAATTCTCGATAGTCAATACACATTCACATTGAACCATCTTTCTTCTTTACAAATAATACTGGAGCTCTCCACGATGATATACCAGGTTAAATGAAACCTTTATCTAGTAGTTCTTGTTGGATTTTCAATTCTTTTAGTTCTACGGGTGCCATTCTATAAGGTGCTTTTGATACAGGTCTTGAGTCTAGCATTATCTCAATGGTGAACTTAATCTCCCTCTCAATTAGGACATCTAGAAAGTCATCTGGGAATACATCCGGATACTCTCGTGCTATTGTAATGTCTTCCACTTTCAATTCAGTCATCGAAGTGTCAATTACTGAGCATAGAAATCCATGACACGCTTCTTTAACAACTTACCCACTCGGATAGCCGAAATCAAATACGGTGGCAGTGTAACCCCACTACCTTGAAAACAAAAGTTCCCATGCACCGGTGATAAAAAAAATTAGTCTCTTTTCGTTCACAATCGATAGTGGCTTGGTTAAGGGATAACTAATCCATTCCTAGTATTTCATCGAAATGGTTCACGACAATCGGTATAAGGTCTATGGTCATCAATTTTTCGCCTAGTTTGATCCTGTAATTCTTGTATATTATAGACATTACTATTGGCTTGCTAAGTGGGAAAGTGACGGATAATTCATATCCTAGTGGTGCCGAATTAGCATTCAAATTTTAATGAATTGATGAGACACAAATGAATGAGTAGATCCTAAATCAACTAGTATGCGTGCTAGATGCGAACATATAGGCACCATACCTGAGACCACTATATCTGTAGCAGCCATATCCCTGGGATTCTTCTGGAATGATCTCCCCTCGCGCTGCTCTGTCCCTGACCTCATATCATTAGACTGCTTAGGCTTCGAACCACTGGAAGCCATAGAACTCGCTCCTTGTTGGGGACACTTCCTTGGACAATCTTTCGCTTGATGTCCCAAGGTACCACAATCAAAACACTTGATTTACAAATGGGGCATGTAACTTATTCTGCTTGTCCCTTGGATTTTATTTTGGGGATTGGACATAAAACATCGGCTTATGTATGGTTGATTGCAGAGTGGACATATTGGTATAGTACCCATTGATCTCTCTTGTCCCCCGAAACTGGGACTAGAACCAGATCCTCTTACGAAAGGCATCTTGAACAATCCACCCTGGTTCCGGTCACTACCCTCATTTCCTCGCTTGCTTTGCTGATTTTGCCTCGATCTCTCCATTCCATGTTCGGCTACAAGCGCTGTTGTTGCGCTGCTGCCACAGTCGAATGCTCATAGGTCTTTACCCTTAAATGGATATTATCCCTTAAACCTTCCTCGAACTTCCTTGCTCTATCCTCTTCCTCTAGCACTGAACCCTTTCCGAATGTCAACAATGCATTATACTTGGAAGTATATTCAGTTACGGTCATGTCTCCCTATTGGAGATTGTCAAACTCTCTCTTTTTTGCGTTGTGAGTGGCTCGCAGATAGAATTGGCGATTAAACTCTGCCTGGAACCCTTCCCACATTATCGGTGTCCCTTGATCCAGAACGTTCACCCACCAATTCTGGGCTTCACCCTTCAATACACCACTTGCATTCTCTATCCTTAGTGCATCGAACATCGGAATAGAACGAAAAATCCTCTCCATGTCCATAATCCAAAGCTCTGAGAGTGTGGTGTCGGATGTCCCATGGAATTCCATCGTCTTCTTTCTAGTAAACTGTTCAGACATGGATCTCATACCCCTATTTTTAGGTACAGGCACCATAGCTATTGGCGCTGGCTCCAATGGAGGTGTTGGAGGCATTCACTCTGCTATACTCCGAATCAAGTCTCCCATGTTTCCAATCATTTCTATCATGTGGTCCATTCGTCGAATATGTAGTGATAGGTCTTGGTCACCATCACTTATGATTGTACAATCCTGTCAACTTCAATGCATAAACACTATGCATTTATGACAATAAATATGAACATTTATGTATAACAACATGCCATCAAACATCTCTACAATGTATGGATGCATTCTAGAATATGTGCCAAATCACTTAATACTCCACTCGTCTTCGAACGTTCCCAAAGTTTTGTTACCTATCGCTCTGATACCAATAAGTGTCACGACTCATCCCACTACGCATGGAAATAGGACACGTGGCATGCCACCAAGGCTTATCTAGTTCATTTATAGTTCATAGTAGCGGAAAAGAAATAATTAAAAGTCCCAATTTCAGAGTTATAAAAAGTATTGAAACACTTAAAAAATTACCCATTTTGAAAATAGTAATTCAGTTGACTGTATCAGGGACCCAGTCGACTGCTTTGAAATTACAAAGAGCAGAAAAGCTCAACAGCCCAATCCAGTCGACTATGTTGGGGACCTAGTCAACTGTGGCATCCGAATCCCAGTCAATTGGTACTTGTCTGGTCGATTGGACCCTATTCAGGCAGAACCACCAATTTTGAAGGACAAACCATTTGACTGTTTTTATCACAGAACGAAAATAACATTTCTAACTCAAAGGGTTCAGTCGATGGTGTCGGGGACCCAATCGACTGGTTTTCCCCAAATCAGCACATTCTGTAGAATTTCAAACTATGGTTATCCCCACCCACTCCCAAGTACTCCTCATTGTATTACAACATATTCAAACCATAAATTACAAGAGTTTTACTACTGTTTACAAAACTACAAATCCATTTCGAGATTTCCAAGTTAAAACAACATGGTTCGAGTTATGGAAATTCATTATTACAACATGGAAATGGAAACCAAAAACATTTACAAGGACAGTCCCGTCGTCTCATTGGCCTCACTCCTCTCGCTTGTTTTCCCCTTTCTTCTATTCACGTGCAATGGAGTAAAGCTCCACTACTTAGCTATATGCTAAGTGCACAATTCTACACATATGCTTATATAATAATTCATATTTTAAGATGTCAAAACACATCATATTAGTCTCTAGGGAGAGTGGTACGTTGCCATCCGATAAATGAGATTGATGCCATGGAAGGCCATCCTCTTCCACGCACCCAGTGCTCTGGCTAGGCCTTCCTCCAAACCAGTCACAACAACTATCGATACCGCAATCCTCAAACATCGAGGAGCATACCCCCGGATGAAATTACACCAAACCCCCCTTTGACCCACATAGACACATAACATGCTCATGTAATAATATATTTGTGCTTTTATCGCAGTTTCATGTGCATAATTAACGAGCCTAGTTGATACATGAATTTTTCCCGAATCCACAATATCAAGCCGGATATCTAAAACATGTAAATTCCTATAATTCATAGGTTCAGAACTCATACCTCGTGCAAACGTCCTATAACTTTGAAAGATTAACTAGAGGCCCGATTAAATGTCGGATCTCCGATTATACGCGATTCCTACAAGTGATACATGGTTTTTCCCAAATTTCTAGAATTAGCATTTTCAAAAAACTAAGCCAAACAAGGCCTAAGAAGTATCAAAATGAAGCTCTTACCTCGAGGAGTTCGAATATGAAATATGGAAAAAAACAAATGGGCAGAAGTCCGTCGATTTGCGTCTTAAAGCTCTAAGCACTCAAAACCCCCAAATCTCCCAAGCTCTCAACTATTTGATTTTGGATATTTATGAAAAATATCTTAAGGTTTCTATATATAGGCACAACTCTCAGGGATTACCTTTACCTCCCCACGAATTCTCAGAATTCCAAATTATCGTCTAAAACGTCGCACACGCCCATTTTATTACTTCACGAGTGAAAACTAAAAATTATAAAACTTTTCATCTAAGTTCCGTTTGTCGCCGTAGTTACTTTCCGAAAAATAATTTCCATGGAATCTCTAAATAACCTACCTTTTATGCCACACAACCTATTGGTTATCGCTAAGGCCATCAAAATGATTCTATACGGGATTAACACTACCAGAAATTATACCATATAAGCATAATTACTATTTACATATACTAGATATGTCAAATAACATTTAATCCACATAAATGTCATTTGATCATATGAGTGCTTCACGATTAGCGAATCACCGTGTCCTCACTTGACACCCTCTGTTGACCACAGTCAACCACTCATCTAAATTTTTAAATAACATCAAAAATCCTTGAAACACAATTATGCAATTTAAAACAAATGATTTTCCCCAAGACATGTGTGACAGATGTTGATATTCTAAGTGGTTTTAATCTCCATTTAGTGCTAAAATACACTCCCAAAACCCCAATTTCAAAACCCCTCTTAAACCCCTTTATTTGGATTCCCAAAGAAAAAACTTATTTTCTTAAAAAACCTCCAAAACAGTGAGTTCTTCAACTTAAAAATGCCATTCTGAGGTCAATACCTAATGGATGATTGTAAAAACCACTTGGAAAGTCTTCCTAACTCATTATCGAACATTCATGATTTTTGGTTGATTTGTAAAACACTTGGAACGGTTCCATTTTGACCCAAACATTCTTCTAAAACATTCTATTTAGGTCAAAATGGAACCCTTCCAAGTGTTTTACAAATCAACCAAAAATCATGGATGTTCCCTAATGAGTTGGGAAGACTTTCCATGTGGTTTCACAATCATCCATTAGGTATTGACCTCAAAATGGCATGTGTGTGGTCTTTCACTTTGCATTGTGTGATACTTGGCTTAGATCTTATGAATGATATCTTATCTGATGATCTTCCATTTCAAGATTCTTGTGCAATGTAATATACCTACTATAATATTAACTGTCGAACCAAACATAGTATAAGATGATTATTTGGATGATATTTGAGGCTCATCGAGAGACAGAGCGAGTTAAGGGTGTTTTAGTCTTTGCGAAGGCTCCTTCCTCTCTCGTACAAAAACGCTGAGCTAAGTTCTTTGGTTATGAAGAGTCGGTGCCCTTATCCATTTGGGTGAGTCAAAAATGTGTTTCTTGGTTCCCTAAAGACCAAGTGGCGATCCTGTATCTGTTTTCACAGACTTTTCAAAAATTTCAAATGAAAATCAATTTTGAAGCCTAAAACGGGTGGACCCGAGGCCGCATATCCACAATCTGGTGACTCTGCTGTAGATTTTTTATTTCAAAAAAAAAAACAAAATAGTACAGAGGTTTGACTCATAAGAAGCATCCTTAAAATCATCTTTTTACTGTGCCTGGTTCACCGCATTGCACTTTTTCATTTCCCCCTCCGACTCTGTCTGAAACGCAGCGCTGACATTATTCAGGTCTTGCTGTGCCAGGGCATTAGTCACCGTTAATACTGTTCCTTCCAAGGTATATCAAAAAGAGTAAAAAAACTTCCATACTATCTCTCTGATGGTATATTGGAACTCTCATCAATGGACCCTCCTTGACTAAACACAGCCTTTGCATATAGATTCTTGAAAAACCTTTCATAGGACTGTTAATTTATCTTTTTAGATAGGACAATGTGATATAACTGCTGTATGCCCTGACGGGATTACCTGCGCGATGTAGACGCTTATGTGGCATAGAACAAAACCTCCTTTTTTATGATTCCTAAGGCAATCACTCACATGTGATCATATGGAGTTGACCTGACTAGGCACTATGATAAGGATGTCTATTCTATGTTCACAAAAGATATTCACCACAAACCTTGTTCATCGGTCCGAAGACATAGGAGTAAGAAAACTTGCTAAACAGTGTGATTACCACCATAACCTATACCTGTTTCTCCCAGGAACTCTGTCCAATTTCCCAAAAAAGCCCAAAAATACATGTTTCTCCCAGAAACTCTGTCCAAACTTTTCAGAAATGCCCAGATATACCAGTTTCTCCCAGAAACTCTATCCAAATTTCCCAAAAATGCCCAAAAATACCTATTTCTCCCATATCCTATGTCCAAATTTTCAAAAAATGCCCAGAAATACCAGTTTTTCCTTGAAACTCTATCCAAATTTCCCAGAAATGCCCAGAATTACCTGCTTCTCCCAGAAACTCTGTCCAGAAATGCCAGTTTTGTCACGCCCCAAAGTAGCAAAAATAGGGAAAATAAAATTCTATTTTTGGACCCGTAGGCCGTGATTGGTAAATATCACTCGATTGTCCACACACACAGTTCAAAAACATCAGAGATAAAAATGCAGTAACTGGAATACTACCTGAATATGATAACTTAATCGTAAAAGATATTATTACGAAACCCAACATTGTAGTAAACTGAAAACTATGTCTTAAGGCACACTTGCCAACTATAAAGTAACATAGTTAAAACATAATTTAAAGGACAACTAATCTAGCCCTAAGCTTCAAGTGGCGTAGACATCGTCATCATCTTGATGATGCACTCCTGCGGTCCCATTCTCAGTCTGATCATCCCAAGCACAACATTCCTTCGGGTAGTCTTGGTAGTAGCCCCCGTCAACAAGTACCTCACCTATATAACCATATGTCTGGAAAGCTGGATGTGGGTATATCCAACGGCATGAACACCGTCAGCTTGGGAAAGCCGAGTGAAAAATAAACTAATAGAGTATTATAATAAGAAGTCTTTAATAGCATTTGTATTAAGAAGTAGTTTTCTCAACGCTATCATTCTCATGCATTCCAATCCACTATGTGCGACACAATGACCTGACTTACAATGTCATGGACTATGTGTCCATGTTCCTGACTCATTTTCCCATACATGTCTAACCGTTCGTTGCTTGGATGGAAACTCCCTTCCCAAAGATTTTAATTTACTTTCATATATTATGGTAATGGTCAGCCTAGTACGAAACCTCAGCTATCCTATTCTCATAACGTAATGGTCAGCCTGGTACGAAACCTCAGCTATCCCATTCTCTACGACATTTCTTGGTACGGAGCCGTTTCATATTCACAATATGCCTTGGTATCATCATACCAGCCATTCCACAAAATCAACGTGCCTTAGTATCATCATACTGGCCGTTCCACATCTCAATCATCATTTCTCATTCAGCGGTCATGGCCATCACAACAGATCATGATCCACATAAGAAGACTCAACCCAACCTAACTCATAATCTCCACGATCGCTTAACTCATACCATATGAATCAATTGACTACCTCCGTGACTAAACACATATTATGTTATGCATGTCGGCTTCTCAGTACATATGTCCTTATGTCAAAGGTTTACTTAGATGGCAGTAGGTTCATAATTCAATTGCATATCTTCGTATCAAACTGAAGTTTCATTTCTAGTATATAAGAACAATAATAGAAAACTTTGATAGATACATGCTTCACATAATAAAATTCAACATGGATTATCAACATTCTGCTAAAGTACAATCAATTGGAATACATCAATAATCGATTGGGAAAAAATAAGTACTAATCGATTGCAAAAAATAGCAATTGATTGGTATCCAAAAGATGGCAATCGATTGGGAAAATCACTAATCGATTGGGACAAAGTGTAATCGATTGGTGTGGATACCGGCATTTGGGCCCACTTTTAAAACAAATTTTCAAAACAAGTTCAAAGAGCCGCCACTTAATTTTTTA
Organism: Hydrangea macrophylla; assembly: GCA_033977485.1. NCBI lineage: Eukaryota > Viridiplantae > Streptophyta > Magnoliopsida > Cornales > Hydrangeaceae > Hydrangea > Hydrangea macrophylla. The sequence continues at coordinate 85,323,742 of CM066987.1, read as the reverse complement.
AGAAAAATTAAGAAACCATTTTAAAAGCAAACTGATCTTTTTGGAAACCAGAGATTTCTAGGTCCGGGGATTATGGAATGAGAGGGGAAGGAGCCCGGCGGACTAAAACACCTCCTCTCATCCTATCTCGTGATAAGCCTCTACTCGACATCCTTTTTAATTGAATTATTAATCTGAGCATGCCCTCAACTAATACATATATCTATATTAATATTGGGGAACGGTGTAGACCCCAGAACTAATTGATCCAAGGGCCAAGAATTCTCCCTTTACTAAACTTTGGATCTTTACCCTTATTCACACCAAATTCACTTTCTACCCTTGGATCAACTTAATCCAACGGCCCACAATCAACCCACCACCACGCCTCACATACCCTATAACTCCCTCATCAGTTTTTGAAACAACCCTACCAAAAATTGCTATCCCTCTTATCAGTCACGTAATTTCCTCCCCCAACAACCTAGACGTCTCTCTCTCCTCGCTCCATTCAAATTTTCTCTACCCTCCCATCGATCTCACTCTTATATCTCTTATCTTTCATTCTTTCACCACTTCTCTCCCCTCTCTGATCGTGGTGGGTGTTGATCTGATCTCTATCTCACACCCAAGATCAACAAAACCACAGTCGCCTGGAACTCCATCACCAACACATCGAGGAACCACCAACATGGTACTCTCTCTCTCTGCTAATCTCTTTCTTGATAATCTCTTTGTTTCTCTCTGTATCTATTTCTAAGATCAGGGTTTCTAATTTCTAGGTTTTAATTTTGATGTAGATGGGGAGGGCAATGGCCGCAAGAAATACGTAAGGACATTAACCTCTTTCTCTTTATCTATTTCAGTTTATGTTTTAGATTTCTTCTCTTATCACTTCATCTTCTTTTTTTCCCCCTACAACACGACTAATGTTTATTATGGTTACCTTTTCTTTGTGTATTAACCTAGGGTTGTTTATGGGTTGATTTTCCTTAAGCCATGGCAAGTGCGAGCTTATTTTGTTTTGATTCTTTGTAGTAACAGAGCATAAAAGAGAAAAAAAAAGTGTTATAATGGCTTTGGTGCCTCCATTGATTGTCTCTCTGTGTAAACAGAGGACTATTTGGTGCCCAACCATTTTTTTCTTTCCAATATTTCAGTTTTACCTCTAAATTTAGTAATGCTTCATTTTCTTTTGTTCGTCTCTAATTTCACCCTATTGATGTCAAATGACTTGAATTAGTTTAGTGGGTTCTACTTTGGATTTGAACTTTTGCTTTATTAATTGAGGAGTTGGTTCTCTTTGGTTTGACAGATTGATGAACATGTATAGAGGGAGATTATGTACCGTAGATCTTTGAAGATCCAAATATAATAATAAGAAATGTCTGGAGGTATATGATTAGCTTTGCCATTTCTAGCTCTCATTTTTATCTTACTATTTGTTCAATTGCTTGATATTTCCCAAAATTGAATAAACCTTCATTGCCTTACATGATAGTAGTATTTTAAAGAAACTGATTCTTATGACTCGCTAATTTCCATGGTAGATAGATCCGCACGTTTCAAAAACAAAATGCTAATTTTCCCTAATTTTCATTCTTTGAAAACAATGAACTTCGCATAAAATGAAGCACTGCTAAATTTAGCTCAAAATGTGTTTGAGCATTGATAGTCCAATTGAGGTAGAACATGACTTCAACTGGAATAAAAAAAGTGTGTTTTGCTTTAATATGCAATTATATTAGGACTTGGGACTTTGTGTGGTCAAATGGTTTCATACAAGCTCTTCATTGGCCAAGTTTTAGTTAAATTATTACCTTGCTAATACATGGATCAGCTTAATCCCAGTAGTTTATTATATTATTAAGTAACCTCATTTGTACAATGTGGATGAAAAAGTAAAAAGATGAGCAAAGAAGATTGAAGATGAGACAAAGATGAGACATACAAGGAATCCCAGGATTACATTGTACTCTCTTTTGCCTCCCAGGATTACATTGTACCCTTATTCCGATTTATTTCCCCTTTACTTTTCCTGAATACTTTTTCTTCTCAGCAGTTGGCCAGTTACTTTCTTATCTAATTTTTATCATTCGATTATTGAAAACATCATATATGTACTTAGAGCTCTCATATGTTAGCCTTTAAAATGATTTGTCAAAATAAAGTAAAAAATTGGAACTTTTTAAAAAATAAAAAAAATTCTCTTTTTTAGCTTTAAAAAGCCATAAAAAAGCTAATCCAAATGTTTTTTTTTTCTTCGGGCAATCAAACGCTCACATCTTTTTAAACAATCACTTATTCAGTTTAATATATAATTTATAAACGGCCTTCTTTGATTGGGATCCGGCAAAATTGTGAGTTCACGTGCCATGGTTTTTGTAAATAAATACATTTTTGTAATGTAATCTCATCAGCTATCTTATGTTCCAGATATTGTTCTCTAAGGTTATGTTTGGTTCATGGAGTTCGTTGGGGGTCATTCATGTGGTTAATGACTTGGAGATTTGTTGTGTAAATCTAATTGCTTTGGGTTAGAGATTGAATTGGAATTGGGCTCATTCATGTGGCTGGAATTGGTGGAATTCCTATACTTCTCCTCTTTTCTTTTCTTACTCAAATTCTTTAGGGAATTATTAGATAGTGACTTTATAGTTTATACAAGGGGATACTTAGAGTTTCGGCATTGTGAGTGCTATTATGAGTGGTATTTTCAATCTAATTTTATGTCGTTTAATCTACAAAGAAATTTATTTCGCTGTAAGATTTACCTATCCATTTGCGATTATTTGTTTTCTCGGTTGTAATCTATGAACCTCCTTCCTTCAAAAAGTAAGAACAAAAATATGTGCACCATCCATATAAGAACCTGTCACCGTTTTCCTTACTTTTTATGGAGAAAGAAAATTCATTGCCTCTCACATGAGACAAGGAAAAAAAAAAAAACAAGAGGAAGACACCGAACATCTTTTTCAATAGCTTGCTACGGAAGATTGTTCCTTATGGTTAGTGTTAGTAATTTATTCATAATCAATCTCTCTTCAAATGACTCTATTTTTTGGGTCTTATTTTAACAAGAATCTGTTTCTTGACGAACTTTTAATAACCATTATGACTTAAAAAAAAAAAATTAAATTGGTGTACCCTATTAGGTTGAGATGGTCAAATTTGATTCAATTCTCATGTGCATCGATGTTTATAAGTGTCGCAGAATGCCAATTCCACTAATGGTGAATTGTTAAACTAACTTCTGTATCAGAGATAAGTGGATCACCGAAACGGAGAAACCTTTGTTAGAGGTGATAGGTTTTTTATGTCCCCTGAGTCGTACTTAGCAGCTCTGCTAAAATTTATCATCACCTAATAAATTATTTTTCTTTGACCATGCAGCGGAATTTGAACTCCTCCAAGGTTTCAGCACCACTACATTGTATCAAGAGGTTTTAGCGCTACTCCTCCAAGGACTCCTACTATGGTGGTTATTTTTTCCTTCTGCTCTTTTTCGTATTTTCTAAATGTGATTTCCTAAATTTTCTCCCAATTGGGGTTTGTTGTCTACACCTCAGATGCTATGCTGCTCACATCAAGAAGTCACTTCTATGCCACTATTACAATCCTTTTATCTCTAAAATTTTTAATTTACAGGATCTTGATAAGATAAATGGGTGTGGATGGTAATGTGTGGAAACTAATATAATTTGTTTCATTATTGTGTAGTATATTTCTCTCTTATTGTGGTTTCACTTTTGTGTATCTATATTGGGTTGGTTTGAGGGTGTTAATACAGTGTTGAATTTGACAAACAAGAAAAGAATGACTCTCGCAATGCATGAATTTTTGTTGGATCTTATTCTCAATGTCATTGGTGTGGTGAAATAAGCAAACCCTTGGTTACTGAAAAAATTTAGAGAAAGATCACCATTTCTAAATATAAGAATAATCAGACTGCCTGCGAGAAGATCCGGTGATGACACCATTTCAATGGGCGACATAACAACCGGTTATGTAGTTTACAGAAGATCCGATTCTAAATAGTTGTGTGCCTGTGTAGTTGATTTTTAGTATTTTTCATTGACTTTTGTTGCAAACGGTTGACCCGGAAAAAAGTAATGCTATGTTTTCCAAATCTGAGTACCAAATTTGATTTTAAATGCTTTCTCAGTTGGTTCTGTCTCTACCAATAATTATTATTACCGATTCATTCTTTTGATGATGAAAAGTGGTGAATTCTCAAGGTTAGCATCTTGAGCTTTTGAAGTTAATGCCCTAATGTACTTTGATGCACATGTTATATTTTTTATGTAATAATCCCAATATGACAATATGTAACATTAGCATTCGAGGATGTGAAGTAACAATTTGAGAGAATTTTGAATCATTTAATAAATTTCCCCCCTCATTTTCTTATCTAGAAACTGTGTTCACTATCATTTTAATTTCTACTTTGAAAGCTTTATTAAACTCTTCTTTTTATCACCGTGCCCATGGGCACGGGTTCGTACTAGTACATATATATATTACAAAAGCATGTCTAAAAGGGTGTAAGATTGCTAACGATAAAATATCATTCATAAACCACATAATTCAATTAGCAAGCAAACTGATGTACAAATAGGGAACTAGGAAACTTACTTGAGATCCAGCTGCGAATTTAAACTTGCAATCTACACAAATAAAGATAAAACCTAAGAAAAGTCTCTAATACATTTATACATATAAGGCAAGACCTAAGCTAAGGTGTCACACATGAAGTCGAAAATTGATAAAATTGTGGAATTAACTAAACTAGAGAAGAGTTGAGAAATTGTACCTCAAAAGCGCTACAAAAACAAAGATTACTCCACATGCTTCAAACAAGATATGATATCAAATAATCAATCCTAAACTTCTAGCTTAAATTTATCAAGTGGAGAATGAATTGTCATAACTATGAACTACTTTTAACTAGTTGGAAACATAGCTCCTCTATAGATATATAAGTCTCAACTAGGAGCTATTGTAATGTCTATATAGAGATGATATAAACCCAACACGATCATAAGGAAACCATAGTTGTGATCAATTAGGTGTAAGGCTTAACACAATGCAATCATGACTTAGAATCAATGAATGTGAAGTATGCATGAATATGAACATGAGTAAGATATAAATCATACATCAATTTGGATCACTTAGTCTCTGGATTTAAGCTTAATTTTCATTGTTCAAGACAAGGTTTAGATCTTAGGACATTAGGAGTCCATTAGATTAGAGTTATTCAAGTTTTATCAAAACTGTGACAGAATTGTAAAAATTGCAAAGAGAAGACCAGACATTCAAAATTAGAAATAAAATACTTCCAATAGTTGGATCTTAATGATTTTGGAGTATGTTATGAATCTGTGAGTCTAGTTTCTAACCCAAAAATAAAATCGAAGATCCAACGGTTAAATCTCTGGGAAAAGAGTCATAACCAGACATCACTCTGGAATTTTCAACTCTCTGTCTAGAGTTTTTGTATGATTTTCTAAAAATAGTAAAAATATCAGAATCACTTTGATCTTTTTAGGATATCTTCCTAACACATTGAACTAACTAGAAAAAATTGTTTGAGGTCAAGAAAACTTGGTTAAGGCTCTGATTTACTAATTTTAATACGAACTTACTATTTTAAAATTTTGGATAGAGAGCAACCTACTCACAAATAATAAGGCCAAACCATCCTAAGTATAAGATTTCATCAAAACAAAAGTTCTAGTGATGCATATATGAGTTATGAACATTCTCCAATTGGTCTCACTCAGTTCTCATGGATCATGATTTAATTAAAAATCTTTGATCTCAGTGAGTTCATGAGTTCATTGCACCTCTTGTTAAATTGGTATTCATAATCTCATCCAAACTCAAACTATATCTAATTCTTCTCCCAAGTACATGTTCCTTGAGGAATGTGGATCTATTCATATTAGTTCTCCTCCCAAGTTAATGGTCCTTGGAGCCTATAGATGACCATATCCATATGAACCTTCATGGAATATGAGAAGGACTCCATGAAGATTTCAAACTAGAAGGTCCAAACCATAGATCTAGACTTGGATCCCATAGTTATATGTGGATGTGAACATAATCAACCTTGATTTCCATATAAGTCACGAGACTATAGAAAATCAAGGGATCAAACTCAAAATGGATTCAAATGGGACATTGAAGGTCCCATGAACCTTTAAAGAGAGTCATAAACAAGAGAAAGCAAAATCAAAGCTTATTAGAAGGTTTAAATCAAAGAAAAAAAATCCTTTTATATACTTTGTAATCCAAGACTCTTCCCTAGATCCAAATTAATGAGGACAACATAACAAAAAATTCAATCACAAGCTCTATGTGGTGTGTGATGAAATGGGGTAGAAGAGAGGTTTTGAAATGTGTGAAAAGTCCTAAATCTATGAGTTTGTGATTGAATCTAGCCTAATTCTAGATAGAATTGGAAGGTTACCTCTATAACCTCAAGGACTTTTTGATTTTGTTGATAAAGATCTTTCAATTTCTTCAACTTCTTCTTCAAATTCTTTAAAGGAATTCTTGAATTCTTCCAAAATTTCTTGATTTCTCTCTTGAATCTCTCTAGTTTTTTTCTTGCAAAATGGAAGTAGAGGATTGAAGGAGAAGAAGGATTGGATTAGGATCCTTGTAATGGAGGTGAAGGCCTCCTTATATAGGCCAAAATCTAAGGGTCAATTGGGTAATTTCGATGAAAAACCCATGTGCAAGAATGTTCCATACGTATTTGAAGAAAACAGGCAATTACAGCGAGCGACACTCACTGAGTTGTCTGCTAGCACTCAATGAGTGCCGTTCCGGCACTCAGCAAATGCCGCAGCGGCACTCAGTGAGTGTCGCTGCTTCTGTCGCGTGCCGCAGCTAAGGTATTATCCCCTTATTATTTATTTTTCAAATTATATGCTAGGTATATATACTTTTATACATATAAATTATATTTTTACTTTATAAAATATATTTCATAAATTCTATAAATATATTTCTTTCTTTTCAAAATTCTTTTCTTTTCTTTTTAGAAATTCTTTTTTTTCTCTTTTCTTTCATTTTCTTTCTTTTTTCAAAATTCTAATACATATATATATATAATAATTAATTTGGAAATTGACTTTCGGACTATTTTTTTCTCATACGTATTTCATAATCACCTGATTTCTCTCTTTCTCTCAATTTTGAAAATTTAGTTTGAACAACCTTCTGACGAACTTGAATTGTTTAGGAGGTTTTCGAATTCCGTCGATCGTTGTCATCATCGGTCTAGAGGTAACCATCCCCTGAATTCGATAGCCGGTAAAAATTGGGGTGTCTACAGTTTGCCCCTCTTCGGCAGAGCTTGTGAAGCAACGCGTATCACAAGTGAATGTCGAAGCATGTGTGAAGACAAGCCTTTGACCGATCGATCGTATTCAGGTAAAAATAAGGTGCGTTGCAAAAATTGGACGCCTAAATGGTCGGTGCTGGTCGTGCTCAACGTTGAGCTGCCTACGTATCCCATCGGGAATTAGACCAGAATGTAGTTCAGATAGGGGACAGAAACATATAATCACAAATAAGCATATGGATGAATATACCTATCCTATCGTGATGCACATGCTTAAGCAGTCCCACGCTCCATGCTCTCAGGTGCAATGCCTTAGAATCATACTACTCTCCTTAGTAACAAAATGCATTCTACGCCACTCTACTTATGATGCCATTCTATTCCGGGAAAGTCATAACCTTCATAGATGCGCTTCCTATGCTTAATTCTTCGGCCAATTTTAACTAATGATAGGGCTTAAAACTTCTTTTTCAAACCTCGGGGGTTCTTTTGAAATGAGGGAAAATATTGGGGGTCATCTAAGCAAAATTTGGTGGTCCCCATCATAAATATGAAAATTTGGGGGGAAAAAGGCCACCTGTCATACGCGGCGGCACTCGGTGAATGCGCAGCGGCACTCAGTGAGTGCCGGTGCGGCACTCGCTGTCTACCACGCGGCATTCACTGAGTGCCGGCACCTTTTCACCGTCTGTCGATTTGTCTGGCAGAGTTTAAAAACCTAATTTCTTTCATTCTCTTTTTATTCCTTTCACCCTCTCCTACGAGCTTCCTCTCCAAAACCCTCTTCCCTCTTGGTTCCTAACTCAAGAATCATCAAATATTCAAGGTATGTTCACTCTTTTAATGCCATGATTATACTTTTAACTCCATTTATGCTTCGAAATCCTGATTATGTTATGCTTTTTCATAGGATTTTCCTCAATCCTCTTGTACAACTCGTATTTTTCTTCTAGACTTCGAAAATGGCTAGTGGCTCTGGCTCCCATGGATCCTCTTGGAAGAAATACAAGCCCTCCCCTGGCCATAACTCATTTCTCCTTGCCGATCCCGAGAAGCACCTCTCAGCATGAGCTTTTAATAAACTAGTATAATCTCAATTCTCTTGCTCTTTTATGACAATGGATGCAATGCCATGCTATGTGTGATGATCAAATGCTTGTACGAACGTGCCCTTAATTTTGTGTGTTCCGATATTCCCCCAAACTATTGTTATGCCCCTTTTTTTTGAATTGATACTTTTGAATGGATTGCCACGATTGCATTCAACGCTTGACATTGTGCTTTTGCCTGCTCTCCTTGTTTGGATTCATTGATTTTTTTATGCCAAGATCATGCCTAGGAATTTCATTATTCTATTTGTCCATCGCTAGTGAGGGGTTGCACCGACCCCGTAAGGCACTTAAATTTTGCATAGACTAAGCTTATTCTAGTGTGAGCATTTATCAACCCAAGATTCATGGTCATGGAGTCCCTACGACTCGAGAATTCATTCCTAAAAATCATGGAGTTGCTAACACTTGAGAATTCGATTCATTTTTTTCCTTTTGAAAACACGGAGTTACTAGGACTCAAAAATTCACATTATTTTTCTTTGAGAGCATGGAGTCACTTAGACTCAAAAGTTTTAATTTCAAATCATGGAGTCGCTATAGACTCAAGAATTTTTTCAAAGCATTGAGTCGCTTGGACTCAAGAATTTTTATTTTTTAGAGCATTGAGGCACTTAGACTCAAGAGTTTTATTTTCAAAGCATGGGGTCACTTGGACTCAAGAATCATTTTTTTTAAAGCATTGAGTCGCTTTAGACTTAATAATTTTTTCATTTTTCAAAGTATCGAGTCGCTCATGCTCAAGAATTTTTATATTTTTTAAAGCATTGAGTCGCCATAGACTCAAGAAGAATTTTTTTTCAAAGAATTGAGTCGTTTAGTGACAAGTAGGGGTATTTGTAAAATACAACTGTGCTAAAGTAAGGAAATATACTAATATAGTTTACAATTCCTTGTTATATCTGCAATTCGTATTACACTGCCAGCTTTTACACAATGTGACAAATCTATGATAAGTTGTGTTGTTTTAGCTATTATTTGTGCAGATTACTATTTTGCTGTGTGAAGAAATGAATAACAGGATACAGGGAGGGCTTGATTACAAGCAAGGCAAGTCAAAGCTGAAATATGGAGTTCGAGCGATCGAAGAGGTTCAAGCGATTGAGTGTTCGATCGATCTAAGACAATTCAAGCGCTCGAGTAATCTCAGAGTTCAAGCGATCGAGTAGGGTTCGATCGATCGAACTTGCTTTTTATAAGAATTTACGCGCATACAATAGATGGATTGTAATGAACCCTAGTTTTAGGTTTTAGTATAAATATTTGTTATGAACACGTCCATAAGGACACCCACATTCTGTTTTACAGTTTTCATAGAGAGAGATAGAGAGTTTGTTTTATTTTGTAGGATTGAAAGCTTGGATATTGTTTTTGTGATTGATTTTCAGTAAGTGATCGAAGCTCTACGTTCCAAGTTCTTTTATCTTAGTTAAATTATACTCTGCTTGTTTAATCTCGTAGTTTAATCTGCTATAATCGTAGGTTTTCATAGTAGTAATGATAAAATTCATAGTTTTCATAAATTGCATGTTTAAATCACAAGCAAATGTAGCCTTAATGAATTTTTACATTAAAAACAAATCTGAGACACTCCAGACCATGTCTGAGTAGTCGTAGAGTTGGGAGATCACGATGAACAGTGATCTTCAGCCTCTACCATGCATCAGGATAAAACCTGTGTTCGATCGATCGAAGTTAGTTCGATCGATCTAACCAGAGATACAGTCAAGCGATCGAAGACATTTCAATCGATTGAGAGATGATGATGTTCAATCGATCGAAAAGCGCGTCGATCGATCGAACCCTCAGATTCTTGAGAAGATCCTATACAATATTCCTAGACTTTCTGTTTTTGAGATTTGTTATCAAACTATCCCCAAATGCTCAGTTTGGCAAAACAATTTCTGATCTTTGAGCCTTAAGGCATTTTTCTTCAATAACTTATGCAAACCACTTTGAATGCTTACACCATTCATAGTTCGAGTCTTAACTATTATTTTAAACTGCTTTTACGTGTTTCAAATTAACTGTGATGATATAGTCCCGGTCATGAAAGGACTATTGATTCTTTATTTTTAGAGAAATACGGAATACTGGAGATGGATGTACTCCATAGAGCACTAATGTAATTGCATGGTAGATGGCTAGGTCATTGTAGATTCGTGTGATCCCAATGTTCCCCTTTTATAAAGCTAAAAACTGTTTAGATATCGCCTTAGTTAATTAGTAAATTCATAATAATTGTGGAACTTCATATTCTACACTCTATTTAAACATTGAATTTTTATTTCTTTTAGAGTTTAATCTAAGTAATTAGTTTAAAACCTTCTCTGTGGGATCGACCTGGACTTATCCAGTATTACTTGCACGATCACCTATACTTGGGTGTTGCACAAGAGCGCACAACGTTTTAGTCGTGTCAAGTTTTTGGTGCTGTTCCCGGGGAAGGCGACAAGCTAACGCTTAGATTACCTTGTTCTTTCTTTGTCTATTTCTATTTTTTCTTTTTATTTTAGTTCTTTAGTTTAAAATCTTTTAGGATCTTTTCCCTTTCATGTCCGATAATTCCATTGAAGAAATTTACAAAAATCCACTCTATTCATCTTATTCTTCTAGTTCTAATAATCTCGTAGCCACACCTACATATTCAATGGCTGATAATCAAAGTAAAAATGGTGAGAATGTGGTTGTACCTATCGACGATTCGCTGCGTCCCTTGCGCGATCTCATGTAACCCGAACACGCACCAACACCTTCTTATATTCTCATTCCACCACATGCGGGCGAATTCTAATTTCGCAACGGAATGATTTAACTCCTTCCAACCATTCACAGAATGGAGAGCGAGAAGGCATATCTACATGTCAAGGATTTCGAGGATGTTTGTAAAACATTCTCCCAAAACTGTCCTGTAGATGTGACACGCCTAATGTTATTTCCTTTCACTCTGAAGGATAAAGCAAAAGCGTGGCTGCTCACCCTCAAGTCGAACTCAATTTTTACCTGGCATGCGATGAACACTGCGTTCTTAAAGAAATTCTTTCCACCTCGCATGACCATCGAACTTAAACGTCAAATAAACTCCTACAGACAAAGGAGCAATGAAACCTTCACTCAAACTTGGGAGCATTTCAAAGATTTGTTGCTCTCATGCCCACATCACGGGTATGAGAAATGGCGAACCATTAGCTACTTTTATGAAGGACTAAATGGTGAAACGAAAAAACTGGTTGAAACCATGAGCGCAGATGCATTTCTTAGAAAAAACACCGAAGAGGCTGAAGCCCACTTTGAGTGGTTAGCCGAACATGCTCATAAATGGTCTAACTCTGAAGATGTCTCACGCTCATAGATATCAGGTATGGAGGAGAAAAGTATATATCAGTTAAAGTGAGGATCATCTAATGATCAAATACGAAGAACTAGTGAAGAAAGTGGAGGAGTTAGGGACAAAAGGAGAAAGTTATAGACAGGTTGTGCCTGAAGAACCATGCGGCTCATGCAATATGTTGGGACACGTGATGTTGTCAGTATCAAGATATGAAAAGTGTACTTTACTTTTCTAAAGATTTGTAGTAGTGAAAGTAAAGGTCGAACCCACAGAGATTGATTAACTACCGCGCTTTAATTTTAAAACTTGAATTTAGCTAATTTAAGAAAAACAGATTTTGATTTGATTTTAATTAAACTAATAACAATAAAAGTAAATCTAAATTATGAAAGCAATTAAATATTTGTTTTTATAATAAGTTTAAGGAACCTAGGATTGCAAATTCACCACTAGCTTCATAATAAGGGTATTTACGAATTGCTTTAGCTTATTAAGTTGGATGATAAGGGGGAATTGTAGCTACAAGCCCAATTCCTCCGTCAAGAAAATAACTATGGTTCAAGCACCAACATAATCCATCTTCGGTTAGCACGAATTATCCCACACTAACTAGGGTTATGGTATAATCCGTCTAATCTAGGCATGGACTATTCGGATACTTGATAGCACAATTCAATTTAAGCACCATTACATGTAAATAATCTAAACAAGCACAGCAAGCATAGATCATTGAGCACACTATAGTCAAAATAGATCTAAGACAAGAATAAACTTTGAAAGTAATGATTTAATCAATAAAAACACGATTTATTTATAAAAATTCTCTAAACATGTAATCATCATCCATACATAATAAAACTAAAATAAGAACATAAAATACACCCTATTACTTGGCTAGGGTTTCATTGAAACCCTAGATCTAGGTTTAGTTGTCCATAGAAGCGATATATGGCAAGTAGTTGATGGAGGAGGCCATGGAAATCCTTGGTCTTCTTCTTTTTCTCCTTGCTTCCGTCCCTTCAATGGCTGAAAGTGTGGTTGTATATTGTGTGTATAATAATTGCCAACCCCTAATTTGAAGTAAAATAGGGTTTATATAGTTTTACAACAAGTTTTGGAAGCTTTCCTAACCCGAAACGTACTAAAACTGCTTTATTTTGCAATCTAGACGTAATTAGGCAGTTTCGTTCACGTAGGAATCATCAGTAGAGTGAAATACGCAAGTTCCATTTTTGCATAGGTCGCGCGTGCAGGTCGCGCGAGCGATTTCTGGTATTTCGCGCGAGCGGGCCGCATGCGCAAAGTGGCTTTTTCAGCTTCTTTCTTTGTGCTTTTTCACCCTGTTTAGCCTGGTATACTTGATTTCTTCCAAATCCTGTCAGAAAATAGAAAATAAAGTAAAAATATACAAAATATGATAAAAAGGTACTAACAAACGTGAATTAAGGCATATAAATAGGATTTGTTCTCTCCCGATCAACACGCCACTCAATACTGTCCCAATGTACCGTATTTTCAAGAATAAGCCCCCATGGAGATAAATGCAATGCAAGGTTATAGAGGGGTGGGGAATTCCTACAATAACAATAATAACTTTCAAAATAATAACAATCGATGAAATCACCCCGGTTTTGATTGGAAAAATGATGCTGGAACCCAAAATCCATACCAACAACAGCCATACAACAACAATAATCAATATTAAGGGCAATACAATAGACAGTCCTAGCCATTCAACCAAAACAGATCTAATAACTACAACCAAGCTCAACCCTCTAATAACCAACAGTCGAATGTGTATGTGCCACCACATAAAAAGGTACAAGAGAAAGATCAACTCTCTAATGCAAACTTAACACAACAGTTAATTCAAATGATGAGCAAAATGTCTGCAATGTTAGAGAGAATGGATGCACGATAAGTGGGATCGAGTGGAACATTTCCTGCCCAACCACTTCAAAACCCTAAGGGATATAACAATGGTCCTAATAATCAAGAACATGCAAAATCCGTGACTACTCTAAGAAGCAGCAAGATTATAGGGCACAATATGCCTTTCTCTACTCCTGATGAGTATGAAGAGGATGAAGTGGTAAATAAAAATGAACCATCTACTCAGGAAGATGAGCCATCTACTAATAACAAACTAGTAGAATCAAATGATGAAACTCCTAAAGAAGTAGAAGAAGTAGAGAAAAGGCTTGGAAAGGAGCCCGTTAATGACGAATTACCTAAATGCCATTTCCCTGTGCCTTATCCTCAAAGGCTAAAGAAACCTAAAAATGAGATCAAGAATCAGGAGTTCTTGGAACTGTTTAAACAAGTCAAAATAAACCTTCCACTCCTTGATGCAATCAAACAAGTGCCGGCTTATGCTAAATACCTAAAAGATTTATGCATGGTCAAGAGGAGGCAAAGTGTGAAGAAACACGCTTAAGTCGCTTGCCAAGCACGTACGATTATCCAAAATGAATTACCTGTGAAACTCATAGACCCCGGTAATCCCACTGTCTCATGCCAAATTGGGAATCAAAGGATAAACAATGCACTCCTCAATCTAAGAGCGAGTGTCAACCTACTGCCATACTCGGTCTATAAACAACTAGGGTTGGGTGAACTAAAACCAACCCGAGTGGCATTACAATTGGCAGATCGGTCGGTGAAGTACCCTAGAGGGATATTGGAGGACGTCCTTGTGCAAATAGACTCTTTTGTCTTCTCAGTCGATTTTGTAATATTAGACACTGAACCTGTGTCCAATCATGTGCACAAATCCCGGTGATATTTGGACGTCCATTCCTAATCACCATCGATGCCACAATAAAAATTAAAAGTGGTATAGTGACCATCGTATTCAGGAATATGACTTTAAATGTCAAAATCTTTTCAAATTCCCGACCTGAAGAATACGAGGATGAGGAAGAAGTAACTACATCGAGACGGTCATTGAAGATGAGGCTGATTTTGTGGATTATAAAGATCCTTTGGAGGTAGTTGTGTCACAATTCGACGCTGTCTATCGACCTAAAGATTCTACTCCATTGGATGTCGACCTTAATCAAACATGTCTCATAATGGACACGATAGAGGAGGATAGAGCTGAATGCGTGTGGGTAACACCATATAAACCATTGCCTCCAAAAACAAAATTATTTATGCTCTCAAACTTTCAGTTTCTCGACTTAGAATTAAAGGAGCTTTTATAGGAGCTCAAATATGCTTTTCTAGGAATTGAAAAGACATATCCTGTTATCATATCATCTACTCTAAGTCTAGAGCAATAGGATAAACTAATCCAAATGCTGAAACAACATAAGGAGCACTGGGATGGACTATTGTTGACCTCAAAGGCATAAGTCCGTCTGTTTGCAACCATAAAATATATCTGGAGGAAGACGCCAAACCATCACGACAAATGTAAAGGTGTCTGAATCCCAACATGCAAGAAGTAGTCAAAAAAGAAGTCTTAAAACTACTTGACATTGGGATCATATATCCAATATCTGACAGCCCTTGGGTAAGCCCAACCTAAGTGGTACCAAAGAAAATTGGCATAACGGTTATCCCAAATAAAGATGGCGAGCTGATACCGACGCGCGTCCCCACTGGATGGAGGATGTGTATCAATTACAAAAAGTTAAATACTGTGACCTGGAAAGACCACTTC
The DNA here is from genome assembly GCA_033977485.1 of Hydrangea macrophylla. Taxonomy (NCBI): domain Eukaryota; kingdom Viridiplantae; phylum Streptophyta; class Magnoliopsida; order Cornales; family Hydrangeaceae; genus Hydrangea; species Hydrangea macrophylla. The sequence goes on along the minus strand of CM066987.1, from coordinate 85,308,299 downwards.
CCTTTACCATTCATGGACCAAATGTTAGAACGAGTGGCGGGTCACAAATACTTCTGCTTCTTAGACGGATATAGTGGATATAATTAAACTAAAATCGCTCCTGAAGATCAGGAGAAGACGACCTTTACGTGTCCGTTCGGTACTTTCGCCTACCGACGAATGCCATTTGGCCTGTGTAATACACCTGTTACTTTCCAGCGGTGCATGCTCAGTATATTCAGCGATATGGTCGAGCACATATTGGAAGTGCTTGTGGACGATTTTTTTTGTGTTCGGCCATAGTTTCAAAAATTACTTAGAAAATCTTGAAAGTATGCTAGCACGATGCGAGGACAAACACCTAGTATTAAACTGGGAAAAGTGCCATTTCATGGTGACTAGTGGGATAGTCCTCAGTCACATCATTTATGACGAGGGTATCCAGGTGGATAAGGCAAAAATAGATATAATCTCAAACCTTCCTGCCCCCTGCACAGTTAGAGATATTCGCTCTTTCCTGGGACATGCGGGTTTTTATTGACGGTTTATCCAAAACTTTAGTGCTATTTCCCGACCACTTTGTCAATTGCTTGTCAAGGACTTACCTTTCGAGTGGTCGGATGCCTGTCAAACATCTTTCGATACACTAAAGCAACTCCTCACAACTGCACCTATTATCCGAGCTCCCGATTAGAGTCTCCCACTTGAATTAATGTGTGATGCTAGTGATTACGCTATCGGCGTAGTCCTAGGCCAGAGGAAAGATAACAAGCCTTATGTTATATAATACGCTAGCAAAACTCTAAACAATGCTCAAATGAACTACACTACAATCGAGAAAGAGTTATTAGCTATAGTCTTTGCCTTGGACAAGTTTCAGTCATATCTCATAGGATCACCAATAGTCTGTTTCACAGACTATTCAGCACTTAAATACCTCTTGTCCAAGAAGGACGCAAAACAAAGACTCATAATATGGATACTACTTCTTCAAGAATTTAACTTAACTATTAAGGACAAAAAGGGAGTAGAGAATGTGGTCGCTGACCATCTATCTAGGCTAACCTTTGTTGACAAAACTGAATCGACACAGATTAAAGAAGAATTCCCAGATGAACAGCTACTGGCTATTTCTAGCTTACCCCGGTATGCAGATATCGTTAACTACCTAGTCACGGGAGAGACCCCAAGTCATTGGTCAAATCAGGATAAAAAAAGATTCATCTCTTTCGCACGTCACTTCTTTGATGACCCGTACCTATTCAAGTATTGTGCTGATCAGGTCATCAGACGTTGCGTTCCGAATGAGGATATAACCGTGATCTTAGCTTTATGCCACTCCAAAGCGTGCGGTGGCCACTTTACTTCATAAAAGACTACACAAAAAGTCTTATACAGTGGTTTCTACTGGCCCACCGTATTTAAAGATGCTAATTTTTTTTTTTTTTGCAAATCATGCCAACACTGTCAAAAGCTTGGTACAATTTCAAAAAGGAACTCTATGCCCTTAACTCCTATTATCACAATTGAAATATTCAATTGTTGGGGCATAGATTTCATGGGCCCGTTCCCAAAATCGAACAACTGAGAATACATACTCCTAGCTGTGGAGTATATCTCGAAATGGGTAGAGGCGATCCCGACGAGACGCAACGACCACAGAACAGTAATGTCCTTTCTTAAGGAACATATTCTGTCGCGTTTTAGAACCCCGAGGGCATTAATAAGTGACCAAGGCAAGCACTTTTGCAATAGGCCCTTGGAGTCACTCTTCAAGAAATACGGGGTCAATCACAAGATTGCTCTAGCCTACCACCCACAAACAAACGGGCAGGCAGAATTGGCTAACTGAGAAATAAAATATATTCTCGAAAAAATGGTTAGTTCAAACAGGAAAGACTGGGCATACAAATTGACCAATGCTCTATGGGCATACCGTACTGTTTACAAAATAACCTGGAAATGTCCCCGTATAGGCTAGTGTACGGAAAGACATGTCATCTCCCTGTCAAAATCGAGCATAAAATATATTAGGCAACACGCTCATTAAACTTCGATATTAAAAAGGGAGGGCAGTTAAGAAAACTTCAACTCGCAGAGCTAGAGGAAATTCGTAGAGATGCGTATGACTCTGTCAAGTTGCATAAGGAAAGGTTGAAGGCTCGCCACGATAGAACAATCTTTTGTAAATCATTCGAGCCAGGGCAAAAGTTTTATTGTACGACTCTCGCCTTCACCTCTTCCCAGGAAAGCTCCGATCCTGGTGGATAGGTCCGTTCATTGTTAAATTTGTATTTGTATATGGGGCCGTCGAGCTATTCAATCCAAAGAACGATGAAAGTTTCAAGGTCAATGGACAACGATGAAGCCATTCTTAGACAACTTCCAACCCGAAGTTGAGCACATCCAACTGGATGAGCCCAACTACTCCTCGATCTAAAATGCCATAGCGTGTCCTCAAATTGTTATTGTATTCTTTCCTTTTATTGCACTTTATTATCTTCATTTACATCTATTTTTCTTTTTCCTTAGTGAATGTGACATTGTTCTTAATCCGCTACTCCTTATATTACTTAACTGCAGGTTCCAAAAATGAGAGATGATGATGTCCATTCGATAGGCTCTTGGGCCGATTCTGAATATCAAAACCCCCCATGGACATTTGAGGAGGTCGCATTATGCTTTTTACCTTATGAAGGGTCGAATACGAATGTTCTCATCGACATATCTCATGAATAAATCCCTTACCCACTAGCTCTCCTCGAGATTAATCCTTTTGAAAATAAGGATTTCCCTGAAGAAGAAGGAGAAGAAGGGGGTTACTTTGTTGGTGAAGTTATTGATGGACTCCTACAACAGTGGGAGAATGACTCGATGTGGGAGCCTTGGGACGAGAATGACTTACAAGATGTTGTGCCTGAACGCCACAACTCCATTTTCACATTTGTCGATGACTTTATCATTCTCGTGCTGGTCCTATACCTCTATGTGCACCTGAGCTACTTGCTGTTCAGGCTTCAATGTCCCTTACCAGCTAGTACACGCTGGGCATTCATGCCAATAGTAAGGTTAGGACAATGTCATATTCTCCGTTGTTTTTATTTCTTTATTTTGTTTCTTTTTCTTGTTTTTTTCCTTGTCTTATTTTCCTTTTTGTTTTCTTCTATTTTTCCTTGTCCAGGACTATCACTATGAACCACACCGGTCTAGCCATGTTCCTTCCGCACTTACTGTTTCATGGACCTCCCATAGGGTGTCCTGGTACTCCACCACAAGAGAAAGAACAGCTGAAGAGTTATACTCCTTTATCCTTGAAGCCGTCAGGCTCAGCAAGATCACCTCTTGCTCGTGCTTTCAATTCTTTGGAGGTTTCAGACGCATTCGATGATATTCTAGACATTTTTAGATCCTTCTGGAATCGTGAATTGTCGAGTTTGGTCTCCATTTTTGAATGGCAGAGTATGAAGCAATTGTGGAAGAGGAAGTTTTCATGTTCGAAGCATAGTGTTTCACTTCAGTTGTACTTATTCATTTATCCATCTTTTAGTAATTCAAGTGTACTCCTAGACAAAACTTTGTTATCTTCGGTTTTAATTCTAGTTTTTCTTTGAAATAAGGTCTTAAGTACCAAGTTGGGGGCAATAATTTTGTAAAAGGATGCTATTAGAATTTATATTTAAAAATTTGCAGTTTGTATTACTATGATGTTCATTTTTGGATTACATGTTCTGTGTTTGCATTTTAGACTATTCCTGTATGTCTAGAACAGTTTCTATTAGTTGGGGGTACACAAGTATTCTATTCAAAGAGTGCTTAGGAATTTTGTGTTCGATCGATCGAACAACTCTCGTTCGATTACAGTCTTTCAATACTCAAGCGCTTGAACAAGCCTCAATCGATTGACGGTTCGATCGATCGAAGTGTCTCGATTGATCAAGCCTTGTATTCAAATGAAGCGTCCAGCGTACACTTCTTTAGTCTCTTCCTCTCCCTCATTTTTTTCAAGCGATTGCAAATAGAGAGAGAGAGAGCTCGGGCAATTTTTACCCCCTTCCTTGCACATATCAATTGAGGCGCCCTAATCAGACCCAAATCATCACCATCCCTTCCTCTTCCTCTCTGCATCGCTTACAAAGAGGTAAAATCTTCATGACTCCACCTAGTTCAAATCTTGTTATAACTGAGATGAGGTGCCCCCCATTGGTCTTAAGACCAATTAAATAACGTCTTGGTCCTTTATTTCTTGTGTTCCTTTCTTTTTTGCTTAATTTTTCTATCCCTGCATTTTCTTCTGTTCTCGATCGATCGAGATGGGCTCGAGCGCTCGAGCCTTGCCCTTGTTCAATCGATCAAGAAAAGTTTGATCGATCGAACTGAAGAAGGGACAGTTTTTCTTCTTTACTTTTCAGTTTTCGCTCTTAATTAGTCTTTTCTTCTCTTTCTTTATTTCAAGGACGTCACGACGAACCCTATTACGGACTATCACAAGGAAAAGCCGTTCAATCTCGCTATACCCAATTTGGTCCCATACCACGGCTTCCACAATACTCCCTACCAATAGTGGTTCACCCGATACTTCTAGTCTCAGAAGGTGATGATCGAGCGACCTCTCAAGATAGCATGGCTCTCCACTCCTTGGTACTTTGCCCGGATTCGGGCAATGCTGCATTGGTTTGATTTACTCTCCCAGTCTAAGAGAATAAATCTTTCATGGATTCGGGACGCTTGTGCGACGATGATCCTAGATCCGGCCGCTCCGTTCACATAAAGATCATTCTTCCGCGGTCGAGAGGTTATTTTCAGTCCAACCACTGTCGCAACTGCTCTGGGGGTACCTGAGGTACCCGATTACATTTGCCTACATTGATCGGGCACACCCGAGCCATCCCTGTCCACCATTATATTGGAAATCACAGGTGGCACCGTTCCATAGTGGAATGACTCTTCATTGATCAAGGATTACTAACTTACTGACGATTATCACATGCTTCACCTCGCTCTCAGTAACTGCATCTTGGTGACATCCTATCCTGAGAAAATAGATGCTTGGTATACACGAGTTTTATATACAGTAGGGATGGGGCAGCCAGTCTGTTTACCTCACCTCTACATTGATTTCATGATCCACCCCACCTGCTACATAGCTGCCAAAAAGCACTTGAAAGGTGATTGAGCTATTTATCGAGTCATTGCTCAGTCCGAACTCCCCCAGCTACCCACTAATGAGGTTCGGACTTCGTCCAGCCATTTTGGTGAGACGGCTTCCTGCTACTCAGATGCCCAAAAGAAGAAGAGAAAAGGGAAAGGAAAAGCAAAGATGGGAGCGAAGAAGAAGAGGGGTGGAGGCACCAATACAGAGAGTGCAGCTTCTGGGACGCCTTCCGAGGCTGAGGAGCATGATTCGGATGACGAGGCTGATCCTCACATTGAGGTCGAGCAATTCGAACTGAGACAGCGGTCTCAGTCTTTTTCCCATAGAGCTTCTTCTTCCGTGTCTCTCCAGACTCTCCACACATTATTTATCGAGGAGAGGGAGGCCCGATGAGGCTTAAGGGCAAGGTTGACCACCTGGTTACCCAGCTTGATACACTACTGGTTCAGTTGGGGGTTGCTCAGTCTTTGCATACACCTTCACACCCCCCGGCTACACCACCCACTTCCGATCCTTCATCCTCCGCTCTGCCACCCCTACCATCCTCTGATCCAGCTGCTCCTTCTACATCGACAGCCCCACCGACCACCTCTGAGACCCTACTTCCACCACCTCCAGTTACTGAGGGCGGAGATGCTGATGCTCCGGTTGCGCCCATTGAGATTTTATCCGATATTGCTGATGATTAGTTGGTTCTGCTAGTTGAGCGTTTGGTAGTTTTGTTGTATTTATTTTAGTTTTGTTTTCTCTCTCCGCTCTCTTAGTAATATTTTGGATATTTAGATATTTTGGGACTATTTGGATAGTTTGATACATTTTGATCACTGTTCTGCGCTGTATTGTTTTATTTTTCCAATGATTGGCTTTGTTATTATGTATAGATCATGTTCAGACTTTTCTATTATTTCTATTAATCTTGTTTGGTTGGAGATTGTATGCTTTGGATTCCAGGTTGCTATGATTGCTGTTATTACGTTGCTTCTATTAGGTGATATCCATCTATTTTCATTTGAAAATCAACTTCTGAGGACATTGTTATTTTCAGTTGGGGGTGGGATGCAGATAGATATTCACCTATACATGTTCACACTTAGCACTCTAGATAATTTCATCGTGAATATCATACAATCTCAATTAAAATTAAAAACAAATGTGAAAATTTAAAATTTGAAAATTTTTGAACTTTTTGAACTTTATTGGTAGAATAAATTTGAACATACACTCCTACTTAATTGTTATTGTGCAATGACAATCGTATTAGCCTCATCCTTTTTTGAATTACGTTCACGCGTTTTTCTAGTATCACTAGGATGATTGCATGTGTAGACCGTTCATGTATCCAACATCCATATGCACTAGTTGATAGCTATGTAGAAAACCTAAAAATGAGTTAATACGACTTTGGTGCTAAAAGAACGAATAGTGGAAACTAATTACCCTTAGTGAGATTTTTATCCAATCTTCGTTTCTGAGGGAACTGTCATATAAACTCGAATTGTTTTTTTTGATTTTGCTTATTAAATTTGTTGCAATAGTCTCAATTAATTCTTCATTTTGACTGCTTATTAGAGGAGAACGTTTAGGATCTACCAACTAAACTCGATAAACATTGTTATGCTAAAACTAAGAAATTAAGAATATGACTTAAGCCATTGCTACCCATTCCCTAATCTATACCTATCCCTTTACCTTTATCCGAGAAGCCATTTTGTTTCTAACCCCACACTGATTTAATATTTCCAATTCTATTGCGAGAATACAAATGCCTAACCTTATACTTTGATCCCTACCATACCCCTAACAGGAATAAATTGTCAAAGTATGTGATTGGAAGAGAGTAGTTGTGGGAGTTTGTTTCATTTAAAAAAAAGAAAAAAAAATAGAAATGCTTGAAGTTGAAAGGGGATATATATACATATATATATAAAAGAAAAAAAAAAGAAAAGAAGCATATGCATAGAAGGGAAGTCGGTTGGAGATGTGAAAGGAATAAAATGAGGAGATAGACTTCATCACATACTAAGATACATACTCTTTCTCTCTCTCTCTCTCATCATCTTCAGCTACCATATAAAAAATCAAAAATTCAAAGTCTTAAGGATTCTTAGCGAATTAGTTTGAACATGAATGTGTGAGTTGAGTTATCCACGGTAGTTCGCTCCTCTTGTAAGTAGTATTCTATTCATTAGACTATACACTCTAAACATCCGTTTTTCATAGAGTTGAGTATGAAAGCATTAGTATCCAAAAATTCACTCTTATCAAAGCCTTCATACAATGTGCAATCATTCTTAAGCCAGTTTCTGAGAGACGTTCAATTTTGAGTGTAAAATACATGTGAGAATTGAGTTAAAACTACAAGTTCTAGAAGCACGATAGTCTAAATAACTCTAAACAAAATTGGATGCATAGCTGTTGACTTCACACACACACAGATACATGACTGCGAGACATATGCTATATTTATCTTGGTGGCATCAGGAACATGTGGATTTCTTTCATGCTTTGATTGAGGCTAATCTATCTTTGTAGAGCTAAGTTAACAGTTGAATGGGAGGGAATGTGTAAAAGATTTTTTTACATCTTTTTGATCTAAAATTTATGAATTTTGTGGGTATATTCACTATAAACCCTCACGAGACAATACTCGTCCACTAGGGGGAACTTAGGGGTTTAACGGCTTATTGCATTGGCTAAATGCAACCGCGATTCCAACGAAAGTGAGTTAGGAGTTTGTCGTGCCTGCATTTTTGGAATGCCAGGCTGTCAGTGTGGGCCCGACTTCCTGAGAGTGGGTGAATTACGACTTGATTTTTATTGGGAAGGATAAAAAGAATATGGTAGGGCCTATTTGAAATGTTCAGAGTCGCCACCTAACATTTGGGGTGTTAGGACCCCTGTAAAGACAATTAAAGTAATTCATCTTTGACTTTTAAAAAAAAAAATAGTTTTGAGAAAAGTGGGCCCTTTTAAAGTATGACTCTTAGTAGCCATGCGAAAACCAGAGATCCTTGAGATGGGTTCGGGGACTCGATTATGTCGAGGGAAGGTATTAGGCACCCTTGAACATCCGTATAAACACGATTGCCAATTTTAGTGATTTTTATTAAAATGGGGCATTTCTTTTGAAAAAGAAAAATTTTTTTCTTTTTTTTTTTAAAAAAAATGAATAGACGGAAAATGGTGATAGGCCGCACTCTTCGAGAGTTGCTTACGTATCCCAAGACGAGAATCAGGCAAATGTAGTTCTGACTTGTGTGTGCGAGTGTATGCAAATGATTTTAAAAAAGAGTGGTCACATTTGACCGTGCGCGTGTAATTTAATGATTTGAGAAAGAGTCGGTGTCGCTAGGAACTTTAACCTTTGGAAAGTGATTGAGGTTGAAACGAAATTATGTAAATTAATGGAGAATGATGCATTTTTTTTTACTTTTCTATTTTTTTTTAATTTTTCCCTGTGCTTTGGATCTGTGCCCAAATGACTGAAAAATGTACTGAAACTAAAGGTCGGTGCCCAAAAGAAAGAAAAGAAAAGTGATTTTTTTTTATATTTATATTTATGCCGGAAGTAGGGGTCGGTGGCCAAATGACTGAAAAAATGTGAAGTGTGTAGGATAAGAAGACTTACCTGTGAAGATCTCTAAATACAAAGGCGGTTGTTGAGTCTAATTAATCCCTTATTTTATTTATTTTTTTATTTTTATTATTCTATTTATATAAGTTAAGCAATCTTTCTAATTTAGACATGGATTTCTATGCTAGAAAAAAAAATCACGTAGTCCCTAGTAAAAACATAGATCTCCGTATTAGCAACCACGTCTTCCCCAGTAGGGCATGGCTCTCCGTATTAGAAACCACGTTGGATTTCCGTATTGGGAACCATGCAATCCTGAGTCGGACATAATTTTTATATTGGAAATCAAGTAATCCTGAGTATGACGTGGATTATTATTTTTCTATTTTCTATACAATAGTATGAGGGGGAGAGAAAAAAACCTGCGAAAGAGCTGCCAAACTGTGATAGTGAATAGTGACATCTTGTGGCGGTGAAAGAGCAAAAGAGAGATGAAGTAGGTTTGTGGAGGTGGTGGTCCGGCAATGGTGTAGTAGTTAGTGATCAGTGGTGGTGAGGATGAGAGTGGTATTTTGGTGGTAAGGTGAGAGAGACAGAGGGAAGAGACAGAGAGAGCTGTATGGAGAGAAAGAGGGATTTTTTTCTTCACTGATTCTTTTTCTGATGAATTTTCTTCGCTGAAAAACACTGCCTTTTATAGGCCAAAATGTACTTTTTTTTATATTATTTTATATATATATATATTTTGGTTTGGTGCTTGCTTTTGTTTTTTTTTTTTTCTTTTTCTTTAGTGCTCCATTTTGGTTAGTCCACTGAGACTATAATCTTCTTTTTGTTTTTTATTTATTATTTTTTTAGTGCTTCCTTTTTATGTTTTTATTTATTTATTTTATTTATTTTGCTTTTAGTGCTTCCTTTTTTTTTTCTTTTGCTTTTGCTCCATCGAGCATTATTGTTCAGAATGAGTTTTGCGGAGGAGGAAATTATTGAGTGTGATAGGGTGCATGCGGAATTGTTGACCATTTGACCCCATATCTATGACTTGCAATATCTTTCCCATTCGAGGTCAGATTGGGATGATTCAAAAAGTGAAAGACTCCTGTCAACGAGTACTTTATTTTGAAATGATTGGGTTGGGCAAAAATGGGGTGTCTACAGCTGCCCCTCTTTGTCATGTTTTGCGAAGCAAATCGTGACAAAGATAAGGAGACACCCATTTTTGCCTCAACTCGTTCTTGAAATTGTTTTTTTTTTTTGTTTTTGTTTTTTTGTTGTTTTTGTTTTTTTTTTTTACGAGAAGCATGTACAAGAATAAGAATGATCTCATAGCCTGTTCGAGACACCCACGTATCTTATGTGGAGTAGACTCAAGACGAGCGTAGTTCAAGTGAGTGTCGCCATGATTGGCGAAGAGTGAAGTGACGCGCCATAGTAGGCAAGTGAGTGGTGTGCTAAGGTAGGCAGCTGGGAATTGGGAGTATTGCTAGATTGGGCAGATAGCTCCGCTGGGGATTAAGAGTGTCACCAGAATGGGCGAACAACTCCGTTGGGAATTCATATAAGATTCGAACAAAAGAGGGATGGTGTAGTCGAGAAGTGCTTAATCACGTAATCTCGAACTTTAACCGAGAATGTAGTAAAGCGAGGGTATGTTCGAGCTCGCTGAGCTACCTACGTATCTCCTATCGGGAGAGTCAGACCGTGCGTAGTTCGTGAACGGGACACCACTTGACAGACTCATTCCCAATAATGAGATTGTGAATAGGATGCCCCTTGACGGACTCACTCCTGTGCTTAATTATGTGAATAGGATGCCCCTTGACGGACTCACACCTACAACTAGATGATATGAACAGGACGCCACTCGACGGACTCATACCTGATAGTGAGACTGTAAACAGGATGCCCCTTGATAGACTCACTCCTATGCTTAATGATGTGAACGGGATACCACTTGACGGACTCATTCCCGATTATTGAATGATATGAGCAGGATGCCCCTTGACGGACTCATTCCCAATAGTAAGGTTGTGAATAGGATGCCTCTTGACGGACTCATTCCTGATAGTGAGATTGTGAACAGGATGCCTCTTGATGGACTCACTCCTGATGATGATGAAATGAACCATCCGGTGTTTTTTTTTTCTTCTGGATTTAGACTTTTCTTGGGGCTTGGTTGAAATCCAAGATGTGAGCTTGAGCTTCTGGGAATTCACCTGTCCATTTCTTTTTGAGATTTAATTTTCCTGAAAAGACAAAGTGTCTGTACGTTCTACCTGTATGTTAGTGATTGACATGCTAGTTCGCTAAGTAGAATTTTTTTTTGAGATTTGAATAAACCTAGATGAAACCAACTACACCAACCATATATCACAGTCTTTGATCTTGACCCAAAGTTTTGTTTGCAACAGAAGAAACCCTTTTTCTCAGGGGCAAAGAGGTTGGGTCATGTATTAAACCATTGGAACTAATGCCCAGTTTTCATCCCCCCCCCCCGTTTTTTTGAAATGCACTTTTTTACCCTTCAGTGCCCATTTGGGTTTTTGCCAAGTCCGGCTCTGTCATTGTTGCACGACGGCGCCCTTTCAGGTTTTCACTGCGTCGACAGTTTTGTTTCTTTCCATAGCCTACATTCTTACTCACAGCGCCCTTTCGGGTTTTCACTGCGCCCTTCGGTCTATGCTTTTCTTTGTTTATTCTCGAACATGCACTGTTGTAGAGAAATGAAGCTTGTGATGTGGTTCGTCAAAGTGATGAATGCCGAACAGTGTAAAGATTTAATGAAGGCTGTCAGCCAAACCTGTATACTTAACCTTTTGATATTGAGAGGGCTTTCGTGGGTTGTAATGAAGGCTAGGGTGAGCGCTGAGAAAGAAAGGGTAGCATGAAGGCTCAAAGTTTTGATGATTTTTTTTCGGGTTTTGGCTCTTACGATCATCTTTTGTTCTCCCTGGGGGGATTTTGCAACATTTATGTCGGTCGGCTCTTTTTCTTCTTTTTTTTTTGTATTTATTTTTGTTTTTTTTGAGCTTCGATCTTGACACAGACACATTTTTTATTTTCTTTGTTTGTTTTTCTTTGATAGCTTTTTCAACCACAGAAATATGCCCCTAGTGTAGGAGTTGGTCGTTTTAGAGGGAATAAAATGAAATAAGCTAAAAGGCTCAAAGCAGCGAAGAAAGGAAATTTTTGTTTGATATGTATGGGTAGCAGAAATGAAGGCCTCTCTTCATCTTGGCAAAACGTAAAGTACACAAGTTCGATTAAGCATAAAATCTCTTAACTGAATCAGAATTGATTGGTTCTGGAAAAACATCACCATCCATTTCAGTAAGTATCAAAGCTCCTCCAGACAACGTCTTCTTGACGACGAATAGGCCCTCCCAGTTGGGGGCGAACTTTCCTTGAGCTTCTTCTTGAAAGGGAAAATTCTTTTTCAAGACCAAATCTCCCTCTTTAAACTAGCGAGGTCAGACTTTCTTGTTGTAGGCTCGAGCGATCCTCTTTTGGTAGCATTGACCATGGCATAGAGCAGTCAAATGCTTCTCGTTGATCAAGCGCAGTTGCTCGTGTCTTTCTTGGACCCATTTGGCTTCTTCAAGTTTGGATTCCATGAGGATCCTCAGTGACGAGATCTCAACTTCAACAGGGAGAATGACTTCCATCCAATAGATGAGAGAATAGGTGGTTGTCCCAGTCGAGGTTCGGATTGAAGTGCGGTACGCCATGAGTGCTAATGGCAGCAAGTCATGCCTATCTTTGTAATTGGTAGACATCTTTTGTATGATCATCTTAACATTCTTGTTGGCTGCTTCGACTGCCCCATTCTTCTTAGGACGGTACAGTGCTGAATGCTTGTGAGTAATTTAAAACTGCTGACAGAGTTCGGTCATCATGTCATTGTTGAGATTCTTGGCATTGTCTGAGATGAGGGATTCTGGGAGACCATACCGGCACACGATGTTTTTCTTGACGAACTTGGCGACGACTTCCTTGGTTACCCTAGCGTAGGATTCGGCCTCGACCCATTTCGTGAAGTAGTCGATGGCTACTACGATGAAACGGTGACCATTAGATGCCTTTGGTGTGATGAGTCCAATGACGTCCATTCCCCACATAGAGAAAGGCCATGGAGTGGTCATGGAATGTAGATCTGTCGGCGGAGCATGTATCCGATCAGCATGGATCTGACATTTATGACATTTCTTCACAAATTTGGCGCAGTCATTATCCATGGTTAGCCAAAAGTAGCCCATTCTCATTATCTTCTTGGCGAGCATAAGGCCACTCATGTGTGGGCTGCAGACTCCGCTGTGTACCTTTTCCATTAAGTAGTTGGCTTCGGGTGCCACTACACATGTGAGTAGTCCCAAGTGATAGCTCCGTTTGTATAGGGTTTTGCCACTAAGAAAGAACTGTGAAGCGAGCTTTTGGAGGGTACGTTGTTCTCCCAGATTAGCAGTAGGAGGGTATTCTTGTTTCTCCAGAAAGTTCATGATGTCATGGTACCATGGCTCACCGTCTGCTTCTTCCTTGATGGGATAACAGTAAGCTGGCCTAGACTTTACATCAAATGTCAGAGGGGGAATCTCGTCCATCTTAGGGACTCTGATCATGGATACCAAAGTTGTGAGGGCATCAACGAAATTATTCTGATCGCGGGGAATGTGGTTGAACTCAATGTAGTCAAAGTATTTGCACAAGTCGACCAGACAACTTCTGTACGGGATGAGCTTGGCATCCTTTGTAGTGTATTCTTTGGTGGATTACTTAAAGACAAGTTCAGAATCTCTAAAAGCTGCCATTCTGCGAATGTCCATGTCCAGAGCCAGTCTTAGGCCTAAGATGCACTCTTCATACTCGGAGATGTTGTTGGTTGTATCGAAGCTTAGCTTGCTCCAGACAGGAAAATGCATTCCTTCTTCCGATACAACAACTGCCCCTGCCCTAGCTCCTTTGCTATTTGATGCTCCGTCAAAGTACATTTGCCAACCTTCGAAGCTTTTGTTGTCATTCTCACTGGTGGTAACTAAGATAGACTCGTCTAGGAAGGAAGTATCCATCGGATCGTAGTTGTCGATCGAAGTCTCTGTTAGTTGATCGGCGATTTCCTGACACTTGATAGCCTTCTGAGTGACATAAATGATGTCAAATTCTGTCAGTAACATCTGCCATTTTGAGATCCTCCCAATCAGTACTGGTTTCTCAAAGATGTACTTAAGTGGGTCCATCCGGGCTATCAGACATACTGTATAGCTGAGCAAGTAATAACAGAGTCTGGTGGCCGCCCAAGCGAGGGCACAACAAGTTCGTTCTAGTATAGATTATCGAGATTTATAGTCTGTAAACCTCTTGCTCAGGTAGTAGATGGCACGTTCCTTTCATCCTGACACGTTGTGCTAGCCCAATACACATCCCATCGAATGGTTAAGGACGGATAGGTAAAGTAACAAAAGACGACCTAGTTCTGGTAGGACCAGGACGGGTGGATTTAGGAGGTACTTCTTAATTGTATCAAAGGCAACTTGACAATCCTTATTCCATGTCTTGTCAGAATCTTTTCGGAGTAGCTTGAAGATCGGCTCACACTTGTCTGTGAGTTGTGAGATGAAACGGCTAATGAAGTTGATCCGTCCTAGGAATCCTCCGATTTCCTTTTCCTTTATAGGGGCAGGCATTTCAGTAATGGCTTTGATTTTCCCAGGGTTGATCTCGATGCCATGTCAGCTGACCATGAATCCCAATAACTTTCCTGAGAGGACACCGAAAGCACACTTGGCTGGGTTCAGCTTGAGCCTGTACTTTTTAAGGCGATCAAAGAGCTTTTTGAGATCAGTGAGGTGTTCCGTCGTCTTTTGAGACTTTATGATCATGTCGTAGTCATAGCCCTTTGATAAGTTGCCCCGGTATTTTTAAGGCCAAATGGCATGACTCGATAGCAGAATGTGCCCCAAGGTGTCATGAAAGCCATCTTCTCCCTGTCTTCCTCATCCAGGAGGATCTGATTGTAATATGAAAACCTATCCATGAAGGAGTAGATCTCGTTTTTGGCTGTATTGTCAACTATTATATGAATATTTGGTAGAGGGAAGTCATCTTTTGGGCGTGCCTTATTGAGATCCCTGTAATCAATACAGACTCTGACCTTGCCATCCTTCTTAGGAACCGGTACCTCATTCACCATCCATGTTGGATAGTTTACTACCATGATGAAGTTGGCCTTGAACTCCTTGATTACTTCCTCCTTTACCTTGAGGCTCCATTGAGGCTTTAGTTTCCTCAATTTTTGTATGATGGGCCTAAATTCTGGCTTGATGGCGAGCTTATGCGTGACGATGCTAGTGGCCAGTCCAGGCATATCTTGGTATGACCAGGCAAAGACGTCCTGGTATTCCTTTAGAAATTAAAATAACTCTTGTTTATGCCCCTGTGATAATTGATGGCCAATTTTTAATTCTCGAGGACTTTCGATGGTCCAGATGTTGATAGTATCGGTTTCCTCTAAGTTCGATTTTGGTTTGTCCTCGAGTTCTGAAATCAATCTTTCGAGTTCGTGGGGTGCTTCTTCTATACCCATGAGATTAGAGTTTAATTCTATATTAAAATCGTGCTGGGTCTTATAAATTGTGTGGTATCTGATGGATTAGTTGATTTAATCATAGGTTCCCAAAATTCCCCATTGTTGGGCAATAGGCGAACCTTCCAGTTGCTCAGGGTATCGCCTGGCTTGGTTCGGCGGATGGTAGGTGGGGAAGTGGCCTCTCGACCAGCGATCATGAAGATCTCATCTTCAAACAATGCTTGGATGCAACCCATTGGGACCACGAAAGTCCAATCTGTGTCTTGGGCAGGCTGTAAGTTTGAAATGTTCCCCTCTTGAACCTGGTCAGGGGCCATAATCTCAGCGGGGTGGGGAAAAGTCTTCCGTATACGAGGAATGACCCCTTCAGTGATGAGACCAGACTTTTGGCCCTTCCAGAATTTCTTTTTATACCCGAGGCCACTGGCATTTTTTTGAGTTGGTGGATTGACTAGCTCTATCCGCCCTTGGTTTAGTCTTCCCAGGCCCTTCCCTGGCAGATAGCCATTTACCTTAAGTTGTGTGGCCATGTTGACATGGGCCTTGGAGTATGACGGCTTCCTCTCTACCTTTTCCTCTGACGTATAAGTGGCACATGATAACTCTGAGATCTGGTATGTAGCAGGCTTAACCTTTCCACTTGCATTGATGTATGGGATCGAGGGTTCTCTGAATATTGCGTATTCTTTTTCACTATAGACGATGAATAGAAACCCCTCGATCGCATATTTAACATTTTGGTGTAAAGTGGAGGGGACTGCCCCTGTCGGGTGGATCCATGGTTTGTCGAGAAGCATGCTGTAGGAGGCAGGGATGTCTAGGATTTGGAACGTGACCTGGAATTCATAGGGTCCAACCTCGACCGGAAGGTCTATCAATCTAAAGGTTTCCCTGCGAGCTCCATCGAAACCTCGGACGATAGTGTTTGACCATTTGAATCATGTCTGATCGATGCCCATTCTCTCGATCGTAACCAAAGGACAGACATTGATCGCAGATCCATTATCAACAAGCACTTGATTAAGTATCATGCCTGAGCATTTTACTACGAGATGTAGGGCCTTGTTACGACTAGTCCCTTTCGGTCCAATCTGGTCATCGAAGAAAGAGATCATGTTAGTGGTTGAGATGTTACCCACAATCTTGCAAGTTGGTCACTTAAGATATAGTTGGAGACATGAGCCTCATTGAGTACCTTCAAGAGGGCATTACGGTGAGTCTTAGAAGTCAATAGCAGAGAAAGTATCAAAATCTGGGCAGGGGATTTGCTCAGCTGTTCAATGATCTTATACTCGCTGCGCCTAAGCATTTTCAGGAATTCTTCTGCTTCTTTGTCAGAGATGGTTTTCTTAATTAGGCCATTAGTTCAGACCTGTTCGCCTTGATCGACAAACCTTCCCGTGTTTGAGATTTCATCGACATCTGCTTATCCTAGGATGTGATACACCCACAGGATGGCATGGGTGTCCTCCACTGGAGGTTGGATGATGGAATGGGAAGCATAGAGGACAATGGGAGTCGATGGTGCTAGTGCTGAGAAGACCTCTAGTATGGTCCCTACTGGAGAAGGATGTGGCTCGATTGCCTTTTGGATTTTTGCTCGGGGAGCAGTTGGAGGTGTAAACGTGAGAGGGAGGGAACGCACAGAGATGGGCTCAGTGGCCCTTTGGATTATTGGCATGGGAACAGTCGAGATTGATACAGAAATGGGAGGAAGAGAGCTTGTTGGTGCATAGTTCATATTAAGGTCTGAGAACCCCTTTTCCAGGTTCACCGGGATCGAGCCACCGACCCATCTTGGCAGGGGATTCTGAGTGACTGACATGGCCACCTCTTCATATTCAACAGTTACCACATTGATAGCTGGTGTCACGGCTCCGTGCTGAGGGAGTGGGTTGCTAGCCACATTGGCGAGTGGCTCTGATGGTTTGACGGTTATCCTCCCCTCGTCGATTAGATCTTAGATATTATGCTCCAATGCGTAGCAATCATCTGTTGAGTGCCCGATCATTCCAGAATGGAATTCACAACTTCGGTTAAGATCATACGTCTTCGGGAGAGGGTCTGGACTGTGCCTCGCAGGGATAATCACAATGGCTTTCTGGGCCAGCAACTTGCCTAGAATGGAGTTTGGCGATTCTGTCAGTGGCGAGAATTTTCGATTTCTGTCTAGCGACTTCCTTTGGAAGTTCGAGTTGTGGAGCTGTTGCGGTGGTACCGACCTATAACCTTGATTTTGAGGTGTGGGGGGCCGTGGCAGACCCTGGGTTATTTGTTGTACCATCGGCTGCTGGTATTGAGGGAAGGCCTATTGGTACATGGGGGGTGGCATAGTTGACTGTAGGATATAGTTTACAGGAGTGAACTGCGAAGCATCCGGGTAAACGACTGTGACCTCATTTTCCTTTTTGGGCTTCTTGTTATAGAAGGTGCCAGCCTGACTTTGGTCCGCAGTATCCTTTATCTTTCCTGACTGCAAGTCATCTTCTACTATTTTCCCATATCTGATGAGCTCGGCGAATGATCTACTTGTTAGGGATGTATACTAAAAGCCATGCTTTATGTAGTTGATTTATTATTCATTTAATAAAATCAATTAATCCATTTTTTATGAGAATCTGTGTAGGCAATATTTGTATTATATTGTTTATTTAATATTATGCATGTGTGTCTTTCACTCTACATAGTAGGTGGTTTGTTGTGTAGAGTTCGGCTTGCACAGGGAAGATCAGACCATCGGATCTTGTAGAATGTAAGATTTTGGTTTACAGTCTCAGATGGATTGGACACACCATCGGTACGACTGCAGCATGGTGTTGTAGTAGGTTTGTCTTGACTGCGGGAAACGGTATAGTTTCAACTCACCATGCTGGTACATTTTGTGTATTAAATGGGACCGACTTGGGGTAATTATCTTTATACTGACTTACAAGATAATTAATACCTCATGGCTATTATGAGTGCTTATGCTCTAAATCCTAAGATAATTTGTAGACACGTACATTTGATATTTACACTTTGATCCCTAAAAGGGTGAGATCCTTAAATGGGTCAATATCTCATTGGATTGGGTGGCAATATTAATTGTGTGGTGGATATTAATTAATGATGGAATCCATGTCTCAATTTTGGGATTGATGATATCCCCTTGAAAAAGCTTATAAGTTTTGATTATGTCAAACCCTGCAGGTGGATTTTGTATCCGACATATCAGATAAGTTAAGCAGAGGATCTCAAGGAATTTTAAGAAATTAATTAAATATGATTGTCAGTAATTATATTTAATTAATGGATATCTGTAATCTTAACATGGGGAGATAATAAGCATTTAATAACATGAAGCTCGAAATATATTTTTGAGATAAGGGTAGGAGTGCAATTATAATTCTTTAGTGGTATGAATTATAATTTATGGAAATAGGAATCTGATTCAGTTCGAATTAGGGGTTTCCTAATTCCATAAGGAAGCCTATTCCTTATTGAATTCTTATGGTCCCTATCGTAGCCTATATATATGTTGCCTTGGCTCTTCTCTCAGGTTGCATGATTTCACATTCTAAGCTTCCCTTAACCTCCTAGCTTTTTTCTAGAAGGGTTTCCACCAAACCCTAGTCTCTGTGAGCATTCAAGAGACATAGGAGTGAAGATCGCTGGCGTCGGACAACGCTCACTAAAAGAGCTTCGGACTGCTCGATACTGATCGAAAGTTGCTGAATTTTTTACACAACGTTCCTGACGTCGAGACGGAGCTGCTGTAAAAAATTCAAGTAAATCGGAGATCGTTAGTCCTCCTGACGAACACATCTTTGTCAGATCAATGTGATCGGGATTGAATCGTCACAGCAATCAAAGAGAGTGTTATAACTGGGAATAGAAAATAGAACGTAAAGAGGGAAGAGCAGAAAACATAAAGGATTTTGAAAGAGCCCACACTCAGTTCGATATTCTGGCAGCAAAGGAATACAGTAGAAGATTGTGAGCTGTTATCGAGCCCGTGTTCTCGATTCGTCTACTACAGCAATCCGTTTTAGCAATTTAAGGTAACCCTAGTTCCGCCCTTGTAGGGTTATTATAGTTTTCACGTAAATTTTTTGCAGTACCAACTTATACGCGCTGTCAATGGATTCTGGGAACGCAGTTTCCTAACAGTGGTATCAGGGCAACGTTGAATCTGCGTATGGGTTGGACGCAACCATGTTGTCCAATAGAACAGATCTTATGCGTGTTTTGATGGATGGATAGAACGTAGAATTGTGCTAACCCTTATTTTGCAACGTTCTTATTCCACTATTATGGTCACTGATTTTGTGTGATTGGATCCCACGATGGTTTTATCCGTGGTTAATTTTGCTGTTTTAATATAAGATGTGAACTCCTTTATAGAGGCATAGGATTTGTGTGTATTGGATCCTACACTTGATTGATGTGTGGTTAATTTACTGCAAAGAAATAGCATGTGAACTCCTTTATGGAGGCATAGGGTTTGTGTAATATATCTCAAGTAAATCCGTGAAGACAGTTCGTGAAGACAGTTTACAAGCAGTTTCAGAAAGCAATCTGGAGGCAGTTTCTGAAGGCTGTTTCGATCCCCGCGAGCTGACCGGGCAGCTCGACCCCCGTTGCGTAGTGGCAACATAGAGCTAATCGGGTTCAATGAAAATTTCTTCACAAGAGTTCCAGCTTGACCATAATAGTGGGATTCCTATTTTATTGTGGTTTCCTTATTCATGTGTGATTGAATGATTATTATTGTTTCATGTTTAATGAATAGGACAACATGGATAATTGTTCCTAGACCTATTTTAGATGTCTAGCTGCATGTTTAATTTATATTAATTTAAAATGATGGACAACTACATGTGTATTTAGAAATAAAACTAATTCCATAATTTGAAAACATAAGTACTTATTTTCTAAAATCATGAGAATAGAATAATTTTATTATCTACACATGTGGGTTTCACAAGTAAGGATGAATTAATCCTTGTCAAGTATTCCATCATTTTTTATTAATTAAATTAAAAGTTTTTCTAAAAAATTATAACCCTCAAATTGTTTTTTAAAATTCTAAGTGGGAGAGGGAATTTATCAAGTATAAATCCCATGGTCTCCATCACTGGTTTGTAGATGATATGATTAATTTTGTGTGATGGCTCTAGTGTCATCCTCCCTCTCGGATGTAGTTGATCATGGAATCATCAGTACAAACTTCTTTAAAAGAATGTTTTGGGTGATTGTTGGTGTGGATCACCTATCCATCAGAGGTGTTCCTCACAGAACTCTTGACCTAGAATTAAGTGATGGTATACACTTAGCTATAAATAATAATATCCTCTCCATCTGAGTCACTGTTATTATTTATAGGACCAAAGCAAGTCAGCAGTTTAATTTTATTAGGCAAAGTACATTGCCTGGATAGTAAAATTAAAAGGTAATTGTCTATCTGAACAAATGATGGATAGTATATGGCTTCCCATCGAGTCATACTATTCGCGGTGTATCAGGTTGCTGGCGGATTCCTTTCAAATATGGTAGAGGGAACCAATATTTTCAACTCGAATCTATAGCAATTTTTGCCCAAACGTAATTATTTATGTTATGTGATTCTCAGGCTTTCAAATGGGTACTTTCAATCCACTTATTGTTATACTTAAAGAAAACAAACTTACTGGACCAAACTATATAGACTGGAAAAGGAATTTGGATATTGTTTTAACTGCTGAAGAGTACAAGTTTGTGCTTACTCAAGAATGTCCTGAGCAACCTGGTGAGGGGGCAACCGCTGAGGAAACCCAGGCTCACAAGAAATGGGTCAAGGCTGATGAGATGGCGCGATGTTACATTTTGGCATCCATGTCAAATGTTCTTCAACATCAGCATCAGTCAATGACCAGTGCGTATGATATGATGGAGAGCCTCCGAGAGATGTTCGGGGATCAAAGTCGTGCTGCTAGGCAGGTTGCTATGAAAGACTTGATGAACACAACCATGGCTGAGGGGACGCCTTTAAGGGATCATGTTCTTAAGATGATATCTCTTCTTAATGAACTAAAGATCCTTGGAGCTAAAATCGACGGGGAAACCCAGGTCGATATCATACTCCAGTCACTGCCAGAGTCTTTTAAGCAATTCTGCCTCAATTACAACATGAATAAATTTAAATATACCTTGGCGGAGCTGCTTAAAGAACTCCGGGCAGCTAAGGGTATCAACAGAAAGTTAGGGAGTGCTCTTATGTTTGAGAAAGGTTCTGCTTCAAAGCCGAAAGGCAAGAAGAAAATGAAAAAGGCTCAAAAGAAGGCCGCGGGTCCTCTGCCAATCCAAAGGCCAAGAGGACAACCGGGAAAGCCTAAAGGCAAATGTTTTGTTTGTAAGCAGCCAGGACACTGGAAGTAGCAATGTCCAGTTTATCTCACCAGACAGAACAATCAAGGTAAATCTCATTTACTAGTTGTTGAATCGTGTTTAGCGGTCCGATTTACCGTTACCTGGTGTGTAGATACGGGAGCCACTGATCATGTATGCAATTCTTTGCAGGGGTTCCAGGGAACTAGGTAGCTCAGTGATGGAGAGATTTATCTATATATGGGAAATGCTACGAGAGTAGCAGCAGTTGCAGTAGGAGATCTACATCTTAGTTTTGGTAGAGATAGGATTTTAATATTAAGAAATTGCTTTTATGTACCTTCTATTAGAAGGAATTTAGTTTCAGTTTCTAGTTTAGTAAAGAATGGATATTCAGTTCATTTTAATAAAGTAGTCGTTATTAAAGAAAATAAACGTTTTATTTGTTCTGGTCAATTGGTGGATGATCTTTATATTATAAATCCTATCTCTCCTATACTGCAACTTAATGAATTGAATAACACAAATAGTTTGCCATTTAAGAGAAAAGAACCTTCGAGGATGAACCAAACGCATCTTTGGCACTTACGCCTTGGTCATATTAGTTTCAAAAGGATTCAAAGACTGGTTCAAAATGGGCCATTAGGCTCATTGGAAGTGGAGGCACTTCCAGTCTGTGAATCCTGCTTGGAAGGTAAAATGACCAAGAGGCCGTTCTCGGCCAAGGGCTATAGAGCTAAAGAGCCGTTGGAACTGGTTCACTCTGATTTGTGTGGTCCTATGACTGTCCAAGCAAGAGGGGGATTTGAGTACTTTGTCACTTTCATCGATGATTACTCAAGGTATGGGTACATTTACTTGATGCGGCGTAAGTCTGAATGCTTTGAGAAATTCAAAGACTTCAAGGCTGAAACGGAGAAGCGTCTAAGTAAATGTATCAAGACACTACGATCTGATCGTGGTGGAGAGTACCTCTTGGGAGAGTTTAGGGAATACTTATTGGAGCAAGGGATTACATCCCAATTGTCTGCACCCCGTATGCCTCAGCAGAACGGTGTGGCAGAAAGAAGGAACATGACTCTTATGGACATGGTAAGATCTATGATGAGTTATTCGGATTTACCAATTTCCTTTTGGGGACACGCATTAGAGACAGCCGCATACATTCTAAACTTGGTACCATCTAAGTCAGTACCTACTACTCCCACGGAATTGTGGACTGGGCAAAAGCCTAGTCTGTGGTATGTTCGGATCTGGGGTAGTCTAGCACATGTGCTGAAAGGGAACGCAGAAAAGTTAGAATCAAGAACAGAAGTATGTTTCTTTGTTGGGTATCCAAGAGGAACTAAAGGTGGTCTATTTTATAGTCCTAAGGATCAGAAGGTTATTGTTAGCACCAATGCCACATTCTTATAAGAGGACTATGTTATGGACCACAAGCCCAAAAGCCGTATTATTCTAGAGGAAATGAGAGGAGAGACACCGACATATACTTCTTCGATACCAATAGTACGAGAAGAAACACCACAAGAAAGAGTTATCGATATTCCAATACCACGTCGTAGTGGGAGGATTATCGAAACTCGTGTAGATCCCGAACCAACCATTAACACGCAGGTTCCTGAACCAGTACAATGTGTAGATAATGGTGTATTAGGTTCAGAATCTTCACAACGAAATATCAGTGATGCACAAACACGGGTTGTGCCTCATCGTAGTGGGAGGGTTATTATTCAACCTGACCGGTATATGTTCTTGGAAGAGTCTTATGACCGGGTCCTTGATGAACAAGGTACCGACCCCTGTAACTACAATGAAGCGCTCTAAGATAAAGATGCAGATCTTTGGCAAAAGGCTATAAAGTCTGAAATGGAGTCCATGTACTCTAATCAAGTCTGGGATCTTGTAGAACCACCCAATGAAATAAAACCCATTGGATGTAAGTGGATCTATAAGAAGAAGATAGGAGCAGACGGTAAGGTGGAAACCTTTAAAGCAAGGCTTGTTGCAAAAGGGTTCACTCAAAAATAAGGAATCGATTATGAGGAAACTTTTTTGCCCGTGGCAATGCTGAAGTCTATCCGGATTCTCTTATCCATTGCTGCACATTTCGATTATAAAATTTGGCAAATGGATGTCAAGACAGCATTTCTAAATGGGAATCTTGACGAGTGCATCTATATAATGCAACCAGACGGGTTCATTGCGAAGGGCCAAGAACACATGTTGTGCAAGCTTAAGAAATCCATTTATGGACTTAAGCAGGCATCTAGGTCTTAGAATATCCGCTTTGATCAAGCAATCAAGTCTTTTGGTTTTGATCAATGTGCGGATGAATCTTGTGTGTACAAGAAACATGATGGAAGAGTGGTGGTGTTCTTAGTACTATATGTGGATGATATCTTGCTAATCAGAAATGATGTGGGGGTATTATCTTCTGTAAGGGTATGGTTATCCAGTCAGTTCAATATGAAGGACTTGGGAGAAGCCAGTCACATCCTAGGGATCAAGCTTATGCGAGATCGCAAGAATAGGATGTTGGGCTTGTCACAAGGCACTTATATTGACAATATTCTTGCAAGGTTTAGCATGCAAGATTCCAAGAAGGGATTCCTTCCCTTTAGACATGGAATTACTCTATCTAAGGATCAGTGTCCTAAGACACCTGATGAGATAGAGAAGATGAAGGCAGTTCCTTATGCCTCAGCAGTAGGAAGCCTAATGCATGCGATGCTATGTACTAGACCTGACATCTGCTTTGCTGTTGGCATGGTTAGTAGATATCAGTCTAATCCAGGGCATGAACATTGGACTGCGATGAAAAGTATTCTCAAGTACCTGAAAAGGACTCGAGACTATATGTTAGTTTACCAAGCAGACAGTCTTGTACCCATTGGGTACACAGATTCTGATTTCATGTCAGATAGGGATTCCAGAAAGTCTACCTTAGGATATATGTTTACCCTAGGAGGTAGAGCCATTAGTTGGAGTGAGGTGTGTCACTTCATGGCTTTAAGTCTAAGTGGGAGATTGTTAGGGATGTATACTAAAAGCCATGCTTTATGTAGTTGATTTATTATTCATTTAATAAAATCAGTTAATCCATTTTTTATGAGAATCTGTGTGGGCAATATTTATATTATATTGTTTATTTAATATTATGCATGTGTGTCTTTCACTCTACATAGTAGGTGGTTTGGTGTGTAGAGTTCGACTTGCACAGGGAAGATCAGACCATCGGATCTTGTAGAATGTAAGATTTTGGTTTACAGTCTCAGATGGATTGGACACACCATCGGTAGGACTACAGCATGGTGTTGTAGTAGGTTTGTCTTGACTGCGGGAAACGGTATAGTTTCAACTCACCATGCTGGTACATTTTGTGTATTAAACGGGACCGACTTGGGATAATTATCTTTATACTGACTTACAAGATAATTAATACCTTATGACTATTATGAGTGCTTATGCTCTAAATCCTAAGTTAATTTGTAGACACGTACATTTGATATTTACACTTTGATCCCTAAAAGGGTGAGATCCTTAAATGGGTCAATATCTCATTAGATTGGGTGGCAATATTGATTGTGTGGTGGATATTAATTAATGATGGAATCCATGTCTCAATTTTGGGATTGATGATATCCCCTTGAGAAAGCTTATAAGTTTTGATTATGTCAAACCCTGCAGGTGGATTTTGTATCCGACATATCAGATAAGTTAAGCAGAGGATCTCAAGGAATTTTAAGAAGTTAATTAAATATGATTGTCAGTAATTATATTTAATTAATGGATATCTGTAATCTTAACATGGGGAGATAATAAGCATTTAATAACATGGAGCTCGAAATATATTTTTGAGATAAGGGTAGGAGTGCAATTATAATTCTTTAGTGGTATGAATTATAATTTATGGAAATAGGAATTTGATTCAGTTCGAATTAGGGGTTTCTTAATTCCATAAGGAAGCCTATTCCTTATTGAATTCTTATGGTCCCTATCGTAGCCTATATATATGTTGCCTTGACTCTTCTCTCAGGTTGCATGATTTCACATTCTAAGCTTCCCTTAACCTCCTAGCTTTTTTCTAGAAGGGTTTCCACCAAACCCTAGTCTCTGTGAGCATTCAAGAGACATAGGAGTGAAGATTGCTAGCGTCGGACAACGCTCACTAAAAGAGCTTTGGACTGCTCGATACTGATCGAAAGTTGCTGAATTTTTTACACAACATTCCTGACGTCGAGACGGAGCTGCTGTAAAAAATTCAAGTAAATTGGAGATCGTTAGTCCTCCTGACGAACACATCTTTGTCGGATCAATGTGATCGGGATTGAATCGTCACAGCAGTCAAAGAGAGTGTTATAACTAGGAATAGAAATAGAACGTAAAGAGGGAAGAGCAGAAAACATAAAGGATTTTGAAAGAGCCCACACTCAGTTCGATATTCTGGCAGCAAAGGAATACGGTAGAAGATCGTGAGCTGTTATCAAGCCTGTGTTCTCGATTCGTCTACTACAGCAATCCGTTTTAGCAGTTTAAGGTAACCCTAGTTCCGCCCTTGTAGGGTTATTGTAGTTTTCACGTAAATTTTTTGCAGTACCAACTTATACGCACTGTCAATGGATTCTGGGAACGCAGTTTCCTAACACGACTAACCATCGAGATAAGTCATTCGTAATATGGGCACTATTAGGCATATATGAATGCCTTTACCATCGCAGAGTCGTCCATTGGGGGGTACACTTGGGATCTGACCTCCCTTCAGCGGTGGGCATATTCCCGAAAAGACTCGTTCGTCTTTTTATAAACTTTCTACAATGAGTATCTATCTGGTGCTACGTCGGCGTTGTACCGGCACTGCTGGAAGAAGGTTTTCGTGAGGTCTTCCCAAGTGGAGACCTTGGAAATCTCAAGGCGTATGTACCACCGAAGAGCCGATCCCACGAGACTCTTTTGGAAGAGGTGGACTCGTAGTTGTTCATTTCCCGTGTAC
Organism: Hydrangea macrophylla; assembly: GCA_033977485.1. NCBI lineage: Eukaryota > Viridiplantae > Streptophyta > Magnoliopsida > Cornales > Hydrangeaceae > Hydrangea > Hydrangea macrophylla. The sequence continues at coordinate 85,281,676 of CM066987.1, read as the reverse complement.
TCACCCAGCTTGCCAATGTACTTTGAGGTGGATGAACCGGTCTCCAAACCCGTTATACGTGGTAAACAGGGGCATCTTGAATTTGGCTGGGAATACGATTCCCAGAGTGGCGGACAGATCCGAGAGAGACATCCCTCCTTGGGAATCGAACCCCTGTATAGCCTTGAGAGTGCTTTCTAAGCGTTTGATTTGCTGTGCCATGGTGTTCGTTTCCTCGAGTCTCCTTAATCTTTCTTCCTCGGTGAAATGGTCGATTCCTCCACTGACAGTGATTGTCGGCGCATGAATGGCGGTAGGAGGGGCTGTGAACTGATTTGGAGGAATGGGCGGTGGGACCTGGAACGAGGCTGTTGCTGGCAGTACCTCAACGTATACATAGTTGGCTGGTATGGAGGGTTGGTTTTGGCTGTCAGACTACCTTGATGTAGTTGGTATGGTAGTATTGCATGGTAACTGACCAGCTCCCGTGGGGGATGCTGGGTGGTGAGTAGCTATCTGTCTGACTATAGCGAACAAATCATTGATTTGTTGCTGAACACTCGGGTGATCAGGGGTTTGAGTGTTGCCTGTAGCCTCGTTTGGGTTTCCTTCAGTGTTGCTCATATTTTGTTGCTGCCTTTGGAGGTATCCTCGAGTCAGGATAGGCCTACGGACCCAGTCTTCCAATGTCCTCGATATTTTGAACTATTTAGAACTGCCTGCTAATGATAACAGTTTAGAATATATATACGTATGGAGATTTCGTGATTATAATCTATGTAAGTATGGTTTATCAGTTTTTTTTTATGTTGGAAAGTTCCCAAGTCCATTAGGCAAACAAGTTAAAGAGATTTGATTTCTCAAGATTTTGAGAAAATTCAAACTTTTATTGAGAAAGATCGGTTCTGGAAGAATCGGATTTTATTACATAGGCAACCTACTCGACTGCGAAGATTTTCTCAGCCAGAGACACTAAGCCTAAAACATTCTAGACGTAATCCTTAGCAGTTTTGAAGCCTGCTTGGGTTAAACTGAAATCGCCTTGTGCAATGTTCACGGTTAGGTTCCTGATTTCATTTAGGGCGCCCATCAGGTTGTCTTTCTTGGAAATTTCGAGCTCCAGCTCTTTGTTTAATGCGTCGATCCATGACTTGGCCTCGGTGGAGATGAAGTATTCCAGCCTACTAATCACTGTGTGAGCATTCTGAAGATTGGCTTGTGCCTAGTTCCTTTCTCCTTCGACATGATTGAGGAGGGCCCTGAGCTGATCTCTCTCTGATTCGGCTTGCGCTCTAGCCATCCCCTCTTACTCGAGAGCAACCCTGAGTTGGTCCCTTTCTGTTTCGACTTGGGTTCTGATGGTTCCTTCATGATTGAGGGCTTCCCTAAGTTTTTCGATGTGATCTTCGATCCTTAACCAGCCCGTTATGGGCTTTCTTGAGCTAGTTGTCGGTGGCTTTTCGAGCAGTCATTGTATCAACTCGACATATGCAGGGTCTACACTGACATGGCAGTCCTCGAGGGTTTTGTCATTAGAAATGATCTGATACCAATGCCCTAATATTTCGTCATAGTACTCTCTTGACGTAAGAGAATCGTAACCAAAGCAGAAAAGAAGCACGTCCCCTATTATCGAGACTCGTTAATAATGACCAAGCTATCTGAGAGCACGTGTAGGGACATAGGGTGCCACACCCGAAAGACCGATCAATGGGATAAATGGGAGAGTGCTAGTCTGGAGTCGAATTGATATGGGGGAGGACCAACCCAAAAACCACTGAACATTGTACTCCTCTAGTTGAGCCAGGTACTCATGCCATTTTTCCTTCTCTTTAATAGGAAACGACCGTCTGTTCAGTGGGGTGATGATGTTGACGACCATGAAGTTCTAGATCGGGACTAGATCTGGCAACTTGATGAGATGAGATTGTATCCAGATCTATAATAACCCAATGCTAGCTGCGAAGAAACCTTTACCTTTGTTCTTGAAAAAAGATAAAGTCTGTATGGTTTCAGCTAATATCGTCGAGATGAAAGTACGACCATCCTGGATATGAGTAAGGACCCCCGATCAGAGTCATGTCGACTTTTCTGTCCTTTTAGGGGAATAGTATTTGGCCTAAGAAACACAGAGCAAGAGCCCATAGTCGTTTGTTCTACCAGTCTGATCGTGTATAGTAGAAGTTGTATCTATCATATCCCCTAGAGGTCATGAACGCGTTGGTGAGGAAGTTGATAGAGAGTCGCGAGAACTCCCCACCTATTGCTTTGGTCAATACATCCTTCTTTATACCCAAGAATTATGATATTTTATCATTTCCGGTTCAGAAATTTGGTTTAACGGGATCCTTGGAAATAACCAGTTTCAATAGACCGGCATATTCTTCAAGAGTTGGTGTGAGTTCCTGTTCTCCAAAACGGAAAACCAGGGTCTCTGGATCCCAGAAAGTGACCAGGGTCTCGAACAGATGGCAGTCGATTTTGACTTTAAGTAGCGAGCCCAAGTACCCAAAATAACCTTCGAATGCTTTCGTCTCTTCTACGGAGAGACTTTCATACCAGTGGGTCAGCTGAGTGCTTGCATTTGTAATGAAATCTAGCCTTAGAATTTGGTTTGCCATTTTGAAAGTGGGAACTTGTTCTTGTTTTTTAAAAAATTTAACGAGTTGAGAAAAGAAAAACCGCACTTATTTAGATATCATCACTCTCTTATTATTTATTTATTTATTTTTGAAAAGGAAAGGGAATAAACAACAAGAAGGTAATTTTACAAATGCACGTAAGTAGAATGCGACCGTGTGGGGAAGGGTTTTACATTTAATGCAATCTTAATTTAGGCTTGGTTCCCAAACCTTAAAACCTCCGGCACCGTAGCACCTTCTCAGGTTGGTGGTTTGAGCGGAGGAAGTTTCAGTGCTGGTACCGGCGGTACTACCGCAATGGCCATGCCACTTACTAATCCTCCTATCTAATCTTAAAGGTTTCCTCTTATGGAAGGGTTATGTTATGGTTGCATGCCAGTGTGTAGTGTGCGTGATAGTTAAAGATCTTGGTATTGGCCTTTGCAATTTTGGCATTGGCCTTGCAATTTTATTTCAGCCTGAGCCGCGAACACCTGTGCAAAAGAATATGAATTTACAAAGAAAATGTGAAATAAAAAAAAAAACTGTTAGTACAAAAGAAATGCCCCATTGTAACAAAAATCACTAAAGTGATGGCCTGAGTCTTCTTAAAATCTTCATTCCCCAGCAGAGTCGCCAGCTGTCGCGCCCGCGTTTCGGAATGCCAGGCTGTCGGTGTGGGCCCGACTTCCTGAGAGTGGGTGAATTGTGACTTGATTTTTATTGGGAAGGATGATAAGAATATGGTAGGGCCTATTTGAAATATTCAGAGTCGCCACCTAACATTTGGGGTGTTAGGACCCCTGCAAAGACAATTAAAGTAATTCATCTTTGACTTTTAAAAACAAAAATATTTTGATAAAAGTGGGCCCTTTAAAAGTATGACTCTTTATAGCCATGTGAAAACTAGAGATCCTTGAGATGGGTTCGGGGACTAGATTATGTCGAGGGAAGGTATTAGGCACCCTCGAACATCAGTACAAACACGGTTGCCAATTTTAGTGATTTTTATTAAAATGGGGCATTTCTTTTGAAAAAGAAAAAAAGTTTTTTTTTTTTTTAAAAGTGAATAGACGGAAAATGGTGATAGATATGGCCGCACTCTTCGAGAGTTGCTTATGTATCCCAAGACGGGAATCAGGCCAAACGTAGTTCTGACTTGTGTGTACGAGTGTATGCAGGTGATTTTAAAAAAGAGTGGTCACATTTGACCGTGCGCGTGTGATGTAATGATTTGAGAAAGAGTCGGTGTCGCTAGGAACTTTAACCTTTGGAAAGTGATTGAGATTGAAATGAGATTATGCAAATGAATGGAGAATGATGCACTTTTTTTTACTTTTCTATTTTTTTTTTATTTTTCCCTGTGCTTTTATTCCTATGCCGGAAATAAGGATCTGTGCCCAAATGACTGAAAAATGTACTGGAACTAAAGGTCGGTGCCCAAAAGAAAGAAAAGAAAAGTGATTTTTTTTTTATATTTTATTTTTATGCCGAAAGTAAGGGTCGGTGCCCAAATGACTGAAAAAAATGTGAAGTGTGTAGGATAAGAAGACTTACCTGTGAAAATCTCTGAATACAAAGGCAGTTGTTGAGTCCAATTAATCCCCCCCCCCCCTTTTTAATTATTCTATTTATATAAGTTAAGCAATCTTTCTAATTTAGACATGGATTTCTATGCTAGAAAAAAAATCACGTAGTCCCCAGTAAAAACATAGATCTCTGTATTAGCAACCACGTCATCCCCAGTAGGGCATGGCTCTCTGTATTAGAAACCACGTTGGATTTCCGTATTGGGAACCATGCAATCCCGAGTCGGACATGATTTTTACATTGGAATCAAGTCATCCCGAGTATGACATGGATTATTATTTTTTTATTTTCTGTACAATAGTATGAGGGGAAGAGAAAATTACCTGCAAAGGAGCTATAAAACTGTGATAGTGAATAGTGACATCTTGTGGCGGTGAAAGAGCAAAAGAGAGATGAAGTGGGTTTGTGGAGGTGGTGGTCCGGCAATGGTGTAGTAGTTAGTGATCTGTGATGGTGAGGATGAGAGTGGTATTTTGGTGGTAAGGTGAGAGAGACAGAGGGAAGAGACAAAGAGAGCTGTATGGAGAGAAAGAGGTATTTTTTTATTCACTAATTCTTTTTCTGATGAATTTTCTCCGCTGAAAAACACTGCCTTTTATAGGCCAAAATGTTCTTTTTTTTTTTTATTATTTTATTATTTATATATATATATATTTTGGTTTGGTGCTTGCTTTTATTTTGTTTTGTTTTTTTTTTCTTTTTCTTTAGTGCTCCATTTTGGTTAGTCCACTGAGACTATAATCTTCTTTTTGTTATTTATTTATTTATTTTTTAGTGCTTCCTTTTTATGTTTTTTTATGTTTTTATTTATTTATTTATATTCATTTTGCTTTTAGTGCTTCCTTTTTTTTTTCTTTTGCTTTTGCTCCATCGAGCATTATTGTTCAGAATGAGTTTTGTGGAGGAGGAAAATTATTGAGTGTGATAGGGTGCATGCGGAATTGTTGACCATTTAACCCCATAGCTATGGCTTGCAATATCTTTCCCATTCGAGGTCAGAATGGGATGATTCAAAAAGCGAAAGACTCGTGTCAACGAGTACTTTATTTTAAAATGGGTGGGTTGGGCAAAAATGGGTTGTCTACAGAGTTATCTCTCTCTACTTAGGTTAGTTTGTTTTAGTTGTTTTAATTTCTTTTAGTCGTAGTATTAGTTTAGTTTGTTTTATTATCGCTTTATCGCTAGGGACTAGCAACAAGCTAGTTGGGGGTTGTGACAAGTGGGGGTATTTGTAAAATACAACCGCGCTGAAGTAAGGAAATATATTGATATAGTTTACAATTCCCTGTTATATCTGCAATTCGTATTACACTGCCAGCTTTACACAATGTGACAAATCTATGATAAGTTGTGTTGTTTTAGCTATTATTTATGCAGATCACTGTTTTGCTGTGTGAAGAAATGAATAACAGGATAAAGGAAGGGCTTGATTACAAGCAAGGCAAGTCAAAGATGAAATATGGAGTTCGAGCGATCGAAGAGGTTCAAGTGATCGAGTGTTCGATTGATCTAAGACAGTTCAAGCACTCAAGTAATCTTAGAGTTCAAGCGATCGAGTAGGGTTCGATCGATCGAACATGCTTTTTATCAGAATTTACGCGCACGCAACAAATGGATTGTAATGAACCCTAGTTTTAGGTTTTAGTATAAATATTTGTTATGAACACGTCCATAAGGATGCCCACATTCTGTTTTACTGTTTTCATAGAGAGAGATAGAGAGTTTGCTTTATTTTGTAGGATTGAAAGCTTGGATATTGTTTTTGTGATTGATTTTCAGTCAGTGATCGAAGTTCTATGTTCCAGGTTCTTTTATCTTAGTTAGTTTATACTCTGCTTGTTTAATCTCATAGTTTAATCTGCTATAATCGTAGGTTTTCATAGTAGTAGTGATAAAATCCATGCTTTTCATAATTTGCATGTTTAAATCACAAACAAACGCAGCCTTAATGAATTTTTACGTTAAAAACCAATCTGAGACACTACAGACCATGTCTGAGTAGTCCTAGAGTTGGGAGATCACGATGAAACAGTGATCTCCAGCCTCTGCCATGCATCAGGATAAAACCTGTGTTTGATCGATCGAAGTTAGTTCGATCGATCTAACTAGAGATACAGTCAAGCGATCGAAGACATTTCGATCGATTGAGAGATGACGATGTTTGATCGATCGAAAGCGCGTCGATCGATCGAACCCTCAGATTCTTGAGAAGATCCCATACAGCATTCCTAGACTTTTTGTTTTTGACATTTGTTATCAAACTGTCCCCAAATGCTCAGTTTGTCAAAACAGTTTCTGAACTTTAAGCCTTAAGGCATTTTTCTTCAATAACTCATGCAAACTACTTTGAATGCTTACACGATTCATAGTGCGAGTCTTAAATATTGTTTTAAACCACTTTCACGTGTTTCAAATTAACTGTGATGATATAGTCCCGGTCATGAAAGGACTATTGATTCTTTATTTTTAGAGAAATACGGAATACTGTAGATGGATGTACTCCATAGAGCACTATTGTAATTGCATGGTAGATGGCTAGGTCACTGTGGATTCGTGTGATCCCGACGTTCCCCTTTTATAAAGTTAAAAACCGTTTAGATATCGTTTTAGTTAATTAGTTAATTCATAGTTAATCTAGTTGCTTTACTTTTAGTAGTTGTTAATTGTGGAGTTTCGTGTTCTACACTATATTTAAACATTGAATTTTCATTTCTTTTAGAGTTTAATAATCTAAGTAATTAGTTTAAAACCTTCTCTGTGGGATCGACCTGGACTTATCCAGTATTACTTGCATGATCACCTACACTTGGGTTTTGCACAAGAGCGCACAACTTTTTAGTCATGTCACTTAGACTCAAGAAAAAAGAAAAAAAAAATACTTTTTAGAGAATTGAGTCGCTTAGTCTCAAGAATTTTATTTCCACAACATTGAGTCGCTTAGACTCAAGAATTTTATTCACAGAAATTGTTGATTTTGTTGCTTCCCCCCTTTTTTATCGCCCTGCCTTTCCTTGTTTTTCTTACTTCTATTTTATTTCTATCCCCTTTCTTTTGGTTTTTTATTTTTTTTTGTAGATGCACGAGGCTGCCCTTAAAGGCCACAGAAGCTTGGCTTACGGACGCCGGTGGTACAATGAGCTTTCAGACGAGGTTAGGATCGGAGTTAATAATGCCGGCTTTGGACTTTTTGCACTGCTTCTGGAGAAAAGTTCGAATGTTATGACCCATATCCAGGCCCTGGCTGAAAGATAGTGGGATACTACAAACACTTTCCACTTGCCATTTGGGGAGATGACGATGACCCCTCTGGACTTCTCTATGATCACCGGCATCCAATTTGGTGGTCTCCCGGTGGCCCACTAGGATGATCTCCCGAGCCGACACGAGCAGATCATCGACCTTCTTGGGGCCCATTCTGGAGAGTTTTTCAGAGGCCATGTCTTCACTGATGATCAGATAATTCGGGCTTTCATTATGTACATGATGGGTTGCTCCTTGATGAGCACGAGAGGGGATTGAATCAATTTGGGGTACTCGACATCTCTGGCGGACATTGATCACATACCCTAGTATAACTGGGGAGGTGCAGGACTGGTTATGCTCTATCGCCACATGAGCGACGTCTCTAGGGGTAATTACCCTTCTACCGGCGGGTAATGGATAGGCTAGGAGGTAACACCCCCTTTTTATTATTATTATTTTTATTTATTTATTTATTCATTCGGATTCCTCAAAAATCTTTCCTGATTTTACTTTAAACATTGGATTCACTTCTTAATATTTTCCCTTGCAGATATGGTCCCACGAGTACCTGCGTATGAGGCTCCCAGCACTAGAGATGGTGAGGCCGCCATTATGCCACAGGGCCTAAAATGGAGGAAAGAGGCGAGGGCCCGAAAAGTGGGGGCCCACGACTTTGTTGGCTACAGAAACCTCCTCACTAATTTGCGAGAAGTTCACGTGTCATGGAATCCGTGGGAGGCGGCCCTTCCAGAGGCTAGTGAAGAGATCCAGGCCTTTGTGGGCTTTTCCAGGATGAGGATCCTGATGGTGGGAGAGGCGTGCCGCGAGTGGTACCTCGGTGAGAGGGTAACTAGGCAGTCCCTTGCCGCCCCAGCCTTTTATGTGCCGAGGGCTCCCCCAGCTACCATGAGGAGCACCGAGACCCTGGACCATGAAGACCTTGTTGCGGCCTTGGATAGAGAAAACATCATAAATTATTTGGATGGTTCAGATGGCTATGCAAATTTTAGACTAAATTCCCTTATGCACAATTTTCCTCTCATGGATGTCATTTGGGTAACTAACTTTCATTCCTTTTTATTCCTGATTCTTTTAACTATGTAATCATGCTTATTAAGACTTGAATTCATTTTTGCAGCCTATTCCTGGAGCTACCGACCCTCCAGTTCTCCCTCAGTGGAACTTGAACGTGCCCATGGTCCATATGGGTCAGGAGACCCAATACAAGCTGACCCCCTATGCCCAGAATGTTCCGACCATTCCTTTGCAGTACGATATGGTTCCTAGAGATTATGCTGAGGAGGGTCTATTGCATGCTGATACAGTTTAGCACTGGATTCACAGACGTGAATGGAGGGTACGCTTTGGAAACATTATTCTTGTTAGCTTATTACTTTTATAGCTCAATCAATCATTCTAATGCTAACGCCTGGACCCCAATTCTCTTTCAGGCTGATGGAGCAAGCGCTAATGCGGAGCTTCAAGCCAGGGATTTGGTATTCATCTCGACTCTTTCATCCTTTAAAAGGGAATCATATCTATGAATTTGTAGATTTAGATTCAAAGAATTTTATTTTTACCAAGTCGAGTCGAAGGACTCGAAAGAATCTTTTATTCATCATTTTTGCAAAGTTGTGTATGAGGAGTCAAAAGAGAATTTTATATTGTCAAAAAACATATTAACAACCAATCGAGCCCAACATACTTGAAAGAATTTTATATTCACAACTCTTGATTTTGAGAACTTCAGGAAGAATTTAGATTTTTCTTTGAACTCGAGAAAATAGTACTTTATTTCACTTCTTGCTTGTTCTTCTCTTTAATTTTCTTTTTCAAGAAGCCAAAAACGAGGCTTTGAGGAGGCAGCTTCAGGAGTTCCAAATGGACCAAGGTAGCGGCTATCATGGAGGAGCTGGAGGCAGTGGTCAGGGTGGCGGTGATGGCGGTGATGGTGGAGCTGGGGGAAGACAGACAGCTCCACAGGTGCCTAGAAGGAATCCTCGTCGCTGACGAGGATGATTTATCTCTCTCTCTTTTTTATTTTATGGAGTCCCTGCGCGGACAAAACAATAGAAATTTCTTTGTGATTTTCTTATTTTGTTTATGGATTTTAGAACTGCTAATGACTTATATGTATGATGGCTAATGTGCCAGTCCTGACATCGTATGCTTATGTTTTTAACAGTTTTCTGAGAATGAATATCTTTATTAATGAATGATGCGGGAATTGCCGCTTGAATGCTTGATTTATCAATACATACCCTCTTTCTTGCTTCTTTCATGCAGTTTTTTGGGCTGATTAATGTTACAAACTGCACCAGGAGCTGCCTGGGACCTGACCGACACTCAATGAGGGTAACTGGCACTAACTGAATTCCGTGTGGCACTCGACAAGTGTCGGCCAACACTCAGTAAGTGCCGTCGCTTTTTTAACGAGTGCCGCAAAGTACCTTTTTCTTTATAAGAGGTGGTTCAAAGTTTTCAAGCTTTACTTATTCTCATTCTCATCTATTCTCTCATCCCATACTCATTCTTATTTCATTTCCCATGACTCCCATTAGTCCCGGCACTCTCTTTCCATGGATGGACTCTCTCTCAGGTATCGACCGACTCAACTTCGAGTCCCACAGATTGACGAACCTCTTTGCTTTTCACCATATGGCTCTAGACGAGGACTTACTCCGAGCCACTATCGGATGCTGGGACCCCTCTTTACATTTCTTCCGATTCGTCCATGAGGAGGTTTGTCCACTTTACAAGGATTTTAGCGCCATTCTCCATACTGAGCCTTTTGTTGATTTGATTGTCCCCCAGATACAGGCAGGGTACGTCCAAGATCTAGTGGCACTTCTTCGTATTTACCGGAGTGCTGCCAGCTCTTTTGTTCGCGACCGACACCTTGATTTTGACTGTCTTTCTTCCATTTATGCTCCCGTCGGGGATCCAGATGGCGGAGGATATTAGATCATCAGGCGCAGTGCCCTTTCTTTGGCTATGCTCTCTCATTTCCTGTTTCAGTCTTCTGCTGACATCCTTATTCCCATTGTTCGCGGTCTTCGAGAGATGAGGAGCGCAATCATGTTAGTCCTCGGGGAGACTCTACTGGGTCTAGACCACGCCTATGCTACTGGATCCATGCTTTTTTCTGGGGCTCCTCATGTTATGCAGGTTTGGCTCCTAGAGCGCTTAGGCCTGTTCACTCACCCTTCTCACCTCGGGAGGCAGCTTTCCTACGATCCCCTAGATGTTCACCTCCCATTTCACTCGATCGATGACTGGTTTTCTTGGCTCCAAAGTCTCTTTTATGAGGATATTCACTAGATTTGCCCCTGGTAGGTTTACTGTTCGGTCACGGTGCAGCTCCCTGGACGTCCCGGGATTTGGTTACCAGGTTTACAGGCTACCACTTTTTATGTTTCGGGCCAGTTAGTCTGCCAGTTTGGGTTTCTTCAGGATGTTCCGGATGCTAATACTGCAGATTTTTCCCTCTACCATGAAGCTCTTTGTTGAGGCTTGGCATGAAAGGGTGTCTGCTCCCTTCCGGAGGGTTCCTGCTTCAGTTGTTCCTACTGTTGAATACCTTTTTGAGATTCAGGCTTTGATTGGAGGATAGTTTTTTGACTAGACAGACACATAGCGGAAAGCAAAAAATTTGAACTTTATTTTCCAAAACTTTTGACAAATCCTGTTTACTCTTTCTGCGCTTAACTGTGATGTTTTTTTTTTCTAAAGACTTTCTCCTTTGTATGTGGAAAATGTTCTAATCATGTTGAATCAAAGTTGGCACTTTTTCAATCTTTTTAGGTCATGAAAATTTTTCCTATTAATGCCTATTTTAGTTTTATTACTTTGTTTTGAGTCTTGTCTAGAGTTTTAATCTTTCTATACCATGGATTCTCATTTGTTATCGCATAATACTCATTTTGATAGCCAGTAGATCTAGAGACAGGTTTAGGCTTTAACTGGGTTCATCGGGTAGCAAACGAAGTTTGCCCCTGGCTTTGTGGCTTTGATGTGGTTCCGGGCAAACGCAAGTTTGCCCCTAGTTTGGCATAAAGAAACTCAAGACATTAAATTTTGTCAAGAGTTGGGTTTTATTTGGACCGAGGACCTTGAAAGCCCGCCTACTTATCCCAGAATAGGTATCATGTCCGTAGTAGTTCAACCAAGGCTAGAAAGAAAATGCCTTTCAAGCAATTTTTGTGACCGAATAGAGCAGGTTGCCTACGTATCTCCTAGCGAGAATCAGGTCAAGCATAGTTCATCAATTCTGAAGGTCTTGAAAGACAAGGTTTCAAGCAAAATATTTCTTGGGTGATCGAGGTTGATTGGTTGTTTAAATTCAACCCCATCTAGGTCCATGAGATAGGCAGCCCCTCCGGAGAGGAGTGTCTTAATGATGTATGGTCTGACCAAGTTAGGCTTGAACTTTCCTCTTGGGTCATAAACGGGCGCTTTAAGCTCTTTGAGGACCAGTTCACCCTCAGCAAGCTTCCTTGGGTGAACCTTTTTATTGAAAGCACGAGCTATCCTTTTCTGATATCCCCGAGTGTGATTTATCACAGCCAACCTCTTTTCATCTAATAGCATTAACTCCTCATACCTTCCTCACAGCAACTTCAGTTCAGTTACTTCACATTCTGCCAAAACTCTCAAAGAGGGTATTTCTACTTCAACCGGAAGAATGGCTTCCATCCTATATACTAATGAATATGGAATAGCTCCCGTTAAAGTTCTCACAGAAGTCCGGTATCCCCATAATGCAAACGAAAGTTTTTTGTGCCAATCCGTATATGTATTTGTCATTTTCCCCAGAATCGCCTTTACATTTTTATTAGCTACTTCTACTGCTCCATTTGTCTGGGTCTGTATGGGGAGGATTGGTGTCGGGTGATCCTATACTTCTCTAAGAGCGGGATGGCTTCTCCTTGGAAATGGCTGCCATGATTAGAAATGAATTCATTTGGGACCCCATATCTGTAGATTATATTCTTCTCAATAAAGCTCACTACATCCTTGGCTTTCAGAGTTGCATATGACACTGCTTCCACCCATTTGGTAAAATAATCAATGGCTACAATTATATATCGATGTCTGTTGGATGCTTTCGGAACCACTTCGTCGATGATATCAATGCCCCACACAGAAAACGGACAGGGGGTGGTCATGCTATAGAGTTGGAAAGGCGGGGTATGCATCAGATTTGCATGGATTTGGCACTTATGACACTTCCTAACATACTCACAGCAATCTCTATCCAGAGTCATCCAATAGTATCCCTGTCGAATTATCTTTTTGGCCAACATGTGTCCGTTTATGTGGGGTCCACAAACTCCTTCATGTATCTCTTCCATCATCCTTCTTACTTCTCTTCCATACAGACATTCCAAGTTATAACCGGTATAAAGCTTTTTCCACAATTTGCCCGCATAGATTATGAATTGAGTTGAAAACCTCCGAATTGGTTTCTTATCCTTCTCTGAAGCTCCCTCAGGGTATTCTCCCTTCTCAATGAAACTCTAAATATCCAAATACTATGGTATCTCGACCTCCTCTCCTTCTTCAATGGTGGCGATAGTTTCAAACGAGGGTCGGGTTCTTTCTTCTATAGATAAAGGGATCATGGTGATTCCTACGAAGATTTGGATCATTGACACCAGAGTTGCTAGGGAATCGGCCAATTAGTTTTCTTCACGAGGAAGGTAATAGAATGAGATCTTTCTAAATTGCACTTTCAGGCTCTCCAGGTATTCATGGTAGGGTCTCAATTTTTTATGTTTTATTCTCCAATCACCTCTCGCTTGTGATATTATTAGATTAGAATCCCCAAAGACATCGATCCTCTCAATTTTTAAGGCCAAGGCTGCTTTCATCCTAATTATGCATGCTTCATACTCTGCCATGTTGTTGGTTGAGTTATTCTTAAGCTTGACGGCCAACGGAGTGGAGGCTCCATTGGGTGATATGAGGATGATTCCAACCCCATACCCTATCTGATTGTCGGCTCTGCCAAAATACAGTCTCCATAAATCTTCTTTTACCTCCATTACCCCTTCATCAGGAAATTTAAACTCTCCTTTCTCCTCGGACTCTATGGCAAGGTCAGCTAGGTATTCAGAGATGGCTCTCCCTTTGACAGATTTGTAAGTGACGTATCTTATATCGAATTTGGCTAGCATCATGGTCCAATGGGAGATCCTATTGGTTAGGGTGGATTTTTCTAAGAGGTACTTGAGTGGGTCCATTCGGGATATCAGGTTCACAGAAAAGGCTAGCATGTAGTGCCTAAGGCGACGGGTACACCATACCAAGGCCCAACAGGCTTTTTCTAACGGTGAATAGTTCAGCTCATACCCGGTCATCCTTTTACTCAAATGGTATATAGCTTTCTCCACACGCCCCTCTTCTTCTTCTTGGGCCAACATACACCCCATCGAATTGTTGGTTACGGATATGTATAGCAATAAAGTCTTTCCGGGTTTGGGAAGCGATACGACAGGTAGGTTTTGGAGGTAGGTCTTGATCTTTTCGAAGGCTTTCTGGCATTGGTCATCCCATTCTAACTTCTCCCCCTTCCTCAGTAATTTAAAAAATGGGTCATAGGTCATGGTGAGTTTGGATATGAAATGGCTAATGAATTGTATCCTAGAATTTCACGTTCTTCCTTTCGAAGGGAGGATTAGGGAAATCCTATTGATTGCAGCTTTCTCCAGACCTCCGGGAAAAGCATGAAAAAAAACGGCTCGAATGGTACGATCCCTCCGTCACCCCAGAATGAAAGGGGCGATCTTGTAGTTCTTGGTCTGTGAAGATGCGTTGTTAGGTGCTCCATTTTATTTTCCCATTGAGGCCGAACCTAAATCTGTGATCGAGAGATAGTTGTCCATACACTGATAAGGGGTGTATGGATTCTCGAGAAGAGAGGAGCCGTGGTGGTCCCCCCCGGACCGCCCGGATCCCACGAGTGAATCGAAAGTTGGATCTACATTGGATCTCACCTGAATCGCCCCATCTATCCTCCTGAGGAGAAGTTTGGTTTCAAATCCCTCTTTGGCGGCTGTATTTCTATTATGGCTTTTATTTTGGTTGGGTCCACCTTAATCCCCCTCTGCGTGATGAGAAATCCTAGCAACTTACCAGTGGTAACCCTGAAGGTACATTTCTGTGGGTTTAACCTCATTCTGAATTTCCTTATCCTCTCAAAGAACTTCCTTAGTGCTCCTAAACTGGGGGTGATTACAATAGACATGGAAATTGAAAGACGCCTCATTTGGGCCATTACAGACTCTGGGTGAGGGGGATACCTATCACTAGACTCGAACACCCACTCTTTCTTGCTTTCTCCTCCCAATTCAGCGATGAAGCGATCTTCCCGATCCTCTGTCTGGGTGATCTTTTCCATTTCCTCTTCCTCTGGTTCTTCTTCATATTCTGGCTTCTCCTCTTCTGCTTTATTCTCCTTGCTCTCTTCTTCATTCTGGCCTTTTCCATCTTCATTCAAAATCTTCCTAGGACTACCCTTTTTGGTTCCCCCGTGTTCTTCTTCTAGCAGATTTTTCATTGTCGAGCCATCCAAAGTACATACCCAATCTTGAATTTTGGTGGCTTTTACAGGTATCCGAAGGTAAGGATCCTCATAGTCGGAGAAGTCACATGTAAAGAATATCTCGAACCCTGGTTTCATACATTTTTCTACACTATCCACCCACGATTCTAGGAAGCCGCAGAATGGAAAATCCTCCCCTTCCTTAACGAAATACCCATTGAGAGTCTTCAAATAAGGTTCCATTGGCGCATTGGCCGCTTTCTTCTTTTTCGTTATTTCTTCCTTTGTCGGCTGATATCCTAACCCGCGAGTGTGGGTTTGTGAGATAATGTTCAGAAATTCTAGCAATCCTTGGTGCTTCTTCCCCAAACCTATCCCCGGGAAGAATGTCATCTTTCTCATAATCCCGGCCACTAATGGACTTGCATATTGGTCAAAATAAAGTGGTAGGAACTCCTTTGGCTTGCTATCCTCTATCACATTAATTCGAATCTACCCAAGCTTATTTCCTCCTCATGCATTTGTACTTCCAAAACTGGGGTGCTAGATGAAGCTTCAGACATATGCATCCAACTATCTCCTAGGATGTCGCAAACATTATTCTCCCAAATGTATTTAACTTTTTGATGAATGGTTGATGGGATGGCACCTAAGCTATCTAGCCATGGTCTTCCTAGGAGTAAGTTGAATGATGTAGGAATGTCGATGATCTGGAATTCTGCCTCCTTTTCCACCGATCCGTTAGAGAGATTTAGAAAAATGATCCCCATAACCATTCGCTGAGTATTGTCATAGGCCCTCACCTTTTGCTCCGATGGTATAAATGTCAACTCGTCAAGCCCCATCCTCCTGGCTGTTAAAAACGGGCATACATTTAGTGTAGGCCCGTTGTCAACGAGACAAGCGGGCAAGAAGTTTCCTAGACATTTGAAAGTGATATGCAACGGTTTGTTATGAGCTGGTCCTTCGAGAGGTAAATCAGCTATGGTAAATGAGATAGTGAGAGTTAGGCTTTTATTGATCATATTAACGAGATCCTCTGGGGTGACCTCAATGGAAACATCCGACTGATTGAGGGTGTTGAGTACTACCTGTCTGTAACGCTTAGAAGTGATCAGTAGCCCCCAAATAGTGATATTTGCCTGTGTCTTTTTCATTTGCTTTAAGACCCTATCTTCTTCCTTCTCTTCGTCCATCTTTCCCTTCCCTTTCCCCAAATATTGACCCGGATGGTCCTCTTCCAACTCATGCAACTTAAAGTGTCTTCCTGATCGAGTTAAATGACTGATTCCTTCTTTTACCCACAGGTTGTCTGGTACCCCAGTTACTCCCAAACCTTTTCCCTCACCCTTATCACTATCGTACCATAAGTCTTCTACCTGATCGATGCTTTGATTCTCCTCATACTAGACTGAGTTATCAGTTTTTGATGCCCACTAATCTAAAGTAACGTCCTCTTTCATTGTTCCTTCTTTAAATTCCCCCGATTATTCCCTGATTGTGCAGATTAACATAACTTCTAGCAGTTGATACAATTCCTTTGGTTCCCCAATCTTGGTAATCAACTTGGAAGGATCGAAAGAAGTTTCTTCTAACTCAAAGAAATAGATGCCTGGTGGTGGTGGTACTGCGTGATGATTTGGTAGTGGATTCTTAGTGACATTCGGTGGATTGGCAGGAGGCTCGGATATCACTTTCTTATCTATCAGATCTTGGATTTCGTGCGCTAACCTCAGGCATTGATCAATGGAATGTCCATGCTCTTGATGGAACTTGTAGTACAGGTCAGATTTGAAGTTCGAAGGAGGTAGGTTTAGCCTTGGCCGTGGTTCCAACAAATGCAGATGCCCCTTTGCCAGTAGTCTATCAAGAGTTGTAGATAACGATACCCCCAGATCTGAAAACTTCCTCAACGGCTTATCCCTCCCTCTTCTCGAATGATTTCTTGTTATGTCGAACTTCTTCTCTGGTTCACTTAGTGTGTTTATATCTATAGACCCCGAATGACCTCTTGAGTGTCCCCCTCCTGTTCTGTAGTTCAGATGCCTGTATCTATTCACCGGTTCCTCTCTCTTGATTACTCCTTCTTGTATTGCATCTTTGATCTTGGTTCCTACATCAAACACTTCGGCAAAGGTGTTGATGGATTGAAACCTCATCCTTTCTTGGTAGATGGGCTGGAGGTTTTTCATCAGCATCCGAATTTGTTCTTTTTCAGTTGGCCTCTGCACCATTTTAGCTACTTTTCCTCTCCAGCGGCTCAAGTATTCAGCAAAAGATTCCTTATTCCCCTGTCTGGTGGTCTCGATATCTTAGACCGTAACGTCCAGGTCCTGATTATACTCGTATTGGGCTACGAATGACTTAATAACTTCCTCCCATACTCTGGTCTTGCCTGGCTCTAATGTAAGGTACCACGACAAGCAGCTTCGGTTAACGTCTACTGAAACAAAACCGGCATAAGGTTGTGCTCAAACCACTTGGTTGGAAAGCCCCTATACACATTTTGATATGGCTACGGGGGTTCCCTGTGCCATCAAACTTATCGAACACAGGCATCTTGAATCTGGTGGGTAATACTTCGCAAACTCCGTCCTATAGCCCTTCCAATTCTAATAGGTAAGTGTCAACTCCATGGGCCTTTCGGACTACCCTTTCTAGTTCTCTACTTTCTCGGTCATCAGTTTCTCTTTCTCAGCCCTTTCTTTTTCTAACCTTTCCTTTTCTGCTCTTGGTATTTCAGCCCTTTCTGGATCATCGAACTAATCCTCCTCCCTAGCAGGCGGAGGAGGATCAACACTAGAGGGTTAGCTATGGGCGACTGTCGTGCTATTGTTTCCATCATGGTCATCATCCTAGTCATATGCCCTGCTTGCTGTTCCACTATGGCCCTCAATTCTACTATTTCTCTCGCGCTCGCTTCTTGTGCCATCTCTCTTCTGACTAAGCTTACAGTGGAATCTCTATACCAGACTGTGCTTGTAGCTGATTCTATCTTTTACCTATAACCAAACATTTTTCAAAAAACATTTTTCATTATCTCTCCCTTTCCCATTTGTTTTAGTTTCATTTAACAATTATGATGAATGATTCATATGTCATACAGATGCAATGCATGTATGTGTGTATGCCTATTCTATATGCCAAAGAAAACAAAATCATAATTCTAACATATAAACACATAACCACATAAAATCCCTATCCAGGTCAAGTACGCTGATTTCTCCTTTCATTTGTAATCCTTAGTACCCCTTCCAAGGTTGGATATTCATTTAAAAAGCATTTCTTTAGATGATGAAATATTTCAAAAACAATTCTCAAGAACTTTGAATTTTCTTTTGAAGATGATCATGTGAAAATATACTTTAACAAACATTAGTTTGTAGCTTTAATCAAAAAGTGATTTCCAAAGATTTTTTGAAAGAGTGATGGAAAACTTTGGACTAAAGATAGCAAAATCTGTTTGCTTTAAAGATGGATTAAAAATTCTTTGGGTAGAAGGATCATATGATCGGATTATCACCGTACTTTTCATGAATTTGGATACATACAAGGTCAATGATGCTTAGCTAAATATGATACAAGAGATGTAATCTTATAATCAAGATTTGGCATGTTCTCAATTGTAATGGGACATGAAGAAGAATTGCTCAAAAGTGATTAAGAGTTCACACATCTTTCATCAAGTAAGTATTGTCATCATCTCAAGTAATCCCTTTCGGGCATACAAAACTCCCTAGCACACAACCCTAATCAAGAATTGATTTCCTAAGATAGAAAGGTTCTATAGAAGCTATCATGCAAATGTCGGGTTTTGGTCAAATAAGGGACCCTTGACACACATCCGATAGGGTGCTTCATATACCAACACATGGTATGAGATCAAGGGTGATCACACAGTCCCATGATGGCTTGACCGACTGGGTTGCCCCGAGCCTCCAAGGTCATAGTTCCGTGCAATCGACTGGCTAGACATGCAAGTGCAATGCAATGGGCACACAAATTAATTAATTTGATTAAAAGGATGCTTTCAAGTCTAATCCTCGAGTGAACCCAAAATCAGGAATTCTGGTCTGCGAAACCAGAGATTCTGGGTTCGATCCCCAACCGAGTCGCCAGATTGTGGATACCGGTATTTGGGCCCACTTTAAAGCAAATTTTCAAAACAAATTCAAAGAGTCGCCACTCAATTTTTTAAGAAAAATTAAGAAATCATTTTAAAAGCAAACTGATCTTTTTGGAAACCAGAGATTTCTAGGTTTGGAGATTATGGAATGAGAGGGGAAGGAGCCAGGAGGACTAAAACACCCTCTCTCATCCTATCTCATCATAGGCCTTTGCTTGACATCATTTTTAATTGAATTTATTAATATAAGCATGCCCTCAACTAATACATATATACATATACATTACAAAAGCATGTCTAAAAGGGTGTAAGATTGCTAACGCTAAAATATCATTCATAAACCACATAATTCAATTAGCAAGCAAAATGATGTGCAAAGAGGGAACTAGGAAACTTACCCGGGATCTAGCTGCGAATTTAAACGTGCAATGCACACAAATAAAGATAAAACCTAAGAAAAGTCTCTAATACATATACACACATAAGACAAGACCTAAGCTAAGGTGTCACACATGAAGTCGAAAATCGATAAAATTGAGGAGTAAACTAAACTAGAGAAGAGTTGAGAAATTGTACCTCAAAAGTGCTACAAAAACAAAGATTAGTCAACATGCTTCAAACAAGATATGATATCAAATAATCAATCCTAAACTTCTAGCTTAAATTTATTAAGTAGAGAAGGAATTGCCATAACTATGAATTCCTTTTAACTAGTTGGGAACATAGCACCTCTATAGATATACAAGTCTCAACTAAGAGCCAATGTAATGTCCATATGGAGATGATATAATCCCAACACGATCATAAGGAAACCATAGTCGTGACCAACTAGGTGTAAAGCTTAACACAATGCAAACATGACATCCTAAGCATTAGAAGCAATGAATGTGAAGTATGCATGAATATGAACATGAGTAAGATATAAATCATACATCAATTTGGATCACTTAGTCTCTGGATTTAAGCTTGATTTTCATTGTTCAAGACAAGATTTAGATCTTTGGACATTAGGAGTCCATTAGATTAGAGTTATTCAAGTTTTATCAAAACTGTGACAGAATTGTAAGAATTACAGAGAGAAGACCAGAATTACACAGAGAAGACCATTAGAGTATGTTATGACTCTGTGAGTCTAGTTTCTAACCTAAAAAGAAAATCAAAGATCCAACGGTTAAATCTCTGGGAATAGGGTCATAACCAGACATCACTCAGGAATTTTCAACTCTATGTCCAGAGTTTTTGTATGATTTTATAAAAATAGTAAAAGTATCAGAATCACTTTGATCTTTTTAGGATATCTTCCTAACACATTGAACTAACTAGAAAAATTTGTTTGAGGTCAAGAAAACTTGGTTAAGGCTCTGATTTACTTAAACGAACTTACTGTTCTGAAATTTTGGACAGAGAGCAACCTACTCACAAATCATAAGGCCAAACCATCCTAAGTATAAGATTTCATCAAAACAAAAGTTCTAGTGATGCATATATGAGTTGTGAACATTCTCCAATTGGTCTCACTCAGTTCTCATGGATCATGATTTAATTAAAAATCTTTGATCTCACCGAGTTCATGAGTTCACTACACCTCTTGTTAAATTGGTATTCATAATCTCATCCAAACTCAAATTATATCTAATTCCTCTCCCAAGTACATGTTCCTAGAGGAATGTGGATCCATTCATATTAGTTCTGCTCCCAAGTTAATGGTCCTTGGAGACTACAGATGACCAAATCCATATGAACCTTCATGGAATATGAGAAGGATTCCATGAAGATTTCAAACTAGAAGGTCCAAACCATAGATCTAGACTTGGATCCTATAGTTGTGTGTGGATGTGAACATAATCAACCTTGATTTCCATGTAAGTCATGAGACCATAGAAAATCAAGGGATGAAACTCAAAATGGATTCAAATGGGACATTGAAGGTCCCATGAACCTTTAAAGAGATTCATAAACAAGAGAAAGCAAAATCAAAGCTTATTCAAAGGTTTAAATCAAAGAGAAAATCCTTTTATATACTTTTAAATCCAAGACTCTTCCCTAGATCCAAATTAATGAGGACAACATACAAAAATAATTCAATCACAAGCTCTAGGTGGTGTGTGATGAAATGGGGTAAAAGAGAGGTTTTGAAAATGTGTAAAAAGTCCTAAATCTATGAGTTTGTGATTGAATCTAGCCTAATTCTAGATAGAATTGGAAGGTTACCTCTATCACCTCAAGGACTTTTTGATTTTATTGATAAAGATCTTTCAATTTCTTCATCTTCTTCTTTAAATTCTTCAGAGGAATTCTTGAATTCTTCCAAAATTTCTTGATTTATCTCTTAAACTCTCTAGTTTTTTTCTTGAAAAATGGAAGTAGAGGATTGAAGGAGAAGAAGGATTGGATTAGGATCCTTGTAATGGAGGTGAAGGTCTCCTTATATAGGCCAAAATCTGAGGGTTAATTGGGTAATTTTGATGGAAAACCCATGTGCAAGAATATTCCATACGTATTTGAAGAAAACTGGCTGTTATAGCGAGCGGCACTCACTGAGTTGTCTGTGGCACTCAGTGAGTGCCGTTCCGGCACTCAGCAAATGCCGCAGCGGCACTTAGTGTGTGTCGTTCCGGCACTCAACAAATGCCGCAACGGCGCTCAGTGAGTGCTGCCGCTTCTGCTGCATGCCGCAGCCAAGGTATTATCCCCTTATTATTTATTTTTTAAATTATATGCTAGGTATGTATACTTTTATACATATAAATTATATTTTTACTTTATAAAATATATTTCATAAATTCTATAAATATTTTTCTTTCTTTTTGAAATTCTTTTCTTTTCTTTTTAGAAATTCTTTTTTTTTTTCTTTTCTTTCATTTTCTTTCTTTTTTCAAAATTCTAATACATATATATAATAATTAATTTGGAAATTGACTTTCGGGTTGTTCTTTTCTCATACGTATTTTATACCTGGGTTTTTTCAAATCACCTGATTTCCCTCTTTCTCTCAATTTTGAAAACTTAGTTTGAAGAACCTTCTGAATAACTTGAATTGTTTGAGAGGTCTTCCAATTCCGCCGGTTGTTGTCATCCTTGGTCTAGAGGTAACCATCCCCTGAATTCGACGGCCGGTCAAAATTAGGGTGTCTACAATTGGACAAAGAGATAATCGATTGGTACTTCATCTTCTTCATAGTGAACATACTGAAAATGCCCAGAACTTAGTTTACATGTTAACAATCTATTTTCTTCATACAAAAACTTGTTAAAACAGCTTATAAGGCTACTATATGAGTTTGAGAACTCACTTGTGTGTGTAGGTGTGGTGGTGTGCTTGAGAATCTTGTACTTTGGATCTTTAATAGTGGAACTCTCTTCCTCCTTCTCTGTCTCTCTTCTCTATCTCTTTCTCTCTCTTTTCTCCTTCTCTATTTCTATCCTTCTTCATCCCTTCCGGACAATGTGTGTTTGTGTGAGTGTTAGAGTGCGTATATGGGTGTATGTATGTGTATATGTGAATATATATGAAAATATATATGTATGGAGTTCAAGCACTTGACCAAACAAGTCTGTGGACGAAAATAATAAAGTATAATAGGTTGAGGGTTGCATGCATAAGCAGGTGGTGTCAAGCTCGTAGAAAATGCTTGGAGACTAAGTTCAGTGAATGGCAATCGATTGGGATCTGTGGCAATGGATTGGGACTAAGGCGACTGAAGGCAATCGATTGGGGAAGCAAGGCAATCGATTGGTATCAAAAGATGGCAATCGATTGGGGAATTAAGGCAATCGATTGGTTCTCAAAATTTTCCAAAGATAAGGTATCAACATAGAAACTCATTGCATTTATGGACACTATTATTACAGCAAAATACGGGTATTACATTATCCACTACTCATTAAAGACTTGGTCCTCGAAATCAGAAATAAGTGAATATCAAAACAACTCTGGAAATTTCTTTCGCATCTCTGACTCTAGTTCCCATGAAGCTTCGCCTTTATCATGATGCTTCCATTGGTGGCAATCTACCGCATACCATCCATCTGTCAGAGGTAAAGCCTAGGATTAGAGTCTCATAACCTTAAGATGTACAAAATTAAAGATATACCCTATGGTCTTGTGTGAGGACCAAAGACCGTAGGCTAGTTGCCAGGGTGTGACCTGTTGGGAATATGCCCTCAAACCAGTTAGTTGGACAATGGAATATCAAAATGCATTTATGCATGTTAGTTCATGAGATGAATATTAGACTAAAATCCTTAAATAACATTGTATGTGGTTCATTTGTGTATGCGATTACACATATGAGATATGAATTACAAATCCTTGTTGTTTCAAATAAGTCACAGTGGATGATAAGTCTGGATAACTTATCAGGTATACACTGTAGCATGATTAACGTCTACGGGATAGAATGATGAATCTCATTCATAAGAGTCTTTGACTCTTGGTTAATATGCTAGTGCACTCGGTGCATTGACGTACCTGAGTTAAACCTATTGACACCTAAACACTGTCACCATCAATATGAACTCAAAACTTGTATAGGGATACATGTCCTTAATCCTGAGACAGTTATGAACGCAAGTTGTATGCTTGATTGCTTTGACTTACCAATCAGTGAGGTCTTGCAAGATCAACACCTGGGTATCTTGGATAAATCAGGTATACAATGTTACGAACATATATTGTCAAGATGGAATTCTACCCTCTTCTATAAATCAAAGAGTAAGTATTCCCTCGAGAATATCACTAGGAGTGATTACTGAGAGCTGGCCAGCCTTGTCAACAAAGTGTTATTGTTGACATGTTTAGTAATTCAAGCGTAGTGAATGATACTTGAGGAATATAAGATGTACTATCTATTGGGTCGACAGTATCTTAACACATACATCCCAATAATAGATATGAATACTGCCTGGTAGAGGGACATCCGTATCATATTATACAAGTCTAGCAATCACTTATGTATGTGTGATTATGTTCTTATGCACTGGAGTGCAATTATCATTTTATAGTGGCATTAATGATAATTGATTAATTATTGATTCCTTAGTCAAGAGTACTGACTAGATGGAATAATAATTAATCGGAGCCAGTAATTAAGAACCTAGGAGGTCCCACTCTTAGTTCTGCCAGAATGCTTGGAAAGGCAATTGAGGATGCTGTCAAGACTGGTTCGATCGATCGAAGTTGTTTCGATCGATTGAAGTCTAGACAGATTCGATCGATCGAACTTGATTCGATCAATCGAAGGTTCGATCGATCGAAGTCACTTCGATCGATTAAAAGTAAGGTCGGTTCTGGGAATCTATAAATAGGGCAGCTGCGTTCTGGGAAAGAAGTTCGTCGTTTTAATGTCCCTAAGCTGCTGAAACTGTTTTAGGATTCCCAAACCTTCTTCATCCTCTCCATTAGAGATCCCACCATCTCTAGCCTCTCTGGGAAGCGTTCGAGGAGACATAAGAGTGAAGATCACCTAGAGGTTGCTGCTGGACATCGCTAAAGGAAGCCATATTCAGAATTGGGTTCAAGACCTAAGGTATATTATTCTTGCACCCTTGTACACATCTAAGGAGTTGACGAGTAGTAGATCCAGGGATACCAAAAGTTTTTTATAACTGGACTTTTTCCACTGCGCGTTTAAACTTTGATTCAAACCATTTTTTACCAATAATTGGTATCAAAGCCACGCTCGTTTGGATCTTTAGATGTGTTTTTGGAACACTAGTTTTGATTTGCATGTTGATTTTAGAACTGTTTTCGAAACTACATCATCACAGATCTGTTTCTGCAGCGTTATCACAGCAGGATACAAATCTGTGATTGCATAGGATGCAAGGCGGGTTCGATCGATCGAAGTAGTCTCGATCGATCGAACATCCTCTGTACTCAAGCGATCGAACGGGTTTCGATCGATCGAATGTAGTTAGATCGATCGAGAGAGATTCTTTGTCAGGTTCTCTGTTTCACAGTGTTAAAGTTTTTTTTAAAAAATTAAATACTTTAATTTTAAAATATTTTATAAATTTTTCAAATCACTGTGTGAAACAGAATGTTCGAGCGATCGAACAGTGTTCAATCGATCGAAGGTTCGAGCGATCGAACGGTCTTCGATCGATCAAACTGTGACAGAGAGGTATGATGTTGTTTAAAGTTTTAAAACAGTATGTAAAGTGTTTATATATTGTGTGAATCAATTAGGGGTTCCAATAGTTACGTATAATTGTTATATATGTGTGGATGTGCATACGACTAACCCTTTTGCAGCAAGTTAGTCATTATCTCCCGTGGCACCAAGTTTTTCTAAATTTTTGTGTTTAAATGTTTTGAGATTGGTGTTTATTTTAATAATTAGTTTGGTTTTAAGGCATATGTAAAGGGCGCTGCGACTTCAATCCTACGAAAAGGAAAGTCGCATCGGTTTCCCTAGCTTTTTTTATTTTATTGTTGCAATTTCTTTTTCTAGAAAAATTGTAAGCTTCGAAAGAAGCATAGGACCAATGTAATAGAATTAGGAATTCCATGAAGATGGAGCAAGGAGCCGTTGTCCATGAAGATGGAGCTGGAGGGGACCGAACCAAGAAGGAGGTTCTATGGAGATAGAGCCATGGGAGATAGAGGCATTGTTTGAATGCCTATATTTCATTTTAGTTTTTTGTTTTAAGTGCTTGGTTTGTGATTGGCGTATAATACATTGTTGCATGCACGTAAAACAAGTTTTCTAAAATAAAATTCAAAAACCATTTTCAACACATTAGTAAACACTGGATGTTTATGGGTAATGTGAAGAAATTTTTTTCTAAATTAAGAAATTCCTATTAATTCATTGTAAGTATGAGAAATACTTTGTGTCACTCATTTATGGGTGATCATTCCATACGGAGGGTATATCTTATTGATTACTAGATATGACCTTCTTATAAAATCTAGTGGGAGAGGGACTTAGTTTTATAACTCCCACGGTCTTCCATAAACGGTTCATTGTAAGGTGGATAGTATATTCTGTGTCACCCAACCATGGGTGATCATTCCATACGGAGGATAGACTATTCATTGGTTACTAGATATGAACTTCCTTAGGATAGAATCAATGAGACGCGTTAGAGGGTGACCACTACACTGAGGCACTACTTGAGGCGGTTGTCATTGGATTCTAGTTAATGGTGAACACTAGCTAAGCTATGGGTAAGGGATTCCACACGGAGCATTATCCAGAAACTTAGAGACTAAAAGTTCAGGAGTCATGAATTGTTTTGTAAGAGTTGCATAACATTCATGATGGGTTTCCCAATCAGGCTATGAGGTTATGATCGCCACACGGAGACTTAATTTCATAGGCTTGACATCCTGAAGACAATTAATGAGTTGGTTAAGGGAATTCCAATGTATCATATAAATTGTCATATTTATGATTTCCATAATGTAACTCTGTTATATTATTTGTATTTCAGATTCGTTATGTCTAGCCCACTTGCTATAACCATGATCCAGAATAAGCTAATTGGAAACAACTACGTTGAATGGAAACTAGAACTGGATGAATTATTAACTACTAATGGATGTAAATACGTTCTTACCGTTCCCTGTCCACCTATTCCATGTCATGACACCCCAACTGATCTTGCGGATCAATATTGGCAGTGGATAAGATTTGATGGTATAGCTTGCTCTAGCATCTTAGACTCTTTGTCTGATGTGTTGAAGCAGCAACATCAACCTTTGAACACTGCCTATGCTATAATATTGAACCTTGAGGAGATGTTTGGGGAACTGAGCCGAACTGCAAGGCTTAGAGCCTTGGAGTTAGTCATGAACCAGAATGTTGGAAGGAACTTCTATAAGAGAGCATGCTTTTAAAATGATTACTTATTTCAAAGTAATGGAAGTTCTGGGTTCCGACATTGATGGTGAGACTCAAGTTGACATAATCTTGCATTCGTTGCCTTCATCATTCACTGAATTTAAAAAGGTTTTTAAAATGAGTAAAACAGTTTTTTCAACAAGTGAGTTGATGAGCTCTCTTAAGGCAACGATGGATATAGTCAAAGAGGAGTCAAATGTTCAGAACATTGGAATGGCTTCATCTTCTGGAACTAAGCCTAAGGGCACATGTTTAGAGAAGGAAAAGCAAGGCTCAAGGATAGGTGAGCCTAACCCAACTATTGGGAAGAAGGCAAGACTTGGAAAGGGAAAGGCTGGTGCTATGCCGAAAGGAAAGTGTTTCCATTGTGGCGTGAGAGGGCATTGGAAAAGGAACTGTGTGGGATACTTGACTGCCAAAAGGCAAGGTATGATCTAATCACTAGTTTTTGAAGTAAGTTGAAAAATTGATACTTCAACCACTTGGGGCACTGATTCTAATTTTTTGATTATATCTGTAATTGTTGCAGAGGATTGGAAAAATAAGAATGTGCAGTGATTTGAAGATCTTGATTGCTTTTGGGATCTAATGCAAGAGTTGCTATTAGATTAGTAGTTTTATATTGTAATAAAACTTATGGAGTTATTAGATGGATTTCAGTTTTGAATTAATTTATTCGTTTGATTTTGGTACTGAAATTGTTGATTAAAAGAAAGTGTTCTTTTAATGTGATCTAATAACTTGTCAAGCAAGTATCTCACCGATTTACTCTTGTTTCTCATTTATTATCCAACGTAGTATTTAAATAACTCATGGGTATTTTTACCATCTAAAAGGATAGCACCTTCAACTAATTCTATAAATCCTTTGGTTTAGAGGTTAGATCACATTAAATCTAAATGGGATAAATGGGGAGTAAAGGATTGGATCCTAGACTCTTTTGGTTGCTGAGACCATTGCCTATTTGTAAATCCTATTTAGAGAGTAAACGTGATCATATCATATTAATCTAAATAGGATAAATAGGAAGTAGAGGATTGGATCCTAGACTTTTTTTTTGGTTGCTAAGACCACTGCCTATTTGTCAATCCTATTTAGAGGGTAATGTGATCAGGTGATTTTTCTTTTTGAAATATCACACGACCAAGGAATTAATAGAATTAGGGCATACTCACATATGCAGGCCAATAAACATTAGAGTTGTAAAGTGGTTTTGGCTACTCCAGATACTGATATAGATTTACTTATTGCACCTTCATCCTCAATTTTGAAGAAATTCAAAAGTTTTGGAATGAAGAGTAATTGGTAAAAGAATATCGTTGCTTTTGATTTAATCAAAATGGTGAGTATCTGTCTAATGTGTTTATTATCTGTAAGAGATAAGACTGAAAATTCTTTCTCGATCGTCTACACCTAGTGCGCCTCCACGGGATGGTGTAGCAGGTAGAAGGAACTACCTTCTTTTAGATACGACTGGGTCATGAGATGAGTTATTTAGAGTTACTACTGTTCCTTGTTTTTCTCGATGGAACCACAATGTATGTACTGGATCCTATTCAAAAGTGAACCATTCCAATAGACATCCCCAAAAGTTGTGAAAATGATGGGACTTCTTTCTCATGGTAACTTTGGATAAGGATGCCTAACACTAAGGTGTAAAG
The DNA here is from genome assembly GCA_033977485.1 of Hydrangea macrophylla. NCBI lineage: Eukaryota > Viridiplantae > Streptophyta > Magnoliopsida > Cornales > Hydrangeaceae > Hydrangea > Hydrangea macrophylla. The sequence continues at coordinate 85,253,060 of CM066987.1, read as the reverse complement.
GAATGATGAGCCTTTTGAATCTAGATTAGAAGTATAATACTTCTGTAGTGTTTCCAGAGAAAACAAAAGTTGGTTGGAGACCAAATTTTGCAAAGGAAAGATAATATAAAAGAGTAAAGTTATTTATATCTTAAAGCAATCTATAAATCATCAGGAACTAAAATCTACTACCTCTTCATCCATTCCTACATTGGTGCTTCATTGTAGTGGGAGAATTCTCAACGTTGTTGAAATCCCCTGGTACAATAAAGTTTTGTGATAAGGAAGCTCTGGTATATGATTTGCATAAGTCTACGGACTAAAGCAATCATCCAGAGATAAGCACATCTGTTTTGACATGTTGGTCAAAATACTTTGGATTTCTCTGAAGTGAGGATGTGGCTTAACTGGATGAAAGGATCCTTGCACTAAGGAAGTGTGGTGGTGATTATGGTTCCCCACAATGATAACACCTTTATCATTACGAGACGTCAAAGTAGTGTTATCAATGGTTGAGGTTAAGTTTCTTCAGTATATTTGATATTTATGATCTCAGTGAGGCGAGCTATAATCTTTGGATTATGCTCATTCAAGATCGGGAAGTTAAGGTAATGAGATTATCTCAAACTTCTATATCATAAAGTTACTGGCAAGATTCAACGTAGAACATTTCGATAAAGGTTATTCACCTTTTGAACATAACCTATTGCTCTTTCAAGACTTGTAATCTTAGGATGCAAGATGAAAGAGGTCGCATGAAAGGTGTATCATAAGCCTAGGCTGTTAATAAACCTTGTATGTGATGTTAGGTATGGGATATCTGTTAAACCGTCGAGGTTGTTCACAGATATCAGTCCAAATGGAAGTTCAGTTCACTGAACTATCATAAAGCACATATTCTCTAGGGCTTAAGATAGAACTAGTAGATATATGCTAGATGATGTTGTTTTGGACTATGTTCAAATTAGCTTTACTGGATACATGTTTGGTGACGTCTTTTTGTCTAGGGATATAGTATAACATGGAGATGTTCTACTATGGATTGTTTCAGTCGATGATCATCAGTCCCTATGCAAAACCTTACGGGTTAAGGATTTTGACAAGTCACGTAAACAATGTTGGTGTTTGTTTGTAACACTATATGGTTATGAGTGCAAGTGGGACTTTGTTGGGAATATGCCCTCAAACCAGTTAGTTGGACAATGGAATATCAAAATGCATTTATGCATGTTAGTTCATGAGATGAATATTAGACTAAAATCCTTAAACAACATTGCATGTGGTTCATTTGTGTATGCGATTACACATATGAGATATGAATCACAAATCCTTGTTGTTTCAAATAAGTCACAGTGGATGATAAGTCTGGATAACTTATCAGGTATACACTGTAGCATGATTAACGTCTATGGGATAGAATGATGAATCTCATTCATAAGAGTCTTTGACTCTTGGTTAATATGCTAGTGCACTCGGTGCATTGACGGACCTGAGTTAAACCTATTGACACCTAAACGCTGTCACCGTCAATAGGAACTCAAAACTTGTATAGGGATACATGTCCTTAATCCTGAGACAGTTATGAACGCAAGTTGTATGCTTGATTGCTTTGACTTACCAATCAGTGAGGTCTTGCAAGATCAACACCTGGGTATCTTGGGTAAATCAGGCATACAATGTTACGAACATATTTTGTCAAGATGGAATTCTACCCTCTTCTATAAAACGAAGAGTAAGTATTCCCTCGAGAATGTCACTAGGAGTGATTACTGAGAGCTGGCCAGCCTTGTCAACAAAGTGTTATTGTTGACATGTTTAGTAATCCAAGCGTAGTGAATGATACTTGAGGAATATAAGATGTACTATCTATTGGGTCGACAGTATCTTAACACATACATCCCAATGATAGATATGAATACTGCCTGGTAGAGGGACATCCGTATCATATTATACAAGTCTAGCAATCACTTATGTATGTGTGATTATGTTCTTATGCACTGGAGTGCAATTATCATTTTATAGTGGCATTAATGATAATTGATTAATTATTGATTCCTTAGTCAAGAGTACTGACTAGATGGAATAATAATTAATCGGAGCCAGTAATTAAGAACCTAGGAGGTCCCACTCTTAGCTCCGCCAGAATGCTTGGAAAGGCAATTGAGGATGCTGTCAAGACTGGTTCGATCGATCGAAGTTGTTTCGATCGATTGAAGTCTAGACAGATTCGATCGATCATCGATCGAAGGTTCGATCACTTCGATCGATTGAAAGTAAGGTCGGTTCTGGGAATCTATAAATAGGGCAGCTGCGTTCTGGGAAAGAAGTTCATCGTTTTAACGTCCCTAAGCTGCTGAAACTGTTTTAGGGTTCCCAAACCTTCTTCATCCTCTCCATTAGAGATCCCACCATCTCTAGCCTCTCTGGGAAGCGTTCGAGGAGACATAAGAGTGAAGATCACCTAGAGGTTGCTGCTGGACATTGCTAAAGGAAGCCATATCAGAATTGGGATCAAGACCTAAGGTATATTATTCTTGCACCCTTGTACACATCTAAGGAGTTGACGAGTAGTAGATCTAGGGATACCAAAAGTTTTTTATAACTGAACTTTTTCCGCTACACGTTTAAACTTTGATTCATACTATTTTTTTACCAATATGACCCTCCTCCGCATAACTCTAGGGGACGTTGAGGACTCTTACTGACTGGGTAGGATACCTACACGTGACTTGTGGCACCTCCATGACCTAGGGGGAGCCATCAGTACCTAAAACATTGACGATCCAGTCCCAAAGAGGGATAGGATCAGAGGATGGAGGAGCCTGCCTCCTATATAGCCCGCGAACTTGTAGGTACAAAACAAGTTCAGAAAAGATGAGTCAAAAACATAGGTGACAAATAGAGACGAAAAAGTAAAACAAAAACTCACATCCAAGAGTGGAAAATTGGGCATTAGAAAGCAGCCACGATAGGTCTCATAACCAGTCTCAGAACGGAAGTGATCCCAAGCATCAGTGCCAGTAAGAGCCAATCGTAGAGTGGTACCAGAAGATCGTCAAAATCCATTATAAGAGGAGCATGGGGGATGTAGTATCCCGGACCACCAATCACCTGTCGAGACACTCGCTCACCAACGTACCATCACCTGCCATCAGAACTCTCCATTAGGAATCGGCGAGAAGCTAGGGCTGGACCCCTTGAATCTCCTTAGGAGAAGCATAGGAAACACCCTTCCAAGGTGTCCATGCAACGCCAGTGGCGGTCAGCTCAAATAGAAGGTTCCTTAGCAGAATAATATTATAGGCTCCGCTCTTGACCCCAATAACATCCCTTCGCCATCGCAAGCCCAGGGGGAATAAAGGCACAAGAGCTATGCCGTCCTCATCCTCGCTCGACTCGTCAGTAGGAGAGGGAGCGAACATCTTCAGATACTCAAAGCTCCAGAGCTACACAGAGAAAATAAAAATCAGAAAGCGAAAATAAGGAAATCAAAAGCTAAAAGAGGAAAATTGCAGGGTGTACCTCCCAAGCTCGCCAAAACCCTCTGGTCGATTTGATGTCACATGAGAAACCTCACCCATGTGTCTATAGAGATAAGCTAAGGCAGTACCGCCCCAATCATAAGCAGAAAACTAGTCAATATCTGCCAAGTAGGCAAGGAGCCTCAGACTCACCCGATCATTTCGAGTCACAAAAATCAAACAACCAAAGACATATAGAACAAAGACCCGCAAAAGTTGATGGTCATTCAGGTTGTGCCTCCCCTTTCCGTAGGCCCGATAAAGCCAGTCACAAGTTAATCGATGCCCCTCCAGATTTGGAGGAACGACCCCAATCAAAGTCTCAATGGCTTCAGGATTGGTCTCGTATAAATAATCCAAAGACAGGCACTTCCTGCTAATCCTCAAGCTGGTAATCATCAAAAAATTAAAAGGCGTCATTGTCGTCTCACTGAACTGAAGATGGAATGTATTGGTGGTGTCCCACCACCACTCAGCAAAAGCATAAAAATGTGTCAAATCATTGGTACTCTTTGAAACTAAGTGAATGAAGCCTTCAAAACCTGCATTATCCACCATCAGTTGAACGGTGGGTGACAATTGGGTGTACTATATAAAACCATGAGAAAGACTACCGTGGCCCTTCAAGAGCACGACCAGTACCCTGTAGACACCCCATTTGTTGGCTATCAGATTTAGGAGACCCATAGCTTGGTGGTTCACAATGATTGAAAAAGACTCAAAAAGGACTCCTGAAAGCTAGATCTATCTCTCAAAATACTCAAAAAGTGGTATAAATGACCAAAATGCCCCTAAAGGCCCAAACACTCCTAGATTTGGACCAAAAGTTCTAAAAACATGCTACTTTGTGAGAAAAGTAATAAAATGAGTTTTAAAGCAAAATTAGATGAAATCGTCAGCTGCTTGAGATCCCCGGAAGTCTCGGAAGTTCCTGGAAAGTCCCCATTGACCGATTTGACCCAAGTTTGACCAGGGTTTGATCGAAATCATCTAAATTTGCCAAAAAGTTCCATGATCATTCTAGATCATGTGAAAAGTACTAAAACGAGTTTTAAAAGAAAATCAAACGAAAACGTCAGCTCTTGGGACCACCCAGAGGTTCCTAGAACTTCTTGGAGGTCCTTGGTTTGACCAATTTGACCTAAAAGTTGACTCGGAGACCGGAGCACCGTATCTTTTTTTAAAAAATTTTCATGGATACTAGAGGTCAATAGCATTCCAATGGTATATCACACATAATTTCTGGATTTAAAACGGATTTATTATGAATTTCTGAACGTAAAAAAGGCGATCAAATCGGCTTTTATTGAAAATACCGCAAACCTTTTCAAAGTGACCTATCTCCAAACTATTTTTTATATGAAAAGTAGACTCTATTACCTTTCCAACGGTATATCACAAGCTCAATTTGGAGTTTGTACGCATTTTCTGTGAATTTCGAACAAAATAGGGCCTTTTTGCGAATGCCGGTACCTCTGGAGGCCTACACAGAATAATCTGGGCATCTGAGGAGCAATGCCGCCGCGGTAGTGGCCCACTGCCGCCACGGTACTCTCGTCCAGACAGGTCCATTTTTGTAATTTATTTTGGGGGTCTAAATTAAATAATTAAAAATCAAAACGACGTAGTTTTGATTCCCAGCTTATTTTGGACCAATGGGAGCACTTCTTGAATCCCAAATCCACCCCAAATTGACCTATATAAACCCCCCTTTGCTCTTCATTTGGGGTGGGGGAGCTAAGTGCAAAGCTTGAGAAAGTTGTAGAGAGAATGAGAGATATAGTTAGAGTTAGAAGTGAGAAAGTGAGATTTTCCCACTGATTTTCTATAAGAAAGTGAGTTCTAATCTTGTTTTCCTCCATTACCTCTCTTGTACTTCACATTCAAATTCTCCCCAACCACCATTCTTGAGCAATCTTGAGTTAGGAATCTACTTCCATGTCCAAATATCAATGTATATGAGTGAAACACCAAGCTATAAGTCCAATATCTCAATATATATGTTCATCTCTTCTTACCTCATTTCTTTTTGATTTTTCTTTGATTACTTACTAGTTCATCCTCATCTGGATGATGATATGGTGTTTGAGGTGAGTGAATCCTTATGGATAGTAGCTCTTGATCTCAAAAACACGTTTGATAGATGTTGATTCCAACTTCAATACATTCTTATGTATTCTTGAAGTTATGATAAAAAACCAACAATGCTCTCCAACAATCTTGGAAGTTCTTGAGGTGAGTTTGATATTGATATTCCAAGTGGTTATAATCTCCATTTCGTTCTGGAAATGCACTCTCAAAATCTCCTTTTCAAAACCCCTCATAAATCCCTCATTTTGATTTCAAGAAACAAAACATTTGTTTTCTCAAAATCTTCAAAACAGTGAGTTCTTCAACTTTAAAATGTCATTCTGAGTTCAATACTCAATGGATGATTACAAGACCACTTGAAAAGTCTTTTTAACTCATTAGAGAACACCTAAGAGTTTTGGTTTGATTTAAAAACACTTGGAAGTGTTCCATTTTGATCCAAACATTCCTTCCAGACATTCTATTTTCTCTGTCACAGCAGCTTAGTTGGCTTTTAACTTATTTTTCAGAAAACTTTTACAAAGAGATGGTCCCAACTCATTTTTCACTTACACTTCAGTGTCTTAGGGAACTTTATGTTTAATATGGGCTACTAAATGTTTTGTTTTTATTTTCTAATATTGTTTACATTTCAGTTGACAGTGCGAACTCTGTTTTTGAATGACCTCTCTTGTTTATATGATTTCTCTCAATCTGTAACTTCAATGTTGATTTGGCTTTTTGACATGTGTTTTAGTCACAATAAGGATGATTGCCATAAAAAAATCATGAATTAAAAACATTTCTAACCTTACTGTTCTATTTTTACAAAATCAGCTCAATGTTCTGTCCACTATTCATAGTAAGCATGTTTTAACTTTCATTCTTTGATTAGATGTTCACATACAATCCAAATTAGCCCATGTCTTAGGAAGTAGTTCATACTACATTTGTACACATCCTATAATGATTTTCTTCATACATTCATACATATTTCATGGTCTCAAATCACTTTAGAGAAATTCATGAACACAAGCACACCACTACCTTTGCACATTCTAGGATCATACATTGCATCAATGCAAAATTTGGGATTTTTGTGACTCCTAATCTAAGAAGATTATAAGGAATGAACATGATCACACGTTCATGCTCCCCCCAATCTAATCTTCCTTTCTCATCTGTTTCGGGGATTGAGAGATCTTCTTTTCTCAAGAATCGACACGCATAAATCCTAGCTTGCTAAGCATATTTTGTTTTCTATGATTATTTGTTTCAAGAACAATTCATGTCCCCTTTAGATTAGGAAAACTTGATTACTTGATATGTGATTAGACGTTTTTCCTAAGTTTATTTTGTGTGATCCTTCACTTTGCATTGTGTGATACTTGGCTTAGATCTTATGAATGATATCTTATCTTTTGATGTTCTATTTCAAGATTCTTGTATGATGTAATGTACTATCATAGTATTAATTATCAAACCAAACATAGTATAAGATGATTATTTGGATGCTAATTGAGGCCCGTCGAGAGGCAGGGTGCGTTGAGGGTGTTTTAGTCGTGACAAAGGCTCCTTCCTCTCTCGTACCAAAACCCCGAGCCAAGTTCTTTGGTTATGAAGGCCTAATGCCCTTTTATCCGCTTGGATGAGTCAAAATCAGGTTTCTTGGTTCCTTAAAGACCAAGTGGAGACTCTGTATCCGTTTTCATAGACTTTCTTTTCTTTTCTTCAAAAAATTTCAAAAGGAAAATCAATTCTGAAACCCTGGGAAAGAACGGGGAGGGGGGGGGGGGGGGGGGGAGGGGTGGGCTCCCGGAGGCCGTGTGTTCACAATCTGGTGACTCTGCTCGGGATTTGATTTTAAAAATAAAAAATACAAAGGTTTGACTCATAAGAAGCATCCTTAAAATCATCTTTTTACTGTGTTTGGTTCACCGCATTGCACTCCTGCATTTTCCCTCCGACTGTGTTTGAAACGCGACGTTGACATTGTATAGGTCTTGCTGTGCCAGGGCACAAGTCACTGTTGATACAGTACCTTCCAAGGTATATCAAAAAACAGGAAAAACTTTCGTACTGTATATTGGAACTCTCGTCAACGGACCCTCTTTAACTAAACCCAGCCTTTGCATATAGATTCCTGTAGAACCTTTCATAGGACTGTTGATTTATCTTTTCAGATATTCAGATAGGACAATGTGATATAACTGCTGTATGCTCTGGTGGGCTTTACTTGCGCGATGTAGATACTTATGTGGTATAGAACAGAACCTCTTTCCTATGATTTCCAAGGCAATCACTCACATGTGATCACATTGAATTGACCTGCCTAGGCACCATGATAAGGATGTCTGCTCTGTGCTCACAAAGATTTACACTGCAAACCTTGTTTGTTGGTCCTAAGACATAGGAGTATGAAAACTTGCTAGATAGTATGATCACCATCGTCACATGCTCCTGTCAAATATACCTATTTCTCCCAAAAACACTGCCCGAACTATCCAGATATCACTGCCTCCCTTAGTAACTCTGACCAAGTTACCCAGAAACCCTTGTTTCACCCAGAAACTCTGAAATTCCTATTTCTCTCAGAAACTCCCATATATGCCAGTTTCTCCCAGAAACTTTATCCAATCCGCCTAGATTTTCCAGAAATCCATGTTTCTCCCAGAAACCTTGAAATCCCTGATTTTCCTAGAAACTTCTCCCAGAATCCCAGAAACTCTGTGCAACTCACCCGAAAATACCTATTTCTTCTAGAAGCTCTGTCTAAATCACCTAGTGTGGATATCGCAATCTTCTTTCTTTTTATCCACAACTTTTCTTTTAAAATACTTTCTCAAAATCAATTTAAAAAACAAATGAGTCGCCACCTTATTTTTAAAAGGAAAAATTAAGAAACCATTTCAAAAGGAAACTGATCTTTTGCGAAACCAAAGATTAAACTAGGTCCGGGGATTATGGAATGAGAAGGGAAGGAGCCCATCGGACTAAAGCACCCCTTCTCATCCTATCTCGCGATAGGCCTTTACTTAACATCCTTTTAATCTATTTATTAATTTAAATGTGCCCTAAACCAATACATATGTATAGGTATACATTACAAAAGCATGTCTAAAGGGTGTAAGATTGCAAGTGATAAAATATCATTCAAAAATCACATAATTCAAGTAGCAAGCAATATGATATGCAAATAGGGAACTAGAGAACTTACCCGGGATCCAGCCGTGAATATTAAACGTGCAAATGTATGTAAGTAGATAAAACCTAGGAATAGAGTCTCTAATCCATATATACAAGTAAAGCAAGTCCTAATTCTAAGGTGTCGCGCTTGAAGTAAAAAATCAATTAAAATCAAATAATGCAATAAACTAGAGAGGGGTTGACAAATCGTACCTCAATAGTGCTACAAAACAAAGGGTTAGTCCACATGTTTTAAACGAGATATATTATAGAATCTTAAGTAACATGCTCTAGCTAAAACAAGTCCTAATGACAAGCATCAACATGTATGGATGAATGTATATGAATTCATGAATATGAACAAGAGTAGGCTATTAACTATGAATTTATTCATTGATTTGGATCATTTATCCTTTGTATTTAAGTCTAATTAATCATTACTAAGACATGGTTTAAGCCCTAAGTCATAGGAGAATCATTTGGACCATTATTTACAAAGTTGGTCAAATGTGTCATAAAATTCTGAAAATTGCAAAGAGCAGACCAGAACTTTAAAAAAAGAAAAAGCATGCTTCCTATGGTTTGATGTCGGTGAATTTTGGACACAAGATGCCTCTGTGAGTCTAGTTTCCAAATCAAAAAGAAAATCAAAGTTTTAATGGTTAGATCTCTGGAAAAAGGGCAAGAACCAGAAATCACTTAGAGATGTACAACTCTCTGTCCAGAGATATTATTTGATTTTTTTAAAATAGCAAATGATCAGAAATCTTTGTTCTTTTTAGGGTATCTTCCTAACACATTAAACCTCATATAAAAAATTATTTGAAGTCAAAGAAACTTTGTTAAGGTTCTAATCTATTAATTTTAAAACGGATTTGCTGTTCTAAAATTCTGGACAGATTATTGTTACTTCACAAAACTCATGACCAAACCACTTTAAACATGAAATTTCTTTAAAACAAAAATTACAGTAGTAAAACTTTGAGTTATAGACATTTTCCCGTTGGTTTCATTCAGTTCCAACGGTTCGATGTTGAACTAAAAATCTTTGATCAAAAACAGTTTGTGAACTCACTGTTTTCATTTGTCAAGTTCAACTTTTATTTGTTAACCCCAACCATTAAACTATGAAGTTGGGTTTAAACCAAACCACTTCTCCTACCATTTGATGGTCATTGGAAATCAAGACATGACTAAAACTCATGAGTTTTCAAGGAATATAAGGAGACTCCATGAAAACTCAAGCTTAGAGGACCTAAACCATGGTAGGGGTTTGGATTCATCTACTTGTTCTTACTAAAATGATGATCAACTTTAAATCTCATGTGAATCATAAGCTTACATGAGACTAAAAGATCAAACTCATGAGATTCAAGTGAGATGTGGAAGATCCCCAAGAGTCTCAAGAGAAAAACATAAACAAGAAAATGAGAAGAAGAAATCAAAGAACTAGCTCATGAACTTCAAGAGGATATATAGAAGACCCCATGAAATTCCAAGTTAGAGAATCCAAGTCATGAATATGGACTTGGATCCATCTATTTGTTTACAAAGTGAAGTAATGATCAAACTTTGACTCCCATGTGAAGCATAAGCTTACATGAGATTCAAAAGATCAAACTCAAGAGCTTTCAAGAGAGATATTGAAGATCTCCAAGAATCTCAAGAGAAAAGTATAAACAAAAGAGGAAATAAAATCAAGGAAACTAAGAGAGTAAGTGCTCTAAATCCATAAAAGAAAACTAACAAGAGTAGAGTATCACCTCCAACTATCCTCAAACTTCTATATTTTGAAGATCTTCCAAGCTCTTCTTTAAACTCTCCTCCCAATGTTCTCTCTTCCACCCAGATGTTCTTCTTTCAAAAGTGCTCCTAAATTCCTCTCAAAATCCCCCAATATTTTTTTTCTCTTTTGGTCTCTTCCTCCCCATATTTTTCTCAATGAAGATACCTCTTCTTATATAGACAAAAATACCTAGGCAATTTCAGTGAATTCAGAGTAAAAAAGAGCTGTATATGCAGCATTTGGTGGTACAATGTGTACTTTCTGAAAAAAGCAGACTGCTGGAGCTAACGGCAGTCAAGAAGTTTTCTATGGCACTCAGTAAATGCCAGAACGGCACTTCGTGAATGCCGCGGCGGCATTCCATAACTGTCGCGCGACACTTACTGAGAGCCACGCCAAAATTATTGATTGTCGCGTTTATGTCAGCCTTACTTTATCAGTTTTTTGTTTTATCTGCATACATATACGTATTGTACCACAAAATACGGACTTTATAAGCAAACGACAGTCATAAAATGTTGGCGGCAATTGATGAGTGCCGGTCCGGCAGTCTGTGAGTGCCGTACGTCACTCATTGAGTGCCGTAAAAACTGCCGTGTGCCGGATTCTGTTAAATTTCCTCTTTTTAGGTCTTTTCTTCTCTCCTTTTTCTTACAAAAAAAAAACTTATTTTCAAAGATCCTTTCCAAAAGTGATGTTTTATACCTGAAGTCTCCTAAATACCTGGTACTTCTTTTTCTGTGAAAATTTTATCGCGTTCGGAGAACTTTTTGAAGAGCTTGGAATACTTCAAATCTTTCGGTCCTTATCATCATCGGACTTGGAGGTGACACTCTCCTAAATTCGATGTTAGGTCAAAATTGGGGTGTCTACACCTAGATTTCCCAGAAATCCCTGCTTCTCCCATAAACTCCTCTCGAATCTCCTGAATATCCCAAAAATTCCATATTTCTTCTAGAAAATTCCAATTCTCTCCTATTGGTGATCATACTAGAAAGAAAGGTTAGCAGATTCTGTATGACTAGGACCTTACTTGCTTAACTGATATATGTTAGAAGTAGGGAGGGGTGGGCATTCGGTCGGTTCGGTTCGGTTCGGTTCGGACAAATTCGGTTCAGTTTGGAGAAATGGGAACTGAAATTGAATTGAATTGAATTATATTTTGGTTCGGTTTGATTTGGAAATTCGGTTAACAGAATTTTTAAAAAACTATATTTTCTTTTCTTTTTTTTTTTTCACAACTTTTTTATATGTTTTTATTCCCATTTTTCTTTCATATTACAATAAACATATGTTTATATTTACTTACATATAATATACTTATATTTTTGTAATATATATAGTTGAATATAAAAAATACATTAATAATGTATAAACTTAAAAAAATTCAGTTTTTCGGTTCGGTTCAGTTCGGTTCAGGACAGTGCAACTGAAAATCGAACTAAAGAAAAAATATAGTTCGGTTTAAAACTGAACTAAAATTTTTAACTGAATTAACTGAACTGAAATGAAAATTTTAGTTCGGTTTTGTTCGAATTTCGGTTAACTAAACTATTTGCCCACCCCTAGAAGTAGGGGCATCATATAGATTAGGGCTTGCATCCGCATGCTTGTCTCAAGTGCATACACAATTCATGTCAGTTCGCATGCACGCACGTCTCGTCCGTCTCACGCGTCAATCCTACACATCAAATGCATACATGTCATCGTCCTCACTCATCACAATCATTGTATAGAAGTCATATACACACTGCAACCGTCATCGGTTAACATCAATAAATCATTCAAAATTCTAATCATCTGTCCCCACTAGGAGTCTATAAGAAGTATTTCGCCTCTATTCCAATTTGGGCTTTTACTTCTATCGAAGTCCCAAGTAAGGGCACTTTTGTACCTCCCTAGATTCGTTATCTTGTTCGTGGGCTTGCCCAGACCATCATAAACCCACCAAGGTCCAGGCCATGACACTGACAGCTACATGCGCCTTCTCTATGATATCCAAGACCTCGTCGATCAGAAAATCATCAAGCCATCACCCATCCAACCCTATGTCAACCAAAATGTCAGCTTCATCGAACCTAAAGCCCCTGGCTTATCTGTTCAAATGATCCCCTATGCTAAGGCCCATGAATGTTGAACCTGTGCAAGTGAAGTGATGGTGATTAGCACTTTTGTTAGAAAACCAAATGAGGATGCTCTTTTAAAAAAAAGAAGAAAAGAATAAGCGAGTCATCATGACACTCCATTTGAGACCAGGTTGAGTCTAGTCGAATCTGTTCTATGTCAAGTCTATTTCGAGTTTAGTCTTATGGTCAAGTCTGTCTATTTTCAAGTTCAGTTGAGTCTGTACCAAGAAATGTAATTCTTCTCTATTGATAGAATGAAATCTCATTTTGCTTAACCTGATGTGTCTAGTCATAAATGCATGAATCACTGAACCGAAAGTGTGACCTTTCAAAATACCATGGATATTACTCTGCTAATATATCTTTGCATTAAAAAAAATCTTGAAAAGTCAGAGTCGAATTTGCGTTGACACCGAAGAAGAACCGAGAATTGATTAGTTTTACTTTAAGAAATTTAAAGATGCTTTTGCTCAAATCTCGAAAATACATACTTGGAACTGACTTGGGGCTTGTCCAACACCCTTTTCCACCATTTCAAAGCTTTGAGCCCAATCCAATTGAGAGCCATATAAATCTGTCCTATTGAAAGTAATGCAGACTTGGTCCTAGATGGTAGCTAAACAATTCAGTGAGTTTCTTCTTCCCTTCAAAAAAAAAAAGAGAAAGAAAAAGAAAAGAAAAGAAAAGAAAAGAAAAGCTCGCTAGGTTGAAAATCCGAATGGGCACCTAGGCAAAAGTTAGAACTAAAAAGGTATTGTTTTCCAAGATCTGACCCTAACCAATCAAAATGATGGAGGAAATGAAAGAAAGAAAATTTTGGTGATACAAAGAATTGTACACTTCAAGGTACATCATTAGAACGTGCCTAGATCATGTTTCAAAGGGCTCGGAATGACCACAAACAAATTTCTGAGAGTTGACATGCACAGAGATTGCGATCAAAAGATCTCACATGAATCAACTATGTGAATAGAAAAATTGACTAGCTAGGCGAAAATGAAAAGGATCAATTTTCACAACAAAACAAAAAGAAAAAGAAAAAAAAGAAAAGAAAGGGAGATCGAAACTGAATCCTCTTATTCAAGGCTACCACAAGTGACCCAAGTTTGAACTTCTCTGATGATTGGTTTGAAAAACTTTCATAACCCTTGACTTGAACTACACTCGACCTGATTCCCGCTCGGGGACACGTAGGCAACCGTACTGGTTCGGTCGCGCCCATCAAAATCAACCCCCCTTCTTTCAAAGCCTTAACTTGAACTACGCTCGACCTGATTCCCGCTTGGGGATACGTAGGCTACCACATTGGTTCGGTCGTGCCCATCAAAATCAACCCCTCTTCTTTCAAAGCCTTGACTTGAACTACGATCGACCTGATTCCCACTTGGGGATACGTAGGCAATCGCATCGGTTTGGTTGACGCCATCATAATTAGCTCCCTATTCTTGTAAGACCTTTTCTTGAACTACGCTCGACATCATTCCTGCTCGGGGGTACATAGGCAGACGTTCAACAAGAAAAGAAGGATGGTTCGCTAGGTTGAAAACCCGAAAGGGCACCTAGGCAAAAATTAGAGCTAAATCCAAAGTGAGCAATAACAAAAGAGAGAAAAGAGCTCGCTAGGTCACTTCACTAATGCCTAGGCAAAAGTTATGAGCATATGAGAGATTAAAAGTCGCGGTCCTTACCTTAAGCCAAAAATCACCTTCCATACTAGGGGAAAACTTTGGCTACTCGCCTTGTTTACCTGAATTTTACTATCTGCCCTTCATACAAGGGGCAAACTTCGGTCACCTACCTCGTTTGCCCAGAACCTCCAATGAACCACCGTCCAAACTACGGGCAAACTGGTCACCTACCTCGTTTGCCTATGAATTCCACTTCCTACACTTTAAACTAGGGGCAAACTTTGTTTGCCTAACAACCCCTTCACACCAAGGGCAAGTTTTCAAGTCACCAAGTTGTTTTGAAAACTTTAAAATATAGTATCTTTTATTCTCAAAGCTAGGGCACTAATTCAAAGCACACTTTGGATAAGAAAATAATTGGCTAGACTTTAGGGAGAAGCTTTCAAAGCTTAGATTTATCAACAGAGTGCTAACCCAAAAAGATGAGAAGTGCACATATAAGAAAAGTGGTACATCATTTATGATAAAGACACATGCATTGAATTATAGCAATTTGGGCGCTTCGTGTCGTTACTTTTGTCAAGTCAATTATTCTTTCAGTAATAATCTGATCAAAACTGTATCAGAGTTCAAGGTTCATACAAACCAATCTAACTTTCCTTGTCATCGTTGTTCCTGTCAAGTCCATTTGTCCTAATGGTCTCAAATGTATGGGTTTAAAGTGATTCCCAATTATAAAACCTGTGGATACAAGTAGAAGTTCCAAACACCATTACTGCCCTTATCAAGGCTACAACATGATAAGTGTCCCAAGAATCTTGAGCATTAGTGGCAGTCATAAGTCAGTCCGTAAGATCCACTGGCAATCTTCCTCCAGTTCCCCAGCAACCAAACCAAAATCATGTCACAAATTTCCTTCATCCCCAGCGGATTTTCTAGTGCAACCATCCCCTCCTAAGCAGAATCTTCTCATCCCCATTAAAGACATTCCCTACAGAGCTAGTTTATCTCTAGAAAAGTTTCCTGAACAAATGTGGTGTATCTCAATCAAAACCACATCCTCTCCTCAGAAGAAACCATTTTCATCCCAGAAAGGGTTGTTACCTTCCCCACATAATTAGTTCACTCCTAGTAGCATTGTCCCCAAAAGAGATATTTTTCCTCCAACAAGTTCAATTCATCTTCAGTACAATCACTTACTCCATTGGCCCTCAAAAGAGTCATTTCATCCCTAGCAAATTCAGTTTTATCCCCAGTAGGCTTATCGATTAGTACATCGCTAGTCCAATCCATGACAATCACAGTAGTTCACTGTCGACTCGTCATCGCGATTAGTACATCGTCAGTTCTTCTGATCACGGTTAGTCCAACTATTGATCCAATCCATGATAGTCACAGTAGTTCACTGTCGACTCGTCGTCTCGATTAGTACATCGTTATTCCAATCCATGACAGTCACAATAGTTCACTGTCGAATCGTTCTCGATTCGTACATCGTCAGTTCTTCTGATCATGGTTAGTCCAACTGTTGAACTAATCCATGACAGTCACAGTAGTTCACTGTCGACTCATCATCTTAATTCGTACATCGTTAGTTCTTTTGATCATAGTTAGTCGAACTATTGGTCCAATCCATGACAGATGTAGTAGTTCACTGTCGACTCGTCATCTTGATTAGTACATCGTCAGTTCTTTTGATCACGGTTAGTCCAATTGTTGATCCAATCTATGACAGTCACAGTAGTTCACTGTTGACTCGTCATCTCGATTCGTACATCGTCAGTTCTTTTGATCACGGTTAGTCCAACCGTGGATCCAATCCATGACAATCATAGTAGTTCACTATCGACTGTCATCTCGATTCGTACATCGGCAATTCGTTAATCATCATTAGTTTACCGTCACTCTCACTAAAAATAAGCCATGTTCATCGTTCTTGATCAAAAGTACATTCAATTCATCAATCTCATTTAATCTATAATATGTTCATTCTCTTTGTGTTAGTCACATTGTGCGACCTATCACTCTCAAATCAACATTCACTTGAACACATTATGCTTATCACCGTGCTGTCAATCTGATACGATTCCATTAGACGCAACTCTTGTATTTCATAAGCCCACTCGGAGCGGCACACCTACAATACTACCTCATACCAGGATCAGAATACTAGATATGATAGGACTCAGGACACAACTCATATCACACCCATGCATTGCATAGCATTGTCCCCATATATGGATGCCTGATTGTTGTGCATTTGCATGTGTTTGTTTCTTTGTGCCCCGAACTACGTCCTAGTCAGATTCCCCTAGGATACGTAGGCAGATCACGAAGAGCGCAACCAGCACCGACCTCAGCGTCATGATTTTCATCATTGCATCTTTGCAACGCTTTTTGTCTTAAATCTATAGCCTCCAAAAGACCTGTCTCTTCAAAGCTTTGGCACTCGCTTGCGATATGCGTTGCCTCACAAGTTCATGCAAAAGAGGGGTAAACTGTATAAACCCCATTTTTTCGGCTATCAGATTTAGGAGATCCATAGCTTGGTGGTTCACAATGATAAAAAAAGACTCAAAAAGGACTCCTGGAAGTTAGTTCTATCTCTCAAAATACTCAGAAAGTGGTATAAATGACCAAAATGCCTCAAACACTCCCAGATTTGGACCAAAAGTTCTAAAAACACGCTACATTGTAAGAAAAGTAATAAAATTAGTTTTCAAGCAAAATCAGATGAAATGGTCAGCTCCCAGAGACCCCCGGAAGTCCGAAAGTTCTCGGAAAGTCCCTGTTGACTGATTTTACCCAGGTTTGACTAGGTTTGACTAGGGTTTGACCAAAATCATCCAAATTTGCCGAAAAGTTTCGAGATCATTCTAGATCATATGAAAAGTACTAAAACAAGTTTTAAAAGAAAATCAAACGTTAGCCCAGTAGACACATTTCGATTGGGCAAAACATGCCATATGCATCAAACATCTCGACCATGTATGGATGCAATCTAGAATGTACGCCAAATCACTGAACACTCCACTCGACGTTGAACGTTCCCAAAGTTTTGTTACCTCTAGCTCTGATACCACTAAATGTCATGACCCATCCCGCTATATGCGGAAATAGGACACGTGGCACACCACCAAGGCTCATCCAATTCCATTAAAGTAATATAGCAGTGGAAAATATAAGTAAAATCTATTAATGTCAGAGTTATAAAAAGTTTTGCCCAATTGAAATGCTTACAAAAGAAATCATTTTGAAAAACAGAGGTCCCAAAGACTGTGGCGGTTCCCAAGTCGACTGGAGACCTAAACCAGAAGGTTTAAAAAGTGTCCCAGCCCAGTCCAGTTGACTGTGTCAGGGACCCAGTCGACTGGAGCCTCGAATCTTCAGTCGACTGGTACCTTGTCTGGTCGACTAGACACTATGTATGTAGAATGCTATGTTTTCGTGCAGAAACCAGTCGACTAATACCTCCTTCAGTCGGCTGAAGCCCCTTGAAAACTGAAAGGTTTTTAGTGAAAAATAGGGGTCTAGTCGACTGTGTCGCTGACCCAGTCGACTAATCCCTCCTAGGTTCGCACAATTTCCAGCATTTCAAACCAAAGTTTCTCCAATTCAAAACCACATAAACACAACCATATCTTTACATATCAAAACATAAATGACAAGAATTCTATTACAGATTATAAGATCTTAACCCATGCCAAGATTCCCACCACGACATATTATAATTACAATTCCAATTCTTATTACAAGTTGGATTTAAAAACAAAAGTATAAACAAGAGGTGATTCTCCCCTGGCATTCCTCCACCTCACTCCTCACACTTCTTCTTTCCTCGCTTCTTATCACCTGCAATGGAGTAAAGCTCCACTGCTCAGCTATATGCTGAGTGCACAATTCTAAATGTATGCTTATATGACAATCCGTATTTTAAACATCTAAAACACATCAAAATAGTCTCTAGGGTGAGTGGTACGCATTCATCCGGTAATAAAACCGATGTTGTGGAAGGCACGCCTCTTCCACGCACCCCGTACACTGTTTGGGCCTTCCTCTATACCAGATACCGTGTCTTGGTTGAACCTTCCTCCATACCAGACACAACCACAATCAAAATCACAATCCGTAAGGTTCGAGGAGCTTACGCTAGATGAAATTTCACCAAACTCCCCTTTGACCCAAGTAGACACATAGCATGCTCACATAAACAGTTATACATGCTTTTATCGCAGTTTCACGTGCATAATTAACGGGCCTAATTAATACATGAATTCGCCTGGATCCAAAATATCAAACTCGATATTCAAAACATGTAATTTCCATATATTTCATAGATCTAGAATTCATACCTCGTGCGATTTCTCTAAAACTTTGAAGGATCGACTCGAGGCCCGAATGAACGTTAGATCTCAAATTATACGCGATTGCTACAAGTTTAACTGGGTTTTCCCCAAATTTCTAAAAATTAGATTTTTGAAAAAAAATTAGCCAAACGCGGCCTAAGAGGTATCAAAATGGAGATCTTACCTTGAGGAGTTCAAATCTCGAATCTGGAGAAAAAACAGACGAACGATCGTCGATTAAGGTTGTGAAGCTCGTAGCCACCAAATCTCCATTTTCTCTCTCCTCCAAAGATATTTTTAGAAAGTTTTACTAGTGAAAATCTCAAGCTTATCTATTTATAGATTCGGCTTTCGGATATTACGTTTACCTCCCCCACGAGTTTCCAAAACTCCTAATTATCTCCCAAAATGTCTTAAATGTCTACTTTATTATTTCACGAGTGAAAGCTAAAATTTATAAACGTTTTTGGCTAAGTTTCGTTTGGGTCCGAAATAAGGATCCAAAACTAATTTTCGTGGAATCTCTATACCACCTACCTTTTTATGCAATGCATCACTCTCACTCTCACCATAATGTTCAAAACAACCTAGAATATTATCAAAACTAGCAGAAATTACTCTACACCGGTAAAGTTACTATTCACACAATACCAGATAAAATCAAATAACATCTAAATCATATAAATGTCATTTAACCATGCCAATGCAATATGAAGTTCCAGGTTCCCATGTCTTCATTGACACCTTACTGCTTACCCACAGTCAATCTCATACACCATTATCAAATAACATTGATAATTCACAAAATCTCAAATATGCAATTTAAAAGAATTATTTCTGGAATGGGTGTGTGTAGACACCCCAATTTTGACCTAACGTCGAATTTAGGAGAGAGTCACCTCCGTATCCGATGATGACAAGGACCGAAAAATTGAAGTATTCCAAGCTCTTCAGAAAATCTCCTAAAACGCGATAAAATTTCACAGAAAGAGGAAAAATACCAGGTATTTAGGGGAATTCAGAACAAAGACATGATTTTTTGGAAAGGATCTTCAAAAATAATTTGTTTCAAAAAGAGAAAAGACCTAAAAGGGGAATCTCACCAAAAAACGGCACACGGCGGATTCCGCGGCACTCGATGAGTGCCGCGCGGCAGTCAGAAACTGCCGCAGCGGCATTCCCCGAGTGCCGCCACAGGTTTTTGACTGCCGTTCACTTTTTAAGTCTGTATTTTGCAGTGCAATACGTATGCGCTTGCAGATAAGAACAAAAAACTGATAAAGTAAGACTGACGAAAACACGGCAATTAATTAAATGCCGCGGCAATCAATGAGAGCCGCGCGGCACTTGCGAAGTGCCGCTACGGCAGATGTTAAGTGCCGCAACGGCATTCACGTACTGCCGCGGCAGGTTTCTGACTGCCGCGCTGGGCAGCAGTCTGTCTAATTGCAGAAAGTACACATTGTACCACCAAATGAGAGATTACACCTGTTTTTTGCTCCGAAATTCACCAAAAATACCTGGTGTTTTTGCCTATAAAAGAGAAGGGATCTTGTTTGTAAAGAGGACAAAGAGAAAAAAAAAGGGCATTTGGGGGGAAACATATACAAAAAAAAACACTTCCATTACACCCACATTTGAGAAAGAAAAGGGAGAGTTTTGGGAGAGCTTGAAGGAGAGTTTGGATAATCTTCAAAAGAAAACTTTGAGGATAAATTGGAGGTGATCCTCTAAACCTAGATTGTTAGCTTACTCTTTCTTCCCTTGAAATCTTTAAACCTTAGACTATTTCATCATCTTTCTTTGTTTTAAACTTAGTAGTCTTTTACTTCTTTCTTTTGTTTGTCTATCTTCTTCTCTCAAAGGTCTTGGAGATTTTTTTTAAATATCTCTATTGATCTCTTGAGCATGATCCTTTGAATCTCATGTAAGTTCATGCTCTACATGGGAGTCAAAACTTGATCATCACTTTATTTCACATAGATAGGACCCAAGTCCATGTTCATGACTTGGATCCTCTAAACTTGGTGTCTCATGGAATCATTTCCATATTCCTTTGAAAACTACCAAGTATTAGTTGCACTTTCATCTCCAATGACCATCAAGTGGTAGGAGAAAGTATTGTGGGTCTAAACTCATCTCTATAGTTTGGATTCATCATCTTGAGATTTCATGAAGTCAATCCATATTTCATTTGAAATCTATGAAGAACAAAGGTTTGTAGTCTCCCATGGCCATCAAAGGGTAGGAGAAATGGTTTGGTTTAAACCCAACTTCATGGTTTAATAGTTGGAGTTACCAAATAAAAGTTGAACTAGCAAGATAAAAAAACAGTGAATCCACAAACTGTTTTTGATCAAAGATTTTTAGTTCGAAATCTAACCGTTGAAATCAAGTGAAACCAACGGGAAAGTGTCAATAACACATTGTTCTACCACTGTAATTTTTGTTTTGAGGTGGTTTCATGTTTAGAATGGTTTGATCATGGTTTTTGTGAAGCAACAACAATCTGTCCAGAATTTCAGAATAGTTTCAGAACAGCAACACTCTTTTGAAATAATTAAATCAGAGTTCTAACAAAGTTTCTATGACCCAAAATAATTTTTTACAAGTAGATTAATGTGTTAGGAAGTCACCCTAAAAAGAACAAAGCAATTCTGATTTTTTTACTATTTTTAATAAATCGTGTAAGAATTCTGGACAGGAGATTGTAAGATGCTGAGTGATGTCTAGTGTTTTCCATATTCCCGGAGATCTAACCGTTGAAACCTTGATTTTCTTTTTGATTTGGAAACTACACTGACAGAGGCATCTTGTGTCCAAATTTCATCAACATCAAACCATAAGAGACGTGTTTTTTATTTCTTTTAAGTTCTGGTATGCTCTCTGCAATTTTTAGAGTTTTTATGACACATTTGACTTACTTTGTAAATAAGGGCCTAAATGACTTTCTTATGACCTAAGGCTTAAACCATGCTTTAATAACGATTAGTTGAGCTTGAATTCAAGGTTCAAAAGTATCTCATAGTTTATCCTTGCCCATGTACATATTCATCCATATGGTTTGACACTTATAATTAAGACTTATTTGCTTTGGATTTAATTACATTAGGTAGATGTAAGCTAGAAATTTAGGATCGTTATTTCTAACATCGTGTTTTACATATCATGTGAACTAACCCTTTGTTTTGTAGCGCTATTAAGGTACGATTTCTCAATCCCTCTCTAGTTTATCAAATTCCTTAATTTTTATTTGATTTTCGACCTTATGCGCGACACCTTAGAGTTAAGATTTGCCTTATGTGTATATATGGATTAGAGACTCTTTTCCTAGGTTTTTATTTAATCGCATGCATTGCACGTTTATTATCGCTGCTGGACCCCGGGTAAGTTCACTTGTGCCCTATTGCATATCATATCGCTTGTTACCTGAATTATGTGGCTTTTGAATGATATTTTGTCAATTGCAATTTTACACCCTTTGGACATTTTTTTTTGTGATGTATATGTATATATGTATTAGTTGAGGGCATGCTTAGATTAATAAATTTGATTAAAAGGATGTTGAGTAGAGGCCTATCGCAAGATAGGATGAGAGAGGGTGTTTTAGTCCGATGGGCTCCTTCCTCTCTCATCCATAATCCCCGGACCTAGTTAATCTCTGGTTTCTAAAAGATCAGTTTGCTTTTAAAATGGTTTCTTAATTTTCCCTTTAAAAATTAAGTGGCGACTCATTTTGTTTTAAGTAATAGATTTTTGAAAAGCTGTGGGTAAGTCAACCTGCGATATCCACAATCTGGCGACTCTGCTGGGGATCGAACCCAGAATCTCTGGTTTCGCAGACCAGAATTCTGATTTTGGGTTCGCTTGAGGATTAGACTTGAAAAATGTCCTTTTAATCAAATTAATTAATCTTTGTGTGCCTGTTGCATTTCACTTGCATGTCCAGCCAGTCGATTGCACGGAACTATGACCTTGAAGGCTCGGGGCAACCCGGTCGGTCAAGTCATCATGGGACTGTGTGATCACCCTTGATCTCGTACCATGTTTTGGTATATGAAGCATCCTATCGGGTGTGTGTCAAGGGTCCCTTATTTGACCAAAACCCAGCCTTTGCATAGTAGTTTCTATAGAACCTATCAAATTTAGGAAATCAATTCTTGATTAGGGTTATGTGCTAGGAAGTTTTGTATGCCCAGAAGGGATTACTTGAGATGATGACGATACTTGCTTGATGAAAGATGAATAATCTTTTAATCACCTTTTAGCAATTTCTCCACGTGTTACACGACATTTGGAGGACATGCCGAATCTTGATTATAAGATTATACTTCCTATATCATGTTTAGTTAAGCATCATTGACCTTGTATGCATCCAAATTCATGGAAAGTACGGTGATAATCCTGTCATGTGATCCTTCTACCCAAAAGAATTTTAAATCCATCTTTGAAAATAAACAGATTTTGCCATCTCTATTCCAAAGTTTTTTTTCACTTTTCCAAAAATTCTGGCAGTTCACCTTTTTGATTAAAAGCCAAACCAAGGTTATTCATCCGCTAAGGTACTTTCCAAAACAAGAGTTTCAAACCAATCACTTTTTTGAAAAGCGCGATCCAAAATTTTTGAAAATTGTTTTCTAAAAGAATTCATCAGAAATGCTTTTCGAATAAATTTCGAAAACGCTAAAATCGAAGGGTAAAGAGGATCGCAATGAATGGAGAAATCATCGTACTTGACATGGGTAAGGATTCTATGTGATTATGTGCTTTATGTGTTAGGACTAGAATTTTCCTTCCTTTTGCATATAGAGTAGGCACACACACACACATGCATTGCATCCGCATGACTTTCAAAATAAAGGTTTTGCTAAGATAAAGATAAAAAGGTTTTTCTAAAAAGAAATTTCCAAAATTTATTGTAGGAGCAAAAATAGCAAACCAAGGGTGGTTTAGAGGTCCTACAGCAAGGTTAGTGAGAAGAGGATACGTCGACATGGCTGAAGAGAGAAACAATGAAGAGATGACCGGGCTGAGGGTACTAGTTGAGCAGCAGGCAGAACAGATGCGAAGACAGGCTGAAAACATGAACCGAATGATGGGAATGATAGAGGAGCTGAATCGCCGACTGCCGCCGCATGTAATTCCACCCATTATAGACCCGCCTATGGGAGGAGGAGACGGAGATTGGTTCGACGACCAAGAGGCACATTGGAATGATGCACTGAGAGCCAACAGAGACAGGGAAAAAGATGAGAAGGAGAAGCTGCTGACCGAGAAGATAGAAAAATTAGAGAGGGTAATGCGCAAAGCGCAAGGGGTGGATACCTATCTGTTGGAATTGGAAGGGTTGTACGACGGAGTCCATGAGACGCTGCCGGCCGGTTTTAAAATGCCCGTCTTTGATAAATTTGATGGCACAGGCAACCCCCGCAGTCATGTCCGAATGTGCATAGGAGCTTTTCAGCCTAGTGGGTTGAGCACTACCATGATGGCTGTCCTGTTTCAACAAACCTTAACGGGAGCTGCCCTATCGTGGTACCTTACTCTCGAACCAAGCAAAACCAGAGTATGGGAAGAGATGATTAAGGCATTTGTGGCACAGTACGAATACAATCAGGACTTGGATGTTACTGTCCGAGATTTGGAAACAACCAGGCAGGGGAACAAAGAATCATTTGCTGAGTACTTAAGCCGTTGGAGAGGAAAAGCTGCGAAAATGGTACAAAGGCCGTCCGAGAAGGACCAAATCCGAATGTTGATGAAAAATCTACAGCCAGTTTATCAGGAGAAGATGAGATTCCAGTCAATCAATACCTTTGCTGAGGTATTCGATGTAGGGACGAGAATCGAAGATGCAATCCAAGAAGAAACAATCAAGAAGGAAGAACCACAGAACCGATATCGAAGGCCTAGTTATGGGTCGAATGGAGGGCATTCGGGGGGTCACTCTGGCCCCACCGATGTCAATGCGCTTAGCGAGCCGGAGAAGAAATTCGATATCACCAGAAGTCATCCAAGGGGAGGGGAAGACAAGCCAATGAGGAAGTTTTCAGATTTGGGAGTATCATTATCAACCGCCCTCGACAGGCTGTTAGCAAAAGGGCATCTCCGCCAGCTGGAACCTCGACCCCCGCCGAGTCCACTCCCGCCGTACTTCAAAGGAGATCTCTACTGCAAATATCACCAACAAAAGGGCCACTCGACCGATCGGTGCATGAGGTTAAGGCATGACATACAGGACCTCATTGACAACAAAGTGATATCCGAGCCACCTGTCAAGGCTCCCAATGTCACCAAGAATCCACTGCCAAACCATCGTGCCGTACCGCCGCCGCGGGGTCTTTACTTCTTGGGAGTAGAAGAAGTGACATTCGATCCGTCCAAGCTAATCACCAAGGTCGGGGAACCAAGGAAGTTCTATCAGTTACCAGAAAATCTGGAAATCTGTATGATTGGAAGCCAGCCAGGGATATGGGAGAATGAAGCAACGGAGCAGTCAGATTGGTGGGTCCAAGAAAGCAATGATCGGAACATAGGCCTGGTAGGGGAAGATGATCTATGGTACCAAAGCGACGAAGAGGTAGAAGAGGGCCCAAAGACCGTTTCAGAAACCGACGATATCTGGGCAAAAGAAGAAATTGACCACTTGACTCGGTCTGGTAGGCACTTCAAGCCACATGAATTAGAAGAAGATCACCCGGGGAGGGAGCTGGAGAAAGGGAAAGGAAAGATGAACGAGGAAGAAGAAGAGGATAGAGTCCTCAAGCAGATGAAGAAGACTCAGGCTAACATTACTGTTTGGGGATTGCTGGTTGCCTCCAAACGTCATAGGCAGGCGGACCTAGACGCCCTTAATCAGTCTGACGTGTCTATCGACACCACCCCGGAAGACCTTGTAGGGCTGATCAATAAAATCCCGACTTTGGCTATTGCTTTCTCATCAAATGACTTACCACCGGGAGGGCCCATGCTCAATAAGCCTTTGTACATCACTGTTGAATGTTTGGGGAACACCGTACCCGCTTGTCTCGTTGACAACGGGTCTGCTCTTAATGTGTGTCCTTTCCGCACAGCCAAACGAATGGGCTTGGATGAATCTTCTTTTGTGCCGTCTCAACAAAAGGTCCGGGCATATGATAACACCCAAAGGACAGTCATGGGCATCATCTTTCTTAACCTTGCTATCAGATCAATGGACAAGGAAGCTGAGTTCCAAATCATCGATATCCCCGCTTCTTTCAATCTGCTGCTGGGAAGACCTTGGTTGGACAGTTTGGGCGCTATCCCATCGACGATTCATCAAAAAGTTCAGTATGTCTGGGAAAACAAAGTCTGTGATATCCTCGGAGACAGTTGGGTTCGATCATCTGAAGCATCGTCAAGCGCACCGGTCCTAGAGCTACAGCTACAAGAAGAAGAAGCAAAAATGGGAGGATTCGAGTTCATCGGCGCGATAGAAGAAGGAAAGTCGGGAGAGTCCCTACCGCCCCATTTTGATCAATATGCTAGTCCAGTCGTCGCCGGAATCATGAAGAAGATGGGTTTCTTTCCAGGATTGGGGTTGGGGAAGAACCTTCAAGGCCTGCCGGAGGCCCCAAGAATCCCTACTCAAACTCACACTCACGGTCTCGGGTATCAACCAACAAAGAAGGAGCTGAGAACCAAGAAGAAGGCCGTCAACGCACCGCTGGATCCTTACTTGAAGACCCTCAACGGGTATTTTGTGAAGGAAGGAGAGGATTTCCCATTCTGTGGTTTCCCAGAACCATGGATGGACCAAAAAGACAAATGCATGAAGCCGGGGTTCGAGATCTTCTTCTCCCATGAATTTTCTGGGTACAAAGACCCATTTTTGCAAGTACCTGAAAAATCTGTTGCTGCCAAGGACTGGGTTGGTATGCTGGACGGTTCTGTCATGAAAGATCTGTTAGGCGAAGGAAACGCAGAAGTCGTGAAGGAGGATCCCTGGAAGACCAAAGGTGAATACGTCGAGGGCATAGTGGAGGAAGCCGCCGAAAGTGAAGAAGGTGAGGAAGAAAAGGCTGAGGAAGAAGAGATGGAGAAAATGACCAAGACAGGGGGTCCGGAAGAATACTTTATTACTGGCCTGGGAGGAGAGCACAAGAAAGAGTGGGTTTTTGAGTCTAGTGATAGGTTCCCCCCACACCCAGAGTCTGTAATGGCCTAAATGAGGCGTCTTTCAATTTCTATGTCCGTTGTAATCACTCCAAAGAAAATCAATGAAAGTATGACTGATTCTGCCTACTCGAACGCGCTTAATGAATGTGATGAATGTGATGATCATGAAATACCTATTGAACTGCAAAAACTAATTGAAAAAGAAAAAGAATCTGCATGTAAAATCATTGAGGACACCCTAACAATTAATCTTGGAAATGAGAACAATCCTCAAAATGTCTTCGTCGGCTCTACACTTAGCAATAAAGAAAGCAAAGAACTAATCAGTCTATTAAATGAATTCAAAGATGTTTTTGCATGGTCTTATAATGATATGCCAGGTATCGATCCAAAAATAGTCCAACACCACATCCCCCTCTTTCCTAATTCGAAACTCGTAAAACAAAAGTTGAGGCGAATGAGGCCCGAATGGGCACTTAAAGTGAAAGAGGAAGTTGAAAAGCAATTAAAAGCTGGATTCTTGATGGTCACCGAGTACCCTGAGTGGATTGCCAACATTGTACCTGTCCCAAAAAAAGATGGTCGTGTTAGGGTTTGCATTGATTTTCGAGATTTAAACAAGGCAAGCCCTAAGGATGATTTCCCGTTGCCCCACATCGATGTGTTGGTGGACAACACTGCAGGGCACGAGCTTCTATCTTTCATGGATGGATTCTCTGGATATAACCAAATCCTCATGGCGCCCGAGGATAGGGAGAAAACCACTTTCATCACTCCATGGGGGACATATTGCTATAGGGTCATGCCATTCGGACTTAAGAATGCAGGTGCAACCTATCAAAGGGCTGCCACCACTTTGCTACACGATATGATCCACAAGGAGGTGGAGGTGTATGTAGATGATATGATTGTGAAATCCAAAAAGAGGGGAGGGCACCTTGAGGCTTTGAGAAAATTCTTTGAGAGATTGAGGGAGTTCAAAATGAGGCTAAACCCGCAAAAGTGAACATTCGGAGTCACCACCGGGAAGTTATTAGGTTTCCTTATTACTCAGAGGGGAATAGAGGTGGATCCTACCAAGATAAAAGCAATAACCGAAATGCAGCCACCAAAAAACGAGAAAGAACTGAGGGGATTCTTGGGGAGAATACAGTTCATCAGCCGCTTCATTTCCAAACTCACCTTGACCTGCGACCCACTTTTTAAACTACTCAGAAAGGGAGAGAGATTCAAATGGGATGCCCCGTGTCAACAGGCCTTCGACAAAATCAAAGCCTACCTCCAGAACCCACCTGTCTTGTCACCACCTTCACCTGGGAGACCCCTGTTACTTTATCTTTCTGTATCCGAGGATTCAATGGGATGTATGTTGGCCCAAGAAGGAGAGGAAGGGCACGCGGAGAAAGCCATTTACTACCTGAGTAAGAGAATGGTCGGATATGAGTTAAAGTATTCGCCCTTGGAGAAGGCCTGTTGGGCCTTGGTTTGGTGTACCCGTCGCCTCCGCCACTATATGTTAGCCTTCCCCGTGATCCTAATTTCCCGGATGGACCCGTTAAAATACCTATTCAAAAAACCCGTCTTGACCAGTAGGATTTCCCGTTGGACCATGATGCTGGCTGAGTTCGATATCAGATATGTCACCTCCAAGTCTGTAAAAGGAAGGGCCGTCGCCGAATTTCTAGCCGACCTCGCTGTAGAATCTGAGGATAAGGGAGACTTCAAGTTCCCAGATGAGGGAATAATGGAAGTGAAGGAAGAGTTGTGGAAAATGTACTTTGATGGAGCAGCCAACCAGTTAGGTTACGGGGTCGGAATCATTCTCATGGCACCAGACGGGGTCCCTACCCCATTGGCTGTCAAACTTAAATACGACTCAACCAACAATACCGCAGAGTACGAAGCCTGCATAATTGGAATGGAAGCGGCCTTGGCTTTGAAAGTCGGACGGGTTGATGTCTTCGGAGATTCCAACTTGATCATATCCCAGGTCCGAGGAGATTGGAGGGTAAAACATGAGAAGTTGAGACCTTACCATGACTATCTAGAAAGTCTGAAAGCGCAATTCCAAAAGATTTCCTTCTACTACCTCCCTCGTGAAGAAAACCAACTAGCCGATTCTCTGGCTACCTTAGCCTCGATGATCCAAATCCCTTCCAAAATTGTCATGATTCCGCTGTCCATAGAAGTAAGGAATCAACCGTCATTTGAGATGATCGCAGCCATAGAGAGAGAAGATGAAATGCCTTGGTATGTGGACGTATGGAAGCTCATTAAAGAAGGAGAATACCCCAAAGGAGCCTCAGAAAAGGACAAGAAGGCGATACGACGATTTGCCGCTCAATTCGTGATCTACGCAGATAAACTATGGAAGAAGTCCTATACCGGGTATAATTTGGAGTGTTTATATGGGAGGGAAGCTAAGAGAATGATGGAGGAAATACATGAGGGAGTATGCGGGCCCCATATGAACGGGCACATGCTGGCAAAGAAGATCATCCGACAAGGGTACTATTGGACGACCTTGGACAAAGACTGTTGTGAATATGTTAGAAGGTGTCACAAGTGTCAGATCCATGCAAATTTGATGCACACCCCACCGTCGCACCTCTATAGCATGACCACCCCTTGGCCATTTTCTGTATGGGGGATTGATATCATTGGTGAGATAGTCCCAAAGGCTTCCAATGGGCACCGGTATATAATCGTGGCGATCGATTATTTCACAAAATGGGTAGAAGCAGCCTCGTATGCGACCTTGAAAGCCAAAGATGTGGTGAGTTTCATTGAGAAGAACATAATCTGCAGATATGGAGTCCCGAACGAGTTTATCTCCGATCATGGTAGCCATTTCCAGGGGGAAGTTATCCCGCTCTTAGAGAAATATAAAATCACTCGCCATCAGTCATCCCCGTATAGGCCCCAGACGAATGGAGCAGTAGAGGCAGCGAATAAGAATGTTAAAGCAATCTTGGGGAAGACGACAGATACATATAAGGATTGGCATGAGAAGCTGCCATTTGCCTTATGGGGGTACCGGACGTCAGTAAGGACTTCAACGGGCGCTACGCCATACTCGTTGGTCTACGGGATGGAAGCAGTCCTTCCAGTCGAGGTGGAAATACCCTCTCTCAGAGTCTTGACAGAATGTGAAGTGACGGAGTCAGAATGGATACAAGGAAGATATGAGGAATTGATGCTGCTTGATGAAAAGAGGTTGACCGCAATAAACCATACTCGGGGATACCAGAAGAGGATAGCTCGTGCTTTCAACAAAAAGGTCCGCCCAAGGAAGCTTGCTGAGGGTGACCTGGTCCTCAAAGAACTAAAAGTGCCCGTTTATGACCCCAGAGGAAAATTCAAACCCAACTGGGTCGGACCATACATCATTAAGACCCTCCTTTCGGGAGGAGTGGCTTATCTCATGGACCTGGACGGGGTTGAATTTAAACAGCCAATTAACCTCGATCGCCTCAAGAAATACTTTGCTTGAAACCATTTCTTTCAAAGCCTCCTACCTTGATGAACTACGCTTGACCTGATTCCCGCTAGGGGATACGTAGGCAACCAACTTGGTTCGGTCATTTCAAAAAAAAAAAAAAAAAAAAAAAAAAGGTGCTAAACTAGGGGCAAACTGGCGTTTGCCCGGAATCACTTCGAAGCCCTAAAACCAGGGGCAAACTTCGTTTGCTAGCCGAAGAACCCAGAAATAAAACCATCCTTCAGGTCACCTGGCTGTCAGAATAAGTACTATAAAGAAACAAATAAGAATTCATGGAAAAGGATGAGTGGAAAACAAAAGCGAAGTACGGAGCCGAATAAAAACATTAAAAGGAGAATTCTTCATAAAAGATTAATCGAAAGGTTGAGCGCTTTGATTAAACATGCTAGAAATTTCCCTAAAGATAACAACATCAGTCAATCACATTCGAAAAGCGTAAAAGAGTAGGCAGGGTCCGTCAGAAAGTTTTGTGAAAGGGACAACTTTTCTCTGTTTTCGTCTGTTTTATTATGCACGTGTCTCATCAAGTCTGTCTCACAACCAAGGCCTGGATCTCCAGAAGATACTGGGCAGTGGGCACAATCGAAGCAGGGACCCTCGAGCACGGAGCAGCCATCCTACTCGACCAAGCCTCTATGAAAGCCTTCACAATGGGAGGACGCAGAGTAGAACCCCTGGTGAAATCAGCAGCCACAGATTCAGTAGTATCTTGCAAAAGTCCGAACTGACGGACAACTCGGTCAGGAA
Organism: Hydrangea macrophylla; assembly: GCA_033977485.1. Classification (NCBI taxonomy): domain Eukaryota; kingdom Viridiplantae; phylum Streptophyta; class Magnoliopsida; order Cornales; family Hydrangeaceae; genus Hydrangea; species Hydrangea macrophylla. Next base: position 85,222,030 of record CM066987.1, on the reverse strand, counting down.
TGTAGAAAGTCGTAGCGTTTAAACCCGGCAGCCAGATGCCAGGACGCCCAGGGAGGCGTACAGCAACAGAACGATGAGTCCACTGAGGGCAGATCCAGCAAATGTCACCAGAAGAGAGGCCTTGGAGCCAACCGAGCCATGCATCGGCAGATTGGAATAAGCAATGGATTTCCATGCGATCATAAGAAAACGGCCCACGAAGATGCGAGGGGTGAATGAAGAGATCAAGGCGCTCCATGAGCCAAACTTGCAGAACAAAAGGTGCCCCGGCAGATAACATAACCCCAGTAGCATGAGCATGGCCCAGCCCGATCAGAGTTTCACCAAGGACTAGCATAACAGCACTCTTCATCTCCCGCAAACCGCAGGCGATGGATATGAGAATGTCGGAAGATGACTGGAAGAGAAAGTAAGAGAGCATAGCAACCGACAAGGCACTACGCCGGATGATCTGATGCTCACCATCATAAGGGTCCCCTATAGGAGCATAAACGGAAGAAAGGCGTTCGAAGTCGATCTGCCCATCATGAACAAAAGAACTTGCCGCATTTCGAGATATGTGGAGAAGAGTGGCCAAGTCGCGGACATACCCAACTTGAATCTGAGGAACCGCCAGTTCAGCAAAAGGATCAGTGTGGAGAATAGCGCTAAATTCCTCGAACAAAGGACAAATCTCCTGAAAGCCGAAACGAAAGACGTTGAGAGCAGGGTCCCAACACTGAATAGCAGCTCGCAGTAAGCCCTCGTTCAAGCTCATGTGCCGGAAAGAGAAGAGATCATTCAATCTGAAGCATTCAAAATTGAGCCTCTCAATACCTGAGAGGGTATCCATCCATGGGAAGAGAGTTTGGGAGCTAATGGGGGCCATTTGAAAGGAGGGTGGAAAGAGAGAGAGATGTTTTGCGGAGTGTTAGAAGAGGAGGGGTATAAGTAGGGAAAAAGAGCTGCCCACTAGATCGCGGCACTCGATAAAGTACAGCGGCACTCCATGAAGTGCCGCGCGGCAGTTCGTGAGTGCCGCACGGCATTCACTGACTGCCGTTGCGGCATTCGTTGAGTGCCGTGGAGGCTTAACCGAGTGCCTTTCTGAGTTTTTCATTGGCCAGAATCTGTTTGTAACACGATCAGCCCACCTGCAAACAGAAAATTAATTAAGAAGCAATAAAACGTGCGCATCATGCAGCACGTGCAAATTCATACATTCATTCATTCATTTCATTCATTTGTATATATCAAATAAGTAAAAGAAGCAGAAGCATTCAAAGATAGAAATAAAATCGGGACCAAGCCATGGTCCCACATACGGCAAAATTTGGACCAAGCTATGGTCATACATACGGTGAATAAAGCAGAAAGCATAATAAAAGGAAGCAGCCATCAAAATAAAGCATATTTGTATATTTATACAGTCATCCACCCAAATATGTACAATAAAAGAATCCTCTCAAAAGAAAGCAAAAATATAAGCAGGATCAACTCCGACCCCGACCCCGGCCGCGAGTCTGGCGAGTCGTGCGTCTGAGAGGCTCCTCCTCTGACTCAGTCCCGCTGCCTCCTCCACTCTCTCCACGCCCGCTGCCTCGACCCCTGCCACCACTAGTGCCCTCGCCAACGCCTCCGCCACGCCCAGCACCGCTACCTCCGGGGGCATCGCTGAAAGAGATGCCAAACTGCTGAAGCCGATGCTGGAGCTGCCCCACCTGCTGAGATAAGACTCTGTTCTCCTCCATCTGGAAGAGAAGGGATGAGTCCATGAAAATCATTGAAAAGAAATTCGGGATGCTAAGAATATGGAAAGGGTAGAGATCATACCAGGGCCCTCGACTGAACCGCGGCGGTCGCTCGAGCTCCCTCGGCCTGAAAACAAGAAACAGAAATAAAGATCAGTAAAAAGAGATACAATTCCAATCAAAGATAGGGGTGAGAATGAATTTCTTACCATCCACTCGCGCCCAAGAACCCACTGTCGCACGCTATGGGCGTACGCCAGGCCCTCCTCCGCGTAAGCGCGCGGGACAAGATCATAGTGAATAGGAATGGTAGGGGTGCCCTGGGAGAGTCGGGGGACCGTCGTCACATGGGGCTCGCCAAATGAGACGGTAGACATGGTCCAGTCCCACTCAGGTAGGCCAGGGGGGCGGGGCGCAGCAGGGACATGCTGCCAACAAAAGTAATAAAACATGGGTTAAGAGTAAAAGGAAGAACTCACAAAAATAATAAAGGAATCATTTACTCACCCGAGTCACTTCCATCAGCGGGAAGTCCGGCATCAGCTTGGCGGCACGGAAGGCCGCATAACCGTCAGGGTCGTCCAAGAAGCCGTGGATACCGAAGCCGGCTAGAGCAGCCGAGTAGTCGCCGCCCTGAAGAGTGTCTGTAGCTCTCATAGACTCGGGAGGAGGGAACGGCACAAAGAATCTGGGAGCCGCTATAGACTGCCTGGTCACCCTCTCTCCCAAGTACCACGCCATGCCCTCTGACCTACCATCGAGTAGCAGTCTCATCGGGTCATACCCGGCCGACGCCTGAATCCCCGCGCTAGCCTCGGGTAGCGCCCTGAGCCACGGCTGCCACTGTACATGCTCCTCCCGTAGGTTCGTCAGGAAATTCCTGAACGAAACAAAGTCGTGGGCCCCGGTCTTCCGCCCGACCCTGTCCTTCGCCCACTTCAGCCCCTGGGGCATGACGAGGGCGTCCGCAGCACGTGTCTCAGGAGACATCATGCGGAGATACTCATGGGACCAAATCTGTAATAAAAAGAGAGAAAGAAAGGAGAAATTAGTATCGCAACGCAAATAAATTTCTGAGAGTAAATAAGCGATGGAATGTGAAAAATAAATAAAATATATATGTACCTCCCACGCTCTCCAATACCCGCCGGTAGCTGTCGACTTACCCCGGGAGATGACGCTCATGTGACTGTACAGGATAGCTAAACCTGTACCAGCCCAATCAAACTCGGTGACCCGATCCAGATGCTCCAGCGACGCCACCAGGGGAGCAGAAATCCGGTCGCCCTTGGTGCTCAACAAAGAGCACCCCAGCACGTACATCAAAAAGCCGTGGGCCATCTGCTCGTCCGAAAAGCCGGGTTTTCCCCGGAAGGTATCCATGAACCACCGAGCTGTAACCAGGGTCTCCTCCGGGACCACTCCTAGCAGCGGCTCCATCTGATCCCACTCCTGGTCCGTGAGATGCCGCAGGGGCTCTCCCCCGAATGGAATCCCCGTAATCATCGAGAAGTCCAGCGGGGTCAACGTCATCTCGCCGAAAGAGAAGTGGAAATTACTCGTAGTATCCCACCATCGCTCAGCCAGTGCGTGTATCTGCTGAAGGTCGTTGGAGCTCTTCGTCAAAAGCTTGACGAAGTCTCCAAACCCTGCGGCATCCACCAAAGCCCTCACAGTCGGGCTCAGCTCTGTATACCACTCATGGCCGTGGGCGAGGCTGCCGTGCCCCTTCAACACCTTTGGCTGCAGCTGCAAGGAAAGAATAAAAGTTTTTTGTTAGGGGATAGATAAAGAAGAGAGCAACAACAGCGAATAAATAATTAATGAATGAAAAGTCCAGAAGTGTTCATAAAGGATTTCACAATTGTTTGAAATGAATAAAAGAAAAACATTCAATGTTATAGCAAGGTTTCGAAAAGAAAAGGAAAAAGAAAAAGTAGTTTGTCCGCATTTTTGAAATACATGCATATATAAGGTTCTGAATCCAAAAATAAGGGCGTCTGGAACATTCAGAGAAATTCACAAGTGTAATAAGATACAGGAGAAGGTTCAGGATCGTGTATTCATGGACATTGGATGTTTGAAATTTTTGATTTTCAAAACCTTTGATGAAAATTAAAAGTTGAAAGAAATGAAAATAGTAACAAATAAAAGGATGAGTGTTCAAAAGAATTCCAACATAACATCCAGTTTATTTTCGAAATAAAAACTTCTTTGCAAGGGGCATGAAATGGGGCGTTCAAGACACCACGAGCATGTCATTCGGAACAGGGTATCTAAAGTTATGGCAACCCTACGATATATCCACACAGGAAAGGAAATGCGAGAAAGGAATACGAGAAATACGAGAATAAGAGTGTTTACCTCGCGCTTGAACGCGCGGGCCGACAGATGCTCGTCAGGATCCCTCAGTAAAAGCGTGGCGTCTGGGTGATGCGTGGCAGTATACCTAGCCCTCTTCTTGCGCCCTGAACCACTCGCCATAATCTGTCGGAGAAAAAGAGAGAATCCACGCGTAGATTAGTAAAAAAATTGGAAAAAACATTGAAATAAACAAGTTTAATCAAGCTCTGATCTAGCAAAACTAACCTGTGAATGTCGTGGATCGATATAGAGGCAAAGAAAGAATGAGGGAAAATTTTCTCCAGAGAGATCTCGAGATGAAGAGAATGAGAGAATGGGAGGAGAACCCCGGCGGTTTAAAGCCACTGCCCCTCAACGCGGCACTCATTTTTCCGTGCGCGGCAGTCAGTCAACTGCCGCGCGGCACTCGCCGAGTGCCGCAACGACACTCCGTGAGTGCCGCGCGGCAGTCACGGACTGCCGCAGAAATCCGCGTGTGCCGCGATTATGGCGGTTCAAAGATATTTACATTCCCCCCAAAAATTCAAATCAAGTCCCAAAAATTGAATTTGAGGCCCCAAAAATTGCCCCCATTGCGCTTTTGGCCCTCAGGGTCGTTTTATAGGTACACTTTGACTACAAATTTTGGAATTCAAAAAAATATATATATATTTGAGCATTCTGTGCCCCATTTTTTTGAAAATTGGAGATGTTTGAGCTCGTGGTCGCCCAATTTATGAAAATTAAGATATTTGGGCCCATTGGGTTCCCAATTTTGAAAATCGCAACATTCGAGCCTGCGGGCCCAAACTCATATTCCCCGGTTTTCGCAACGGATTTGCGAATAACCCTCTTTTTGAGAATATAACGGATTTATATTCCCGATTCTCGCAACGGACTTGCGTTAACCCTCTTTTTTGAGAATATAACGGATTTATATTCCCGGTTTTCGCAACGGACTTGCGATTAACCCTCGTTTTGAGAATATAACGGATTTATATTCCCGGTTTTCGCAACGGATTTGCGAATAACCCTCTTTTTGAGAATATAACGGATTTATATTCCCGGTTTTCGCAACGGACTTGCGAATAACCCTCCTTTTGAGAATATAACGGATTTATATTCCCGGTTTTCGCAACGGACTTGCGAATAACCCTCTTTTTGAGAATATAACGGATTTATATTCCCGGTTTTCGCAACGGATTTGCGAATAACCCTCTTTTTGAGAATATAAAACGGATTTATATTCCCGGTTTTCGCAACGGACTTGCGTTAACCCTCTTTTTTGAGAATATAACAGATTTATATTCCCGGTTTTCGCAACGGACTTGCGATTAACCCTCGTTTTGAGAATATAACGGATTTATATTCCCGGTTTTCGCAACGGATTTGCGAATAACCCTCTTTTGAGAATATAACGGACTTATATTCCCGGTTTTCGCAACGGACTTGCGATTAACCCTCTTTTGAGAATATAACGGACTTATATTCCCGGTTTTCGCAACGGACTTGCGATTAACCCTCGTTTGAGAATATAACGGACTTATATTCCCGGTTTTCGCAACGGACTTGCGATTAACCCTCTTTTGAGAATATAACGGACTTATATTCCCGGTTTTCGCAATGGACTTGCGATTAACCCTCGTTTGAGAATATAACGGATTTATATTCCCGGTTTTTGCAACGGATTTGCGAATAACCCTCTTTTTGAGAATATAACGGATTTATATTCCCGGTTCTCGCAACGGATTTGCGTTGACCCTCGTTTGAGAATATAACGGATTTATATTCCCGGTTCTCGCAACGGATTTGCGTTGACCTTCGTGATCAAATCAAAAGCGCTCTCATGACTCCTGTGACAGATTCTCGCATAGATAATCTTCCCTGACTAACACGCCACGAAATGCGCGTCATACATAGGGAAAATATGATAAGCATGACATTTACATAACCAGGTTAATTCAGAAAGCACCAGATTGTTTGAGCACGTGCATCACGATAAGATAAGTGCATTCATCCGTATGACTATTCGCGCTTGTGTATGTTTGACCCTTGACCCGAACTACGTCTTGGTCTGATTCCTGAACGGATACGAAGGCAGCTCATCATCGAGCACGACCAGCGTGAACCATTGCCCCGCGCATGTTCTCTTTTTGCAACGCATTTTGTTTTTACCTAAATTCGACGGTCTGGTCAAAGGCTTGTCTTCACACAGGCTTCGACATTCACTTGTGGTACGCGTTGCTCCACAAGCTCTGCCGAAGAGGGGCAAACTGTAGACACCCCAATTTTGACCTAACGTCGAATTTAGGAGAGTGTCACCTCCGTATCTGATGATGACAAGGACCGAAAAATTGAAGTATTCCAAGCTCTTCAGAAAATCTCCTAAAACGCGATAAAATTTCACAGAAAGAGGAAAAATACCAGGTATTTAGGGGAATTCAGAACAAAGACATGATTTTTTGGAAAGGATCTTCAAAAATAATTTGTTTCAAAAAGAGAAAAGACCTAAAAGGGGAATCTCACCAAAAAACGGCACACGGCGGATTCCGCGGCACTCGATGAGTGCCGCGCGGCAGTCAGAAATTGCCGCAGCGGCATTCCCCGAGTGCCGCCACAGGTTTCTGACTGCCGTTCACTTTTTAAGTCTGTATTTTGCAGTGCAATACGTATGCGCATGCAGATAAGAACAAAAAACTGATAAAGTAAGACTGACGAAAACACGGCAATTAATTAAATGCCGCGGCAATCAATGAGAGCCGCGCGGCACTTGCGAAGTGCCGCTACGGCAGATGTTAAGTGCCGCAACGGCATTCACGTACTGCCGCGGCAGGTTTCTGACTGCCGCGCTGGGCAGCAGTCTGTCTAATTGCAGAAAGTACACATTGTACCACCAAATGAGAGAATTACACCTGTTTTTTGCTCCGAAATTCACCAAAAATACCTGGTGTTTTTGCCTATAAAAGAGAAGGGATCTTGTTTGTAAAGAGGACAAAGAGAAAAAAAAAAGGGCATTTGGGGGGAAACATATACAAAAAAAAAACACTTCCATTACACCCACATTTGAGAAAGAAAAGGGAGAGTTTTGGGAGAGCTTGAAGGAGAGTTTGGATAATCTTCAAAAGAAAACTTTGAGGATAAATTGGAGGTGATCCTCTAAACCTAGATTGTTAGCTTACTCTTTCTTCCCTTGAAATCTTTAAACCTTAGACTATTTCATCATCTTTCTTTGTTTTAAACTTAGTAGTCTTTTACTTCTTTCTTTTGTTTGTCTATCTTCTTCTCTCAAAGGTCTTGGAGATTTTTTTTAAATATCTCTATTGATCTCTTGAGCATGATCCTTTGAATCTCATGTAAGTTCATGCTCTACATGGGAGTCAAAACTTGATCATCACTTTATTTCACATAGATAGGACCCAAGTCCATGTTCATGACTTGGATCCTCTAAACTTGGTGTCTCATGGAATCATTTCCATATTCCTTTGAAAACTACCAAGTATTAGTTGCACTTTCATCTCCAATGACCATCAAGTGGTAGGAGAAAGTATTGTGGGTCTAAACTCATCTCTATAGTTTGGGTTCATCATCTTGAGATTTCATGAAGTCAATCCATATTTCATTTGAAATCTATGAAGAACAAAGGTTTGTAGTCTCCCATGGCCATCAAAGGGTAGGAGAAATGGTTTGGTTTAAACCCAACTTCATGGTTTAATAGTTGGAGTTACCAAATAAAAGTTGAACTAGCAAGATAAAAAAACAGTGAATCCACAAACTGTTTTTGATCAAAGATTTTTAGTTCGAAATCTAACCGTTGAAATCAAGTGAAACCAACGGGAAAGTGTCAATAACACATTGTTCTACCACTGTAATTTTTGTTTTGAGGTGGTTTCATGTTTAGAATGGTTTGATCATGGTTTTTGTGAAGCAACAACAATCTGTCCAGAATTTCAGAATAGTTTCAGAACAGCAACACTCTTTTGAAATAATTAAATCAGAGTTCTAACAAAGTTTCTATGACCCAAAATAATTTTTTCCAAGTATATTAATGTGTTAGGAAGTCACCCTAAAAAGAACAAAGCAATTCTGATTTTTTTACTATTTTTAATAAATCGTGTAAGAATTCTGGACAGGAGATTGTAAGATGCTGAGTGATGCCTAGTGTTTTCCATATTCCCGGAGATCTAACCGTTGAAACCTTGATTTTCTTTTTGATTTGGAAACTAGACTGACAGAGGCATCTTGTGTCCAAATTTCATCAACATCAAACCATAATAGACGTGTTTTTTATTTCTTTTAAGTTCTGGTATGCTCTCTGCAATTTTTAGAGTTTTTATGACACATTTGACTTACTTTGTAAATAAGGGCCTAAATGACTTTCTTATGACCTAAGGCTTAAACCATGCTTTAATAACGATTAGTTGAGCTTGAATTCAAGGTTCAAAAGTATCTCATAGTTTATCCTTGCCCATGTACATATTCATCCATATGGTTTGACACTTATAATTAAGACTTATTTGCTTTGGATTTAATTACATTAGATAGATGTAAGCTAGAAATTTAGGATCGTTATTTCTAACATCGTGTTTTACATATCATGTGAACTAACCCTTTGTTTTGTAGCGCTATTAAGGTACGATTTCTCAATCCCTCTCTAGTTTATCAAATTCCTTAATTTTTATTTGATTTTCGACCTTATGCGCGACACCTTAGAGTTAAGATTTGCCTTATGTGTATATATGGATTAGAGACTCTTTTCCTAGGTTTTTATTTAATCGCATGCATTGCACGTTTATTATCGCTGCTGGACCCCGGGTAAGTTCACTTGTGCCTTATTGCATATCATATCGCTTGTTACCTGAATTATGTGGCTTTTGAATGATATTTTGTCAATTGCAATTTTACACCCTTTGGACATTTTTTTTTGTGATGTATATGTATATATGTATTAGTTGAGGGCATGCTTAGATTAATAAATTTGATTAAAAGGATGTTGAGTAGAGGCCTATCGCAAGATAGGATGAGAGAGGGTGTTTTAGTCCGATGGGCTCCTTCCTCTCTCATTCCATAATCCCCGGACCTAGTTAATCTCTGGTTTCTAAAAGATCAGTTTGCTTTTAAAATGGTTTCTTAATTTTCCCTTTAAAAATTAAGTGGCGACTCATTTTGTTTTAAGTAATAGATTTTTGAAAAGCTGTGGGTAAGTCAACCTGCGATATCCACAGTGTGACAGCTCTCCCCTCCAAAAAGGAAGTTTGTCCCCAAACTTATACCTCGTACGTCGAACAGGTACGGATATTTCTTCCTCATTTCTTCCTCACTTTCCCATGTAGCCTCTTCAACCATATGACTACGCCATAGCACTTCTACCATCGGAATCGTCTTTGTTCTCAACACTTGCTCCTTTCTATCCAAGATTTCTACTAGATGCTCTATGTAAGTCAAATCTTCTTGGATTTGCAACGGTTCTGGTACCATGATCTTACTTGTATCTGACATACATCATCTCAGCATCGATACATGGAAAACATTGTGCACATGCTCCAACTCTGCCGATAAAGCCAATCAATAAGCCACTAGTCCTACTCTCTCTAGGATCTCAAAAGGTCCTACGTATCTCGGATTTAACTTTTCCCTCTTTCCAAATTGAATAATGCCTTTCAAAGGCGATACTCTCAAGTATACGAAATCTCTTACCTTAAATATCATCGGTCGTCGCTTTGAGTTCGCATAACTCTTGTAACGACTCGGAGCTGCCTTAAGTCGCTCTTGTATCAACTTTACATTTTCAGTAGTCAGCTGTATTATCTCAGGTCCTATTAACTTCCTTTCTCCAACTTTGGTCCAACAAACTGGTGATCGACAATTACGTCCATACAACGCTTCATACAGTGCCATTCCAATACTTGACTGAAATCTTCCATTATCGGCAAATTTAATCAACGATAAATGTTTCTCCTAATCATTCCCAAAGTCTAGAACATACAATCGAAGTATATCCTCTAACATCTGAATCATGCGCTCTGACTTTCCATCGGTCTGAGGATGAAATGCAGTACTGAAACATAGCTTCGTACCCATAGCCTCTTGCGAACTTCCCCAAAACCTCGATGTTAAACTACTATCATGATCTGATACAATCACTGCTGGAACCCCGTGTAGTCTCACAATCTCTTTCACATACAACTCTACTAGTTTGGATAGTTTAGTCGTCTTGATTGGTAGAAAATGCGCTAATTTTGTCAACCTGTCAACTATAACCAAAATCTTATCATTCTTATTAAATGATCGTGGAAATCCTGAAACAAAGTCCATTGTAATCTCATCCCATTTCCACTCTGATACAGGTAATGGTTGTAGTAATCCTGCAGGTACTTGTCTCTCTACTTTGACTTGTTGACATGTCGAACATGCAGACACAACCTTGTCAACTTCCATCTTCATACCTTTCCACCGAAAGTTCTCTCGCAAATTTTGGTACATCTGATTATTTCCTGGATGGACTGAATATTTGGTGCTCTGATCCTCCTCCAAAAGTTACTTTTTCAGGCTCTTTACGTTTGGCACACACAATCGATTCCCATGTATCAATACTCCTTGTCGCAACATAAATCCATGTCATTTTCCCAAAGGTTCTTATCTTGCACAAGTAGGGATCGTGAAATTGTTCTGCTTTGATTTCATCAATAATGTTTGGGTGAGCTATGATCACCATCATTAAGCCACCACTAGTCTCTGGGATCAAATCCAACTCCAAACACTCCATTTCTTTCACCAATTCTCTTTGCTGGGTTAGCTCGTCGGCTAAGTTCCTTGTCGTCTTTCAGCTTAAAGCGTCGGCTACTACGCTACCCTTTCCCGGATGATACTCAATCGAAAGATCATAATCCTTCATCTTCTCTGTCTCATATTCAAATCCCGTTGTGTGAAAATATATTTCAAGCTCTTGTGGTCCGTGAAGATCTCATATTTCTCCCCGTACAAGTACTGTCTCCAAATCTTCAAAGCATGGATTATCGCGGTCAATTCAAGGTTATGAGTTAGATAGTTTATCTCATGTGTCTTCAACTATCTAGAAGCATAAGCAATCACCTTGCCACCTTGCATAAGTACACATCCCAAGCCTTGATGCGAATCATCACTATAAATCATAAACCCTTCAGTTCCAGATGGTATTGTCAAGATAGGTGGTCTCGTCAATCGCAAATTCAACTCTTGAAAACTGTCTTCATATTCTTGACTCCATTCAAAAGTAACGCTCTTTCTCATCAACTTTGTCATAGGAAATGATATCTTTGACAAATTATCAATAAAACGGTGATAGTATCTAACAAATCCTAAGAAACTTTAGATTTCGAATACGGATGTTCTGCCAATTAGGTACAACTTCTACTTATAAGGATCAACTGAAACTCCATTCTTGTCAATCGTATGACCAAGAAAAGTAATGCTAGATAACCAGAATTCACACTTCTTTAATTTCCTGAATAGTTGCTTATCTCACCATGCCATCTCTGAAGTATCAATCTCGAATGATTCTCGTGCTCCATCTCATTCGGCGAGTAAATAAGAATATCATCGATAGACACTATTATAAAATTGTCCATGTAGTCCCTAAAGACTCGATTCATAAGATCCATGAATGCGGCTAGTGCATTGGAAACTCCAAATGGCATAACTAGGAACTCGTAATGTCCATAACGCGTCTGAAAGCTATCTTCTCAACTTATTCAGCCTTTACTTTCAACTGATGGTAGCCCGATCTCAAGTCGATCTTGGAAAATACTCGTGACCCACGAAGTTCATCAAATAGATCGTCAATTCTCGGTAATACATCGAAATGGTTCACAACAATCTATATAAGGTCTACGGTCATCAACTTCTCGCCTAGTTTGACCTCACAGTTCTTATATATTGTGGACATTATTACTGGGTTACTTAAGCGGCACGACAATGGATAAATCATATCCTAGTGGCGCGGACTTAACATTCAAATGTCCAACAAATTATGAGATACAAACGAATAAGTAGATCCTGAATCAACGAGTGTGTGTGCTAAGTGCAAACATACAAGATCTCCCAGGGTTCATATGAAAAGATCTCCCCTCACTCTGTTCTATTTCTGGTCTCCTCTCATTTGACTGCTAAGGTTTCGAACCACTGGAAGCCATCCAACTTGCCCCTTATTGAGGACGCTTCCTCGGATAATCCTTCGCTCGATGGCCCAAGGTATCGCAGTCAAAACACTTGAGTTGCGGATAGGATGCAGAACCTACACTATTTCTCCCTCTATCCTACTCTGGGAGTTAGTCAGAAAACATCGGCCAGTGTATGGTCGGTTGCAAAGCGGACACAATGGTATATTACTAGGTACTCTTCGAGAATCACTAAAGCTGGAACCAGAATCTCGTGAAAACGGCCTCTTAAAAGATCCACTCTGGTGACCCTCATAACCTCGCTTTCCTTGCTGACTCTGTCTCGATCATTCCATCCCACTTTCGGCTACCAGTGCCGTTTGTTGCACCGCTACCACGGTTGAATGTTTGTAGGTCTCCACCCTTAAATGAATGTTATCTCTTAAACCTTCTTCAAATTTCCTTGCTCTATCTTCTTCTTCTGGCACTGAACCTTTACCAAACCGCAATATCACGTTGTACTTGGAATTATACTCAGTTACGGTCATATACCCCTATTTAAGATTATCAAACTCTCTGTTTTTCGCATTATGGGCAGCCCTTGAAAGAATCGGTGATTGAACTCTGCCTTGAACCCTTCCCACGTAATCAGTGCCCCTTGATTTAGAATATTTATCTACCAGTTCTAGGCTTTAACCCTCAATACATCACTTACATTCCCGATCTTCTCCCTATCTGACATTGGAATAGATCAAAAAATTTGTTCCATGTCCATGACCCAATGCTCCGCTAGCGTTATGTCATCTGTTCCCTGAAATTCCGTTGGCTTCTTTCTAGTAAACTGTTCAGACACAGATCTCATACCCCTATTCTAAGGCACATGTACCACAGCTATCAGTGCTGGCTCAAATGGAGGTGTTGGAGGCAATCGCTCCGCTATGTTTCGTATCATGTCTCCCATATTCCCAATCATTTTTGTCATTTAATTCATACGTCAGGTATGTGGCGATAAGTCACTGTCACTCATGTTTGTTCACTCCTGATACTTTCATAGCATAAACACCATGCATGTATGAAAATATACAATTCTATACATATACAACCACATGCCATATGCATCAAACATCTCTACCATGTATGGATGCAATCTAGAATGTAGGCCAAATCACTCAACACTTTACTCGGTGTCGAATGTTCCCAAAGTTTTGTTACCTTTAGCTTTGATACCACTAAATTTCATGACCCATCTTGCTACGCGCGGAAATAGGACACATGGCACGCCACGAAGGCTCATCCAATTCCATTAAAGTAACATACCAGTGGAAAACATAAGTAAAATCTATTAAAGCCAGAGTTATAAAAAGTTTTGCCCAATCGAAATGCTTACAAAAGAAATCATTTTGAAAAACAGAGGTCCCATAGACTGTGGCAGTTACCGAGTCGACTTGAGACCTAAAATAGAAGGTTCTAAAAGTGTCCCAGCCCGGTCCAGTTGACTGTGTCAGGGACCTAGTCAACTGGAGCCTCGAATCTTCAGTCGACTGCTACCTGGTCCGGTCGGTTGGACACTATGCATGTAGAATGCCATATTTTCGTGCAGAAACCAGTCGACTGATACCTCCTTTAGTCGACTGAAGCCCCTTGAAAATTGAAAGGTTTTTAGTCAAAAATAGGGGTCTAGTCGACTGTGTTGCTGAACTAGTTGACTAATCCCTCCCAGGTTTGCACAATTTCTAGCATTTCAAGCCAAAGTTTCTCTAATTCAAAACCATATAAACACAACCATATCTTCACATATCAAAACATAAATTAAAGGAATTGTATTACATATTATAAGATCTCAACCCATGCCAAGATTCATACCATAACATATTATAATTCCAATTCCTATTGCAAGTTGGATTTGAAAATAAAAGTATGAACAAGAGGTGATTCTCCCCCGGCATTCCTCAGCCTCACTCCTCACGCTTCTTCTTTCCTCGCTTCTTATCACCTGCAACGGAATAAAGCTCCCCTGCTCAGCTATATGCTAAGTGTATAATTCTAAATGTATGCTTATATGACAATCCATATTTAAGCATCTGAAACACATCAAAATAGTCTCTAGGGTGAGTGGTATGCATTTAACCAGAAAATGAAACCGATGTCGTGGAAGGCACGCTCTTCCACGCACCCTGTACACTGGTTGGGCTTTCCTCCATACCAGGTACCGTGTCCTGGTTGGGCCTTCCTCCATACCAGACACAACCATAATCAAAATCACAATCCTTAAGGTTCGAGGAGCTTACCCCCAGATGAAATTGCACCAAACTCCCCTTTGACCCAAGTAGACACATAGCATGCTCACATAAACAGTTATACATGCTTTTATCACAGTTTCACGTGCATAATTAACGGGTCTAATTAATACATGAATTTCGTTCGGATCCAAAATATCAAACTCGATATTCAAAACATGTAATTTCCATATATTTCATAGATCTAAAATTCATACCTCGTGCGATTTCTCTAAAACTTTGAAGGATCGACTAGAGGCCCGAATAAACGTCGGATCTCAAATTATACGCGATTCCTATAAGTTTAACTGGGTTTTCCCCAAATTTCTAAAAATTAGATTTTCAAAAAAAATTAGCCAAACGCGGCCTAAGAGGTATCAAAATGAAGATCTTACCTCGAGGAGTTCAAATCTCGAATCTGGAGAAAAATTGACAGACGAACGATCGTCGATCGGTGTCGTGAAGCTCGTAGCCACCAAATTTCCCTTTTCTCTCTCCTCTAAAGATATTTTTAGAAAGTTTTACTAATGAAAATCTCAAGCTTATCTATTTATAGATACAGCTTCCAGAAATTACGTTTACCTCCCCCACGAGTTTCCAAAACTCCTAATTATCTCCCGAAATGTCTTAAACGTCTACTTTATTATTTCATGAGTGAAAACTAAAATTTATAAACGTTTTTGGCTAAGTTCCGTTTGGGTCCATAATAAGGATCCAAAACTAATTTTCGTGGAATCCCTATACCACCTACCTTTTTATGCAATGCATCACTCACGCTCTCACCACAGTGTTCAAAACAATCTAGAATAATATCAAAACTAGTAGAAATTACTCTACACAGGTAAAGTTACTATTCACACAATACCAGATAAAGTCAAATAACATCTAAATTATATAAATGTCATTTAACCATGCCAATGCAATATGAAGTTCCAGGTTGCCGTGTCTTCACTGACACCTTACCGTTGACCCACAGTCAACCTCATACACCATTATCAAATAACATTGATAATTCACAAAATCTCAAATATGCAATTTAAAAGAATGATTTCTGGAACGGGTGTGACATAATCCTAATTTAATTGAATGTTTTTAGTTCAAAGTTTTTATTTATCAAAATTGTAGTTGGGCATCCTAATTTAGGCTTAGTTTGGCCCCCACGTGGTGCTTCTCCTTTTTTAAAGCACAATTTAATGTTAATTCATTTGGTAACTAGTTTATGAGCTTTGCAAAAATTGAACTTAGGGCTTTTTTGGAAGGAGCTTTTAAAAGCTCTAAAATGGAGCTTTTAAAAGCCCACGGTTGCTTTTTAGTTTCATGATGTCTTTTTGAAGAGTAGTGTGCCAATTGTATAAAATTATCAAAGAACTTAGTAATAAATTTCATAAGCTCCTTTTAAAAAGCCACATGGGGGCCAAACTAAGCCTTAATTGGAAGCTTTTATTTGGAAATTTGTCTAAGTTGATCCAAATGTAGCCTTAGAGTTTCACATACACATGGTTGTGGTTCAGACGCCACACATGCATTTTCACACATCCACATACGCACACTGTCATTTAAAAAGTTCAAAATTTGAAAATCTAGACGTTAAAAATAAAACTTGGCTATGGTTTTTTTCCCCCTATAGTGTATTTGTTTTCCTATCCCCTCATTTTTTTGTTTTGGTTTTTTCTTACAAAAACCCAAAATGAATACCCAACCATGAGTTTAAAAGGAAACCTATGGTTTAGTGTCTAGTACCCTATGGCTAAGTATATACTAACAAATGTCAATCAATGAAAGTCATGATCCCATCTTCACTGAGCATCCCATCATTTTCACCAAAGTGAGCAAACAAAAATTGGCTTCACCAAAATGTAAATGAACAAAAGAGATAAATGTAAAATGTGTGAGTGCACTAAATTTAAATATGTAAGTACAAAGAGAGTAATCAATGAATGAAATAGATAGCTTTTTTCTGATTTTTCCAAACCAAGAAATTATTTCCATTTTTTTATTTAGAAAAAAAGTCTTGATAGCATTTTTTTTTTCTAAATCAGAGTTTTCGAATATAGTTCTTTTCCAAAGAACTTTTGAAAGTAACAAATTTCAAAGCAACTCTCTTTTGGAAGTGTGTGGCAGAAGTAGTGGTGTAAGTCGGACCGAAAAAACCGAACCGATCGACCAAATCGAGTGGTTTTGGTCGGTTTATGTAATGCAACGGTCGGCTTCGGTTTTTGATTAGCTAAAAAATTGATTTTCGATCTCGATTTTTGTTGATATTAAACTGCAACCGACGGAACCGAACCGATATTATTTCAGTTATATATAGATATATGTATAAACATATGACCTGACATAGTCATAATGAAGAAAGAGAAAAATAAAATTAACTTTTACTTACCCCAAGAAAAAGACGCTGACTTTACTTTTCCCAAGAAACAAAACACAAATGCAAAAAAAAAAAACTTGTACATATACGTTATAGATATAACAGAATACTTACTTTACTTGGCCCAAGGAAACAATCTTGACTTTTACTTAGCCCAAGAAACAAAATAAAAACAAAGAAAACCCTAATCAGAGCTGCCCCAAACACCATCTTCATCTTCCTCTTCCTCTTCCCCTCATCTTCCCTCTCACTCACCGGCATAGATCTCATCTCATCGTCTGTGCTCTCATCTCCCTCATTATTAACATCAAAGGTCCAGAGATCTGTCGTACCCTGAAAATGGCCCAGGCAAGATGGATGTAGGATGTGGGTTTTAAAAGTTTTCTTTAAAAAGTGAAGGGGCCCTTATTCAATTTTACAGAGTCGCCACCTAACTGGTTTAAAGACGTGTAGGTCGTCTAAAAGATTTTAAAGTAAAGTAAAAGGCCCATTTTAAAATGTGGGACTTTATAAAAATGATCTGCTTTACCAAAGAAAGGGTTCGAAGGCTCGATTAAGTTAGGGGAAGGTGTTAGGCACCCCTAAACATTCCTCGAAAGGGTTACCACGCTACTTTGGTGTCATATTGACTTTTAAGTCAAGTGAAAGTAAAATTGTATCAGAAAAGTGGGAAGTGGGTTTTTGTTTGGTGTGACCAAACCCTTTGTGGGTTGCCTACGTATCTCGAGTTTGATCGAGACTCAGGTCGTGCGTAGTTCTCCCTATTAAGGGAGGAATTTAAAAAGGTGAAGTGGATTTAGTTTTCTTATTTTCCTCGACATGAGGTAACAAAACTAGAAGTAAGGTGCGATTTTCCTGTCAAGACTGACAAAATCAGAAGTGAAGTATGGTGGAGCCGGGAACTTTAGCCTAGGACAGAGTAGTTACAAACTTTAACCGAAAGTGTGGTGTAGCCGGAAACTTTAGACTTTGACGGCGTAGTTCCAAACTTTAACCAAAAGTCTTGTTTTGAAAGTGCAGGACTTAGTCCAATGATCTTGAAAAAAAAAAAAAGAAATGATCTCAAGTATTTTGAAAGTGTGGGAAATGATCCCAAGTATTTTGAAAGTATGGGAAATGATCCCAAGTATTTTAAAGTGAAGGAAAGTGATTTAAAAGTGTGGAAAATGGTCCCAAGTAATTTAAAAGTAAGGGAATTTAAAAGTGTGGGATTGATTTTGAAAAGTGATTTGAAAGATGTACGATTTAATCCCCGAAATTATTTTGAAAAGTGATTTGAAAGTAGGGGATTTAATCCCAAGATTTGGAAAAGTGATTTGAAAGTGTGGGATTTAATACCAAAATTTATTTTTTGAAAAGTGATTTGAAAGTGGGGGACAGAGTCCCAAGTAAATTAAAAGTGTGGGTTATAAACGTATGAGATTTAATCTTGTGAGTAATTTTGTGAGTTTTGAAAATTTCGGCATTATGATGGCTTAAAATGGGACATAGGAAGTGCAGGATTTGATCCCGATTGATTTTAGAATTTTAGAAGTAGTAGAGATTTGAAAAAATAGATTTTTGAAGTAGTTTTGAATTTCTTAAAATTTCGACATTACAACGTAAGATATTTTTTTATGTCGCACATAATATATCCCATACATATTGAGATTAATAATATTATGTGTCAAATTTTAAAAACTATTATCTTATTGGTCAAACGAGAAGTGGTTTCCTAAAACAGTTCTACTATGATGGGTAAGTGGAAATAAAGCAGTATAAGAAAACTGGTCCTCTCTCTGCCTATAAAAGATAAGTTTAGAGTTGATTTCCCATCAACTAATAGTGTCTCTAATTGAAACCCTAAATGAAAGCACAGAGGCCAAAAAAGAGGAACCATTTCCCACTGCAGCAGCTGAAGAATTCAACATCACGATTTGATCTCTTTGAATGCTGTATCATGGATTCAGGTACGCAATATATATACGATTTATTTCCGCATAATGTTTATGGGTAAAAAATCATGATAGTTCTAGTTCTTGGGCTAATGATTAAGTTTCAAGTGTTTAACGCTTAATATTTTATATTACATGTGGCATCAGAGCCCGAGTTTAAGAATCATCATGATATTCTTTAAAGACGAGTAACAGATTTTTCAAATAAAATAAAATATTTATAAAGCCGTTTGATCAAGATATATGATTCGCATGTGTATATATATATATGTGGTAACATGCTTTGATCAAGTTCACGGGCACCAAGAAAATTCTGTTGAATCTGGTAGTCATTCTAGAACTCTTTGCACCATTAAATCTTTTGCTTTTGGTGTATCTAATTCATCTATCAGTGATGTATGTCTATATATTAAGAGTTCTGTGAATCATTTATTGTTTGACACCAATATTATTGCTCATAGTTATGTATTTTTGATGATCAATCTGAAATAGATTGAAATAATAATAATTTTAATTATTTTTATTATTTCCCAATAATGTTATGCAATGTCATTAGTGATTTTTAATTTATATTATGATATAGGTTGGTAGCCACCAAAGTGGCCCAACTAGAATGTTTCATGAATTATTAGTCACATGATGAAACTTAATGCCAACCCAAGGGTTAAGTTATAGTGACATTGCAAATAGCAATTCTTTTATCACAAGAATATTAGGTAGGCCCAAAGGTGCACCACTTTCAAGTGATAAATGAATTGGGACAGGATAATTGATTGGTATTTTTATGAGGCTAATACTGGATACCCAAAGGTAGCAGATGTACCTAATTATTAACACATAACCAATTAGTCCTATCAGGTGAAAGGGAATCACCATAATAGCTTGATTAGTACACTATTAGATTAACCCAAAGGTGAATCATGGTGTTACTAATTTTGTTAAAATATGTATTTTATTTTGACATATGATTATATTAATAACTCGAAGCCTAATGTTGTGAGCATTTAAATTAACTGTAGTGATCAGTTCCCATTTCACTGCATTCGCACACTTTGTTTGTCCAACTTCATAATGAGTTGAATTTTTTAAACTTGTGAGAACAAATTCAGTTCCCCTTACATATTCTAGATCTAGATTTGTCACTCCTAACTAAGAAATCGCCTGCTCTTACCAATTTAAGCAGTGTAAAAGGAAAGACTTTTACAACAGGCATGGGAAAGTTGAACAAACTAAGTTGTATGCTTATGCGAATGATAATAAAATTTAACATGAGTCAATTTTTATTACCTGAGGATTAATTAGTCCCTTGCTGGGACACTAATTAATGATTGACCGTACCACCAAGCAATTTGATGGTAGACTAAGGATGCTTGAATTTGTTCCTGAAATTACAAATACTACATTAATTAAAGGTTTTAGGGATGAATGTGGATGATTTGTTTCTTGTGCAATATATTTTAAACTCCTTACCTCCTCGGTATTGGTCCTTTCAAATTCATTGCAAACACTATCATGCATAAGTGAATGTAAATGAATTGGACATTATGCTTGTTCAAAAAGAGGCAAGACTAAAGTAATAAGAACATCATCCACTTAATCCCGTAAGTCAAGAAGCTGAAAGAAAAATGGAGGAAGCCCGAAAAAGGGATAAAGTTAGGACCACTCAAGGTTTATGGGCCTACTTAGGCTTATAAGAAGGAACCGAATGATAAGTATGACTTCTGTAAAAAAAAAAAAAAAAAAAAGACTGCCCGAAACGATGGTTTGAAAGAAAAGGTAAGCATTTAGCGTATGTATGTATTGAATCAAACTTGCTGAAGTTCCTTCTAATTATTGGTGGATTGACTGTAGTACTATTATGGGTATTTCACATTCAAAAGAAAATGGATTCCATATAATCCAAACCATAAATCCAAATGGAAGTTTCGTATTTAAGGAATTGGGTTAAAGATCAAGTTGACATCATTGGGACCTTTTATTTATTTTTATACACTGGTCACCATTTAGGTTTGTTTCAGACAATTTATGTTCCTTAAGTTTTCAGTAAATTTAATTTTCTTGTCTATAATTGATCTCAATGACTACTCTTTAAATTTAAGAAGAACAGTTTCAGTTTACATAAAAGTATTTCTTTTGTTGGTGATGATATTCTTTATGATAGTTTACCGACTAAAGTTTGAAAATATTTTTATTGGAGTTCTTATTTTCTTGAGTCATAATGTTGAAACTAAGTGTAGCCTGTTTAATGGAAGGTTCCATAACTTGTGGCACTGAGTCACAATTCTAGAGAAAGATTAGAGAGATTAGTAAGGGATGGGTTCTCTTGAACCTAGATTTTACTGATCTACGTGGGTATGTGTAATGTATTAAGTGAAAGAAAACCAAACACGCCAAGAAAGATGCCACAATAAGTTCAAGTTTCCTTGAAGGTTTCCATACTGATATTTGTGAACCATTTGACACCCTATTTTTTGGTGGAGAAAATTATTTAATCACCTTCAGCGATGAATTTTCACATTATGATTGTATCTACTTATTATGTTATAAACCTCAGTCAGTGAATGCCCGTAAAATTTTCATTAATGAGGTTAAAAGAAAGTTAGATAGAAAGGTAAAAATCGTTAGAAGGATAAAGGTGGTGAATTTTATGGTAAGAATAATGAATCGGGTCAGCACGTTGACTTACTTGCTAACCTCAATGAAAGGCATGACATAAAAGCAATGCACTATACTGGGTACATTTTAGTAGAATGGTGCAACAAAAAGGTATATTCGTACTATAGTGGATATGGTCAGGAGTATGCTAAATAATTCCATACTTTCCATATTGTTGTGAATGTAAGTCTTTTAGACTACGGTCTATTTATTGATTGGTTTCGTAGTAAGGCAATTCAAAGACTATTTTTTTAAATTATGAATGGGAAGGAAATCGAGTATGTGACGCTTGTATGTTTGAGTTTGTCCCCCCCCCCCCCCCCCCCCCCCCCCCCCCCCCCCCCAAGAAAAATTTATTATGGTTTAGAATTTAAAAGAAAAAGAAATTGGATTTTAGAGTTGCTGGTCATTTTTTTTAGGTTACCCTGAAAAATAAATAGACATAGTTTTACTATCCTACCCATAGTACAAAAATTATAGAAAGTGGTAATGTTAAATGATGGAAAAATGGGTTTAAAACTATTTCAAACGTGCAGCGGAAAGAACAAGTTACAAAAACTTTTTGGTAGCACGGATCTACTACTTGTTATCTCTATAGATGCATATAAGAGGGAACAAGAATTATACCTTAGTGTCTTGAACCCAATTCTGAAATCTTCAAACTTCTTGATGATGCAGTAGCCTCCACTAGGTTGTCTTCACCCTTATGTTTCCCGCGAATGCTTCCTAGAGAGACTAAAGATGGTGGGATCTCTTATACGGAGGATAGGAATGTTTGGGAAGCCCTAAACAGGTTCTGCAGCTTTCGTATAGGAAAAACGACGATTATTAAACCCTGAACATAGCTGCCCTATTTATAAATTTCAAAACCGACTTTAACCTTCGACCGATCGAAGTTACCTCGATCGATCGAACCTTTGATCGATCGAAACACCTTCAATCGATCGAACATGTCAAGACTTCAATCGATCGAAACTAGTTCGATCAATCAAACCTATCTTGACATAATCCTCATGTGCCTTTCCTTGCGGAGCTAAGAGTGGGACCTCCTAGGCTCTTTATTGTTGGCTCAGACTAGTTGGTAATTTCCATAACCAAACTCTTTGATCAGCAAACTAACCAGCTGGTCAGTTAATGTTTACTCCACTATAAAACGATAAGTGAACTCCAACTCAAAAGAACATATCCGAAGCGATAACTAGACTTTTATGGTGTACAAATGTCCCTCTACCATCAGCATTCATAATCATATTCAGGTAGTCGGATAACTGATACTGTCAACCTAAATCATGATTACTTCATTTGTTCCTTGAGTCCCATTCACCTCTCATGATTACCAAACATGTTGATAACTACTTATCAACAAGACTGTAGTTCTCAGTAATCAACTTGGTGACATTCTCAAGGGAATGCTTATCCTGTGAACAAGACATACCCAAGATAACCAGGTGTTGATCTTTTATAGAACTCACTGATTAGTAAGTCAAAACAGTCATATCCACAGTCTGTGTTCATAATCGTCTCAAGATTGAGAACATGTACCTTATATAAGTAATGAGTTCCTATCGACTGTTGACAGTGTTAAGCGTCAATAGGAAAGCTCAGATGCGTCAATGCACTATAAGCATTAGCATGTTAACTAAGAGTTACACTCTAGTGATTGAGATTAATCACTCCATCCAATGGTAGTTAATCATGCTACAGTGTAAACCTGATGAGGTATCCAGTCTCATCATCCATTGTGACAAGTTCTAAGTATCAATGAATAGTAATTTGTATCTCACTTGAATGCATCTCATAGATACACGAATTATCTACTCTGATACTTAATGATTAACAATCATCTCATGAAAGAGACATACACAATGAAATGTAAAACTGTTATCCATATATTATAAAGTCAATGTCTCATACATAAAGTAATGGTTTGAGGGCACAAACCCAACAAACTCCCACTTGCACTCATAACCATTCAGAACTACATCTAAGACCTAGACTATCTAGATGATGATCAAAGACCTTCTGTGGCAAGGCCTTTATAAACGAATCCGCAAGATTGTCAATGGTGGCAATCTTGGTGACAGTCACATCTCCACGTTGAACAATATCTCGAATTAGATGATGTTTCCGCTCTATGTGCTTTCCCTTTCCGTGATTCCTTGGCTCCTTAGACTGAGCATTTGCCGCTTCACAAGCAGCCACATACTCAGCTTTTGTAGTTGAGTCTGCAATGCATTTCTGTTTAATGCTTCTCCAACTAACAGCACCACCTCCCAAGGTAAAGAGATGTATGGATGTTGATTTCCTCGAATCTTTATCTGACATAAAATCTGAGTCAGTGTATCCTACTAGAATTAACTCATTACCGCCGTACATAAGCATGTAATCTTTAGTCCTTCTCAAGTACTTAAGAATGTGCTAAATGGCTGTCCAGTGCTCTGGACCTGGATTCGATTGATACCTGCTAACCATGCCAATGCCAAAGCAGATGTCTGGTCAAGTGCACAACATCACATACATGAGACTTCCCACTGCCAAGGCATAGGGAACTCCTGCCATGCGATTCTTCTCCTCCTATATCTTAGGACACTAGCCCTTGGAGAACTCTAAACCATGCCTGAAAGGTAATGAACCTTTCTTCGAATTATCCATTAAAAACCTAGTTAGCACTTTATCAACATAACCAACTCGAGATAATCCCATTATCTTTCGCTTACGATCCCGAAAGAGCTTTATCCCAAGAATATAGCTCACCTCTCCTAGATCCTTCATATCAAAGTACTAGCTAGCCAAACCTTAACCGTTGACAATGCTGCTACATCATTCCCAATGAGTAGAATATCGTCAACGTAAAGAACTAGAAAAGCCACCACTTGTCCTTCACATTTATTATATACACAAGGTTCATCCAGATTCTGTATGAAACTAAACGATTTGACTGCTTAGTCAAAACAAATATTCCAACTTCTGGATGCTTGCTTAAGCCCATAAATGGACTTTTGCAACTTGCATACCAAGTTACCTTTCCGACCAGCTATGAACCCTTCTGGCTGCTACATATAGATGTCCTCCTCAAGATTGCCATTCAAGAATGCAGTCTTGACGTCCATCTGCCAGATCTCATAATCTAGGCATGTAGCAATGGATAAGAGTATTCTGATGGACTTGAGCTTGGCTACCGGCGAGAAGGTTTCTTCATAGTCAATGCCTTCTCTTTGAATATAACCTTTCGCTATAAGCCTTGCCTTAAAGGTCTCAACCTTTCCATCAGATCCTCATTTCCTTTTATAGACCCACTTACAACCAATGGGTTTAATATTGGCTGGAAGTTTTACAAGATCCCAGAACTAATTGGAATCCATAGATTCCAATTCAGCCTTCATAGCTTTAACCCAATAAGCTGAGTCTACATCTGCCATGGCCTCTTCATACGTGGTAGGATCAGATTCAGATTCTATGGAGACAGCTTCAAAAAATTCTCCTAAGAACATGTATCTATCACGCTGGCTAATAATCCTCCCACTACGACAAGGTACTGGTGCAGAAATAGATGAAGAAGTGGTATTTTCTTGACTTACATCGTTATCAATTGCGGGTAGGACTGAGGGCTCTCCTTCTATCTCTCTAAGATCTATCCTTCTCTTAGGTTTATGGTTCATGATATAATCATCCTCCAAGAAAATAGCATTTGTACTAACAAATACTTTCTGATCTCTTGGATCATAAAAATGCCATCCATAAGTACCCTTTGGATACCCCACAAAGTAACATACTTTCGATCTAGAATCCAACTTGCTCATCTTTCCTTTCAGCACATGTGCCGGACACCCCCATATCCAGAGATGTTGTAAAGAAGGCTTGCGTCCAATCCACATCTCTCGTGGTATCCTGGGAATAGATTTGCTTGGTACTAGCTTTATTATGTAAGCAGCGATTTCCAAAGCAAAACCCCAAAGGAATAATTGCAACTCAGAATAACTCATCATCGACCTAGTCATGTTTAAAAGAGTCCGATTCCTTCTCTCCGATACACCGTTCTGCTGAGGCGTACTAGGGCAGTCAATTATGACAGAATCCCATTCTGTATGAGGTGATCAATAAACTCATTAGAGAGGTACTCGCCACCTCGACCAGATCGAATGGCCTTGATATGTGTGCCCAATTGCTTCTCCACTTCGGCCCTAAACTCTTTGAACTTTTCAAAGGCTTTAGACTTGTGCTGCATTAGGTACACATATCCATACCTAGAGTGGTTATTAGTAAATGTTATGAAATACTCATAACCACCCCGTGCTTTAATATTTATTGGTCTACACACATCAGTATGAACTAATTCCAATAATGCATTGGTCCTATTGCCCTTTGCAGGAAAGAACTTTTTGGTCATCTTGCCCTCTAAACAAGACTCGCAGACTTCCATTGTCCAAGAACCAAATCGCCTAAGACCCCTTCTTTGACTAGTCTACCAATCCTATTCAGATTGATATGGTCAAGCCTCATATGCCAAAGCCTTGTTGGATTAGTGGAAGGTCCCTTTCTTTCAAATGGTACAATTACCATTGGGTTATTAAGTTCCATACAAGAATCTTTAGAAATATTGGGAGTAATACATGTAAGCCATTAGTTTTAACACCAGAACATATAAAAGAACCATTTCTTTTAATGACAACTTCTGTTCCAAAATGAAAAGAATAATTTTTATTCGATAAATCTGAAACAGAAATTAAATTACGTCTCATCAAAGGGATGCAAAGTACATCTGATAAAACTAAAGTCTTACTATCTTCAAATTCTAAAACTACCACTCCTATAGCAACCGCAAATACGGTTGCGCTAGAACCTAGAGTAAGTGTGATTTTTCCATCACTGCATATCTTGGTTGATCTGAACCCCTGCAATGAATTACAGATATGGTTAATCGCACCAGAATCAATGCACCAAGTGTTTGAAGTATCCGTAATAAAATTTACTTCAATCACATGTGATTCAATCATACCTTGAACTCTTGTAGCTAAGAATTCTGGACAGTTCCTCTTCCAGTGGCCCTTTTCACCGCATTAGAAACACTTTCCTTTGTCTTGGCCACCCACCTTCCCTTTGCCCCTACCTTTTCCCTTAGATTTTGTAATCTTAGGGACCAGTCCAAAACTTGGACCACCAGTGCTAGCCTTCTTCTTCCCTTTCTTACCTTTCAGAGTTGATCAGGAAGAGGAAGAGCTTTTCTCAATGTTCAGAATGTTGCCTCCAGGTTGATTACCCCTTTCGCTGCCTGTAAAGAACTCATTAATTCGCTCATTGAGAAATCCATTTTATGCATATTATAATTAGTTTAAATTAAGCGAACGATGGCGACAACGTATTGAGGATCATATCAACTTGGGTCTGTGCATCGATGTTGGCACCTAGGGTCTCCAGCTCGTTCAAATAACCAATCATTTTCAAAACATGTTCTTTGACTGGAGTCTCTTCTGACATCTTAGCACTCATTATCTTCTGCATAGCTACCTGCCTGGTAGGCTTGCCATGCTTCCCAACACATCTTTTTCAGGGATTCGATAATGTCACTAGAAGAATTATTTGATTGGAATTGGTGTTGCAACACACCAGCCATTGAGGACAGAATGTAGCAACGAGCCATTCCATTCGACTTCTTCCATTTGTCGAACTCGCGTCTGGCAGCTGCCGAAGCATTCGCCGCAGGTTCTTCAGGGCATGGGGTGGTGAGGACGTATATGTGATCCTCCGCAGTTAAAACAATGTCAATGTTTCATTTCCATTCGGTGTAGTTATTTCCAGTTAACGTGTTTTGAGTGAGTATGAAGACAAGTGGACTAAATGTAGATCCAGACATTATGATTTACTGAAAAATCAAAAAACAAAATAAATATGGATATTAGGATTTGACAGTTTGAAATAAAAGAATCCTTTAAAACTCTTATTTTAAAACAAAGTCGCCGGAATATCAAAACAAAAGAGTAAAGCCTCCGTGTGGTAGTCAATACTCGATTTTTTGATTAATCATGACTTTTCCACTATGCAACTTTTGCAAAATAAGTTATGACTATAGACACCCCAATTTTGACCGAACTATTAAACTTAGGGGGACTTACCTCTGGAGATCAATGATGAATATGTCTCGTCGGAATCAAGACTCTTACAAGCAATCTGATTTTTTTCCTAGAAGAATCTCGGTTCAAAATCACCTTTTTCAGCCAAAAAAGACCAAAATTCTCATCTACCCGTCACCTTGTAGACCATAAGTTTTGAACATGTATAGAAACACGACATTGTCCTCGGAGCATCTTAAAACCATTTTTTTCAAAAGGAAAGAAATTCAGCATAAACTCCGAAAAAAAAGTCAACAGTTGACCCAGTGAAAAGGCAACGGGTCAAAAGGGAGTCAATCGTTAGATTTTCGAATTTCAAGATGAAAAGTCCCGGTAAATGTTCATTGGGTCTCCCTTATGCTAGAAATGATTTTTAAGAATTTTTAAATGAAAGGGGACATGGAGAAATCGAAAGGTCTTTAAGAAAAATTGTGCAGGAGTTGAAAATTTTGCCTTCGGAGGGAGAGTTAACCTTTTTTCCTTAAGGATTTTAATTTTTTAGATAATTTTCTTGAATCCAAATGGGGGGTATTTTCGTAATTACATTTTATGTCTTAAGTAAATACATTTACTTAAATGACATGAAATGAAATTAAGGTGTTGAATTGCTGTGAATAGTGCTGAACTACTCTGCAGTGGCACTCAAAGTGCCCGAACGGTAGTCAGTGAATGCCGCTGTGGCACTCAGCGAGTGCCACGCGGCACTCAGTGGTGCCGTTCCATCTTCATCGAGTGCCGGCCTGGGCTAATTTTCATTTTTAAGTCAAAATTCTATTTCAATCTTTGATCAAATGAATGCACCAAACGATGCCGTTTTTTGTATACGTGTTTACTACTCCTAGGTCATGCAAACCATGCTCCACCATCCCTAATTGATCTACCTACCCTTATCTTAGCCCCTAAGATAATGAAAGTCTATAAAAACCCCATTTTCACTCATTTTGAGAGGTTAGAGACTTGAATCTAGGAAGATGAGACTTGAATCTTAGAAAGAGAGGCTGGATTTTGAAGATGAAGTTTGTTCTTAGAGAAATATAGAGAGAGAAACCCAAAACCCTATAGAAATCCTACCCAATTCACCCAACTCCTCAAATCTCCATTGAAGAACCTTGAAGCTTCAAGGAAGAAGAAGAAGAGTATTGCTTGTAAGGCTTGGATCTCTCCAAATCAATCAAATCTTGAGAAGATCTAGAGGTTAAATTCTTATTCTATACTTATTCTACATAATTCAATCACAAATTCATAGATCTAGGATTTTTACACATTTTCAAAACCTCTCTTCTTGCCTCATTTCATCACACACCACATAGAATTTGTGATTGAATGATCATGTGTTATTTTCATTGATTTGGGTCTAAATAGAGCTTTGGATTTAAGATTAAAAGAGTCTTGACTTGAAATTTTCAAATAACCTTTGATTTCATTTCTTTTGTTTATATTCTTCTCATAGGATCTATGAGATCTTCAATATCTCATTAGATCTCTTTGAGTTTGATCCTCTAGTCCCTTATGATCCTATGATTTATATGGGGATTAAGATTTGTCATGATCATATCTACACATAGTTGATTGGGTTCAAGTCTTAGCTCATGACTTGGATCTTCCTACTAGGAATCTTATGGAATCCATACTATATTCCATAGAGATTTGAGTAGATTTGGGTCTCATTGAGTCTCCAAGGACCATTAATTTGAGAGGAGAATAGTATATCATAGTTCTAATTTTCTCAAGGATCATATGTTTGAGAGAGGATTTAGATGTAAGTTTTCATAGTTTGTTTGTTGAAATCTAGGGAACTTGAATATTCAAGAGTTCATAAGATTGAGTAAGACCTTAGGATTCTCTTGCTATGAGATCTATGATAGAAATCCATTAATGCTAAATCTATGAATCTCTTCATGTTTCATTATTTACTCCAATGATCATAATCATACTTGATCCTAGTTCTCTCTAGAATCATGGATCAAGTTTGATTCGAAATATGAACATCAATTTGACAAAGGTGCAGTGAATCCATAAACCAACTGTGATCAAAGCCTTACAAGCAATACATCATTTTAAATTAGATGAGACCAATTGGGGGTGTTCATAACCCATTTAAGTACCTCTGTGATTTTTGTTTTGATGAAATTCCATGTCTAAGGTGGTTTGGTCTTGTGATTTCAAAACAAGCAATTCTCTGTCCAAAATTCAAGAACAGTATGCCCATTTTAAAAATAATAAATCAGAACCTTAATTGATCTTTCTTGACCCAAAGTAATTTTTTCTAAGTATTTCAATGTGTTAGTAAGATACCCTAAAAAGATCTAAGTGTTTCTCATTTTTTTTTCTATTTTTAGAAAATCGTACAAGATCTTTGGATAGAGAGTTGCGAATTCCTGAGTGATGTCTAGTGTTTTCCACATTCCAAGAGATCTAACCGTTCAAACCTTGATTTTCTTTTTGGGTTAGAAACTAGACGCTTAGAGGCATATCATATCTAAAAATCATTAAGATCCAACCGTTGGAAGTATGATTTTTCTACCTTTTAAAATTTGGTCTGCTCTTTGTAATTTAGGAAAAACAGTCACTGTTTTTGTCTAGTCTCATTGATTTTAACTTAAATGGTTTCCTAATGTCTTGGGACCCAAATTATGTTTTGAATAATGATAATTTAGCTTAAATCCTAGGCTAAGTGATCCAAATTAGTGAATAAATTCATATCTCGATCTTGTTCATATTCATTCATTCATTCATTCATGTACATTGATGCTTATGATTAGAACTAGTTATTGGATAAAGTTGGACTTAGTTGAACCTAATTGAACATAACCATGGATTCCTTATGATCTTGTTGGGATTATAGAACCCTATATGGACATTACATTGGCTCCTAGTTGAGGCTTATATATCTATAAAGGTGCTATGACTCCAACTAATCAAAAGGAATTCATAGTTTTGTCAATTCTTTCCATGCTTGATAGATCTAAGCTAGAGATTTAGGATTGATTATTTGATGTCATATTATTATGTGAATCATGTGAACTAACTCCTGTTTTGTAGCGCTTTGGAGGTATGACTTCTCATCTCTTCTTTAGTTTATTTCATTTGTTGATTTCATTGATTTTTGACTCCATGTGCGACACCTTAGCTTAGGTCTTGCCTTATGTGTATATGTAATTAGAGACATTTTTCCTAGGATTTCTATTCTTTGTATGCATTGCACGTTTTCCATTTCGTGGCTGGATCCTGGGTAAGTTCTCTAGTTCCCTACTTGTACATCATTTTGCTTGCTACTTGAATTATGTGGCTTATGAATGATATTTTATCGTTAGCATTCTTACACCCTTTTCAATGTGCTTTTGTAATGTATATGTATATATGTATTAGTTGAGGGCACACTTAGATTACTAATTGGATTAAAAGGATGTTGAGTAGAGGCCTATCATGAGATAGGGTGAGAGGGGGTGTTTTAGTCTGTCGGGCTCCTTCCCCTCTCATTCCATAATCCCCGGACCCAGATTATCTTTGGTTTCGCAAAAGATCGGTTGCTTTTAAAAATTGGTTTCTTAATTTTCCTAAAAAAATTAAGTGGCGACTCGTTTTGAATTTGAATTTTTTTTTTGAGGAAGATTTGGATACCGGCATTTGGGCCCACTTTTAATTCTAAAACAATTTCTTTCAAATTTGAATTTGAATTTGAAAGAAATTGTTTTAGAATTAAAAGTGGGCCCAAATGCCGGTATCCACAATCTGGTGACTCTGCTGGGGATCGAACCCAGAATCTCTGGTTTTGCAGACCAGAATTTTTGATTTTGGGTTCACTCGAGGATTAGACTTGAAAGCATCATTTTAATCGAATCAATTAACTTTTGTGTGCCAGTTGCATTGCACTTGCATGTCTCGCCAGTCGATTGCAATGAACTATGACCTTGGAGGCTCGAGGCAACGCGGTCGGTCAAGCCATCATGGGGCCGTGTGATCACCCTTAATCTCGTACCATGTGTTGGTATATGAAGCATCCTATCGGGTGTGTGTCAAGGGTCCCTTATTTGACCAAAACCCGGCTTTTGCATGATAGCTTCTATAGAACCTTTCAATCTAGGAAATCAAATTCTTGATTAAGATTATGTGCTAGGGAGATTTGTATGCCCGAAAGGGATTACTTGAGATGATGACGATGCTTGCTTGATGTAGGATGTACAACCTCTTAATCACTTTTGAGCAATTCCTGTTCATGTCTTATGACATTTGAGAACATGCCAAATTTTGATTATAAGGTTACACTTCTTATATCATGTTTAGCTAAGCATCATTGACCTTGTATGTATCCGAATTCATGAAAAGTACGATGATAATCCGATCATGTGACCCTTCTACCCAAAGAATTTTGAATCCATCTTTGAAAGCAAACAAAATTTTTCCATCTTTATTCCAAAATATTCAATTGCTCTTTCAAAAAAAAAAAATCCTTGGAGTTCACTTTTTGATTAAAATTCCAGGTCAGCCCTTTTTGAGGTATATTTTCACATAATCATCTTCAAAGAAAAAAAAAATCCAAAAATCATGGAAATTGTTTTTGGGAGAAATGCTTTTCAAATGGATTTCAAACCAAAGTTTCAACCCAATCATCTTTTATTAAGAAATGTTGTTACTTTCAAAGGAAAGCATCTTAAGAATTTGAAAGATCCCACCATGATTTTCAAACGAAATATCCAAACATTGAAAGAATAGTGAATATCACAATGAAAGGAGAAATTAGCGCACTTAACATGAATGGAGATTTTATATGCTTATGTGATTATATGTTAGGAGTAGAATTTTTCCTTTTCTTTGGCATATAGAGTAGGCACGCACACACTTGCATTTCATATGTGTACCATGTGCGCGGTGCATGCATTTAGCCACATCAAATCATCAAAGCATTATATGCATGTAGAATACAATTTACACCATCCTCTTTCCAGTCAAGATCAAAGTAATCCAATAGTTCCTCAAAATTCCTTGAAATTCCTTGCCTCTTGAAAATCAATTCTGCATGCGGACCTTTTACCTATCAATGTTGAAAGAGTGGAACAACGAGATCCCCTAGTGAGGACACTTCTAACCTTCTTGGGTTGTTTTTCGATGATTTTAGTTAAAATGGCACACAAAGGGAATACTGGGGAAGTAGAAGAGTTAAGGCAATTATGGAACAACAGGCCAAAAACATGAACCGCATGATGGCCATGATGGAGATAATGGCACGACAATCGCCAGTTGTTGATCCTCCTCCACCTGTTAGGGATGAAGATTGGTTTGATGATCCAGAAAGAGCTGAAATGTCGAGGGTAGAAAAGGAAAAGATAGAGAAAGAAAGAGCTGAGAAAGAGAAAATAATGGGTGAGAAAGTAGAGAAACTTGAAAGGGTAGTCCTCAAGGCTCAAGGAGTTGACACTTTTTTGCTTGAACTAGAGGGATTGTATGAAGGGGTGCGGGAAATGTTGCCTGTCGGTTTCAAGATGCCAATTTTTAACAAGTTTGATGGTACCGATAATCCTCGCAGTCATAAACGGATGTGCATTGGGGCTTTCCAACCCAGTGGTTTGAGCACTACGATGAGTTTTTAAGCCGATGGAGGGGTAAAGCAACCATAATGGTTCAAAGGCCGTCTGAAAAAGAGCAGATCAGAATGCTAATGAAAAATTTACAGTCGGTTTACCAAGAGAAGATGAGGTTCCAATCAATTAACACTTTTGCTGAGGTTTTTGATGTAGGGACAAGAATTGAAGACGCTATCCGCGAAGGGGTAATCAAAATAGAGAATCAGGTGAACAAATATGTAGGGCCAGAATCCGATGTTAACACTTTGGCATAACCACCTCAACGGAAGGGCCATTATCAAAAAGGTAATCGGTCAAGTTCTATTCAGGGACGACATGGAGAGTCCGCTAGATTCGGAATACCATTGAGTGTGGCATTAGAACAGGCAGTAGAAAAAGGATACTTGAAAAAGTTGGATCCACAACCCGTGCCTGACCCCATCCCAAAGGGATATAACATTGACCAGTATTGTGCTAATCACCAGATGTTGGGTCATGATACTGACCATTGTATGAGATTGAAGCATGAAATTTGAAGCCTGGTTGAGAAAGGAGTTATGACACATGTTATTGGGGAGTAGTGAACTCGAAGGTTCAAATGATGCCAGTGAGGTGATAGTGTTTGGAACTACTACTGCTAAAGTAAATGTGGATGCTCTTGGAAATTTAATAAATTGAAAATCATCTGTGACACTCCAGTTGAGATCATGTTAAGTCTAGTCTGGTAATTGATTCAGGTCAAGTAGGAGTCAAGTGTCAAGTCCAGTCGAGTCTTTAAGTCAGTTGGTTATCGAGTTTTTTTTCAAGTCTTTTATCGATTCGAGTGATGTAATCCTCTTTCTCTACTAGTTGAATAAAGTCTCATTTTGCTTGATTCAGTGTGCTAAGTCGTGAATGAATGGATCATCAAGCCAAAAAAAAATCATCATGGAAAATACTTTGTTAATAAATCTTTGAATTGAAAAGGATCCCCAAGTGATCAAAGCAAATTTTGTGCCAAAATCAAGGAGGAGTAGAGAATTGATTAGCTTTACTTTAAGAATTTAAAGATGCTCTTGCTCAATCTTGAAAAGATGAACTCGGAACTTGAAGCTTGCTCATCATCCTTTTTTTTTCTTTTCTCAAATACCAAGCCTAAAAGATGAGCCCAACCAGTCCAAAGCCATAACTTGATCCTTGATGGTAGCCAAATATTTTAAATAAACTTCTTCCAAAAAAAAAAGAAAAAAGAAAGAGCTCGCTAGGATGAAAACCCGAAAGGGCGCCTAGGCAAAAGTGAGAGCACAAAAAAGGAAAAAATAAAAAAGAGAGAAGAAGAATAAAAAATAGAACGAGCTCGCTAGGATGAAAACCCAAAAGGGCACCTAGGCAAAAGTTATAGCAAAAATAAGATGTGTGTTGATTTCAAAATCTGAATCCTAGCCAGTCAAAATCATGAAGCGAATAAGAGAGAGTGAGATAGAGAAAAGAAAGGAAAAAGCAGAGAATAAATAAGATTGAGAATTCTTGAGCACTTCAAAGTACATCATTGGTACATGAATTATCCCAAGGCTTTGTATTGTTCTCAACAAAGAAATGAAATTGAAAATGGAAAGAGAGATTTGAAAGTATCAATTAGTATCAAAATTTTGTGAGAGGCTCAATGGCTAAGTGGGCCTAAAACAATGCAAAGGTATCTTTGAGAAAAATAAAGAGTAATTTGGAGGGCTGATATTGTTTTGAGAGTATGATAGAGTATGATTAAAACACGATATATTATGAGATTTATAAAGATTGACTGGCTAGTGATAAGGTGAAAAGAATCAACCGCCCCAAAACAAAAAAAAAAAGGAAAAGAAAAAAAGAAGGAAGAAAAGAGGAAAAGAAGAAGAAAAAAATGCATAAATGGGAGAAGTAGTTCATGTTCCTATTCAAAGGCTACCACAAGCAACCCATTTCAGAAAAAAGCATTCATTGGACCCAAATGAAAACATGGCTCGAAAAGCCCACAAATTCTTGAAGCCTTATTCTTTTAAGACCTCCAGAGTCCATGAACTACGTTTTGACCTGATTCCCACTTGGGGATACGTAGGCAGCCAGTGCGGTTCGGTCACAAACATCATTGCACCACGTGATATTTCTCTTTCAAGGCTCAGCCGAACTACTTTGGACCTGATTCCCACTTGGGGATAAGTAGGCGAACCTTCCAAGGTTCTTGGTCTATAACCATTCCTAAACCAAAAGCATCACCCTTTGCACCTTTGGTTTCCTTCCTTCAGACTAGGGGCAAACTTGTGTTTGCCTTGAGCCATATATATATTACCAAACCAGGGGCAAACAAAGTTTGCCCATCAGCATTGGGTTTCCCGCTTCAGCCCACCGTATTCATGATGATTACCTCTAGGTTGGGAGTAAATGCACTACAGGCATCCTGTACCATCATGTTCTCAAAACCCTTGGATGAGTCTATTTGCCCTTAAGACTAGGGGCAAACTTTGTCTGCCAAAAACTCTCTATGCCAGAGGCAAGTTCTCAAGTAATTGAGTTTGTTTTGAAAGGATTGAAATAAAGTGTCTTTCATTCTATAAGCTAAAGCACTAGTTTGAAGCACATTCTAGATGGGCAAATAATTCGCTAAATCAAAAAGGGGAAGTTTTCAAAGTTTAGATTTATCAGCAGAGCATTACCATTTGTAAGATGATGAATAAATGAAAGGTGAGATGATATATAAATTTATAATGAAAGCACATTGATTCATAATGAATGTAGAGTTTGAGTCAGTCATCTTGAGTAACTGGCTTTGTCATGTCTGTCCTCCTTTGATGAGTCAATAAATGGTCTCAAATGTGTGGGTTTAAGATGATGAATAAAGATTTGAAAAGACTTCATGAGCATCCCAAGAGCGATATGAGCAGAGGTTTCGAACACTATCACAACATAATGCTAAAGTGGCAATATAAGAAGAGTCCAAGACTAGGGGCAAAGGTGACTTCCCTCTTTTGACAGAACCGATATGTTTCTTCTAAAGGTCGCAAATGCATGAAATCATTCCTTTCTATCAACTCTATTCATATTCTTTGAGCCTCGTTTAGAAAATAAATCGAATTGAGTCTGATTGACTCCTAATTTTAGAAAATGAAATTGAATTAAGTCTGATGGACTCCTGATAAGTGGAATTTGAACTTGATTTGAGTCAAGATGACTCCGGATTTGGTGAAATTGAATTTATTCGAGTCTGATTGACTCCTGATATGAAAAGTGAAATAAATGGAGTCCGATTGATTCCTGATTTTGAAAATCTGAGTTGAATAGAGTCTGATTAACTCTTGATTTTGAAAAGTTGAATTAATTTAAGTCTGATTGGCTCTTGATTTAAGAAATTGAAATGAATTGATTTGATTTAAGTCTGACCGACTTTCAATTTTTGGAATTAAAATTGTAACATAAGTCCCCAAAAGGGCTGTTGATTGTCGCTTTTGCAACACAAGTCCCCAAAAGGGCTATTGATTATCGCTTTCGTAACATAAGTCCTTGCAAGGTTGTTGGTCTCCATTTTTGCAACATAAGTCCCCCAAAGGGCTGTTAATTGTCACTTTCCCAACATAAGTCCTTGAAAGGCTGTTGACTATTGTTCTTGCTTATAAGCCCCTGAGTGGCTATTGACCAATATCTTACCATGTTGATTAGTCCTCAATGGCGTCTTCTCTTCATAAGCGTTAGTCCTCAATGGCAGCTTCTCTAAGCATTAGTCCTCAATGGCAGCTTCTCTAAGCGTTAGTCCTCAATGGCAGCTTCTCTAAGCATTAGTCCTCAATGGTAGCTTCTCTAAGCATTAGTCCTCAATGGCAGCTTCTCTATGCATTAGTCCTCAATGGCAGCTTCTCTAAGCATTACTCCTCAATGGCAGCTTCTCTAAGCGTTAGTCCTCAATGGCAGCTTCTCTAAGCGTTAGTGCTCAATGGCAGCTTCTCTAAGCATTAGTCCTCAATGGCAGTTTCTCTAAGCATTAGTCCTCAATGGCAGCTTCTCTAAGCATTAGTCCTCAATGGCAGCATTAACGGTATTAGTCCTCAGTGGCAACATTGCATTAGTCCTCAATGGCAGCATCATTTGTGTTAGTCTTCAATGACAGCATCATTTGCATTAGTCCTCAATGCCAGCATCATCTGTGTTAGTCCTCTAAGGCAATTCCTGTTAGTCCTCAATGGCAATCTCTATTAGGCCTCAATGGCAACCCTCATTAGTCCTTAATGGCAATTTCTGTTAGTCCTCAATGGCAATTTCCGTTAGTCCTTAATGGATATCTCTGTTAGGCCTCAATGGCAATCCTTGTTAGTCCTCAATGACAATCCCTCATTAGTCCTCAATGGAAACTTCTCTACAAAGGCATTAGTCCTCAATGGTAGCTTCTTTACATAAGCATTAGTCCTCAATGGAAGCATCATTCGTGTTAGTCCTCTATGGCATCTAATACTAGTACTCAATGGCAATCTTTTCAAACTTATGTTAGTCCCGATTGTTGGGTTTGTGCCCTCAAACCATTACTTTCTGTATGAGACATTGACATTTTAATATATGGATATCAGCTTTACATTTTATTGTGTATGTTCTTTTCATGAGATGATTGTTAATCCTTAAGTATTATAGTAAGTAATTCGTGTGTGTATGAGATGCACACAAGTGAGATACGAATTACTATTTTTTAATACTTAGAATGTGTCACAGTGGATGATGAGACTGGATACCTCATCAAGTCTACACTGTAGCATAATTAACTACCATTGGATGGAGTGATTAATCTCAATCACTAGAGTGTAGCTCTTAGTTGATATGCTAGTGCTTATAGTGCATTGACGGACCTGAGTTTCCTATTGACGCTTAAGACTGTCAAACAGTCAATAGGAACTCATAACTTGTATAAGGTACGTGTTCTCAATCTTGAGACGATTATGAACACAGACTGTGGATATGACTGCTTTGATTTACCAATCAGTGAGGTCTATAAAAGATCAACACCTGGGTATCTTGGGTATGTCATGTTCATAGGGTTGTGTACATGCATTGTCAAGATAGAATCTACCCTCTGTTTCAGAGTAAGCATTCCCTTGAGAATGTCACCAAGTCGATTACTGAGTACTGCAGTCTTGTTGATAAGAGTTATCAACATGTTTGGTAATCATGAGAGGTGAATGGGACTCAAGGAATACAAGAAGTAATCATGATTCAGGTTGATAGTAACAGTTATCCGATTACCTGAATATGATTACGAATGCTGACGGTAGAGGGACATTAGTACACCATACAAGTCTAGTTATCGCTTCGGATATGTTCTTTTGCGTTGGAGTTCAGTTATCGTTTTATAGTGGAGTAAACTTTAACTGACCAGTTAGTTAGTTTGCTGATCAAAGAGTTTGGTCATGGTAATTAACAAACTGGTCTGAGCCAACAATAAAGAGCCTAGGAGGTCCCACTCTTAGCTCCGCCAGGATGCTTGGAAAGATGCTTGAGGATGATGTCCAGACAGGTTCGATCGATCGAAGATGTTTCGATCGATTGAAGTCTGAAGGTTCGATCGATCGAAGATGGTTCGATCGATCTAATGTTCGATCGATCGAAGGCACTTCGATCGCTCGAAGTCTAGGTCGGTTCTGGGAATCTATAAATAGGGCAGCTGCGTTCTGGAAAAGGTTGTTCGTCGTTTTGAACGTCAGAAGCTGCAGAAACTGTTTTGGAGTCCCAAAACCTACTCTATCCTCTCCATTAGGGTTCCCACCAACCCTAGTCTTTCTGACAGGCATCCGCAGGAGTCATAAGGGTGAAGATCAACTAGTGGAGGCTGCTGGAAGTTGAAGATCAGAATTGGGTTCAAGACACTAAGGTATAACTCGTGTCCCCTCTTGTGCGCATATGTAGAATTGACGAGTAGTAGATCCGGGCATGCCAATAAAGTTTCATAACTTGATTTTTCCGCTGTGCGTTTAAACTTTCCATTTAAACCTGTTTTTCCAACAATTGGTATCAGAGCCAGGCTCGTTTGGATCTATAGATGCGTTTTTGGAACCCTAGTTTTGATTTGCATGTTTATTTTAGAACTGTTTTTGAAACTGCATCGTCACAGATCTGTTTCTGCAGTGTTATCGCAGCAGTATACAAATCTGTGATTGCATTGGATGCAAGATGGGTTCGATCGATCGAAGTAGTCTCGATCGATCGAACGCTCTGTACTCGAGCGATCGAACAGGTTTCGATCGATCGAAACCTTCTGTTGTTCGAGCGATCGAATAGAGTTCGATCGATCGAGATAGACTCTTTGTCAGGATCTTTGTTTCACAGTTTTAAAAGTATTTTGAAATTAAAAGTTTAATTTTAACGTAATCTGCAAAATTTTAATCATTCTGTGAAATAGAATGTTCAAGCGATTGAACAGTGTTCAATCGATCGAAGGTTCGAGCGATCGAACGGTCTTCGATCGATCGAACTGTGACAGAGAAGTAAGATGCTGTTTTTAAGTTCTAATTCAGTATGTAAAGTGTTTATATACTGTGTGAATCAATTAAGTGTTCCAATAGTTACATATATTTGTTATGTATGTGTGGATGCGTGTACGACTAACCCTTTTGCAGCAAAATTAGTCGCTATCTCCCATGGCACCAAGAGCATTTATTTTGTGTTTGAATGTTTTGAGATTGGTGTATTGTTTTAATTTTGTTTGGTTTTAAGGCATATGTAAAGGGCGCTGCGACTTCAATCCTACGAAAAGGAAAGTCGCACCGGTTTCCCTAGCCTTTTATTTTGTTGTTGCTATTTCCTTTTTCTAGATAAATTGTAAGCTTCAAAAGAAGCATAGGTCCAATGTAATAGAATTAGAAATTCCATGAAGATGGAGCAAGGAGCCGTTGTCCATGAAGATGGAGCTGGAGGCGATCAAACCAAAAAGCAGGTTCTATGAAGATAGAGCCATGGGAGATAGAGGCATCGTTTGGATGTCTTTTATTTCATTTTAGTTTTTTGTTTTATGTGCTTGTTTTGTGATTGGCGTATAATACATTGTTGCATGCACTTAAAACAAGTTTTCTAAAATAAAATTCAAAAACCGTTTTTCGACACATTAGTAAACATTGGATGTTTATGGGTAGTGTGTGGAAACTTTTTTCAAAAGCAAAATCCTTAATTTACTAAATCTAGTGGGAGAGGGTCTTATCAAATAACACCCACGATCTTCCATTAACGGTTCATTGTAAGATGAGTAGTGTATTCTGTGTCACCTCGCCAGGGGTGATCATTCCATACGGAGGGTACACTGCTCATTGGTTACTAGATGTGAACTTCCTATGGATAGGATCAATCAGACGTGTTAGAGGGTGACCACCACACGGAGGCGCTACTTGAGACGGTTGTGATTGGATCTTAGTTAATGGTATACACTAGCTAAGCTATGGATAAGGGATCCCACACGGGGCATTATTCAGAAACTTAGAGATCAAATAGGTTCGGGAGTCATAACTTGTTTTGCAAGAGTTGCATAGCGGACAAGTCATGATTAATCGAAAGATCGAACATTGACCACCACACGGAGGCTTTATTTTTTCGTCTCGATATTCCGGCGACTTTGTTTTTAAATAAGAGTTTTAAGGATTCTTTTATTTCAAACTGTCAAAATCTGATATCCATATTTATTTTGCCTTTTGATTTTTACAGTAAATCACAATGTCTGGATCTGCATTTAGTCCACTTGCCACCATACTCACTCAAAACAAGTTAACTGGAAACAACTACACTGAATGGAAACGTAACCTTGACATCGTGTTAACTGCGGAGGATCACATATATGTCCTCACCACCCCATGCCCCGAAGAACCCGCTGCAAATGCTTCGGCTGCTGCTAGACGCGAGTTCGATAAATGGAAGAAGTCGAATGGAATGGCTCGTTGCTATATTCTGGCCTCAATGGCTGGTGTGTTGCAACATCAATTCCAATCGAATGATTCAGCCAGTGACATTATCACATCCCTGAAAAAGATGTTTGGGGAGCATGGCAGGCCTGCCAGACAGGTAGCTATGCAAAAGATAATGAGTGCAAAGATGTCGGAAGGGACTCCAGTCAAGGAACATGTTTTAAAAATGATTGGTTATTTAAACGAGCTGGAGAGCCTAGGTGCCAACATTGATGCACAGACCCAAGTTGATATGATCCTCAATTCGCTGTCGCCTTCATTCGCTCAATTTAAACTTAACTATAATATGAATCAAATGAATTTTTCAATGAGCGAATTGATGAGTTCTCTTTTGGCAGCGGAAGGGGTGATCAAACCTGGGGTCAACGTTTTGAACGTTGAGAAAAGCGCTTCATCTTCCCGATCTGTACCGAAAGGAAAGAAAGGGAAGAAGAAGGCTGGCACTGGTGGTTCAAGTGTTGGACCGGTCACTAAGATTGCAAAATCTAAGGGAAAAGGTAAAGGCAAAGGGAAGGTGGGTGGCCAAGGCAAAGGAAAGTGTTTCCAATGCGGTGAGAAAGGCCACTGGAAGAGGAACTGTCCAGAATTCTTAGCTACAAGAGTTCAAGGTATGATTGAATCACATGTGATTGAAGTAAGTTTTATAACGGATACTTCAAACACTTGGTGCATTGATTCTGGTGCGACTAACCATATCTGTAATTCATTGCAGGGGTTCAGATCAACCAGGAGGTGCAGTGATGGGGAAATCGTACTTACTCTAGGTTCTAGCGCAACCGTTTCTGCGGTTGCTATAGGAGTCGTAGTTTTAGAATTTCTAGACAATAAAGTTTTGATTTTATCAGATGTACTTTACGTCCCTTCAATGAGACGTAATTTAATTTCAGTTTCTAATTTATCGAATAATGGTTATTCTTTTCATTTTGGAACTGAAGTTGTGATTAAAAGAAATAGTTCTTTTATATGTTCTGGTGTTAAATCAAATGGTTTATATGTGATTACTCCCAATATTTCTAAAGATTCTTGTATGGAACTTAATAACTCAGTGGTAACTGTACCATCTAAAAGAAAGAGACCTTCCACTAATCCAACAAAGCTTTGGCATATGAGGCTTGGTCATATCAATCTAAATAGGATTGGCAGACTAGTCAAAGAAGGGGTCTTAGGCGATTTGGTTCTCGAACCAATAGAAGTCTGTGAGTCTTGTTTAGAGGGTAAGATGACCAAAAGGCCCTTTCCTGCAAAGGGCAATAGAACCAATGCATTGTTGGAATTAGTTCATACTGATGTGTGTGGACCAATAAATATTAGAGCAAGGGGTGGTTATGAGTATTTCATAACATTTACTGATGACCACTCTAGGTATGGATATGTGTACCTAATGCAGCACAAGTCTGAAGCCTTTGAAAAGTTCAAAGAGTTTAGGGCTGAAGTGGAGAAGCAATTGGGCACACATATCAAGGCCATTCGATCTGATCGAGGTGGCGAGTACCTCTCTAATGAATTTATTGATCACCTCGTACAGAATGGGATTCTGTCACAGTTGACTGCACCTGGCACGCCTCAGCAAAATGGTGTAGCGGAGAGAAGGAATCGGACTCTTTTAGACATGACTAGGTCAATGATGAGTTATTCTGAGTTACCTTTATTTCTTTGGGGTTATGCTTTGGAAACCGCTGCTTACATACTAAATCTAGTACCAAGCAAATCTGTTCCCAGGACACCACGAGAGATGTGGATTGGGCGCAAGCCTTCTTTGCAACATCTCCGGATATGGGGATGTCCGGCACATGTGCTAAAAGGAAAGATGAGCAAGCTGGATTCTAGATCGGAAGTATGTTACTTCGTGGGGTATCCAAAGGGTACTTATGGATGGTATTTTTATGATCCAAGAGAACAGAAGGTGTTCGTCAGTACGAATGCTATTTTCTTGGAGGATGATTATATCATGAACCATAAACCTAAGGGAAGGATAGATCTTAGAGAGATAGAAGGAGAGCCCTCAGTCCAACCCGCAGTTAATAACGATGTAAATCAGGAAAACACCACTTCTTCACCTATTTCCGCACCAGTACCTCGTCGTAGTGGGAGGATTATCAGCCAGCCTGATAGATACATGTTCTTAGGAGAAGTTTTTGAAGCTGTCTCCATAGAATCTGAATCTGATCCTACCACATACGAAGAGGCAATGGCTGATGTTGATTCAGCTCATTGGGTTAAAGCTATGAAGGCTGAATTGGAATCTATGGATTCTAATCAGGTCTGGGATCTTGTAGAACTTCCAGCCAATATTAAACCCATTGGCTGTAAGTGGGTCTACAAGAGGAAAAGAGGATCTGATGGAAAGGTTGAGACCTTTAAGGCAAGGCTTGTTGCGAAAGGTTATACTCAGAGGGAGGGCATTGACTATGAGGAAACCTTCTCGCCGGTGGCCATGCTCAAGTCCATCAGAATACTCTTATCCGTTGCTGCATGCCTAGATTTTGAGATCTGGCAGATGGACGTCAAGACTGCATTCTTGAATGGCAATCTTGAGGAGGACATCTATATGCAACAACCAGAAGGGTTCATAGCTGGTCGGAAAGGTAACTTGGTATGCAAGTTGCAAAAGTCCATTTATGGGCTTAAGCAGGCATCCAGAAGTTGGAACATCCGATTTGACCAAGCGGTCAAGTCGTTTGGTTTCATACAGAATCTGGATGAGCCTTGTGTATACAAGAAATGTGAAGGGAAAG
The DNA here is from genome assembly GCA_033977485.1 of Hydrangea macrophylla. Classification (NCBI taxonomy): domain Eukaryota; kingdom Viridiplantae; phylum Streptophyta; class Magnoliopsida; order Cornales; family Hydrangeaceae; genus Hydrangea; species Hydrangea macrophylla. The sequence continues at coordinate 85,178,252 of CM066987.1, read as the reverse complement.
TAGTGGCTTTTCTTGTGCTTTACGTTGACGACATTCTACTCATTGGGAATGATGTAGCGGCGCTGTCAACGGTCAAGGTTTGGCTAGCTAGTACTTTCGATATGAAGGATCTAGGAGAGGCGAACTATATTCTTGGGATAAAGCTCTTTCGGGATCGCAAGCGAAAGATAATGGGATTATCTCAAGCTGGTTATATCGAGAAAGTGCTAACTAGGTTTTCAATGGATAATTCGAAGAAAGGTTTGTTACCTTTCAGGCATGGTTTAGCGTTCTCCAAGGACCAGTGTCCAAAGACACAAGAGGAGAGGAATCGCATGGCAGGAATTCCCTATGCCTCGGCAGTGGGAAGTCTCATGTATGCGATGTTATGCACTAGACCAGATATCTGCTTTGCCGTTGGCATGGTTAGCAGGTATCAGTCGAACCCGGGTCCAGAGCACTGGACAGCCGTTAAGCACATTCTTAAGTACTTGAGAAGAACTAAAGATTACATGCTTATGTACGGTGGTAGTGAGTTAATTCCAGTGGGATACACTGACTCGGACTTTATGTCAGATAAAGATTCGAGGAAGTCGACGTCCGGTCATCTCTTTACCTTGGGAGGTGGTGCTGTCAGTTGGAGGAGCATTAAGCAGAAATGCATTGCAGACTCAACTACAGAAGCTGAGTATGTGGCTGCTTGTGAAGCCGCAAAGGAAGCTGTTTGGCTCAAGAAGTTCCTTATGGAACTCGAGGTGGTACCAGCGTCACTGTCGCCTATTACGCTTTATTGTGATAATAGTGGGGCAGTGGCTCAGTCCAAGGAGCCAAGGAACCACGGAAAGGGAAAGCACGTAGAGCGGAAATATCATCTTATCCGAGATATTGTTCAACGTGGAGATGTGACTGTCACCAAGATTGCCACAGCTGACAATCTTGCTGATCCGTTTACAAAGGCCTTGCCACAGAAGGTCTTTGATCGTCATCTAGATAGTCTAGGTCTTAGATGTAGTTCTGAATGGTTATGAGTGCAAGTGGGAGTTTGTTGGGTTTGTGCCCTCAAACCATTACTTTCTGTATGAGACATTGACATTTTAATATATGGATATCAGCTTTACATTTTATTGTGTATGTTCTTTTCATGAGATGATTGTTAATCCTTAAGTATTATAGTAAGTAATTCGTGTGTGTATGAGATGCACACAAGTGAGATACGAATTACTATTTTTTAATACTTAGAATGTGTCACAGTGGATGATGAGACTGGATACCTCATCAAGTCTACACTGTAGCATAATTAACTACCATTGGATGGAGTGATTAATCTCAATCACTAGAGTGTAGCTCTTAGTTGATATGCTAGTGCTTATAGTGCATTGACGGACCTGAGTTTCCTATTGACGCTTAAGACTGTCAAACAGTCAATAGGAACTCATAACTTGTATAAGGTACGTGTTCTCAATCTTGAGACGATTATGAACACAGACTGTGGATATGACTGCTTTGATTTACCAATCAGTGAGGTCTATAAAAGATCAACACCTGGGTATCTTGGGTATGTCATGTTCATAGGGTTGTGTACATGCATTGTCAAGATAGAATCTACCCTCTGTTTCAGAGTAAGCATTCCCTTGAGAATGTCACCAAGTCGATTACTGAGTACTGCAGTCTTGTTGATAAGAGTTATCAACATGTTTGGTAATCATGAGAGGTGAATGGGACTCAAGGAATACAAGAAGTAATCATGATTCAGGTTGACAGTAACAGTTATCCGATTACCTGAATATGATTACGAATGCTGACGGTAGAGGGACATTAGTACACCATACAAGTCTAGTTATCGCTTCGGATATGTTCTTTTGCGTTGGAGTTCAGTTATCGTTTTATAGTGGAGTAAACTTTAACTGACCAGTTAGTTAGTTTGCTGATCAAAGAGTTTGGTCATGGTAATTAACAAACTGGTCTGAGCCAACAATAAAGAGCCTAGGAGGTCCCACTCTTAGCTCCGCCAGGATGCTTGGAAAGATGCTTGAGGATGATGTCCAGACAGGTTCGATCGATCGAAGATGTTTCGATCGATTGAAGTCTGAAGGTTCGATCGATCGAAGATGGTTCGATCGATCTAATGTTCGATCGATCGAAGGCACTTCGATCGCTCGAAGTCTAGGTCGGTTCTGGGAATCTATAAATAGGGCAGCTGCGTTCTGGAAAAGGTTGTTCGTCGTTTTGAACGTCAGAAGCTGCAGAAACTGTTTTGGAGTCCCAAAACCTACTCTATCCTCTCCATTAGGGTTCCCACCAACCCTAGTCTTTCTGACAGGCATCCGCAGGAGTCATAAGGGTGAAGATCAACTAGTGGAGGCTGCTGGAAGTTGAAGATCAGAATTGGGTTCAAGACACTAAGGTATAACTCGTGTCCCCTCTTGTGCGCATATGTAGAATTGACGAGTAGTAGATCCGGGCATGCCAATAAAGTTTCATAACTTGATTTTTCCGCTGTGCGTTTAAACTTTCCATTTAAACCTGTTTTTCCAACACCGATGGCATCATCTTTTTGGTCTATATTAGTTCTCAATGGCAATCTTTGCTGAAGTCCTCTAAATTGAGGTAAATCCATGTTGAAGTCCTCTAGATTGAGGTAAATCCATGTTGAAGTCGTCTAGATTGAGGCAAATCCCTGTTGAAGTCCTCTAGATTGAGGCAAATCCCTATTAAAGTCCTCTAGATTGAGGCAAATCTCTATGGAAGTCCTCTAGATTGAGGCAAATCCTTGTTGAAGTCATCTAGGTTGAGGAAATTCATGGCGGTGTAAGGCATAGAATGCATTCATATCACCACGAAGCATGATCTTGGATCTTCGCATCTACATAGCATGAAGCATGATATTGCATTGACAGTCATTATTCCATGAGCATGTGCATCACGATAGGATAGGTGCATTCATCCGTGTGATTATTTGTGCTTAGAAGTTGTCCCTTGCCCGAACTACGCCCTGGTCTGATTCCCAATGGGATACGTATGCAGCTCGCCATTGAGCATGACTAGCACCGACCTTCTCTGTAAATGTTTTTGCAATGCATTTTGTTTTTACCTAAGTTCAATAGCCCAGTCAAAGGCTTGTCTTCACACAGGCTTTGACATTCACTTGTGATATGCGTTGCTTCACAAGCTCTGCCGAAGAGGGGCAAACTGTAGACACCCCAATTTTGACCGAACTATTAAACATAGGGGGATTTACCTCTGGAGATCAATGATGAATATGTCTCATCAAAATCAAGACTCTTACAAGCAATCTGACCTTTTTCCTAGAAGAATCTCGGTTCAAAATCACCTTTTTCAGTCAAAAAGATCAAAATTCTCATCTACCCGTCACCTTGTAGACCATAAGTTTTGAACACGAATAGAAACACGACATTGTCCTCGGAGCATCTTAAAACCATTTTTTTCAAAAGAAGAAAAATTCAGCATGAACCCCAAAAAAAAAAGTCAATAGTTGACCCAGTGAAAAGTCAGCGGGTCAAAAGGGAGTCAATCGTTAGATTTTTGAATTTCAAGGTGAAAAGTCCCGGTAATTGTTCATTGAGTCTCCCTTATGCTAGAAATGATTTTTAAGAATTTTTAAATGAAAGGGGACATGAAGAAATCGAAAGGTCTTTAAGAAGAATTGTGCAGGAATTGAAAATTTTGCCTTCGGAGGGAGAGTTAACTTTTTTTCCTTAAGGATTTTGATTTTTTAGATATTTTATTGAATCCAAATGGAGGGCATTTCCTTAATTACATTTAATGTCTTAAGTAATTACATAAATTAAACGACATTTACTTAAATGACATAAAATGAAATTAAGGTGCTGAATTGCAGTGAACAGTGCTAAACTGCTGTGCAGCGGCACTTAAAGTGCCCGAACGGCAGTCAGTGAATGCCGCTGCGGCACTCAGTGAGTGTCGTTCCATCTTCATCGAGTGCCGGCCTGGGCTAATTTGCATTTTTAAGTCAAATTTCTTTTCCAATCTTTGATCAAATGAATGCACTAAACGATGCCATTTTTTGTGTACGTGTTTACTACTCCAAGGTCATGCAAACCATGCTCCCACCATCCCTAATTGACCTATATACCCTTATCTTAGCCCATTAGATAATGAAATTCTATAAAAAAAAAACCCCTTTTCTCTCATTTTGAGAGGTTGGAGACTTGAAATTAGGAAGATGAGACTTGAATCTTAGAAAGAGAGGCTGAATTTTGAAGATGAAATTTGTTCTTAGAGAAATATAGAGAGAGAAACCCAAAACCCTATAGAAATCCTACCCAATTCACCCAATTCCTCAAATCTCCATTGAAGAACCTTGAAGCTTCAAGGAAGAAGAAGAAGAGTATTGCTTGTAAGGCTTGGATCTCTCCAAATCAATCAAATCCTGAGAAAATCTAGAGGTTAAATCCTTATTCCATACTTGTTCTATATAATTCAATCACAAATTCATAGATCTAGGATTTTTACATATTTTCAAAACCTCTCTTCTTGCCTCATTTCATCACACTCCACATAGAATTTGTGATTGAATGATCATGTGTTATTTTCATTGATTTGGGTCTAAATAGAGCTTTGGATTTAAGATTAAAAGTGTTTTGACTTAAAATTTTCAAATAACCTTTGATTTCATTTCTTTTGTTTATATTCTTCTCATAGGATCTATGAGATCTTCAATATCTCATTAGATCTCTTTGAGTTTGATCCTCTAGTCCCTTATGATCCTATGATTTATATGGGGATTAAGATTGGTCATGGTCATATCTACACATAGTTGATTGGATTCAAGTCTTAGCTCATGACTTGGATCTCCCTACTAGGAATCTTATGGAATCCATACTATATTCCATAGAGATTTGAGTAGATTTGGGTCTCATTGAGTCTCCAAGGACCATTAATTTAAGAGGAGAATAGTATATCATAGTTTAATTTCCTCAAGGATCATATGTTTGAGAGAGGATTTAGATGTAAGTTTTCAGAGTTCATAAGATTGAGTAAGACCTTTGGATTCTCTTGCTATGAGATCTATGATGCAAATCCATTAAGGCTAAATCTATGAATCTCTTTATGTTTCATTATTTACTCCAATGATCATAATCATACTTGATCCTAGTTCTCTCTATAATCATGGATCAAGTTTGATTCAAAATATGAACATCAATTTAACAAAGGTGCAGTGAATCCATAAACCAACTGTGATCAAAGATTTTTATAAAATCATGGTTCATTGGAAATTGGATGAAACCAATTGGAGGGTGTTCATAACCTATTTAAGTACCTCCGTGATTTTTATTTTGATGAAATTCCATGTCTAAGATGGTTTGGTCTTGTGATTTCAAAACAAACAATTCTCTGTCCAAAATTCAAGAACAGTATGCCCGTTTTAAAATTAATAAATCAGAACCTTAATTGATCTTTCTTGACCTAAAAATTTTTTTTCTAAGTATTTCAATGTGTTAGTAAGATACCCTAAAAAGATCTAAGTGCTTCTCATTTTTTTCGTATAAGATCTCTGGACAGAGAGTTGCTGATTCCTGAGTGATGTCTAGTGTTTTCCACATTCCTAGAGATCTAACCATTCAAACCTTGATTTTCTATTTGGGTTAGAAACTAGACTCACAGAGGCATATCATATCTAAAAATCATTAAGATCCAACCGTTGGAAATATGGTTTTTTAATGTGCTTTTGTAATGTATATGTATATATATGTATTAGTTGAGGGCACACTTAGATTACTAATTCGATTAAAAGGATATATTGAGTAGAGGCCTATCATGAGATAGGATGAGAGGGGGTGTTTTAGTCCGTCGGGCTCCTTTCCCTCTCATTCCATAATCCCCGGACCCAGATTATCTTTGGTTTCGCAAAAGATCAGTTGCTTTTAAAAAATGGTTTCTTAATTTTTCTAAAAAAAATTAAGTGGCGACTCGTATTTGAATTTGAATTTGAAATAAATTATTTTAAAATTAAAAGTGGGCCTAAATGCCGGTATCCACAATGACTCCCGAACCTATTTGATCTCTAAGTTTCTGAATAATGCCCCATGTGGGATCCCTTATCCATAGCTTAGCTAGTGTGTACCATTAACTAGGATCCAATCACAACCGCCTCAAGTAGCACCTTCGTGTGGTGGTCACCCTGTAACACGTCTGATTGATCCTATCCTTAGGAAGTTCATGTCTAGTAACCAATGAGTAGTGTGCCCTCCGTATGGAATGATCAACCCTGGCGAGGTGACACAGAATGTATTACTCATCTTACAGTGAACCATTAATGGAAGATCATGGGTGTTTTATTAAGACCTTCTCCCACTAGATTTAGTAAATAAGGATTTTACTTTTTAGAAAAAAATTTGTTTCTACACATTACCCATAAACACCCAATGTTTACTAATGTGTTGAAATGGTTTTTGAATTTTACTTTAGAAAACTTGTTTTACGTGCATGCAAGTAGTAACAATATAATTAAATGACAATCACAACCAAGCACATAAAACTAAAAACTAAAAATGAAAAATAAAGACATCCAACAATGCCTCTGTCTCCCATGGCTCTATCTCCATAGAACCTCCTCCTTGGTTTGATCACCTCCAGCTCCATCTTCATGGACAATGGCTTGCTCTTCCATCTTCATGGAATTTCTAATACTATTACATTGGTCCTATGCTTTTTTCGAAGCTTACAATTTTGTCTAGAAATAGAAATCAACAACATGAAATAAGGAAGGCTAGGTAAACCGGTGCGACTTTCCTTTTCGTAGGATTGAAGTCGCAGCGCCCTTTACACATGCCTTAAAACCAAACCAATAATTAAATACAACAATCACCAAAAAAAATTTATTTAATTATAAAAAAAAATATTTGTTGATGATCGGTGCCATGGGAGATAGCGACTAATCTTGCTGCAAAAAAGGTTAGTCGTACACGCATCCACGCATATATAACAAATATATGTAACTATTGGAACTCCTAATTGATTCATATAGTACATAAACTCTTTACGTACTGAATTAGAACTTAAAACAACATCTCACTTCTCAGTCACACTTCGATCGATCGATCCTTCAATCGATTGAACATAGTTCAATTGATTGAACTATTCAGTTTCACAAAATGATTTAAAAAATTACAGAATAATTTAAAATTGAAATAAATAATTTAAAAAAAACATTTAAAACTGTGAAAAGAACAGCTGGACAGAGAATCGATCTCGATCGATCGAACGTCATTCAATTGATCGAACAAAACAAAAGTTCGATCGATCGAAACATGTTCAATCGCTTGAGAACATCAGATGTTCGATCGATCGAATCCATCATGCATCCTATGTAATCAAAGATTTGTATTCTGCTGTGAACACACTATAGAAACAGATCTATGATGGTGCAGTTTTGAAAACAGTTCTAAAATCAACATGCAAATCAAAACTAGTGTTCCAAAACGCATCTATAGATCCAAATAAGCATGGCTCTGATACCAATTGATGGAAAAATGGGTTTAAAACTATTTTAAACGTGCACCGGAAAGAACAAGTTACAAAACTTATTAGTAGCCCGGATCTACTACTTGTTAACTCTATAGATGCGTATAAGAGGGGACAAGAATTATACCTTAGTGTCCTGAACCCAATTCTGAAATCTTCAAACTTCTTGATGATGCAGCAGCCTTCAGTAGGTTGTCTTCACCCCTTATGTCTCCTGCGGATGCTTCTTGGAGAGACTAGAGATGGTGGGATCTCTAATGCGGAGGATAGGAAGGTTTGGGAAGCCCTAAATAGGTTCTGCAGCTTTCGTATAGGAAAACGGTGATTATTAAACCCTGAACGCAACTGCCCTATTTATAGATTTCCAAAACTGACTTTAAACTTCGACCGATCGAAGTTACCTGAATCGAACAAACCTTCGATCGATCAAAACACCTTCAATCGATCGAATATGTCAAGACTTCAATCGATCGAAACTAGTTCGATCAATCGAACCTGTCTTGACATGATCCTCATGTACCTTTCCAAGCATCCTTGCGGAGCTAAGAGTGAGACCTCCTAGGCTTTTTATTGTTGGCTTAGACCAGTTGTTAATTCCTGATGTTGTCAATATCAAGATATAAAAAGTGTACTTTACTTTTCTAAGGATTTGTAGTAGTGAAAGCAAAGGTCGAACCCACAGAGATTGAATTACTACGACTCTTAATTTTAAAACCTAAATCTAATTAATTATGAAAACGAGGTTTTGATTTTGAATTTAATTAAACTAAGAACAATAAAATAAATCTAAATTATGAAAGCGATTTAAAGTATTTTTATAAATATTTGAAGGGAACCTAGGATTGCAAATCCACCACTAGCTTCATAATAGGAATATTTATGAATTACTTTAGCCTATTAAGTTGGATGATAATGGGGAATTGTAGCTACAATCCCAATTCCTCCGTCAAGAAAATAACTATGGTTCAAGCACCAACATAATCCATCTTCGGTTAGCACGAATTATCCCACACTAAACTAGGGTTGTGGTATAATCCGTCTAATCTAGGCATGGACTATTCGGATGCTTGATAGCACAATTCAATTTAAGCACCATTACATGTAAATAATCTAAACAAGCACAGCAAGTATAGATCATTGAGCACATCACAGTCAAAATAGATCTAAGACAAGAATAAACTTTGAAAGTAATGATTTAATCAATAGAAGTACGATTTATTTATAAAAATCCTCTAAACATGTAATCATCATCCATACATAATAAAACTAAAATAAAAACATAAATAAAACCCTATTACTTGGCTAGGGTTTCATTGAAACCCTAGATCTAGGTTTAGTTGGCCATAGAATTGATGAATAGCAAGAGATTGATGGAGGAGGCCATGGGAATCCTTGGTCTTCTTCTTCTTCTCCTTGCTTTTCTCCCTTCAATGGCTGAAAGTATATGTGTATATGGCTGTGTATAATGTTTTGTAATGATGTGTAATCCTAAATTTGAGTTAGAATAGGATTTATATAGAGTTTGGAAGGATTTAGGAAGCTTTCCTAAGCCAAATCGTACTAAAACTGCTATATTTTGTAATCTGGACGTCATATACACAAACCACCTTCGCTGGGCACTTTAATTTAATAAAATACGTGTTTTTGGTTTTTTCATAGGTCGCTCGCGCGGCCCGCTCGCGCGAGGTCCTTTTCGCTGCACTGCGCGACTTTCGTAGAATTATGATAACTTTTTTCTCGGAACTCGGATTGACTCGCCGTTTGAAGCCACGCGTCCGTAACTCAAAGATCTACATTTTATATCTCTGGAGAAATTTCTCAAATCCAAAGTATTCTTTGTCAAAAATGCAATTTTCCGAGACTTCTACTGCATTCAGCTTTCACCGGAATCACCGTTTGAGCCCAGAATGACTTCCAAAGCCACTAATCATTGGATTTTTGTGCATTTTCAAGTTAAAGCTCCAAATCCTACAAAATTTAGAATACTTATTAAAAATCACTTAATAACTACATGAAATGGGCTAACAAAGCGTATTTTTAGGACTATAAACGGCAACTATTCGTCGCCGATCACACCCCCAAACCTACTCTTTGCTAGTCCTCGAGCAAAGAAAAACATAAAACTAAATACTACTATACTTAAAAATCCTAACTCACTGTCGCAGGCAACGCGATTGCATTTAGCATATGCAACAAGCCTTTTAAACCCCTAGGTGTCCCTAGTAGGACGAGTGAAGGCTCGTGAGGGTTCTCGTCAACAAGTCACCCACAACCATCTTTATTAACTTATAAATTTAAAAAGTTTTATTAAAAACAAAAAACAAAACAATCAATACTCCTTATCATAGAACAAAGATTTGAAATAGAATAACGAACATAAAGAAACATAATGAAACATCCACCTAAATCATGAAAAACAATCTCAAGCACATGCATCGTATAAATCAATAGAGTTCCTCATACAATTGCACGTGTGTGATATGATAGTCAAATAAACACGCGCATGTCATGAACTTGGAATATACTTCGGATAACCAATTAACTATGTCTCGACTACGAATCTCACAATGTCAATTACACTCTAAAATGAAACACTCAGAAACAGGTGTAATTTATCTAAAATATGTGAGCAAAGGAAATATGTTTTCAAAACGAGAAATGCTCACATATGACTCGAAAAGGATGCATGACGCGAAAGAATAATAGTCTCATGGATAGGATGCCAACAATCAAGAAAAATTAATCATTACCATGTTTTAATCTCCCTCCCATCGTTTTCATATCCGAACCATGTTTTCTAGGATCAAATAGGACTTTTCAAAGGTTGTAATGTGACTCGGGCAATGAAAAATGATAGAAATGATCAATTAGGTAGGTAATCTCAGGATGGCATTGTAAGGCATGTTCGATTTCTTTCATTCATCTCAACTTTCGTCTTTTCATTCTCTTCTTTTCATATATTTTCTTTCTTCTTTTTTTTTTATATCAACCTTCTTCTTCTTTATTTTTTTTTTCAATTCTTTTCCTCCTTGTTGCTTTCTGAATAATCAATCAATAAATAATAAGTCAACCACCCCAAGCATTATCTTGTTCTCTTCTTCTTCTCAATCGACACATCGCCTTAATACCATTAAAAGTTGACGAATCTCTCAGTGGTAAACTCCAAGTTGGTCAAGTTAGAGCAAAAACAAGGATAATGGTGATTAAAGAAAAAGGGCATTTTAACGGCTCAAAGGGTGAACTATGGAATTTTATCATTTATCGATCGGTAATAAACAAAGAGGGCCTAAAATCATGTCCTAGGGTGATATGGTTCTTCAATATTTACGATGGAAGATTATTTAACATGGCAGCAAATATTTTAACTTGACTCTCAACCAAAGCAAAAATAATGAGACTAAACAACAAGTAGATGCACTATTTCAATGAAATTTGACAAACACAAGATGTATATATAACCCTCTAAAAAGAAAAGATAGGCTCAAAAGCTCACCGGGCTTAGCCTCCACCACGTGTTATCTAGAAATCCGAATCATATTATAGTTCACATCAGACATGTATTCAAGCGACCACGTGCAGTGCATATGTTTGTGTGCAAATCTATGATATAAAACTACGATTCGAACGATACATGACCTAAAACGTCATATCATGACTTTAGCAAATATTTAATCACATTTTATCATGTTTACCATTCTATAACAGTCATAGTTACAAAACAAGAAGTATCAAATTTATGTTGCAAAAACGTCGGTAATCATCGTTTATTTAAGCACAAAAATTTGAAAAAATTGCAGTATAATGTGCATGCGAAGTATAATGTGCATGCGTGTGCGCATACCCCCAAACCTAAACCTTTCATTGTCCCCAATAAAACAATAAAACGAAAGAAAGGAGAGTACGTAAGGAAGGAACGATATTACCTCGATCTTGACAAGCATAGAACAGGTGAACACAAAGGAATATGGCAATAAAGTTCAATGTTACTTGTTACTTCTTGATAAAAGAAAAAAAAATAAAATAATAAAAGCAGCTAAAAGAATTATAACTAAGCTAAACTAAACTAAATAAACTATAAGACTTAAAGAAAGTACGAAAACAAAAAGATAATCAACTAAAAAAGAAAATAAAACATAACTAGAATAATGAAACAATACATGACTTGATCTAAAAGTACCTAAGAAACAGAAACAGAGAAAATAAAAACTATGTGACAGGTGGGGGAGAAAGATATAGAAAACAAAAGAAAAAAAATTAGGAAAAATGGGGGATCGCGCGAGCGGCCGTCGCGCGCGCGAATCCCAAATTTTTTTTTTTTTTAATCAATAAAAATCCCGCGCGAGCGAGAATGATATTTTCTCTTGTTTCACTTATTTTATGTAAATAAATTAAAAAAAACTTTACTCCAACCCCCAAACCTGTCCAGAAACTCAAAAACAGACCAAAACGACCCAAAAATAGTCAAAAATCATTAAAACAAACGAATTAAAGCTTGGGTTGCCTCCCAAGAAGCGCTATCTTTTACGTCTTTAGCTAGACCGTTTTAGCTCAAGATTTATGGAGGTTGAAAATCAGACTTTGTACCCCTAAGGATATCAGGAAGAGCCCGGTGATAAGCAGAAATAATGTCGCTTTGAATTAATTCGACTGACGGTTCTCCCTGATTATGTTCAAATCGATTCCTTACCTTTCGAGTAAATTCATCATTCGGGTCTTGGTTGTCAGGATTCATCCGCTCATTACGAATTATATTATTTTCCTCATCCATATTCAGTTCTTTGTTAGGCTCAATATTCCGTCTTACCTTACATTCCGCCTCACATAGGTAATCGTCGTCTTTAGGAGGTTGATCCATAGCATTAAAAACGTTTAATTTTAAGTTCATGTTCCCAAATGACACCTTCATTACCCCCGTCCGACAGTTAACACGAGCGTTAGCGGTTGCTAAGAATGGACGACCTAAGATGACCGGAGTGTGTTTCCTAGCATCTAGCACCGGTTCAGTGTCAAGGATCATGAAGTCAACAGGATAATAGCATTTATCAACTTTAACTAAGATGTCCTCGACGATTCCTCTAGGTATTTTAATAGAACGATCCGCTAATTGTATAGTAGCGGCCGTAGGTTTAAGTTCACCTAGTCCTAGTTGTTTGTAGACGTGGTAAGGTAAGAGGTTAACACTAGCTCCTAAGTCAAGAAGAGCCCTATGGATGACAGTGTCACCTATGACACATGATATCTTTGGCGTACCAGGATCCTTATATTTTGGAGGTGAGTGTTGAAATATAGAACTTACTTTTTCCGTGAGGAAGACCTTTTTAGGAGTATGACTGCGTATTTTGCGTTTTTGCGTACATAGGTCTTTAAGACATTTAGCGTAAGCGGGAATTTGTTTAATAGCATCAAGGAATGGAATATTAATTTTAACTTGTTTAAATACCTCAAGTATATCCTCAACTTTTGACCCTTTCTTAGATAAATGTGACGGTCCCTCAACGTTTGGTGGATATGGCATTCTCGGAATATAATTAGTTGGGACCGGTTCTTTTGCTTTCCTAACTCTATCCACGTCCTCACCCTCTTCTTTATTCAAATTTATATTTTTATTTTTCTCACCCTCATCCGGAATTACAACAATCTCCTCATCTCGAATTGTCGTCCTAGTCGAAACGGCATTCACTTGCTCACTCGACCCCCCATTCTCGTATTGTCCCTTAGGATTTTGAATAGTTTGCGCAGGCAACTTCCCCTCGTTTCTATGACTCACCGCAGTAGCTATTTGTCCCATTTGGGATTCAAGCTTCGCAATGGATTGTGTGTGTGAGTGCACTATTTGTGCTTGTGTTTGAACTTGCGTTTCAATAGTCTTAAGGGACGCCAACACCTTCTCCTCAAAAGCATTACCCCTTGAAGGGATAGGGTTAGGAGGGGGTTGTTGGTATTGACCTTGTTGATATTGGGGTCGATAAGTATCAGGAAAATTGTTCGACATCAGATTATAATTATTTCGTGGAAATTGTTGCATATAATTAACGTGTTGCTCAACAAATTTTGGATATTGAGATGCAGAAGGACATGCAAAGATATTATGTGACGGTTCAGAACATAATGCACATACTTCTGAAGAAGGTGGATTGGACCTAATTCCCATCCTCATAAGTGGGTCAAGTTTTCTATTTAATTCTTGTATTTCAATTGATTGACTTGACTCAAACTTTACCTCTCGCTTAGGTCGAAGGTACCCCTCAGAACGTACCGACACCGCCTGATGCATCGAATTCTCACTCAAAATTTCAAATATTTTCCAGGCCTCGTCGGCGCTTTTGTGTAGGAAGGTACCCGCACAAACGGCATCGACGGTATTACGAACAGAGGAAATAAGTCCCTCGTAAAAAACCTGTACCAACTGCCACTTAGGAACCTGATGATGTGGACACGAGCGTAACAATTCTTTAAATTTTTCCCACGTGTCATAAAGTGATTCCCCATCTTGCATCACAAAATTTGTTATAGCTTTCCTTATCTGATTCGTACGCATAATAGGGAAAAACTTTTGTAAAAATACGGTGTGTAAGGCTTCCCATGTTTTAATCGTGTTTGGCTCAAGTGACTGAAGCCAATACTTTGCTTTATCTTTTAAAGAGAATGGGAAGAGACGCAGTTTTAATTCATCATCAGTGAAATTTTGAATTTTTAAAGTAGAGCATATATCTTGAAAGTCTCCTAAGTGTTGATATGGATCTTCATTTAAACGGCCATGGAAAGAAGGAAGTAGCGAGATGGTAGACGACTTTATCTCAAAGTGAGATGCCGTCGCCTCCGGTAATTCGATACCAGCTTGTGGCGTGTAAGTCGTAGGAATAAAATAATCTTTAAGCGGAGGTGGAGGAATATTAAGATTATTCATATTATTTCCATTGTTTCCACCGTCGGCCATTGAAATAGGTTTTATGTTAATAAATCGAGTTTTCCTTAACCGTTTAAGGGTACTTTGGATTTCAGCCTGAAATAACGACGACGGTTTCGGAGTCCGACTGACTCTAAGGGTACGTTCAAGTTTAGGATCAATAGAAAATAATTCAGGTTTACTTGAACGCGTACCAAACATAAACTAAAAAGAAAAGAAATTTAAATAAGGACTGACTAAAATAAAAACAAAAAATAATCACGCAAGTAAGACAACAAGCAAGCACACAGTACTACTATGATGCATGAATATTATCCTGTAATGCAATGACCGCGTCAAGCCCAGCGCCCCGGGTTTCCTAGCTAATGCACGTGAACAATCACTCCTAAACTCATGCAAATAGTGCGTCACAGCGCCCTGACTTACAGTGGTTTGAAGTAAATTTAAAGGAAGCGATTTACTTGAATTATTTTTATTTAATTTTTTTTTCTGCGTAAGCTCCTTTGATGTGCACACTTGTTCCACTCGAAACGCAAGAATTTTGAGTACCTAAGAAATTACAAAAATAAAAAGAAAAGTTAGTTACTCAAAATAAAACGGAAAAATAAGAAAAAGAAAACCTAATATAATATTTACGAACTAACTAAACTAAGATTCTAAAACTAAAGCTAGTAATTTGCAATCCCCGGCAACGGCGCCAAAAATTGATGTTGTCAATATCAAGATATAAAAAGTGTACTTTACTTTTCTAAGGATTTGTAGTAGTGAAAGCAAAGGTCGAACCCACAGAGATTGAATTACTACAACTCTTAATTTTAAAACCTAAATCTAATTAATTATGAAAACGAGGTTTTGATTTTGAATTTAATTAAACTAAGAACAATAAAATAAATCTAAATTATGAAAGCGATTTAAAAGTGTTTTTATAAATATTTGAAGGGAACCTAGGATTGCAAATCCACCACTAGCTTCATAATAGGAATATTTATGAATTACTTTAGCCTATTAAGTTGGATGATAATGGGGAATTGTAGCTACAATCCCAATTCCTCCATCAAGAAAATAACTATGGTTCAAGCACCAACATAATCCATCTTCGGTTAGCACGAATTATCCCACACTAAACTAGGGTTGTGGTATAATCCATCTAATCTAGGCATGGACTATTCAGATGCTTGATAGCACAATTCAATTTAAGCACCATTACATGTAAATAATCTAAACAAGCACAGCAAGTATAGATCATTGAGCACATCACAGTCAAAATAGATCTAAGACAAGAATAAACTTTGAAAGTAATGATTTAATCAATAGAAGTACGATTTATTTATAAAAACCCTCTAAACATGTAATCATCATCCATACATAATAAAACAAAAATAAAAACATAAATAAAACCCTATTACTTGGCTAGGGTTTCATTGAAACCCTAGATCTAGGTTTAGTTGGCCATAGAATTGATGAATAGCAAGAGATTGATGGAGGAGGCCATGGGAATCCTTGGTCTTCTTCTTCTTCTCCTTGCTTTTCTCCCTTCAATGGCTGAAAGTATATGTGTATATGGCTGTGTATAATGTTTTGTAATGATGTGTAATCCTAAATTTGAGTTAGAATAGGATTTATATAGAGTTTGGAAGGATTTAGGAAGCTTTCCTAAGCCAAATCGTACTAAAACTGCTATATTTTGTAATCTGGACGTCATATACACAAACCACCTTCGCTGGGCACTTTAATTTAATAAAATACGTGTTTTTGGTTTTTTCATAGGTCGCTCGCGCGGCCCGCTCGCGCGAGGTCCTTTTCGCTGCACTGCGCGACTTTCGTAGAATTGTGATAACTTTTTGTTCGGAACTCGGATTGACTCGCCGTTTGAAACCACGCGTCCGTAACTCAAAGATCTACATTTTATATCTCTGGAGAAATTTCTCAAATCCAAAGTATTCTTTGTCAAAAATGCAATTTTCCGAGACTTCTACTGCATTCAGCTTTCACCGGAATCACCGTTTGAGCCCAGAATGACTTCCAAAGCCACTAATCATTGGATTTTTGTGCATTTTCAAGTTAAAGCTCCAAATCCTACAAAATTTAGAATACTTATTAAAAATCACTTAATAACTACATGAAATGGGCTAACAAAGCGTATTTTTAGGACTATAAACGGTAACTATTCGTCGCCGATCAATTCCCATGACCAAACCCTTTGATTAGCAAACTAACCAGCTGGTCAATTAACGTTTACTCCACTATAAAATGATAACTGAACTCCAACTCAAAAGAACATATCCGAAGCGATAACTTGACTTGTATGGTGTACAAATGTCCCTATACCATCAGCATTCATAATCATATTCAGGTAGTGAGATAACTGATACTGTCAACCTGAATCATGATTACTTCTTATATTCCTTGAGTCCCATTCACCTCTTATGATTACCAAATATGTTGATAACTACTTATCAACAAGACTGCAGTTCTCAGTAATCAACTTGGTGACATTCTCAAGGGAATGCTTACTCTGAATCAGAGGGTAGATTCTATCTTGACAATATATGTTCACAACCTTGTGAACATGATATACCCAAGATACCCAGGTGTTGATCTTTTATAGACTTCACTGATTGGTAAGTCAAAGGAGTCATATCCACAGTTTGTGTTCATAATCGTCTCAAGATTGAGAACAAGTACCTTATATAAGTAATGAGTTCCTATTGACTGTTGACAGTGTTAAGCATCAATAGGAAAGCTCAGGTCCGTCAATGCACTATAAGCACTAGCATGTCAATTAAGAGTTACACTCTAGTGATTGAGATTAATCACTCCATCCAATGATAGTTAATCATGCTACAGTGTAAACCTGATGAGGTATCCAGTCTCATCATCCACTGTGACAAGTTCTAAGTATCAACGAATAGTAATTCGTATCTTACTTGCATGCATCTCATACATACATGAATTATCTACTATGATACTTAAGGATTAACAATCATCTCATGAAAGAAACATACACAATGAAATGTAAAACTGATATCCATATATTATAAAGTCAATGTCTCATACATAAAGTAATGGTTTGAGGGCACAAACCCAACATTAAATTCATTAAGAATGGTGACATTAGTGGGATTGGTGAACTATGAAATGTGTTTACTGAAGAAGTTAGGGTACAAGTCCAATTACCCAAAACTTTGAAGGAATTTGTTGTTTCTACAATTGTTGAACGATCTAACAATGTTGAACAACAAATGAATGATCAACCACTCCATAATGAGATTGTCACCAATGAACCAATGGTACATAAACCACAAAGAATACCATTAAGAAGACCCCAAAGGGAAAGAAAATCTGTTATTCTGAACGGTTACATGATATATCTACAAAATCTGAATTTGAACCAAAGACAATTCTGCTTTCATTTTCATGTGCCATGAAAGTATGATTCTGCTAAATGGATTGATGTCATGAAAGATGATTTGACATAAATGGAATCGAATGAAGTTTGAGACTTTGTTGAATTGCCCAAAGATCATATGAAAATCGGCTGTAAATGAGTCTTTTAAAACAAATAGCGCGACTTAGAGGGCAATATTAAACGACATAAAGTTAGACTTTGTAACTAAAGATTTCTCTCAGAAAGAAGGCATTGATCATAATGCAAGCTTTTCACTTGGAAAAATCATTATGGTGTTTGTAAATCATTATGATTTAGAGTTGCATAAGATAGTTCATAGAACTCTCTACTTCTCAACATCCCTCCTGAAAATGGATGGCTAAAGATTATACCATGTGTTTAGGTTCAAATGGTGGAGAGTGTTCTAGAATGTACCTTATTTTTGAATGGTAGTTTAGATAAAAGTTGTAAATATGGATAAACCTAAAGGGTTCACACCGAAGAGAATGAAATAATTGGCTTGCAAATTTAATAAGCCAACTTATCGACATAAACGAGCTCCCCTCCCCAACAAAGATATCTCATGCTTAATGATACTGTTACTTCCTTTAAATTAAAAAAAAACACTGTTAATTATTTTATATATCTAAAGGTTAGTGGGATCAAGTTTATATTGAGGATTTTATATGTTAATGGTATATTGCTTGCAAGTAATGATCTTGGTTTCTTGGACGAAATCAAGAAATTTCTCTTAAAGAACTTTGTAGTGAAATATATATGGATGAGGCAACTTACATGATAAGAATTGAAATATTCTAGAATGGATCATGTGGATTGTTTAGGTTATCTCGGAAAGCATAAATAGAAAGAGTTCTAGAGAGATTTGATACGGAAAATGTTCAGTTATTGATGCCCTTATATAGAAAGGGCATAAGTTCAGTCTTATGCAATGCTCAAAGAATGACTGGGAATGTAAAGAAATGAAATCAGAATTTGTGGCATGCTTTGAGGCCACTAATCATGAATTATGGCTACGGAATCTTATATCAGGACTTGGAGTTGTTGACTCTAATGCCAAGTTGATGAGAATTTATTGTGATAACTGCAGCGATATTTTTCTCCGAGGATGATAAATTTTCTAATGGTGCTAAACGCATGTAGTTAAAATACATTGCCATTAGGGAAGAAAGTCAGAAACATGTAGTGTCTATTGAACATATAAGCACTGAGCTTATGATTGCAAATCCGTTAATGAAAGGGTTACCATTAAAGAAATATAAGCAAAACATTAGTTGAATGGGTCTTGAATATAGCCCATAATGTTGGTGCATTACGTTTAATAATGTGAATTTGCTTAATATTTTGTTATGTTGTATGACACTCTAAGATATCACTTAAGGTGTTTATGAAATTTCCTGTTTTCTATTATGTATATACACGTATGATTTATTAGATGAACTATACAGGAATAGTCTTTGGCAAAGACATTATTGTTGGACCTTTATTGACCCTTCTCACTTATAGACCATATTAAACAACTTGTTAGTGTTGTAGTACATGGAAGGGATGTGTCGTTCTATTAACACATGACCGCCATGGCTCGCAAGAGTGGGTTGTTTAATTATGGTATTATGATGACCAAATAAAAGCAAGAGTAAATTACAATTTTATGTGCCTTATGTTATCATTATTGAACTCAATGCTTACGTTATTATATGGGCCAAGAAGGAGAATGTAAGATATTTTTATATCCCACATAATATATTCCACATATATTGAGTTTAATAATATTATGTTTCCAATTTAAAAAACTATTATCTAATTGCTCAAACGAGAAGTGGTTTCGTAAAATAGTTCTACTATGATAGGTAAGTGGAAACATAGCAGTGTAAGGAAACTGGTCCTCTCTCTGCCTATAAAAGATAAGTTTAGGGTGGATTTCCCATCAACTGATAGTGTCTCTAATTGAAAACCTAAATTAAAGTAAAGAGGCCAAGAGAGAGAAACTGTTTCCCACCACAGCGGCTGAAGGATTCAACATCAAGATTTGATATCTTTGAATGTTGTATAATGGATTCAGGTACGCAAAATATATACGATTTATTTTCGCATAATGTTTATGGGTTAAATCAAGATAGTTCTTGTTCTTGGGCTAATGATTAAGTTTCAAGTGTTTAATGCTTAATATTTTATGTTACAACAACAGCGTAATACAAGAAAGTGGGAAGTGCAGGATTTGATCCCGGTTCATTTTAGAATTAGTAGTGTTTTAAAAAAAAATAGATTTAAAGCAATTTTAAATTTGTTTCAAATTTGGCATTACGACGGCGTAAAATGAAGAAATGGGAAGTGTGGGATTTGATCCCGATTCATTTTAGAAGCAATAGTGATTTGAAAAAATAGATTTAAAGTTATTTTGATTTTTACGAAAATTTGGCATTATGACAGCATAAAACCAGACATATCGAATTTAGTTTGTCATTTTCTCCCTTCCTAATCCCAACACTGGATGACCCGTTGTCGAGAAAAGGTTAGGATATTGGGGAAAGAATTTTAATTAACCTTTCTCCCTTCCGAATCTCAACTCCAAATGCTTGTTATTGAGAAAAAGTTAGGATACTAGGGGAATGCATTTAGTTTGTCCTTTTCTCCATACCCAATCTCAATGTTGGATGACCCATTCTCGAGAGAAAGTGAGGGTACCGGGGAATGCAAAAGTGAAGATGTTATAATACATAGATATAGTGTCAACCCAGTAACTGTGAAATACAGTTCTATATGAGCAGAAAGTAGTATAATACGTACATATAGTATAAACCCACTAACTAGGGAATACAGTTCTACATGAGTAGAAAGTAGTACATAGATATAGTGTCAACCCACTAACTGGGGAATATAGTTCTATATGAGCATATAGTAGTATAATACATAGATATAGTGTCAACCCACTAACTGGGGAATATAGTTCTCTATGAGTAGAAAGTAGTATAATACATAGATATAGTGGATGCCACTGCTTTCCGACCTAAATTTGAACGGTCTTTGCCTTTGTATCACAAGGGACACTGGCGGAGCCGCAGTCTAAGCAAAAAAAAAAATCTTTTTTTATATCTATGTATAAAGTAAAATCTTTTTTTTTTTTAGAGAAAGATCAAGTTGGAGAGAGAAGAAGAAAGAAACAAAACAAAAAAAAAACTCTCTTTTTATGTATATATAGGTTTTTGTTAACATGTGTCCTAAACCCTTAGGGCATATGTTAAGGTTCTAAAAGTGGAAATAAATAAGAGAGACAAACAGTGAACCCCACACCAGACACTGAAACCCACATTGTACCCCTTGTTTATTTCTACTTTTAGAACCTTAACATATGCCCTAAGGGCACATGTTAACAAAACCCACATTGTAATATATGTTTATGATGATTATATATTGATTAATTCAATTGACCTTAAAGATGTGATGATTATATAATTGAATGACATTGATCAATCTAATTATATATATGCCCTAATTTTTTCTATTCTACTGTGATTTTTACATTTTTTGTTTCAGATAATCATTTTTTCAAGTTGGAGCGTGGTATTTGAAAACTATAAAGAGAAAAGACAAAGAGGCTTATTTAATTAATATGATTTTATCTTAAAAATGTGTCAAAAATGAACTTCAATGTGTTTTTAAAAAAATTGCATGTAAATGTATAGGGACCTCCCCTTTAGTAGTTCATCCCGAGCCTCCAAATACTTGGGACCGTACCTAAAAATTAGGGTTTTAAAATTGTTTTCTTAAATCATTTCTACAATAACGTATGTTGCCTGTAGTAGTTTTCTGTCAGATTGTCAATAAGATATAATTAGTATAGACTGCAACAGCATAAAATTGGATTTATTAGAGTTGAAGGGAAAAAAAAATAAAAAAACACCCCCCAAACTTGTATTTTATCAAAAACACCCAAAAGTGGGATTTCAATAGCATCAGATCCATCAAATTTCTATTGATGTGTTGTATTTGTTCTTGCGAATGTACCGATATGTTCTTCTGTGAACAAAATGTATACATTCTGCTGAGAATTATATTATTTGCTGTGTATTCAAAACAATTGTCTTTTATGTGATTCATAATGTATACATTTTACTTTTTGAACCTTAGTAAACCAAATTGGTTGCATTAAATGTTTCATCGTTCTGTAGAGTGCTTCTCATATGCTGATTTTCTATTAGACTTGAGCTCTTCAGAATCTATGTTGATTCACCTCGACTTTTAGTTTCATAGAATGCTTTCTTTTCTTTCAAGGCCCCATCTGATTCGGTATCATTTAGCATTTGGTAAACATTGATAATTAACCCTTTTTTTTTTCGAGAAATGGTGGATCAATAACCAAAAAAAGGGCCAAACCTCAGGATATTACAAAGAAGCTCAAAGCATGCTAAGAAAGAAAGAACAAAATGAAAACTAACGCACAAACAAGCAATCATAGCGACATGGAATACATGGGAGGGGAGCAAAGCACAAGACTCCCTCAACCTATAATCCTAACCACAGACCATCAAGATCGATGCCGACCTTTCGGCCGACTTCTGCTAAATTGCATCTTTGCCACCTTCTTAGCTTGTCTAGCTGACATAGGCCCCAATGGAGAAGGCCTAATAGCATGATCCACCTGTTCATCAAGAGCTTCCTCTGTTTCATCTTGAGACTGATCATCCTCCTGCAAATCATACTCATACGGAATCAATCCATTGAACGAGTTACTGATTGAGATATGCCGTGAATCAAAAGAAGTGGAGCCATCGACCATAGTCTGAGACTTAGAGATCGTAGGAACTGAGGTCTTGTGCGCCCCGGATCTATGAGCTTCCATAGAGCCTGCCGCCTTGTTATTGCACTTAGAGTGTGTTGGAAGATAGCCATTACCCATAGTTTCCCTAGGAATAACTTGCTCCATCATAGGAACCACTGCCTTTCCTTTCCTTTTTTGCCTAACATCATTCCATTGCCCCTCATCAAGAGGGTCTGTTGCAGGATTAGCAATCGGGTGTTGGTTTGAGGTCGCTTGATTGGCGGGAACCCACCTTTGCGAAGTGTTGGGAGCCTTCACATAGGTAGGAATAGAATGCTTAACAGCTTGACAGTCATGTCCAAAGCACTTACACTCCGTGAATCTAGAGGGAGTCCATTGATATTCAACCTTGATGGAAATTGGTTTTATCCCTTCAGTAGCTTCTAACTCAAACTCAGTGAGCCACTCCTCAGTGGCATCAACTTCAATGCAGGTACGAGCACAGGTAATTCGTCTCCTAGTAGATGTCGTCTTATCGACATGTAGAGGCTTCCCAATCATACTGGCAATGTAACTCATGCCTTTTGGGGTCCAGCATTCAAGAGGAATATTAAAAAAAATGGGCCCAGATCGGAATCGAGGTAATTTTATCCTTCTCAATTGAGAGATGTGGTTTCGATATGCGGAGAATGATGAGTCTGCCTGCAAAATACCAAGGGCCACCTTCCAGGATAGCTTCAAGAGAAAAATGAGTGTCAAACATAAAGAAAAAGGTACCCTGATCAGTAGCAATGGTATCCACAAGGCCAGCATTACCCCAGAATTTTGTTGCAGCTGGAACCACAAGAGAGTAGGGTAACTTCCGGTCAAGAAAGAAACCCATCAATGTATTGTGCCACTCCTGCCTACCTCATTTTGTAACTATTGTGGGAACAAAAAGTTTATTTCCTTGTTTGCATGAGTCAAGTTGGACGTGAGTTAGTAGAAAATCAGGAGTAGAGGTTGTAAGTAACCCATCCCACGTTTTGATAGTCTTTGCATGTTTTCTTTCTTGCAAATAGGACTTGAGAGGTAGGTCCAATCCCACGGCCTATCCTTCTTCTCTTTGCGGATTTGCATTGGATATCCCTTCTGGAAGCCCCGAGCAGAAGTCCCCCACATGTAGCTTGATAATTAGAGGACTGATCAGGCTGTGGGCCCATCATTAGGTCTCCATCAACGGCATGATTGTGACCGAGAGGCATATTTCCTCAAGTGACCAAACCTTGGTTAGCCTTACATTTAATGCAGTCATTATGGGCAAGCTCATATTCGATGCTAGCATTAATGATCTGGGCCCCACTAGTAAAGCTTGGGACTGAAGAAGCCAAATGGTCCACTGCGTCAAGCGTAGTGGCTGCATCAAAAGCTACCACGTGTCCCACTGAATCATGTGGCATTCCGTTTGCAGTAAATGCTTCCTGGTAGACCGCAAAGTCTACAAGGATGTGACCATTAAAGGCTAGGATAGTCTCATTCTTCTGACACGTGTCTGGAGCAACGCCTACGCTAACCTTCATTTTAGTTATGTACACCAACTTTCTTGAAATGTTTTAGCTATATGAGGTCAAATTCTTAATTCTGTTGTCCCTCTAGGCACTATTTGGTTCATGTATTTACTAAGGAAAAGAAAAATAACACACGTTTGTTAATACGGAGAACAATGATGAGAATAGGAAGGAAATAAAAAAAGGGTGAGAAATAAACTAAAGTTTTGTGAATCACTTTCTTACTCTTTTTAATTGTTAATTTTTTTTTGAGTTTTAATACTATTTAAACATGGAAAAAAACAAATTCTTTTTCCTTCCTTTTCTTCTTTGAATCCACAAACCAAACGAAGCCTTAGAGTCTTGGAAGATTCTATATGTACAACTGGTGGTCATAAATTGGAAAGTTGTCATGGACTTCTCTCAGAATCAATGGGTCTATGGGAAGCTTTTCTCAATTGGCTTCAAAAGTTAGCCCCCCTTCTCTCTCTCTCTCTAGAATTGTTCTTGCTTAATAGCTCTGCCCAAGCAGGTGCAGACATGTATGCATTTATTTGTACATATGTGGATGTGTGTGTCTATATGTTTGCATATACATTTGAAACATCTTGATCTTGATTGACAACGAAATCAGGTATTTGTGTGTCGAAAGAGTTTGTTTGTATAAATGAGGTCTTACACGTTGAATTTTGTTCCTCACATAGAAAGTTCATTTATATGTTCATTTTTTTAGGTTCAATTGAGTTATTGAATAAAATTGGGTAGAGAGTTGGTTAATGGTGAATTTAAACCTTAATAATTGTGAGCTGCCGAATGGGACCATTTGGACGGTCCAAAATGGAACTTCTGTGAAATTCTAGAGTTCTAAAGTCTTTTGAAACCTTAATTATTTTGTGTCATATGGTCCATTTTACCATCACCTATCTACATGCATCGAGCTGCATGTTGTGCACGCGGCCTCGCCACTAGTATGTATAAACAAAGAAAGAAAAAAAAACTAACTACCCCCTTTTCGGCAGAAAGGGGACCCGCTTACCCACCCTTTTTTTAAAAAAGAAAAAAAAAGTATTAAATAATCAAAATATCTAGATATTTGTATGCGTGTCTGTACTTTTCAACTTTCGGAACACAATGCGAGTGAGATTTGGACAACCAGGTCACCTCGACAAACGTGAAATTTTGATGTAAAATGAGAATTTTCAAATGCCGTTTGGTGCGCATTTGACATTAGTTTGTGCTGAAAATGCTCGATAAAGTGCTTTTTTTGGAATCAAGAGTTAGAATGAGACGAGATTTTAGGGCTTCCTCTGTCTCGATGTGAAAAGTATTTTTGTCCAGTCGAAAAATAACACAAGCGCTCCAAAATGAAAGAATAGAGCTTTCAGTCCATTTAATAGCGTAAATTGATGCAATTGCGATTGTCCTTACGTAGTTTTTCGACTTTCGTCGTCGGATGGCGATGAAAACTGACAGTCCTTCACCTTGACAAATATGAATTTTGGCATCAATTTTGAGCCTCCTGTAGTTATCTTGTGACGAAATGGAATTTTCCCGTTTGAATCTTGCACCCGATAAAGTAACTTTTCCGGATCCGATGTCAGATTGAGATAAAATTTTAGGGACTTGTCGGCTTTAGCATGTACTTCAATTCTGGCATGAAAAATTGCTGCTCTGCCTTTCGAAATGCGAAAAAGTAAATATAGATTGTGGATATCGCAGGCTTCTTACCCACAGCTTTTCAGATTGTGGATATCGCAGGCTTCTTACCCACATTTGTAAAACATTTTTTTTTCAAATTTCAAAGAGTCGCCACTTAATTTTTAAAAGGAAAAATTAAGAAACCATTTTAAAGCAAACTGATCTTTTGCGAAACCAAAGATAAACTGGGTCCGGGGATTATGGAATGAAAGGGGAAGGAACCCGGCGGACTAAAACACCCCCTTTCATCCTATCTCACGATAGGCCTCTACTCAACATCCTTTTTAATCAAGTTATTAATCTAAGCATGCCCTCAATTAATACATATATAGGTATACATAACACAAGCATGTTGGAAATGGTGTAAAATTGCTAACGACAAAATATCATTCATAAGCCATATAACTTAAGTAGCAAGCAACATGATATGCAATAGAGAACTAGAAAACATACCCGGGGATCCGGCCGCGAATATTAAACGCGCAATGCATGCAAGAATAAGAATCCTAAGAAAAGGTCTCTATCACACATATACACATAAGGCAAAACCTAGCTAGTCTAAGGTGTCGCACATGGAGTTGAAAGTCAATTAAAATCAAAGTATAGAATTGAACTAGAGAAGAGTTGAGAAATCATACCTCAAATGCACTACAAAACAAAGGTTAGTATACAAGCCTTAGACAAGATATAATATCAAAAAGTAATTAATCCTAAGTCATGTTCAATTAGATACAACTTAGACAAGAGATAAGTCCTACTTATGAATATTAACATGTATGAATGGATGCATGAACATGTATAAGGAAGAGAAGTGAATTTATTCACTAATTTGGATCACTTAGCCTCTGGATTTAAGCTAAATTATCATTATTCAAAACATGATTTGGGTTCCAAGACATTAGGAGACCATTTAAGTTGAAATAAATAAGATTAGACAAAAAACAGGAGCAGTTTTTTATGAATTACAGAGAGCAGACCAGACTTTCAAAGCTAGAAAAACCAAAATGCCTCTGTGAGTCTAGTTTCTATCCCAAAAAGAAAATCAAGGTTTGAACGGTTAGATCTCCGGGAATTAAACAAACACTAGACATCACTCAGGGACTTACAACTCTCTGCCCAGAGATCTTGTATGATTTTTTAAAAATAGCAAACAAATCTGAATTGCTTCATTCTTTTTAGGGAACCTTCCTAACACATTAAGGTTCTTAGAAAAAAATATTGAAGGTCATGAAAACTTGGTTAGTGTTCTGATCTATCAATTTTAAAGCCGTGTTGCTGTTCTGAAACTATTCTGAAATTCTGGACAGATTGTGGTTGTCTCACAAAACTCATGATCAAACCACTTAAAAAATGAAATCTCTCACCAAAACAAAAATTGTAGTGGTAAAACATCGTGTTATTGACGCTCTCCCGTTGGTTTCATTCAATTCCAACGGTCTGATTTCGAACTAAAAATCTTTGATCAAAAACAGTTTGTGAACCCACTGTTTTCATTTTGCTAGTTCAACTTTGTGGATTGGCCTCAACTATTAGATCATAATGTTGGGCTTAAACCAAATCATTTCTTCTACCGTTTGATGGTCATTGAAGACTAAGGACCTCTTTAGACTTATGGACTTTTAATGAAGTATGAAATGGACTTCACAAAATCCCAAACAATGAACTCAAACTTATGGACCAAAACTTGAGTTCAAATCATTACTCCTACCACTTGGTGGTCATTGGAGGCTAAAGACACACATACATGTAGGTTTTGGATAAAGTATGAAGAACTTCCAAAAACCCAAGGAAGAGGTTAGTCTAAGCCATAGAGATGGTCTTAAACTTAAAATATTTCTCCTACCATTTGATGGTCATTGGAGACTAAAGGAAAACAAATCCACTCTAATCTCCGTGGAATATAGTATGAGTTCCATAAGATTCATAGTAAAGAGATCCTAGTAAGAATACCCAAGGTTTTACTCAATCTAATAGACTTTTAAACATTCAAGTTCCATAGATTTCATCAAACTATGAAAGCTTACACTCAAATCCTCTCCCAAACATATGGTCCTTGAGGAGATCATAACCACGAAATCATACTCTCCTCCCAAATTAATGGTCCTTGGAAATTAAATGAGACTACGATTTACATAAACCTCTATGGAACATGGAGTGAATTCCATAAGATTCATAGTGAGATCCCCTAGCCATGAGTTAATACTAGTATCTCACCAACTATGTGTAGATATGACCATGATCAACCTTAAACTCCATATGAATCACAAGGTTATAAGAGAATAAGGAATCAAATTCAAAGAGCTTCAATGAGATATGGAAGATCTCATGAACCTTATGAATGAAATAGAAATAAAGGAAATCAAAGTTTTATTTAGGAACACAAATTCTTCAAAACTAATTTATCTCAAACCCAAGGCATTAATTAGATCCAAATTAATGAAATGTTATGAGATTCAATCACAAGTTCTTGGTGGTGTGTGATGAAATGGGATAAGAAGAGAAGTTTTGAAAATGTGAAAAGTTCCTAGATCTAAGAACTTGTGATTGAATTATCCTAACTCTACTAAGGATTAAGAGGTTACCTCTATGACCTCAAAGAATTCTTCAATTTCTTGTGAAGCTCCTCCGGGATATTCAAATTTTCTCAAAGTTCTTCAAATTCTTCAAGAAATTCTTCTCTTCTTCTCAATTCTCTATATGATTCTTATCTCTTTCTCTCTCTAAAACTCAAGTATATCTCTTGTATATGTATGTATATTGATTCAAAAGTTCAAGTCCCCTCAAAATGAAGATGAAGATCTGTTTATATAGGCCATCGTCTCAAGGGTAAATGGGTAAATTCGGGTGGAGACCCATGTGCAAAGATTTCTTCTAGAACATGTGAGAAAAGCAGTCTGTTACAGCCAGCGGCACTCGACGGCTCTCGGCGGCACTCGCTGAGTGCCGGGCGGCACTCACTGAATGCCGGGCGGCAAACAGAGAGTGTCGGCACGACACTCACTGAGTGCCGCCGCATTTGCCGCGTGCCGGGACTAACTGAATTTTGTCCTTCTTTTTAAATTTTCAAAAGATATGTTGATGTAAACTAAAATTTTAATCTATATATATCTATATTTGTACTAAGATCCCCCATGTGCATGGTATCACCCATGTGCATGGTATATACTTAAATGTACTATTTTCTTTTTGTATTTTCTCCTTTTTCAAAATCTTTTTCAATTATTTTGTCCTCCTATTTTCTTCCAAAGAAACTTTTTTTTGATTTTGTTTATTATCCCCCTTTTTTTATAATAAAAAAAAAAAAAACAGGTTCCCAGACTGGGTTTCTCACACGTTCTTCATTATTCGAGTTTCTCCCCGAATGCCCAAATCCTCTCCTCTTTTATTTTCAATTTTGCAATTTTAACTTGAAGAACATCTAGAAGATTTTGAATTTCTTGGAAAATCATCAAACGTCATGGTCATCATCATCATCAATCTTTGAGAGGTAACCAATCCCTAGATTTGACGTTTGGTCAAAATTGGGGTGTCTACAGTTTGCCCTTCTTTGACAGAGTTCGTGAAGCAACGCGTATCACAAATGAATGTCAAAGCATGTGTGAAAGACAAGCCTTTGACCAAACAGTCGAATCTAGGTAGAAACAAAAGTGCGTTGCAAAAACCGGGTGCGCGGAGAGCTAAATGCTGGTCGTGCTCAATGGTGAGCTGCCTATGTATCCCATCGGGAATCAGACCAAGACGTAGTTCGGGCGAGGGATAAAGATACACAAATGCAGGTAGTCACACAGATGAATGCATCCTATCTTATCGTGATGCACATGCTCAACAAATTAATGTGCCGTACTCCCAATCGTGATGGTACTGAATCATGCTGTTTCCTAATGCCGGAAATGCACCCTGTACTCCAAATTCTCTTTTTATGTCATAGCCCTATTCTAGAAACGTCATGATTGCAATGTTCATGCTCCACATGAATTTTGAGAATCGTCTAATCGACTGAGATGCGCCTTGCGCCTTACACTCCATAGTCGAATCCGGTAGTTGATGTTGTCAATATCAAGATGTAAAAAGTGTTCTTTACTTTTCAAAAGATTTGTAGTGTGAAAGCAAAGGTCGAACCCGCAGGGATTGGTTAACTACAACGACTTAATTTTAAAACCTAAATTTAGTTAATTAAGAAAATGAATTTGATTTTAATTTGAATTAAACTAAGAACATAAAAATAAATCTAAACTATGAAAGCAATTTAAATAGTTGTTTTAAATAATGTTTAAGGGAACCTAGGATTGCAAATCCACCACTAGCTTTATAATAGGAATATTTATGAATTACTTTAGCTTATTACGTTGGATGATAATGGGGAATTGTAGCTACAAGCCCAATTCCTCCTACGAGAAGATAATCATGGTTCAAGCACCAACATAATCCATCTTCGGTTAGCACGAATTATCCCACACTAAACTAGGGTTGTGATATAATTCATCTAATCTAGGCATGGACTATTCGGATACTTCATAGCACAAATCAATAAAGCACCATCACATGTAAACAATCTAAACAAGCACAGCAAGAATAGATCATTGAGCACATCACAGTCAAAATAGATCTAAGACAAGAATAAATTCTGAAAGTAATGATTTAATCAATAGAAGTACGATTTATTTATAAAAATCCTCGAAACATGTGACTGTCATCCATACATAATAAAACTAAAATAAACACATAAAATACTCCCTATTAGTCGACTAGGGCTTCATTGAAACCCTAGATCTATGATCTAGCCGTCCATGGAAGTGATGGATGACAAGAGGTTGATGGAGGAGGCCATGGGAACCCTTGGTCTTCTTCTTCTTCTCGTTGCTTCCCTCCCTTCAATGGCTGGAAGTATGTATATATTTTGTGTATAGAATAATTGTCTAATGATGTGTAACCCCTTAATTGAAGTAAAATAGGATATATATAGAATTACAACAAGTTTTTGGAAGCCTTTTTAACTCGAGACGAACTGAAACTGATATATTTTACAATCTGGACGCAGTTAGGACATCTCGTTTGCACAAGAGTCTTCAGTATACTGAAATACGCAACTTTGGTTTTTACACATATCGCGCGAGCGCGACAATTGGGACTTCGCGCGCGCGGATCGCGCGAGCGATTTCTGGGTTCTCGCGCGAGCGGATCGCGCGAGCGATTCTCAGATTTTCGCGCACGCAGATCGCGCGCGCGACTTGGCTTTTTCAGCTTCTTTTCTTCTGCTTTTTCACCCTGTTTAGCCTGATATACTTGATTTCTTCCAAAACCTGTCAGAAAATAGAAAACGAAGTAAAAATATACAAAAACAGGATAAAAAAGTACTAACAAATACTCGTTAAGGTGTATAAATAGGATTTGTTCTCTCCCGATCACACCCCCAAACCTACATTTTGCTAGTCCTCGAGCAAAACTAAAATAAAAACTAACTACTAATAGAATACTACTCCATTTTCGCATGGATCACGATTGCATTTAGCTTATGCAATAAGCCTTTTAAACCTCTAGGTGTCCCTAGTCGGACGAGTGAAGTCTCGTGAAGGTTCTCATCAACAAGTCACCCACAACCATCTTTATTAACTTAAAAACTTTAAAAGTTTTATTAAAAAAAAAAACAAAAAAAACATAACATTCAATACTCCTTATTATAACACAATGATTTGAAATAGAATAATGAACAAGAAGAAACGGAATCAAACGTTCACCTACGTCCTGAAAAACAATCCCAAGTACATGAATCGTATAAATCAATAGAATTTCTCATAAAATTGCACGTGTGCGATATGGTAGTCAAATGAACACGCGCATGTCATGAACTTGGAATATAACTCGGATAACCATCTAACTATGTCTTGACTACGAATCTCACAATGTCAATTACACTCTAAAATGAAACACTCAAAAACATGTGTAATTTTTCTAATATATGGGAGCAAAGGAAATATATTTTCAAAACGATAAATGCTCACATACGACTCAAAAAAGACGCATGACACGAAAGAACAGTAGTCTCATGGATAGGATGCCAATCAATCAAAAAAAAAATTAATCATTACCATGTTTTAATCCTCCTCCCATCGTTTTCATATCCAAACCATGTTGCATAGGATCAAATAGGACTTTTTAAAGGTTGTAATGTGGCTCAAACAATGGAAAAGGATAGAAAGGATTCATTAGATAGTTTTCAGAATGGCATTGTAAGGCATGTTCGATTTCTTTCATTCGTCTCTTCTACCAACTTCATCTTTTCTTTCTCTTCATTCCTTTTTAATTTTTTTTTCTCCTTCTGTTTCTTTTTCTATATTCTTTTCCTCCTCGTTGCTTTTGAAACGAATATTCAATAAATAATAAGGCAACCACCCCAAACATCATCTTATCTTCTTTTTCTTCTCAACCACACATCGCCTTAACACCACTAAAAGTTGATCAATCTTCTAGTAATGAACTCCAAGTTGGCCAAATTGGAGCAAAAACAAGGATAATGGTAATCAAAGAAAAAGAACGGCATTTTAATGGCTCAAAGGGCGAACTAAGGAAATCTTTATCATTTATCGGTCGGCAGTAAACAAAGAGGGCCTAAAATCATATCCTATGGTTATATGGTTCTTCAATATTTACGACGGAATATTATTTAGCATGGTAACAAATATTTTAACTTGACTATCAACCAAAACAAGAATAATGAGACTAAACAACAAGTAGATGCGCTATTTCAATGAAATTCGACAAACACAAAATGTATTCATAACCCTCTAAAAAGAAAAGATAGGCTCAAAAGCTTACTGGGTTTAGTCTCCACCATGTGTTATCTAGAAATCCGAATCATATTATAGTTCATATCAAACATGTATTCAAGCGACTACGTGCATTGCATAGATTAGTGTGCAAATTTATGATATAAAACTACGATTCAAACAATACATAACTTAAAACGTTTCAACATAACTTCAGCAAATATTTAATTACATCTTCTCTTGTTTACCATTCTATAACAATCATAGTTATATAACAAGAAGTATCAAATTTATATCGCAAAAAACGTCAGTAATATCGTTGTTTATTTAAACACACTTATTGAAAAATTTTAAAATTTTGAAAAATAATGTGCATACCCCCAAACCTAAACCTTTCATTGTCCCCAATGAAACAATAAAACAAAAGAAAGAGAGTATGTAAAGAACGATAGTACCTCGATCTTGACAAGCCTAGAACAGGTGAACACAAAGGAATATGTCAATAAAGTTCAATGTTACCTGTTAATACTAGATAAACGAAAAGAAACTAACAAAATAATATTAAAATGAAACCAAAATATAAAATATAAATTTAAAAACTAATCTAAACTAAACTAAACTAGCAAATGGAAAAGAAATAAACGAAAAAGTATAAATGTAATAAGGAAAACAAAAACTAACTCGATCTAAACTGAACCAAATAAACAAAAACAGAAAATGAACACAACTAAAATAGGTAGGGAGAACGATATAGAAAACAAAAGGGAAAAACAGGAATTGGGGAAATCGCGCGCGCAGTCCGCGCGAACAGCCGTCGCGCGCGCGAATCCTAAGTTTTTTTTTTTTTTTTATCGCGCCAGCGAGCCCCCTCGCGCCCGCGAGCCCCCTCGCGCCCGCGAGCTACCTCGCGCCCGCGAGATTAGGCGCGAGAAGAACCCGAGGCATCAAATAAAGAAAAGCAAAGAAAAATGTATAAGGGGCAAACTCGCGCCAGTGGGCCGCGCGAGCGATGTCTCGCGCGAGTGGACCGCGCGCGCGAGTTGGGTTTTTTTCATTTTTTGGCTAAAATTATGTATATAATATTAAAATAAATTAATTCCACCCCCAAACCTATCCAGAATGTCCAACACAGACTCAAACAGACTCAAAAATGACCAAAAATAAGAGAAACGAACGAAATAACGCTTGGGTTGCCTCCCAAGAAGCGCTAACTTTTACGTCTTCAGCTGGACCAAGCCAGCTCAAAACTCATGGAGTTCGTAAATCAGAGTTTGTACCTCTTAAGGCGTTAGGGAGATTCTGGTGAAACGTCGAAACAAGGTCGTTATGTGTTAATTCATTTGACAACTCACCATTATCGTCAAGTCGATTTTTCACCTTCCGGGTAAATTCATCGTTAGGAGCCACGGTATTAGGATTCATCCAATCATCATCCTCTATATTATTCCCCACACTCATATTTATTACGTTCTTAGGCTCAATATTCCGTGTAACCTCACTACCCTCCACACCTAGATAATCATCGTCTTTGGGAGGTTGATCAACAGCATTAAAAATATTTAATTTTAATTTTATATTCCCGAACGACACTTTCATCACCCCTGTTCTACAATTGACACGTGCGTTGGCCGTGGCTAAGAATGGACGACCAAGAATAACAGGAGTGTAGTTTCTAGTATCTAGCACCGGTTCGGTGTCAAGGACCATAAAATCAACGGGATAGAAACATTGATCAACTTTTACTAGGACGTCTTCGACGATTCCTCTAGGTATTTTGACAGAACGATCCGCTAATTGTATAGTAGCGGCCGTAGGTTTAAGTTCACCTAGACCTAGTTGTTTATAGACATGATAGGGTAAGAGGTTAACACTAGCTCCTAAGTCAAGGAGAGCCCTATGAATGATAGTGTCACCTATGACACATGAAATCGTAGGCATATCGGGATCCTTATACTTCGGAGGAGCGTGTTGGAAAATGGAACTTACTTTTTCCGTGAGGAAGACCTTTTTAGGAGTATGACTGCGTATTTTACGCTTTTGTGTGCATAGGTCTTTTAAACATTTAGCATACGCGGGAATTTGTTTTATAGCGTCGAGGAAAGGAATATTAACTTTAACTTGTTTAAACACCTCGAGTATATCTTCCATTTTTGACCCTTTCTTGGGCAAATGTGACGGTCCCTCTACATTAGGTGAATATGGCATTCTCGGAATATGATTAGTTGGGACCGGTTCATTTTCTTTTCTATTTCGATTTACGTCCTCACCCCTCTCTTTATTAGAGTTGATATTCATATCTATCACATTCTTATTTGGAATTTCTATTACCTCTTCCTCTCGCGTAGTCAACCTAGTTGAGACGGCGTTTACTTGCTCATTCGACCCCTTAACCTCGTATTATCCCTTAGGGTTTTGAATTGTTTGACTTGGCAACGTCCCCTCGTTTCTATGACTCACTACAGTAGCTAGTTGTCCCATTTGGGATTCAAGCTTCGCAATGGATTGTATATGTGAGTGCACTATTTGTGCTTGTGCCTGTACTTGTGTTTCGATTTTATTAAGGGACGCCAACACCTTTTCCTCAAAAACATTACCCCTTGAAGGATTCGAATTAGGAGGCGGTTGTTGGTATTGATTAGGTTGAAACTGAGGTCGGTACGCATTTGGAAAATTAGTTGCCTCATTAGGATTATTAGTATTATTTTTCCACGAGAAGTTAGGATGGTTTCTCCATGATGCATCCGGATTATTATTATTCGAATTAAAATTATTTCGTGGGTATTGTTGAATAGAATTAATGTGTTGCTCCACGAATTTCAAAAATTGACTTGCCGATGGACATGAGAGTATAGAATGTGAAGGATCAGAACATAATGCACAAATTTCATGAGCGGGTGGGGCTGTCGTTTGATTCATTGTTAAGAGTCGGTTAAGTTTTTGAGATAGTTCTTTAATTTCAATTGACTGACTCGACTCAAACTTTACCTCTCTCTTAGGTTGTGAATTATATCCCTCATTACGGACAGACACCGCTTGGTGCATCGAATTCTCGCTTAATGTTTCAAATATTTTCCAGGCCTCGTCGGCGCTTTTGTGTAGGAAAGTCCCCGCACAAACGGCATCGACGGTATTCCTAACAGAGGGAATAAGCCCCTCGTAGAAGACTTGAACCAATTGCCACTTGGGAACCTGATGGTGTGGGCATGAACGTAGTAATTCTTTAAACTTTTCCCAAGTATCATAAAGCGTTTCCCCATCTTGCATCACAAAGTCTGTTATGTCTTTTCTTATCTTATTTGTACGCATAATAGGGAAAAACTTTTGTAAAAAGACGGTGTGTAAGGCTTCCCATGTTTTTATTGTGTTTGGCTCAAGTGATTGAAGCCAATACTTTGCTTTGTCTCTTAAGGAGAATGGGAAGAGCCGCAATTTTAATTCATCATTGTTTAGGTTTTGTATTTTCAAAGTAGAACATATACCCTGAAAATTCCCTAAGTGTTGGTAAGGGTCTTCATTTAGACGGCCATGAAATGATGGAAGTAGCGAGATCGTAGACGACTTTATCTCAAAGTGAGATGATGTCGCCTCCGGTAATTCGATACCGGCTTGTGGCATGTACGTCGTAGGAATAAAATAGTTTATAAGTGGAGGAGGTGGCGGTATATTAAGATTATTCATATTAGCTCCGTTGTTATTTTGGTTGTTTTCGTTATTATTTCCAGTGTCTGCCATTTTAATTGGTTCTATGTTTTTAAAGCATGGTTTCTTTAGTCTTGTAATAGTACTACGTATTTCGGACTCAAATAAAGACGTTGGTTCTGGTGTCAAATCGTCGTCTATTAAAAACCTAGCTCTAGAAGTTAAGTTTGAAGACTTGTTAAGTCTTAATGTACGTTCAAGTTCAGAGTCAAAAGGTTTTAATTCCGGTTTATTTGAACGTGTACCTAACATAAACTAAAACAAAGGAAAAGAAACTAAAACGACTAACTAAACAAAAGAAACAAATAGCAATCACGCAATTAGGGCAAAAGGCACACAACTACTATGATGCATGCAAATTATCCTGTAATGCAATGACCGCGTCAAGCCCAGCACCCCGGGTTTCCTAGCTAATGCAGTGCAATTAACCCTAAACTAATGCAAATAGTGCGTCACAGCGCCTTGACTTACAGTGGTTTAAAGTGACTTTCACAAGAAGCAGTTTATTGTATTTTGATTATATTTTTATTTGCGTATGCTCCTTTGATGTAATTAGCTGCTCCACTCGGAAACGTTGGAATTTGATGTCCTAAGAAATTACAAAAATAAAAGAAAAATTAGTAACTTAAAATAAAACGAAAAATAAGAAGACTAAAAGCTAATCTAATATTTACGAATTAACTAAACTAAGATTATAAAACTAAAGCTAGTAATGCAATCCCCGGCAACGGCGCCAAAAATTGATGTTGTCAATATCAAGATGTAAAAAGTGTTCTTTACTTTTCAAAAGATTTGTAGTGTGAAAGCAAAGGTCGAACCCACAGGGATTGGTTAACTACAACGACTTAATTTTAAAACCTAAATTTAGTTAATTAAGAAAACGAATTTGATTTTAATTTGAATTAAACTAAGAACATAAAAATAAATCTAAACTATGAAAGCAATTTAAATAGTTGTTTTAAATAATGTTTAAGGGAACCTAGGATTGCAAATCCACCACTAGCTTTATAATAGGAAAATTTATGAATTACTTTAGCTTATTACGTTGGATGATAATGGGGAATTGTAGCTACAAGCCCAATTCCTCCTACAAGAAGATAATCATGGTTCAAGCACCAACATAATCCATCTTCGGTTAGCACGAATTATTCCACACTAAACTAGGGTTGTGATATAATTCATCTAATCTAGGCATGGACTATTCGGATACTTGATAGCACAAATCAATAAAGCACCACCACATGTAAACAATCTAAACAAGCACAGCAAGAATAGATCATTGAGCACATCACAGTCAAAATAGATCTAAGACAAGAATAAATTCTGAAAGTAATGATTTAATCAATAGAAGTACAATTTATTTATAAAAATCCTCGAAACATGTGACTGTCATCCATACATAATAAAACTAAAATAAACACATAAAATACTCCCTATTAGTCGACTAGGGCTTCATTGAAACCCTAGATCTATGATCTAGCCGTCCATGGAAGTGATGGATGACAAGAGGTTGATGGAGGAGGCCATGGGAACCCTTGGTCTTCTTCTTCTTCTCCTTGCTTCCCTCCCTTCAATTGCTGGAAGTATGTGTATATTTTGTGTATAGAATAATTGTCTAATGATGTGTAACCCCTTAATTGAAGTAAAATAGGATATATATATAGAATTACAACAAGTTTTTGGAAGCCTTTTTAACTCGAGACGAATTGAAACTGATATATTTTACAATCTGGACGCAGTTAGGACATCTCGTTTGCATTGGAGTCTTCAGTATACTGAAATACGCAACTTTGGTTTTTACACATATCGCGCGAGCGGGTCGCGCGAGCGCGACAATTGGGACTTCGCGCGCGCGGATCGCGCGAGCGGATCGCGCGAGCGATTCTCGGATTTTCGCGCACGCGGATCGCGCGCGCGACTTGGCTTTTTCAGCTTCTTTTCTTCTGCTTTTTCACCCTGTTTAGCCTGATATACTTGATTTCTTCCAAAACCTGTCAGAAAATAGAAAACGAAGTAAAAATATACAAAAACAGGATAAAAAAGTACTAACAAATGCTCGTTAAGGTGTATAAATAGGATTTGTTCTCTCCCGATCAGTAGTACGTTGAAAGGTCGAGCTGCTCTGCGCCGTATGCTCCACAACCTCCCAATAAAATCGTCTGATTGACTGAGCCGCTTCATGCCTTACGCTCCATAATCAAATCAGGTAGCACGCTGAAAGATTGAGTCGCTTCACGCCTTACACTCCATAATCTCCCAATAAAATCATCTAATCGACTAAGCCGCTTCACGCCTTACGCTCCATAATCAAATCAGGTAGCACGCTGAAAGATTGAGTTGCTTCACGCCTTACACTCCATAATCTCCCAATTAAATCATCTGATCGACTGAGCCGCTTCACGCCTTACGCTCCATAATCAAATCAGGTAGCACGCTGAAAGATTGAGTTGCTTCACGCCTTACACTCCATAATCTCCCAATAAAATCATCTGTTCGACTGAGCCGCTTCACGCCTTACGCTCCATAATCAAATCAGGTAGCACGCTGAAAGATTGAGTCGCTTCACGCCTTACACTCCATAATCTCCCAATAAAATCATCTAATCGACTGAGCCACTTCACGCCTTATGCTCCATAATCAAATCAGGTAGCACGTTGGGATCGAGGATGCAATTTTTTTTCAAATGAAACATATTCAAAGCTGATTGGTTTTAATTCAAAAATTAATTCCTATCTTTCAGGAACCATTTTTCTCGGGATTATATTTCGAATCAACTTTCCTAATCCTGGAAACATTCGAATTTATATGTTCGCTTTTAATTTCTGAAATCGAAGATCAATCATATTAATGTCGGCTTAATTTTTTTCCTAACCTGGTGTCGAACCAAATCAATTTTCAAAGAATCAGAGTCAAACAAAACTCTCAGATCAAACCAATTCCCAAAGAATCAGAGTATAATAATCTCTGATCAAATCAATTCCAAAGAATCAGAGTCAAACAAAACTCTCAGATCAAACCAATTCCCAAAGAATCAGGGTATAATAATCTCCGATCAAATCAATTCCAAAGAATCAGAGCTGATCAGGCCCAAATTAAAAAAAATATATGTATATATTTTTTAAAGAATCAGAGTCAATCGGGCTCAAATTAAGTCGATTTTCAAAGAGTTGGAGCCAATCATGCTCAAGTCAAATCAATTTTCAAAAAAAATTCGAAGTCAATTAGACTCGAATCGAATACATGCTTCCGCGAATCTCGGAGTCAATCAAACTCCCAATCAGATTAAACTTCAAACATACTCCAATTTATTTAATTTTCCAAAATTGGAGGTAAATAGACTTCCATCAAAATTCAAATTTCAGAGAAATCCGGAGTTGACTAGACTCAATTTATTCTATTTACTACAAGCGGGTGTTCCTGACAGAATTTTCAACAAGTAGGGGCTAATTCCAATTTTCAAAAGGGCTTAAAAACTTATTTTTCAAATTTTGGGGGTCCTTTTGTAACGGGGGAAAAACTTTAAGGACATGGGAGCAAAATTTGGGGGTTCTTTTGTAAATAGTGAAAATTAGGAGTAAAAGGGCCACCTGGCACACGCGGCGGCACTTGGTGAGAAGGACCGGCGCTCACTGAGTGCCGGCCGGCACTTAGTGAAATGCCGGGCGGCATTCACTGAGTGCCGGCGGC
Source organism: Hydrangea macrophylla (assembly GCA_033977485.1). Lineage (NCBI taxonomy): Eukaryota > Viridiplantae > Streptophyta > Magnoliopsida > Cornales > Hydrangeaceae > Hydrangea > Hydrangea macrophylla. Next base: position 85,138,321 of record CM066987.1, on the reverse strand, counting down.
TTTCCATCGAGTGCCGGCCTGGCCAGCAGTTTGTTTTAAAACTTGGTTTCTTCTCTCTTTTTCATTCTCTCCTTTCTCTTCTCTCGGATTTCCTCTTTAGGATTTCACTCTCTCTTGATTTTCTCTCCAAGAATTACCCACAATCAAGGTATGTTCACTCTCTAACCATAAAGATTACATCTTTGCTTGATTTTGTGTTTGAAATCATGTTTCTACATGTTTTTTGATCTTCTTCCCTCAAGACTTCTCATATAAACATTGACTTCCCCCTTTTCTTGTTTGTAGATCCCTCAATGGCTAGTGGTTCATGGTCTTATGGTCCTCCAAAGAAGAAGTACAAACCCAACCCGGTTCATAACTCCTCACTCTTACTCGCCGACCCCGAGGCACATCTCTCGGCACGGGCTTTCAATCGATTGGTATACTCTAAACCCCCTTTATGCTTATGATGAGATAATGTAATGTAGTGTTATGAATGATGAGTAATGTATGCATGAATGCCTTTCCCCCCCTTTATGCTAATGCGGTGCCATGTAGTATGATACACAATGTATGCATGAATACCCTTTATGGCTCTTATGTACTTAGATGTATTCCACCTTTTATGATAACCCCCCCCCCCCCCCCTCTCTTTTTTTCGAATTGATTTTCTCGGGTAGAATGTTATGCTTGGGGCTCATTGCTTGGCATTTGGTGCTTTTGCTTATCGCCTTTATTTGGGTTCGTTAACTTTCCATGCTTATGAATTCCAATGTTCTATTCGTCCGACGCTAATGGGGGGACATCGATCCCGCGAGGCGTTCGGATGAACTACATTTTAATGAACCTGAAAATTTGCAAGACCCAGAGCTTTACTTTCTCTTATTTTCGAATCAATAAGTCGCTCAAACCCAAAAGAAATTTTCTTTTTTTTTTCAAATCAAACGAGTCGCTTAGACTCAAAGAAAATTTTCTTATTCTTATTATCAAATCAAACGAGTCGTTTAAACCCCAAAAAAAAAAAAAAAAAAAAAAATTATTATTTTCAAAACGAGTTGCTTAGACTCAAAGAAAATTTTATTTTCAAAATCAAACGAGTCGCTTAGACTCACAAGTTTTTCTTATTTTCAAATCAGACGAGTCGCTTAGACTCAAAAGAAAATTTTATTTTCAAATCAGACGAGTCGCTTAGACTCACAAGAAAACTTTCTTATTTTTATTCTTAAATCAAACGAGTCGCTCAGACATACAAGAATTTTTTTCAAATCAACGAGTCGCTCAGGCTCAAGAACTTTCTTTACTTTCGTCACCTATCTGCCTTTTACAAAGAATTTGATCACTTTATTTTCTTTCTTTCCCTTGTTTATTTTTGTTTATTTTTTATTTTTTTTTTTTTTGCAGATTCCAGAATTTGTCCTCAAGGGTCATGGGAGCATGGCTCACAGCCGGAGGTGGTACGAAGAACTCTCTGATGATGTTAGAACCTTTGTCAATAACGCTGGATTCGGGCTCTTCGCGTTGCTTTTAGAGAAGAGTACAAATGACAGGACCCATATCCAAGCCCTAGCGGAGAGATGGTGGGACACAACAAATACCTTCCACATGCCCTTTGGGGAGATGACGATGACCCCTTTGGACTTCGCCATGATCACCGGCGTTCTGTTCGGTGGCCTCCCCATTGCTCGCTACAGTGATCTCCAGACTCATCATGAGGAGATTATTGACTTACTCGGGGCGCATCCAGGAGATTTTATAGTGCCGGCAAAGTGGTTCTTGGATACTTTCAAGGGCCAGGCCTTTACGGACGATCAGATGGCTAGGGCCTTCATTATGTATGTGTTGGGTTGCTCGCTAATGAGCACAAAGGGGGATACGATCCACCTTGGGTACTTGGCTTCCCTCACAGACGTCGACCGCATCTCCCAGTATAACTGGGGGGGGGGGGGGGCAGGGCTAGCCACTCTCTACAATCATATGAGTGAGGTCTCCAGGGGAAACTCCCCTTCCACGGGAGGTACAGCTTTTTTATTATATTTCAGAAAATCTTCCTTTCTGTCCATTTTTTATTTTCTCTCTTCTCTTTTTTATTTTTTTTTGAAAAAACTGAATTTACTCTTTACTTTTCCTTTTGCAGATATGGTCTCATGAATACCTTCGCATGAGAGCTCCTCGCACTCGGGATGACGAGGCCGCTATCATGCCCCAAGGCTTAAAATGGAGGAAGGAAGCAACGGGCCGGAAGGTCGGGGCCCATGACTTTATTGGTTATAGGAACCTCCTCATCAATCTGCGCGAGGTTCATGTGGAGTGGAATCCGTGGGCAGCGGCTCTCCCAGAGGCAGGTGAAGCGATTCAAGCGGCAGTGGCCTTCTCTAGATTGAGGATCCTGATGGTGGGCGAAGCGTGCCGAGAGTGGTACCTTGGTGAGAGGATGACTAGGCAGTCTCTTGCCGCCCCAAACTTTTTTGTGCCGAGGGCTCCTCCAACTACTATGAGGAGCACGGAGACCCTGGATCACGACGACCTGGTGGCTGCTCTAGACGGGAAGAACATTGCAACCTTTCTGGACGGCCCAGATGGTTATGCGGCCTTCAGATTGAATTTCCTTATGCACAATTTTCCCCTCATGGACGTTGTACGGGTAACAAACTTTATTCACATAGAAACTTTTTCTATTTTCTGTTCTTTTATGAAATATGCAACTATTCATGTCAAAACTCTTATTTGCAGCCTGTTCCTGGGGTCGCCGAACCCCCAGCCCTTCCGCAGTGGAATTGGAGTGTTCCAATGGTTGACATGGGTCAAGAGACCATGTATCAGCTGACCCCTTACACTCAAAATGCTCCAACCATCCCTCTGCAATATGATACAGTCCCCCGGGATTATGCTGAGGAGGGTCTGTCCTATGCGCACACCGTCCAGCATTGGATCCATGGACGTGAATGGAGGGTAAATTCCTCTTTTGTCGGAAACAAAATCCTTATCACCATTATTTTTCAAAATTCAAAAGATTTTCTTATTAAAAAAAATTTTTCAAATGATCACCTATATATATATATTTTTTTTGTAATTCAAAAAGGTTTTCTCATTTCTTTCCAAAAATTCAAACGACCACCTTTTAAAAAAGGTTTTCTTATTTCTTTCTTTCTCAAGCTGATGGAGCAAGGGCTAATGCTGACCTTCAGGCCAGGGCTATGGTTTCACAATCTTCTTTTTTCTCTTTCTTCTTCTTCTTCTTCTTTTTTTTACATTACTTATTTGGTTTTATTCTCTCTTGCAGGAAGCTGAGATGGCTGCTCTGAGGAGGCAGATCCAGGAGTTCCAACTGAGCCAAGGCGGCGGTTATCAAGGGGGTGCTGGCGGCAGTGGCCAAGGCGGCGGCGGCTATCAAGGAGGTGATGGAGATGGTGGAGACGGCGGAGATGGTGGTGATGGAGGAGTTGGAGGAAATCAGACAGCTCCGCAAGCACCCAGAGGAATCCTCATCATAGACGAGGATAGCTCATCTCTCATGCTTCTTATTTCAAAACGTCCCTGCGAGGACGAGAACTTTGAATTTTCCCTTTTGATGGATTTATTTAAACGGATGGATAGCATTCATGCATGGTGGCCTGCGTGCCAATTTTGAATTTGTTTATATTCATGCTTGATTGTTTCCCTGGCTTAGCTTTAAACCTTATTCCTTTTGCTAATTTAGAACATGGATATCTTTTCTTGATTTTATTTGATGAATGGTGCAAAACAATTGATGCTGGGATGATGACTAGTGAAAATCTGTTCAAATTTTATGCAGGTTTGGGCTGATTAAGGTTACAAACTGACCCATGAGCCTTTTAAACCCTGGCCGGCACTCGGAGAGGCTGACCGACACTCACTTAATGTCGCGCGGCACTCAATGATTGCCGGCCGGCACTCAGTGGATGCTGCCACTTTACATCGAGTTCCGATCCGGGCCCTTTTTCTTTATAAGCTGTCATTTGTCCATTTTTAGGTTCATTCGAGATTTCTAGAGCCCTTTGCCTTCTTTGCACTCAAACTTTTCCTTCTATATTCTCCTCCTTTCTTCATGGCCCCCATTAGTTCTGCCATTCTATACCCATGGATGGATTCTCTTTCCGGCATCGACCGACTCAACTTTGAGTCTCACAGACTGACGGATCTTTTTGAGTTTCGCCATATGGCTTTAGACGAGGGCTTACTTCGAGCAGCTATCATGTGTTGGGACCCTTCTCTGCACGTCTTTCGGTTTGGTCATGAGGAGGTCTGTCCTCTTTTTGAGGAGTTTAGTGCTATCCTCCACACCGATCCCTATGCCGACTTGATCATTCCACCGGTTCAGGCGGGATATATCCAGGATTTATCGGCCCTTCTTGGTATTTCTCGGGGTGCTGTCAGTTCCTTTGTTCGGGATCGACACATTGATTTTGACCGCCTTTCCTCCACTTATGCACCCATTGGTGATCCTGACGATGGGAGGTATCAGGTTATCAGGCGGAGTGCCCTTTCCTTGGCGATGCTTTCCCACTTCTTATTTCAGTCTTCCACTGACATCCTGATTCCGGTCGTATGTGGCCTCCGAGAGATGCAGAGTGCCGTTATGCTTGTTCTGGGGGAGACCTTGCTGGGCTTGGATCATGCATATACCGCGGGATCGATGCTGCTTTTGGGGTCACCTCACGTTTTGCAGATTTGGCTCTTCGAGCGCTTAGGCTTCTTTGCTCGCCCTCTCCTCGGGAGACTGCTTTCCTAGGATCGCATGGGTGTCCGTTACCCTTCCCGTATAGTTACTAGCTGGCTTGCTTGGTTTCGAGGCTTGAGCTACGAGGCCATCTGCTGGATATGCCCCCGATGGTCTTATTGCTCTGTCGCGGTACGACTTCCTGGGCGCCCAGGGGTTTGGTTGCCTGGTCTGCTAGTTACCATCTTTTACATCCCCAGTCGGGTAGTCCGCCAGTTTGGCTTGCTCCAGGACGTCCCTGATGCTATTACCGCTGATTTCTCGAGGAGTTCCGCCCTACGCCCTTCTACCGTGAGGATATTCGCTGAGGCTTGGCATGATAGGGTATCGGCTCCCTTTCGGAGGACTCCAGCTTCAGTTGTCCCGACCGTAGAGTATTTGCTTGAGATCCAAACTCTGGTTAGGGAATAGCTTCTAGATAGACAAAATGAAAAGGAAAAGAGAAAAAAAAACAACAAGATTTTAAAATTTTTGACAAATTCTGCTTAACTTTTGCTGTGTTTTATTTTCTGTGATGCATTTTCCTTTTCTTTTTCTCTTCCTTCCCTTTTTTTTTTTTTGAAAGCTCTCTTTTTTTTTTTTTTTTTTTGTATTCCGAAAATGCCCTAATCATGTTGAATCAAAGTTGGCACTTCTTTAATTTCTTTGGGTTATGAACAGTTTTCCTCTCAATGTCTCTTTCAGCTTTTATTACTCTTTCATGAGTCTTGCTTAGTTTTAATCCCTCTATATAATGAATTCTTGCTTGTTTCCACATGATGCATATCTTGATAGCCAGTAGATCCAGAAATGGTTTAGGCTTTGCCTGGGTTCATTGGTTCTAGCAAACGAAGTTTGCCCCTGGTTTCGGGACTTAGATGTGGTTCTTGGGCAAACACAAGTTTGCCCCTAGTTTGGTATGGCGAAACTCGGGACATTTAACTTTGTTTGGGCTTTGTTTGGACCGAGGGCCTTGTAAGCCCGCCTACTTATCCCCGAATGGGTATCAGGTCTGCAGTAGTTCAGCTAAGGCTAGAAAGAACGTACACATTTTTTGTTATTTTGTGACCAAACCAAGCAGGTTGCCTACGTATCCCCTATAGGGAATCAGGTCAAGAGTAGTTCATCGACTCTGGAGGTTTTGAAAGACAAGGTTTCAAGCAAAATATTTTTTGAGGCGATCGAGGTTGATTGGTTGTTTAAACTCAACCCCATCCAGGTCCATGAGATAAGCAGCTCCTCTGGAGAGAAGTGTCTTGATAATGTATGGTCCGACCCAGTTAGGTTTGAATTTCCCTCGTGGGTCATAAACGGGCGCTTTAAGTTCTTTGAGGACCAGGTCGCCCTCAGCAAGCTTCCTTGGGCGAACCTTTTTGTTGAAAGCACGAGCTATCCTTTTCTGATATCCCCGAGTATGGTTTACAGCAGCCAACCTCTTTTCATCGAATAACATCAATTCCTCATATCTCCCCCGTAACCATTCCAGATCGGTTACCTCGCACTCTGCCAAAACTCTTAAAGACGGTATTTCGTCTTCCACTAGCAAAACAGCCTCCATCCTGTAGACCAATGAGTATGGTGTAGCCCCGGTTGAGGTTCTTACGGAAGTTCGATATCCCCACAAAGCGAAAGGTAGTTTTTCATGCCAATCCCTGTACGTATCTGTCATTTTCCCCAGGATTGCTTTTACATTTTTGTTTGCGGCCTCTACTGCTCCATTTGTTTGTGGTCTGTATGGTGACGACTGGTGGTGGGTAATCCTATACTTCTCTAGGAATGGAATAACCTCTCCCTGGAAATGACTCCTATGGTCAGAAATAAGCTCATTTGGCACCCCGTATCTGCAGATTATATTCTTCTGGATAAAATTCACATCTTTTGCCTTCAGAGTTGCATATGATGCCGCTTCTACCCATTTGGTAAAATAGTCTATTGCCACAATTATGTACCGGTGCCCATTTGAAGCTTTCGGAACTACTTCCCCGATGATATCAATACCCCCACACAGAGAACGGCCAAGGGGTGGTCATGCTATAGAGCTGGGAAGGTGGGGTATGCATTAAGTTTGCATGAACCTGACATTTATGGCATCTCCTAACATACTCACAGCAATCCTTATCTAAAGTCGTCCAATAGTATCCCTGCCGAATTATCTTTTTGGCCAACATGTGTCCGTTCATGTGGGGCCCACAGACTCCTTCATGTACTTCTTCCATCATTTTCCTTGCTTCCCTTCCATATAGACATTCTAAATTATAACCAGTGTAGGACTTCTTCCACAACTTTCCCGCATAGATTACAAATTGAGCTGAAAATCTACGAATTGCTTTTTTATCTTTCTCTGATGCTCCTCCGGGATATTCTCCTTTCTCAATAAAGTTCCAAACATCTATATACCATGGTATCTCAACCTCTTCCTCTTCTTCAATGGCAGCGATTGTTTCATACGAAGGTCGGGTTCTCTCTTCTATGGACAAAGGAATCATGGAGACTCCCACAGGAATTTGGATCATCGAGGCTAAGGTTGCTAGGGAATCTGCCAATTGGTTCTCCTCACGGGGAAGGTAGTAGAACGAAAATTTTCTGAATTGCACCTTCAGGCTCTCTAGGTATTCATGGTAATGTCTCAATTTCTCATGCTTTATTCTCCAGTCACCCCTCACTTGTGATATTATCAGATTAGAGTCCCCGAAAACATCGATCTTTTCCACTCTCAAAGCCAAGGCTGCTTCCATCCCAATTATACAGGCTTCATACTCTGCCGTGTTATTAGTTGAATTATACTTGAGCTTAACGGCCAACGGAGTGGGGGCCCCGCTAGGTGATATGAGGATGATCCCTACCCCGTACCCTATTTGATTAACTGCTCCATCGAAGTACATTTTCCACAGGTTCTCTTTTACTTCCATTACTTCTTCATCTGGAAACTTAAATTCTCCCCTTTCTTCAGATTCTATGGTGAGGTCGGCTAAGTACTCGGCGACGGCTCTCCCCTTGACAGATTTGGAAGTGACGTATCTAATATCAAATTCGGCTAGCATCATGGTCCATCGGGATATCCTACTGGTCAGGGCAGGCTTTTCAAAGAGGTATTTGAGTGGGTCCATTCAGGATATCAGGGTGATAGGGAAGGCTAGCATGTAATGCCTAAGGCGACGGGTACACCACACCAGGGCCCAACAAGCTTTCTCCAACGGTGAGTAATTCAACTCATATCCGGTCATCCTCTTACTCAGGTAGTATATGGCTTTTTCCACACGCCCCTCTTCTTCTTCTTGGGCCAGCATGCACCCCATCGAGTTCTCGGTTACGGATAGGTATAGCAATAAAGGTTTCCCAGGCTTAGGAGGTGATAGGACATGTAGGTTTTGAAGGTAGGTTTTGATCTTTTCAAAGGCTTTTTGGCACTGGTTATCCCATTCGAACTTTTCCCCCTTTCTCAATAATTTGAACAACGGGTCACAGGTCATGGTGAGTTTGGATATGAAGCGGCTGATGAACTGTATTCTTCCTAGGAATCCTCTCAACTCCTTTTCATTCTTTGGTGGTGGCATTTCGGTTATAGCTTGGATTTTGGTGGGGTCTACCTCAATTCCTCTCTGGGTGATCAGAAATCCTAGCAGTTTCCCAGTGGTGACCCCAAAGGCGCATTTTTGCGGATTTAGCCTCATTATGAACTTTCTCAGCCTTTCGAAAATTTTTCTTAATGCCTCCAGATGCCCTCCTCTTTCTTTAGACTTTACTATCATGTCATCCACATATACTTCTACTTCTTTATGAATCATATCATGTAGTAACGTAGTGGCAGCACTTTGGTAGGTCGCACCTGCATTTTTAAGTCCAAACGGCATAACTCTATAACAGTAAGTCCCCCAAGGTATGATAAAAGTTGTTTTCTCTCTATCCTTTGGTGCCATCAAGATCTGGTTATACCCTGAAAACCCATCCATGAAAGATAGAAGTTCATGCCCTGCGGTATTATCCACTAATACGTCGATGTGGGGTAAAGGGAAATCATCCTTAGGGCTAGCTTTGTTCAAATCTCAAAAATCCACACAAACCCTAACACGACCATCCTTTTTAGGAACCGGTACAATATTGGAAACCCATTCAGGATACTCGGTGACAATCAAGAATCCAGCCTTTAGTTGCTTTTCAACCTTCTCTTTCACTTTAAGCGCCCATTCAGGCCTCATTCGCCTCAATTTTTATTTTACGGGTTTTGAATTTGGGAAAAGGGGAATATGGTGTTGGACAATTTCTGGATCAATTCCTGGCATATCGTCATAAGACCATGCAAAGACATCTTTGAATTCTTTTAATAGATTGATTAATTCTTCGCTTTCCTCATTATTAAGAGTGGAGCCAATAGAAACATTTTGTGGATTATCTTCATTTCCCAGATTAATGGTTAAAGTGCTTTCCATGATTTTGCATGCAGGCTTATTTTCTTTTTCAATCAATTTTTGTAATTCATGAAGCATTTCATCATATTCATCACATGCATCACAGTTATTATTATACACAGTCAAGTAAGCAGAATTACTCACATTCTCATTAACTTTTTTCGGAGCAATTACAATAGACATAGAAATTGAAAGACGCCTCATTTGGGCCAATACAAACTCTGGGTGAGGGGGATACTTATTACTAGACTCAAAGACCCACTCTTTCTTGCTTTCCCCTCCCATATCAGTGATGAAGCGATCTTCCTGTTCCTCTCCCTGAGTGATCTCTTCTATTTCCACTTCCTCTGGTTTCCCTTCATACGCTGGCTTCTTCCTTTCTTTATTCCCCTTACTTTTTTCATTATCCCGGCTTTTCCCATCTTCATCCTTAATCTCTGTAGAGCTCCCCTTTTCAGTCCCCTCGCACCCTTCTTCTAGCAGGTTCTTCATTGCCGAGCCATCCAGAGTACACACCCAGTCCTGAATAATGGCAGATTTTGCAGACTATTGAAGATAAGGGTCCTCATAATCAGAGAAGTCATGCGCAAAGAAAATCTCGAATCCCGACTTCATATGCTTCTCTGCTTTATCTAACCATGGCTCTGGAAAACCGCAAAACGGAAAATCTTCCCCTTGCTTGACGAAATACCCATTAAGAGTTTTCCAGTATGGTTCCAGCGGTGCATCAGTTGCTTTCTTTTTCTTCTTCAATTCTTCCTTGGTTGGCGAGTACCCTAGCCCGTGAGTGTGGGTTTGTGTAACGATATTTGGGAATTCTGACAATCCTTGGTGTTTCTTACCTAAACCCATCCCTGGGAAGAATCCCATTTTTCTCATGATCCCGGCCACCAACGGACTGGCGTATTGATCAAAATACAATGGTAAAAACTCCTTCGGCTTCCCCTCTTCTATGACGTTAATGCACCCAAGCTTGCTTCACCCTCTTGTATCTGTACTTCTAAAATCGGAGCACTTGATGAGGCCCCAGATACATTTATCCAGCTATCCCCCAGAAGATCGCATACCTTGTTTTTCCAAATGTACTTAACTTTCTGATGGATGGTTGATGGAATGGCGCCCAAACTATCAAGCCACAGCCTTCCTAGAAGCGGGTTAAATGATGCAGGAATGTCAATGATTTGGAATTCTGTTTCCCTTTCACCGGTCCCAACAGAGAGATTTAGAAAGATGATCCCCATAACTGCCCGTAGAGTATTATCATAAGCCCTCACTTTTTGTTTCGATGGTATAAATGTGGATTCATTGAGCCCCATCCTTTTAGCTGTCCAAAAAGGGCATACATTTAATGCAGACCCGTTGTCAACGAGGCAAGCAGGTAGAGAATTTCCTAGGCACTCCACGGTAACGTGCAACGGCTTATTGTAAACAGGTCCCCCAGGAGGTAAGTTAGCTTCGGAGAAAGAAATAACGAGAGTTGGACTTCTATTGATCATGCCGACGAGATCTTCCGGAGTAACATTGATGGAGACGTCCGATTGATTGAGAGCATCGAGGACTGCTTATCTATGACGCTTGGAAGCGATTAGCAACCCCCAAATAGTGATATTTGCCTGTGTCTTCTTTATCTGTCTTAAAACTCTGTCCTCTTCTTCTTCCTCATTCAGTTTCCCTTTCCCTTTATTCATTTCCTACCCCGAGTGATCTTCCTCAAGTTCGTGTGGTTTAAAATGCCTTCCGGATCGTGTGAGGTGATTAATTCCTTCTTTGACCCAAAGTCCATCCTGTGCTTCAGCAATTTCAAACCTTCCTCCTCACTTTCATACCAAAGGCTCCTCTTTAACTTTATTGTTATTCTGACTATCGTCTCCCTTGTACCAAAGTGAATTGTCAGCTTTAGGTGCCCACCAATCTGCGTCAACAGCCCCTTCTATTTCTTTCCCTTTGCCTTCATCTACCAGCCCTTTTAGAGTGCAGATTTGTGAATCCTCCAACGTCTGATAAGCTTTTCTCGGACTTCCCAACTTAGTGATCAATGCTGATGGATCAAAAGAGCTCCCCTCATTTCCCAAGTAGTAAATTCTGGGTGGTGGCACGGCATGATGATCTGGTAGCGGATTTCTGGTAACATTTGGCGGGTTGGTGGGTGGTTCAGATATTACTTTCTTATCAATCAAATCTTGGATCTCATGTCTTAATCTTAAACACCGATCAGTTGAGTGCCCCTGCTCCTGATGGAATTTGCAACATAGATCAGATTTGAAATTTAGAGGTGGTGGATTTGGTCTTGGTCGCGGCTCCAGTAGGCGAAGATGTCCTTTTTCCAGCAGCCTATTGTAATACCCTGTATTTTCAGGTATATATATATATATATATCCCTTGTACTTTCCTTAGTCTTTGGTGAGTTTGAGTTTCCAATCGATTGACATTCTTTCCAATCGATTGACATTCATTCCAATCGATTGACATAGTTTCCCAATCGATTGCCATCAGACCGACCTGAATTCATGACGTGGCAGTTTATCAATCGATTGCCATCTTCTTCAATCGATTGCCATTCATCTCAATCGATTGACATTATTCCAATCGATTGACTACAAATATATGTTCTCAATCGATTGACTTGTGTTCCAATCGATTGACATAAGCTGAGACACATTTTCTTCTTTCCTTCAGCTTTAAACGCGTGGCACTCCCTTACCCCTATATATACTCGTTCATTTGTGGCCTTGGGCCAAGTTTGGCAGCCTTGGGAGAGAGAGATGCATACTCTCATATTTATATATATACACACACATATATATTGTATATATATATTACACACACACACACTCTCGGGTTGAGAGGAGAAGAAGAAGAGGAGGAAAAGAAGAAGAAGAAGAAGAGAGGGAAGAGAAGAGGCAGACAGAGAGACCGAGAAGGAGAGGAGAGAGATCAACCACCATAGCCGCCGCCGCGGAGCTCGGGACGCCGTCAACGGACCGCCGGGAGAGGTGAGTTTATTAACTCACTCAAAGAGGTTTGTTTTTGTGATGTTTATGTGTGTATAATAACGTGCATGAGGAGGAAAGAGGACCCCATCGTTTTCATAATAAAACCCAGCAGTTTTGAGGAAGAAGACAGAGTTCAATCGATTGACATTGGATCCAATCGATTGGATATTTTCCAATCGATTGACATGGGATTCAATCGATTGATATATCAATCGATTGACATTAAGTCCAATCGATTGACATTATTTCCAATCGATTGACATTAAGTCCAATCGATTGACTTTATTTCCAATCGATTGGGTAAGAGCAGAATGTTGTTTATCTAATGTTATATGTTATGAGCTGATTGTAATGTACCCAAGCTGCTAATGGTTGTACCATACATGATATTGGATATGTGCTTAGTCAACATGATACTACGTTAGCCTTATATGATGTTTATGTTAATGTTACAAGATGAGCTGTTTATTATTAACTGTCGATATGAGATGCTCTAATGGTTAAGTAGCTGCCATATGTTATTGTCAAACTGAATAGTAGAACGGAACACGACAGCATGCTAATAATCAGAAATGAGTAGATATGTTGAATACAGAGCAAGTGGTATTTCCTGTACTTAGTATATGAGCATTTCACAACATGTGTCAGCATGTATGGGATAGTGATGAGAAGAGGTAAGAGAATCTGATGAGAAATGGGATATTGATATGAAGAGATGAGAAGATATGATGAGAAAGGGGAACTGTGATTCATATGGAATAATGAGATAGGTGTACTTTGGATCCGTGGGATCAACGGCTGACGAGTCGGGTGGACGTGCGATGGTTAGAGTTCCTAGTGCGCCTCTCACTGTTGAAGACGTCCAGTGATGCGTATGCACTGTTGAAGACGTCCAGTGTACCGTTGAAGACGTCCGGCTAGTGCTCTAATGTATTCTCAGCTGTGTAGACGACCAGTGAGGGTATACGCATCGTTGAAGACGTTCGATGTGCCGTTCTATCGTTTACAGATAGGTGGTACCGTGTAGACGACTGGTAACCCTATCAAGGGATTTTGGGATCTATTGCCTAGTCGGGTGATTCCGATTGGCATTACTGTATCGACTAATGGTTTTCAGATTGGTATTATGGGATCGACGTATGGATATGGATGAGAATAAGAACATGGATATGGATGTGAATATGGGAATGTTTAGTATGATGATGGTTCAGTCGTGGATTCAGCGTCCCGACGTAAAGGTAGATGCATGGGTGGTTGCATGGGTTACATGCATGGATTTGGTGAATACGCGATGAGATATATATGCCATGATGTTTATCCTTGTCATTACTTAATATGATTTCTATTATTATTGATTCATGTATAGTTTAATGAGACCTCTGCTATGTCCGTGAGTGACGTCATTGATAAGAGATTAACCGCATTTTAAGATGTTGAACAATAGCGGTGAGGAGTGTTGTTTAATGTACTCACTCAGCTTTGTATTCAAAGCTGATGGCGTTTATGCCCTGGACATTCCAATGTCTAGAGCTTCGCAGGACTGGAGGCCGAAAGACTAATGTTTCGCCGGACGTGGAGCTAAAGGCTTAAAGACGAAGAAGTTCTGCTTTGTAATAGTTAGTTTTTATCTGTTCTACTGCTGTTGTTGTTGGTATAGGCTTCAGACTCTAAGCCAGCTGTTGTAATAGTTTTAGTAGACTTTTATAATTGGTACTTGGGCATTTGTTGCTTCCAAACCTTTTATATTTCCGCTGTAGCCTCTGATTATGTTAATAAGTTATGTTCTATGAATAGCATCCTCCCTATCGTGGTGTTTGTTGGTTTGATTAGATGACAATGCGGTTATTCACCCGTCATTCCCTATGGACCCATAAAGGAAATTTATTTTTCCCTATTTATGCTGCTCCGGGGCGTGACAGGATTTTTGGTATCAGAGCCCAGGGTTTTTAGTTGTTAACCGCTTGTCTTTTGTGATTAGAACCCGAGTTCTAAGATAATATCGATAGCATGAGGATTAGCTGAGATGAGATAGAACTGTTATCTTGTCACGCAGATAAGAGGTTGGAAGAATCCGTCTGAGGATGTTTCTTTGGAAGGTAGTAACTGTTGGAACCAATAAGAATTTGGATAGCTGAGTTCGCGGAGAACAGACATCGAGAGTTAGTGGAGATCCTAAATATAGAGCCGTTGGATGTTAGACGCTGATGAATTCCTGAGCGATGTCGGAACAGTCAGTATGTCCTAGAAATAGAAAGAGGATAAGGATAAGATTATCCTGTTACCTTCAGCCACATGTTAGTTGAGTGGTCTCACCTGTTAGTTGAGCAGTACTAGTAGTTTGGAACTTGAGAATAGAAATAGAATGTTTGAGATTTGACGTTACGCGTAGAGGTTGTAGTTTCGTCTTGAGCATAGATACATTTAAGCATACCTGGTAGGTAGACTGACCTCTGTGGTTAATATTATTATTTATGTGAGGTATTCGTATTACTTGATGTGATCATGTTATATAGTGGTACTATTTGTTACCGCATGCTTTTGCTTGAGCTGTAAGATAGAATGCGTCTGACCGAATAGTTTTTCATTTGTAGGTAGCAACATTGAACCCTACCAACACTCGTTATGGTTAGGACGACTCGAGGAAACCAGGGTCAGCTGAATGGAGTATCTGATATAGTACCTCCTGAGATAGATCCAACAGGAATGATTGGAGTTTTCATCCGTCGCATGGAACAAGTTATAAATCATGCAGATCGTGTCATCGGCAATGGAGCACCAGTACGACAAACAAGAGTCAAGTTGCTAAAGGAATTTCGTGCTCTTCAACCAGGAACCTTTACCGGATTAACGGGAGCATGGCAAGCTGAGCAATGGATTCGACAGATAGAATTGATATTTGAGGTACTTGGATGTACTGACGTTGAGAAAAGACAATTGGCCGTATTTCAACTGACGTTCTCAGCAGCAGATTGGTGGGACGCAGTGAAAGCTACGATAGGTGAAGAAGCTGTAGGAAGGATGACTTGGGAATCATTCAAGACTCGATTTCTAGAAAAGCACTTTCCAGAATCTGAGAAGAACAAAAGGGAAATAGAGTTCATCCAATTAGTTCAAGGTTGTTTTTCAGTGCCCGAATATACAACTCAATTCGAGAGGCTATCACGATTTGCACCGCATATGATTGATACACCAAGAAGAAAGATCAAAAGATATCATCAAGGACTAGTTCCGCATATTCGTCATATGACTATAGGACATTTAGATCAATCTTTCGAAGCTTTGGTAGAAATGGCAACGAAACTGGAAGACGACACTCAGATTAGTGAAGGACAACACTTTGATCAAAAATTTCCAGGGAACGATCAGTTTTTCATAACGGATCAGAGAGGAAGAGACAGTCAGGTTGTGTTGGCAGCCAACCAAGTTCAACAAGGAAATCCAGAGAGAAGTTATATAGGCAACCGCCAGAAGCGTAAGAGGATGGGGAACGACCAGAAAGAATCAAAACTAATGACGACTCCAACACAGCACAGAGAACGAGATATCTGCTACAATTGTGGAGTACCGGGACACCATTCCCAAGAATGCAGAACGGTAAAGAAATCTAATGGACGGGGAATACGATGTTTCAACTGTGGTAAATTTGGTCATGTCCGTAAGTTTTGTCCAGAACTAGAGATGCAACACAATGTTCCGTTGCAACAAGTACCACAAGGACAAACCTGTCGAACAAATGCTTGGTCTCAACTTAGACAAGGATGATGGACAAAAGTTTCCAAGAATGGTTATGACATCATTTGCATCCCTGTATAACATCAATTGCATCCCGATATGACATCTTTTGCATCCTTATATGACGTCAATTGCCTCCCTATCGAAAGACTACGCCGACCGTTGGTAAGTTGGACAGAGATTAGAGATAAGGAATCTCAATTTTCATTAGATGTAGCCTTGACAAGAGAGGACGAACTAGAAGATTGCGAGTATACGAGAAGAGATACGAGTAACGCAGAGACAACACCAGAATTACAAGAGTACCATAGAAGGATTCTTTTCGACACCGATTGTCTGTTGCTTTCATCCAGTCAAGAAGTTATACAATAGATCAACTCACGATATCAGTATGTAGTCCTGCCTAGCCTATTTGATTAATACGTGGAAGCAGAACGAGTATTCAATGGATTGAACGACCTCAAAGAGATGATTATATCAATAGTACGTGGGAATTTGGAGACACATGAGGAAGTTCGAATCAACAACTACGATGTTAGAGTCACAATGCTTTCAAGTCAACATATTGAAGGATGAAGGACGATAACAACACGGGAGTTAACAAGGACGCCGTGTGCAACACGAGGCTGATTAATAACGTTGACGATCGTAACGAGAAGTCCAGACATAAGAAGACAGTCAACTGATGACGCAGTAGAGACATTGTCAGCACAGTGTGAAGCATCTTCGAAACCAGAGTAGACGGCAACGCTTCGCTACTACTTAGATGAGATTAGAACACTTGATCAATAGAACCCTCACACCGTAGAGTTTGACTTGAGGAATGAATCTTGTGTGTTTGGAGACGAGCTATTTTAGTCTTGTAAGATGATTAGATTGTGCTACCTAGAACCTTTTCTCGAAATTCGACATACGAATTTCATATCCCTTAATCCTGAAGATTTGATAGTTGTCACCCTAGTATTCGTAGATCAGTGATATCTTCGTATCGTGTGTTTAGAACTTAAACCTTTGACCGCTGAAGTAATCGTTTATGTAAAACCAGGTAT
Organism: Hydrangea macrophylla; assembly: GCA_033977485.1. Lineage (NCBI taxonomy): Eukaryota > Viridiplantae > Streptophyta > Magnoliopsida > Cornales > Hydrangeaceae > Hydrangea > Hydrangea macrophylla. The sequence continues at coordinate 85,121,445 of CM066987.1, read as the reverse complement.
TGAGCATTTAGGTGGTTTATCTTTTTGGCAGTAGGTTGTTGCTTCAGATTTCGAGGACGAAATCTTTTGATGAGTGGTGGATGATGTAATACCCTGTATTTTCAGGTATATATATATCCCTTGTACTTTCCTTAGTCTTTGGTGAGTTTGAGTTTCCAATCGATTGACATTCTTTCCAATCGATTGACATTCATTCCAATCGATTGACATAGTTTCCCAATCGATTGCCATCAGACTGACCTGAATTCATGACGTGGCAGTTTATCAATCGATTGCCATCTTCTTCAATCGATTGCCATTCATCTCAATCGATTGACATTATTCCAATCGATTGACTACAAATATCTGTTCTCAATCAATTGACTTGTGTTCCAATCGATTGACATAAGCTGAGACACATTTTCTTCTTTCCTTCAGCTTTAAACGCGTGGCACTCCCTTACCCCTATATATACTCGTTCATTTGTGGCCTTGGGCCAAGTTTGGCAGCCTTGGGAGAGAGAGATGCATACTCTCATATTTATATATATACACATACATATATATTGTATATATATATTACACACACACACACTCTCGGGTTGAGAGGAGAAGAAGAAGAGGAGGAGAAGAAGAAGAAGAAGAAGAGAGGGAAGAGAAGAGGCAGACAGAGAGACCGAGAAGGAGAGGAGAGAGATCAACCACCATAGCCGCCGCCGCGGAGCTCGGGACGCCGTCAACGGACCGCCGGGAGAGGTGAGTTTATTAACTCACTCAAAGAGGTTTGTTTTTGTGATGTTTATGTGTGTATAATAACGTGCATGAGGAGGAAAGAGGACCCCATCGTTTTCATAATAAAACCCAGCAGTTTTGAGGAAGAAGACAGAGTTCAATCGATTGACATTGGATCCAATCGATTGGATATTTTCCAATCGATTGACATGGGATTCAATCGATTGATATATCAATCGATTGACATTAAGTCCAATCGATTGACATTATTTCCAATCGATTGACATTAAGTCCAATCGATTGACTTTATTTCCAATCGATTGGGTAAGAGCAGAATGTTGTTTATCTAATGTTATATGTTATGAGCTGATTGTAATGTACCCAAGCTGCTAATGGTTGTACCATACATGATATTGGATATGTGCTTAGTCAACATGATACTACGTTAGCCTTATATGATGTTTATGTTAATGTTACAAGATGAGCTGTTTATTATTAACTGTCGATATGAGATGCTCTAATGGTTAAGTAGCTGCCATATGTTATTGTCAAACTGAATAGTAGAACGGAACACGACAGCATGCTAATAATCAGAAATGAGTAGATATGTTGAATACAGAGCAAGTGGTATTTCCTGTACTTAGTATATGAGCATTTCACAACATGTGTCAGCATGTATGGGATAGTGATGAGAAGAGGTAAGAGAATCTGATGAGAAATGGGATATTGATATGAAGAGATGAGAAGATATGATGAGAAAGGGGAACTGTGATTCATATGGAATAATGAGATAGGTGTACTTTGGATCCGTGGGATCAACGGCTGACGAGTCGGGTGGACGTGGGATGGTTAGAGTTCCTAGTGCGCCTCTCACTGTTGAAGACGTCCAGTGATGCGTATGCACTGTTGAAGACGTCCAGTGTACCGTTGAAGACGTCCGGCTAGTGCTCTAATGTATTCTCAGCTGTGTAGACGACCAGTGAGGGTATACGCATCGTTGAAGACGTCCGATGTGCCGTTCTATCGTTTACAGATAGGTGGTACCGTGTAGACGACCGGTAACCCTATCAAGGGATTTTAGGATCTATTGCCTAGTCGGGTGATTCCGATTGGCATTACTGTATCGACTAATGGTTTTCAGATTGGTATTATGGGATCGACGTATGGATATGGATGAGAATAAGAACATGGATATGGATGTGAATATGGGAATGTTTAGTATGATGATGGTTCAGTCTTGGATTCAGCGTCCCGACGTAAAGGTAGATGCATGGGTGGTTGCATGGGTTACATGCATGGATTTGGTGAATACGCGATGAGATATATATGCCATGATGTTTATCCTTGTCATTACTTAATATGATTTCTGTTATTATTGATTCATGTATAGTTTAATGAGACCTCTGCTATGTCCGTGAGTGACGTCATTGATAAGAGATTAACCGCATTTTAAGATGTTTAACAATAGCGGTGAGGAGTGTTGTTTAATGTACTCACTCAGCTTTGTATTCAAAGCTGATGGCGTTTATGCCCTGGACATTCCAATGTCTAGAGCTTCGCAGGACTGGAGGCCGGAAGACTAATGTTTCGCCGGACGTGGAGCTAAAGGCTTAAAGACGAAGAAGTTCTGCTTTGTAATAGTTAGTTTTTATCTGTTCTACTGCTGTTGTTGTTGGTATAGGCTTCAGACTCTAAGCCAGTTGTTGTAATAGTTTTAGTAGACTTTTATAATTGGTACTTGGGCATTTGTTGCTTCCAAACCTTTTATATTTCCGCTGTAGCCTCTGATTATGTTAATAAGTTATGTTCTATGAATAGTATCCTCCCTATCGTGGTGTTTGTTGGTTTGATTAGATGACAATGCGGTTATTCACCCGTCATTCCCTATGGACCCATAAAGGAAATTTATTTTTCCCTATTTATGCTGCTCCGGGGCGTGACACCTATCGAGTGCCATGGATAATGATACTCCCAACTCCGAAAACCTCCTTAAAGTCTTATCCCCTCCCCTCTTTGGGTAACTTTTGGCTATATCGAACTTCTTTTCGGGTTCGCTCAGCGCGTTCACATCTGTAGGTCCTGAATGAACACCCGAATGCCCTCCTCCTGCTCCATAGTTCGGCCGTTTGTACCTGTTCACTAGCTCCTCTCTTTTGATGACCCCTTCCTGTATCGCGTCTTCGATTCTGGTTCCCACATCAAACACTTCGGCAAAGGTGTTGAGGGATTGGAACCTCATCTTCTCCTGATAGATGGGTTGGAGGTTCTTCATCAGTATTCAAATTTGCTCTTTTTCGATTGGCCTTTGTACCATTTTAGTAGCCTTTCCCCTCCATCGACTCAGATACTCAGCAAAAGATTCTTTGTTCCCCTGTCGGGTAGTCTCTAAATCTCTGATAGTAACATCCAAATCCTGGCTGTATTTGTATTGGGCCACAAATGCTTTAACCACTTCTTCCCAATTTCTAGTTTTCCCTGGTTCCAGAGTGAGGTACCAAGACAAAGCAGCCCCAGTTAACGTCTGTTGAAACAAGACTGCCATCATGATCGTGCTTAAACCGCTAGGCTGAAATGACCCTATACACATTCTGATGTGGCTACGAGGGTTCCCTGTTCCATCAAACTTATCAAACACAGGCATTTTGAATCCTGCAGGTAATACCTCACAGACCCCCTCATATAATCCTTCTAATTCCAACAAGTAAATATCAACTCCATGGGCCTTTCGGACCACCCTTTCCAACTTCTCCATTTTCTCAGTCATCATCTTGTCTTTCTCAGTCCTTTCCTTTTCTAGTTTCTCACTTTCTGTTCTCGGCGCTTCAACCCCTTCTGTTTCATCAAACCAATCTTCATCCCTGTGAGGAGGATCATTGTCTGGCGGCTGTCGTGCTAGCGCTTCTATCATGGTCATCATTCTAGTCATTTGACCCGCTTACTGTTCCACCATTGTCCTTAATTCTGCCATCTCCCTTGCATTTGCCTCTTGTGCCATCTCTTTTCTCACTAGCCTTGCAGTAGAATCTCTGTACCAGACTGTGCTCGTAGTTGATTCTATCTTTTACCTACAATCATATTTTTTCCAATTATTTAAACCCTAACAACTTTTCTCCCTTTTCACCATTATTTTATTTATCTTTCACTTTTATTATTGATTTTATTATATGCTTTCATGAATGATTCATATGCCACACGGATGCAATGCACGTGTGTGTGTGCCTATTCTATATACCAAAATAAAAGCAAATCCTAACCCTAGCACATAAGACACGTAAGCACATAAAATCCTCTTCCATGTCAAGTGCGCTAATTTATCCTTTTACTTGTGATCCTCATTACCCCTTCGATGGAAAAATTTTGAAACTCTTTTGGAAAGCATTTCTTGGATGATAAAATCTTTTGAAAACAATTCTTGAGAATTTTGGATTTTTCCTTTTGAAGGTAAAAACATTTCTCAACAAAAGATGGTTGGGTCGAAAATTTTGCTTTGGGATTTGTTTCAAAAGCATTTCTTACAATTTTCAAAATTTTTGGATTATTCTTTAACAAAAAGGTGATTGGGTCAAAATTTTGCTTTCATTAAAAACAACATTTCTTCTAAAAACAATTCCCAAGATTTTTGGATTCTTCCTTCAAGAAGGAGAATGCGAGAATATACCTCAACAAGGGGTTGACTTGGGATTTTAATCAAAAGGTGAATCCCAAAGATTTTAAAAGAGTGACTAAATACTCTGCAATGAAGAAGTCAAAAACCTATCTTCTTTCAAAGATGGATTTAAAATTCCTTAGGTAGAAGGATCACATGTTTGGATAATCACTGCACTTTTCATAAATTTGGATGCATACAAGGTCAGTGATGCTTAGCTAACATGATATAAGAAGTATAATCTTATAATAAAAAAATCTGGCATATTCCAAACTGCCGTGGGACAATGAGGAGGAATTGCTAAAAGGTGATTAAAAGATTATACATCCTACATTAAACAAGCATCGTCATCATCCCTTCCGGGCATACAAAACTTCCTAACACATAATCCTAATCAACAATTAATTTTCTAGATTGAAAGGTTCTATAGAAGCTATCATGCATAGGCCGGGTTTCGGTCAAATAAGGGACCCTTGACACACACCCGATAGGATGCTTCATATACCGACACATGGTACGAGATTAAGGGTGATCACACGGCCCCATGATGGCTTGACCGACCGGGTTGCCCCGAGGCTCCAAGGTCATAGTTCCGTGCAATCGATTGGCGAGACATGCAAAGTGCAATGCAACGGGCACACAAAAATTAATTAATTTGATTAAAAGGATGCTTTCAAGTCTAATCCTCGAGTGAACCCAAAATCAAAATTCTGGTCTGCGAAACCAGAGATTCTGGGTTCGATCCCCAGCAGAGTCGCCAGATTGTGGATATCGCAGGCTTCTTACCCACAGCTTTTCAGATTGTGGATATCGCAGGCTTCTTACCCACTTTTGTAAAACATTTTTTTTTCAAATTTCAAAGAGTCGCCACTTAATTTTTAAAAGGAAAAATTAAAAAACCATTTTAAAGCAAACTGATCTTTTGCGAAACCAAAGATAAACTGGGTCCGGGGATTATGGAATGAAAGGGGAAGGAGCCCGGCGGACTAAAACACCCCCTTTCATCCTATCTCACGATAGGCCTCTACTCAACATCCTTTTTAATCAAGTTATTAATCTAAGCATGCCCTCAATTAATACATATATAGGTATACATAACACAAGCATGTTAGAAATGGTGTAAAATTGCTAATGACAAAATATCATTCATAAGCCATATAACTCAAGTAGCAAGCAACATGATATGCAATAGAGAACTAGAAAACATACCCGGGATCCAGCCGCCAATATTAAACGTGCAATGCATGCAAGAATAAAAATCCTAAGAAAAGGTCTCTATCACACATATACACATAAGGCAAAACCTAGCTAGTCTAAGGTGTCGCACATGGAGTTGAAAGTCAATTTAAATCAAAGTATAGAATTGAACTAGAGAAGAGTTGAGAAATCATACCTCAAATGCACTACAAAACAAAGGTTAGTATACATGCCTTAGACAAGATATAATATCAAAAAGTAATTAATCCTAAGTCATGTTCAATTAGATACAACTTAGACAAGAGATAAGTCCTACTTATGAATATTAACATGTATGAATGGATGCATGAACATGTATAAGGAAGAGATGTGAATTTATTCACTAATTTGGATCACTTAGCCTTTGGATTTAAGCTAAATTTTCATTATTCAAAACATGATTTGGGTTCCAAGACATTAGGAAACCATTTAAGTTGAAATAAATAAGATTAGAAAAAAAACAGGAGCAGTTTTTTATGAATTACAGAGAGCAGACCAGACTTTCAAAGCTAGAAAAACCATAGTTCCAACGGTTAGATCTTAATGCTTTTTGGATATGATATGCCTCTATGAGTCTAGTTTCTATCCCAAAAAGAAAATCAAGGTTTGAACGGTTAGATCTCCGGGAATTAAACAAACACTAGACATCACTCAGGGACTTACAACTCTCTGTCCAGAGATCTTGTATGATTTTTTAAAAATAGCAAACAAATCTGAATTGCTTCATTCTTTTTAGGGAACCTTCCTAACACATTAAGGTTCTTAGAAAAAATTAAAATTATTAAAGGTCATGAAAACTTGGTTAGGGTTCTGATCTATCAATTTTAAAATCGTGTTGCTGTTCTGAAACTATTCTGAAATTCTGGACAGATTGTGATCAAACCACTTAAAAAATGAAATCCCACCAAAACAAAAATTGCAGTGGTAAAACATCGTGTTATTGACGCTCTCCCGTTGGTTTCATTCAATTCCAACGGTCTGATTTCGAACTAAAAATCTTTGATCGAAAATAGTTTGTGAACCCACTGTTTTCATTTTGCTAGTTCAACTTTGTTGATTGGCCTCAACTATTAGATCATAATGTTGGGCTTAAACCAAATCATTTCTTCTACCGTTTGATGGTCATTGAAGACTGAGGACCTCTTTATACTTATGGACTTTTAATGAAGTATGAAATGGACTTCACAAAATCCCAAACAATGAACTCAAACTTATGGACCAAAACTTGAGTTCAAATCATTACTCCTACCACTTGGTGGTCATTGGAGGCTAAAGACACACATACATGTAGGTTTTGGATGAAGTATGAAGAACTTTCAAAAACCCAAGGAAGAGGTTAGTCTAAGCCATAGAGATGGTCTTAAACTTAAAATATTTCTCCTACCATTTGATGGTCATTGGAGACTAAAGGAAAACAAATCCACTCTAATCTCCGTGGAATATAGTATGAATTCCATAAGATACATAGTAAAGAGATCCTAGTAAGAATACCCAAGGTTTTACTCAATCTAATAGACTTTTAAACATTCAAGTTCCATAGATTTCATCAAACTATGAAAGCTTACACTCAAATCCTCTCCCAAACATATGGTCCTTGAGGAGATCATAACCACGAAATCATACTCTCCTCCCAAATTAATGGTCCTTGGAGATTAAATGAGACTATGATATACATAAACCTCTATGGAACATGGAGTGAATTCCATAAGATTCATAGTGAGATCCCCTAGCCATGAGTTAATACTAGTATCTCACCAACTATGTGTAGATATGACCCTGATCAACCTTAAACTCCATATGAATCACAAGGTTATAGGAGAATAAGGAATCAAATTCAAAGAGCTTCAATGAGATATGGAAGATCTCATGAACCTTATGAATGAAATAGAAATAAAGGAAATCAAAGTTTTATTTAGGAACACAAATTCTTCAAAACTAATTTATCTCAAACCCAAGGCATTAATTAGATCCAAATTAATGAAATGTTATGAGATTCAATCACAAGTTCTTGGTGGTGTGTGATGAAATGGGATAAGAAGAGAGGTTTTGAAAATGTGAAAAGTTCCTAGATCTAAGAACTTGTGATTGAATTATCCTAACTCTACTAAGGATTAAGAGGTTACCTCTATGACCTCAAAGAATTCTTCAATTTCTTGTGAAGCTCCTCCGGGATATTCAAATTCTTCTCAAAGTTCTTCAAATTCTTCAAGAAATTCTTCTCTTCTTCTCAATTCTCTTTATGATTCTTATCTCTTTCTCTCTCTAAAACTCAAGTATATCTCTTGTATACGTATGTATATTGATTCAAAAGTTCAAGTCCCCTTAAAATGAAGATGAAGATTTGTTTATATAGGCCATCATCTCAAGGATAAATGGGTAAATTCGGGTGGAGACCCATGTGCAAAGATTTCTTCTAGAACATGTGAGAAAAGCAGTCCGTTACAGCCAGCGGCACTCGACGGCTCTCGGCGGCACTCGCTGAGTGCCGGGCGGCAAACAGAGAGTGCCGGCACGGCACTCACTGAGTGCCGCCGCGTTTGCCGCGTACCGGGACTAACTGAATTTTGTCCTTCTTTTTAAATTTTCAAAAGATATGTTGATGTAAACTAAAATTTTAATCTATATATATCTATATTTGTACTAAGATCCCCCATGTGCATGGTATCACCCATGTGCATGGTATATACTTAAATATACTATTTTCTTTTTTGTATTTTCTCCTTTTTCAAAATCTTTTTCATTTATTTTGTCCTCCTATTTTCTTCTAAAGAAACTTTTTTTTTGATTTTGTTTATTATCCCCCTTTTTTTATAAAAAAAAAAAAAAAAACAGGTTCCCAGACTGGGTTTCTCACACGTTCTTCATTATTCGAGTTTCTCCCCGAATGCCCAAATCCTCTCCTCTTTTATTTTCAATTTTGCAATTTTAACTTGAAGAACATCTAGAAGATTTTGAATTTCTTGGAAAATCTTCAAACGTCATGGTCATCATCACCATCGGTCTTTGAGAGGTAACCAATCCCTAGATTTGACGTTTGGTCAAAATTGGGGTGTCTACAGCCCCTCTTTTACAAATCGCAGATTATTGCAATTTCAAAATGCGATCTGTTCTTTATATGTGGCCCGAATTTGATGATTCGAAGTCCAGGGACCCTGTATAAACATGCTCTTCACAATTGTTGGACTTTATGCAAGTTTTCTATACTTTTTTTTTGGATGAGCAAAAATCAAGTGTCTATAAGATCCACTCGAATCTCTCTAGATCCAGAAGCAGAGGTTCAATAGCCCTCACAAGCTCTCTCTCGAACGCCGCCCTCGTTTCACCACCTCTACCTCTATCGGCGACACCCAAGGACCACCGCTAGTCTGATTATGGTAAGCTGCACTCTCTTTTTCCTCTCTCTTTCTCTCTGATTATGGTAAACTGCACTCTCTTTATCCTCTCTCTTTCTCTCTCTCTCTCTCTCTCTTTGGGTATGTGTTTTTAATCTTTGAATCTTTTCTCTCTTTCTCTCTGAATTTGAGTTGGGGTTTGATTTGAGGTTTCTTTTTTGATTTGGGACTTGTGCATCGATTTGGTTGTGGGTTTGATATATAATCTATACATGTATCTATATCATTTGGGTATCTGTTTTATTCACTTTGAATGGTAGAAAATCGAAGCTGAACCAAATCAAACCGATATTGGATCAACCAGTTTGGTTCAGTTTTCTAGATGTTCGGCCTATTTCGGCTCCAGATGTACAGAAAACCGATTGGTCGGTTCGATGCATTCCTTCTAAAAACCAACCGAACCAAACCGATTTCTGTTAGTAGTATGCCCTAAAAGCCAATTAGATTGGAGTAGTATTTTAGGAATATTACAATATAATAATAGTTTCATACTAATAAAGGGCAAGTTTATTATTTATCATTATTGTTGTTTAACTTTGACATGATAAGTCCATAGAATTAAAGTTGAGAAGGTATGTACTTAAAGAGTTAAGGAACAAGACCATATACTTCTCAGTTGATTTATTCTAGAATTGTTCTTAGTCATAGGATTATTAAATTGGGCATTTGATAGTCCGGTTAGACTAACATGTGCCATGTTTATCTTATTTGATAAAATATGACTAGTCTTAAGTCATCAGTGTGGGGACACTGGAACAGACATATGGGTGCATGTTATAGAACAAGTTCATTGAACGTGATCAACAATTAAGAACATCTAAATGGAGTTTTACTTATCTATCAATGGATTGTTCTTAGTTATAATGGTACAAGTAATCCTTAGACCTGAGACATTGCTGTTGTCTTGTGTATGAGTTATTATGCTTTAATGCATAGTGTTTATGTTTTAATTAAAGGCATATTCATGAATTGTTGAGTATAGTAAGTCATACATGGAGACATGTGAATGTACAATAAGGAATCTATCACTCTCAAGTGAGGGAGTGAATGTCCTATGTGATCTTCTATGATATATCTCAAGTAAAGCTCCCTGTCTAGGTAGGGTGAGAATTAGAAAGAGTTTTCTAATTTCATCAGATGTAGAGAAATATCAATTAGTTCAAGAACATATAATTAAATCTGGGTTTGATAATATGTCCATTACCCAAGAGATTTAATTGGGACATTGTTTGATAGAAGGATTGAATTGTACGGTAACTATTAACGGAAAGGTTCTCTATTTTTCAGACTGTCTGGGGTATGTCATGATACACTGCTAGGTGTCACTCATGACTAGTGGAAGCCCGGAAATAATAAATATTAATATTAATTATTTCTATAAGGGAGAATTAGAAGATGTTCTAATTTAAATTATTTAGAAAGGGTTCTAATTGTAATACTTTAGAGTGTTAGTGCCTACTACCAGATTAGTATGAACCTAAGAGGTCACACACAAGAGGGCAATGTATAATTAGAAGAAGTTGTGAGGGTCTACTTGATATTAAGTTGTTAATATGGAAGTAGTATAATAATACTATTAGTTTATATTTGATTTAAGAAAGTCTTTCAATCAAATATAGTTTCCTAATTAAATTAGGAAAGGGTCTTATAGTATTGTTATATATATGATGTATGGGAAACAAAAAGTCATGCTAGCACATATAATATTTTTCCAAAAACTTCCGACCCCATTACATCCCTACGGTCAAGAGTTTTTGATCTATTCACTTTTTGTCTTCTTCACTTTATTGGAGGAGGAAAAGTTTTCTTCTAGTGTGCATTGCTCGTGTGGATACTTTTAGAGATCGGACGCTTGGACGATTTGGTGAACTATTCGTGGGACGAAAGGGAATTGATATTTTGTAAAGCACGCTTCAAGGGTAACTATTTGATTAACCCCCTATGGATGTTGTATGTATTTTGTATATATCATAGACTTGATCATGGGTTTAGGAAACCATTAAATTTTTGTTTTCCGCTGCGTGAACCTTTAAGAGTTACACATGGTTTTCTTTCAATTTCACCCCTAGGCAGAAGTGATGGAAGAAGCCTAAATTTTTCAAGACAATATTTAAGATAGAGACAGTATCACATAGCACAATATATTTATCAAAGATTCTCTAAAGACGGCCACCTCTCTTTATTAAAGGGAGGACCTTTGTTTTGACCGTCAGATTGTGTTTAAAAACTGTGAAATGACAAAACTGCCATTAATGAAAACACAATCCGACGGCTAAAACAGAAGTCCTCTCTTTATTAAAGAGAGGGCGCCCTCTTTAGAGCCTGACTGTATATATATATCTATTACTATATATAATAGTGGAGAGTTCAAGCATAAAAAAATGTAGGAGTGACATGTGGTAGTATTTATGTAGCTATTTTATTTTAAGGGAGTATTTATGTATCTATATTTATGTACACATCATTGCACTGATGATATATATATGTAGTTTTATATATCCACATAGAACTAATACATATCTAGAAAAATGTGGGAGTGACACGTAGCAGTATTTATCTACCTATTTTTTTTTAGGGAGTATTTTTGTACCTATATATGTACACACCATTACACTGATGATATATATTTTATGTGGTTTTATATATCCACATCGAGCTGATATATATCTATCCTAACTCCAATAGTTTAGGAACCAAAAAGGCTTGAGGTGCTCATTTACTTTTTTGCATTTCTCTTCTCTCTTCTCTCTCTTTCTCTGTCTATCCAATGGCTTGAGGCATTAATTTTTTATTTTACAGTAAATAAGCTTATCGTGACCGAAAAAAGTAAATAAGCTTATCTACGCTTTCAAGTTTTGTTAGTGAGATCATGAGCAAGAGAAATTTTTAGTTAACTCAAGGTAACCCGGGGTGTGCTGATATGGTATTCTGTGACCAATGGGAGTTGGTTATTAGGTGGGATCACATCCATACATACAGGGGCAGAATTAGGAATTTGTATTTGGTGAGATGGGACGATTAATTAGTTAGGCTACCCAAGGGGGTCACACGAGGGTTTGGGGCCGCCCCTTCGAGGTGAATTTTTTTAGATCTATTTATATATGTTTTCCAGTATAATTTTATTTTGTATTTGAAATATTAAAATTTACTATTTGAGGTTGTTGTTTGTAAAAGTAGATTGTAATTCTGTGGTTTATAGTTTATGACTATGAATGACTGTTCTAATAGTATATAGATATGGACCATTTTATAAAGATTAAAAATTTAGAATGGCCAATGTGTAGTTTTCATTTTTGGGTGAGAATCTATTCACAAGTTTGGGGGGTCCAAATATGAAAATTTTAAAAATATCAAGGTAAAAATCAAATTTTACTAAAATCTTGGGGGACCATAGCCCCCCTATGCACTCACTATCTTTCCACCACTGTATAAATATAGTAGGTCTCATTACAGGTTCCAAGATGTGAGTCTCACCCAAATAATATGTTATCATTAATTGGTTCCAGCCTTGCAAGATACAATGTCTCATGTGGTAGCAGGAAGCACCTTAAAATTTCTCCACGAGCTTAAGGATTTTAATCCTGTCTTCTAAGAACTGCTGATCAGGCCGCAAGTCAACAAAATTTTGAAAACACGTAGTAATTTCATTTGTGATGATTTTCTCACAATTTTGTCCTTAAACTCAATAATCGTTTATCATTTACGTTCAAGTGGCCGTATTTATGATAATAGTTAAAGAACAATCAAGCCAAACCCAAACTGTAGGAGGTTGACCCATGAGGAGACAGTGTGATTTTTTGTTGAATATCTCATGATATGAATATTCAATACCACTATTCTATGCTCAATTAGACAAACTATCTACTCGCGCATTGCACGGGATAAATGCTAGTATATATATATATATAAAATCAGAAGCCTTTGCTTCTGTCACATGTCATTTTCTATGAAAAAAAGCTTATATTTTTTTTTGCAGGAAAATGTATATATATGTATATGGGGTAAAATGTATTTTGCACTCTCAAACTATACCCTATTTGGCACTTTGATCCCTAAACAAAATATTTTTTTTTCTCGTATTTTGGTCCCTCAACTAACATTTTGTGGCAGTTTGCCCCCTCCATCACTTTTAGTGGTGGAAAAATTCACTTTTACTGATACCAAAAGTGACGCTAAAAGTGACAAAGGGGGCAAACTGCCACTAAATGTTAGTTGAGGGACCAAAATGAGAAAAAAAATTTATTTAGGGACCAAAGTGGCAAACAAGGTATAATTTGAGGGTGCAAAATGCATTTAACCCATATATACACACACACACACACACATATTCAATTTGAAAAAGTCTATTTTCAAATTAGGAAGCTATTGATATTCATCCCATTAATTTACGAGTAATATTTGGGGCACTAACAAAATCCACTAACACTTACTAACACACTCTATCTCTCTCCTAGTGGCACTGTGGGGTCCGCTGCGGTCCCCACAGTGCCACTAGGAGAGAGATAGAGTGTGTTGGTAAGTGTTAGTGAATTTTGTTAGTGCCCCTAGCATTGCCCTTAATTTACAAGTGAATATTGACCAACCATTCTGTGAATATTGACCAACCTTTATTCTCCAACAAAGTATTTATACCATCCCATTAATTTAGAACATGTGGATATTAACCACAAGCACAATTTTAGAAGTCTAGCTTATTTTTCGGAGAAAAACAAGTCTTTTAGTATTCATGTTGGAACGTACTATTTTTTCTATATATGTATACGGATATATATGTGAGATTTAAAATTTATAACTGAAAATTCAAACTTTACTTAAATAGATATAGAGCTCAAATTATATATAGATTTAACACCCCACCACACGCTCCCCCCCCCCCCCCCCCCTGCCTATGGTTAGAACCTAATTTCCTATTGGGGTTATTTAAATAAAAATAATTCTCAGAAGGTGCCACGTGGTAGAAGCAAAAGCTTCTACTTTCATATATATATATATATCTACCTAATTTTCTCTCTGCACCATCTTTTAATGAGTATTTTTCATTACAATTATATCCCTGTGCAAAATGACATTCAGGGACAAATTATTAATATATGTATTAAAAATGTTTCTCTCTACACCCCACCTACCTCAACAAAGATTTGTATTTACATAGTTTAATAATACATACATATATATATGTATATATGTACATACATAAATATATGCATGATATATATATATGATAAAGTTTTCTATGCATACTTGAACACACACATATATGTGTATATATATCACCACGTAATACACATCTAAACCATCGCGTATTCACCGGCTAGATCACAGTATAGATTTGTTTCATCTCGTTCCTAGTCTAGGATTGCAAAATAGGATTTTTGACTGGAGATGGTTTACATGTGTGGCAATCAATTGGTTCTGAATGGGCAACTAAGGAAATCCTTTTCGTACTTCTAATAAAAGAATAGAAACTCTGTAATACCCCATATCTTATTTTTTGCATTTTTCAATAATAAAAATACCAGTTTTGGAATTTTTAAATGTGTAACTTTTACCTGTGTGTGTGCATCATCGTGTGAGCTCAACACACAAGATAATTCTTGTGATGAACTTGGGCCCAAAGTAATCAAATTGTTGCACAGTGTGTATGCGCACGCATTGCAGTGAGTGTGTGCGTGTGTATTATTGAGTGTGTGTGTGTGTGGTGTGTGTGTGTTGTGGCCCCAAGCAATGGGAATCTATATATACACACACCTCTCTCATTCTCTCCTCAAAAAATTCTCTCTGTCTCTCTGGATCTCTCTCTTTCTCTCTCTCTCTCTCACAGCTTATATACACACACACATATATATATATATATAAGAAGGAGAAATTGAAAAGCTAGCTTGGATAATCTCTATTTCATTCAAAACAACTCAGCTATAAATTCGGTAAAAAATTCTGGTATATATACGTATATATACATATATTTTTGTATATAAGCTTTGGGGTCCAAAAATAGCGATACAAAAATGTTGTCGAAAACTCATTTTTTTTTTTAAATGAAAAATGAAAGATATTGACCCCAAGAGGCTATGTTTCAAGTTTCGTGTGATAATTCGTAACGGTTGCGACGAACGAATCGTTTGAAATTTTGAAAACTAATTAAAACTTTTATTTTCCATATAAAGGGTGTACTTTGAACTGTATGGTGTTGTACCTTAGGATGTTTAGGTATGAGGACAACTAAAGCGAAGCTTGGGAATGAGTCCTAGTGAATTTCATAATTTAATGTAGGCATCAGATTGTGTACAATATGCTCTCAATCTTCGGAGTATTTCTTTCGTATCCCTGTTTGTATTCTCTTTGAAATATATGTTGATGCTTTGGCTCGCATATAATATGTTGATGTCTTTTATGGACTCTACAATTTTTCTGGAATATTTTATTATTCTAGAATTGTTGTTGTTATTGGCTAAATGCCTTGGAACTGATTGGGTACATGAGCAAGGTGCACCTCCAAGAACCAAGAACTCTGGGGCCAGTAATGTTCTAGGGACCAGGTCCGGGGTCAGGTGAGGGTGGCTTTGCCTATGTTACCAAGAGGAATCTGGGATGATGCCCTTCGGGGTAATCCGTTCATTTTTGGGATAGTTTGCCTTAGAGGTAAACGGTTAATTTCTGGGGGGGGGGGGGGGGGGGGGGGGGGGGGGGGGGGGTTCTATATTTATTGTGAACCTGTCAATTTTGTAAATTCACATTTTTGTCGTTGAATGTTGAGCTACTTTTATTCTATCATATTGTATACTTCACGATTTGGTTTTTAGATGCAGGGAACTCCGATAGCGGCAGATATTGAAGAAATGTAATAAAGTCAAATTTGAAGCACTGTTAGGAGTACCGCAAGGGTTGGGGTTATATGGGTTTTACTTTTTGTAAGCAAATGAGAAATATTCCAAATGTAATTTTTGTTTTAAATTCTTTGGAAAGATTGATTAATTTATTTAATTCTGCTTTAACCTCTGCCGCCGAGATTCAGGGCGGAACGGGGCATTACAAACTCCATGAGTGCTACAATCGAAACAGAGAAGACATGGATTGCAATCCATCTTGTTAATTTTCATAATCAGGGATGAATATTTTGTTGGTAGGAATACTGTATAATCTTATATTTTCTTTGTAATGGAGTAGAAGGAGAGGATGGTGGGTGTACAGAGTAACAAGAAATGATATGAGTTTTTAGGGTAAGGGTTATTTTGGGGATACATGGTGGGTGTGAAGAGTAAATTATTTTAAGTTGAATTTTAGTGGTGGGTGTAGAGAGTAGGTAGGTGTGGAGAGTAAATCAAGTGGGTGCTAATAGAATTTCCCTACATATATATTATATATGTAAGATTAGACTAGCCTTTGTACCTGTGTGATGCATAGGAGATTATATTCATGACTTAGTTTTTTATGAAGTAAAATAAGCAAATTTTTAAAAATATAGAATCTTTTGCAAACAAATATGATTAAGCTAAATTAATTTGGATTTGAAATTTTTTTGGTGAGATTCTAATTTTTTTTAAAAAAATAATAATAATAAAATCAATGACTAATATGCATTCTGACTAATCATTCATATGTAATGTTAAATCGATTTTTGCTAAAATCTTTTTTTTAATCAATATGTAGAGTATTAGTCATCATAAGCAAGCTATGAATGATCATAAGCAATTGGTTGAATCTTGAATCATAATTTCAAAACATCCAATTTACAAATTCGAAGAAAATGTGAAAATGTGCTAAATAAATATACTAAGTACTTCATTTAGCTAGTATGAAGTGTCTGCAAGAGATACCATTTTCTCGTATCTTCAAAAACATTTAGACATCAAGATTTTTACCCACATCATACTAATCTTCCAAATGTAACAATCTTAACAATAATGATCATCATCAAACATTGTAAACTTATACATATATATATGTATGAAACTGGAAGTTCTTAGTTTTGCCACGTGGCATTTCATATGAGTTTTTGATATTTTAATTTAGTATTTTCATATATATATATATCTATATTATATCCCACAATAATTTCTTGGACAAAATAGGGGCTCTTATAACTAGAGCCCTTTGATCATGATCAAGTGGCATACAGCTCACTCATACAAACTTTCATTCTCCCTCAATCACACCCTATGCACTCTCCCTCAATCACACCCCACACGCCCCTCTCTTTCTATCCCCACCAGTTCTCTCTCTCACTCTCATTTTGAATTTCAAAAGAAAAAAAATTCGGCACCTCTCACCCTCCCTCACTCACAGCACCCCTCACCCTCCCTCACAGCACCTATCTCTCTCTCCCTCGCGCTCTCTCTCACCTCAAACGGTTAGTCCCCTCTCTCTCTCTCGCATTTTAGGAACCCATGCATTTTGGTTTTAGGTGCTCCTCCTTTCAATCTGCGTTGGGTAATGCATTTTAGATTTTGGGGTTTCAAAACCAATCTTATTTTTGATTTTGGGTAAGTGATTAATTTGGGAGAAATCAAAGTTTGCTGAATGCTTAGAAAAAGGAGCTCAGCATTTTTTTTTATCAATTCGGGTGGTAAAGAAAAGGAAAAGTGATGTGATTTGGGTAACATAGTCTCTATCAATTTTTTTTTTCTTCTTTACTTGGTGTTGATTGGTAAGAAATTTTCAAAGTTTGCTTAGAAAAAGGAGTTCAGCATTTTTGTTCTTATATTTGGGAGAAATCAAAGTTTGCTGAATGCTTAGAAAAAGGAGTTCAGCATTTTTGTTCTTATAATTTTATCAATTCGGGTGGTAAAGAAAAGGAAAAGTTGTGGCCTTTATAGTCTCTATCAATTTTTTTTTCTTCTATGTTGTGGCCTTTATACTCACCAGGGTTTTCCTTTTGCCCTGTTCACTGCATGTGCAGAACTCACTCCACTTAGAAAAAGGAGTTACTTAGAAAAAGGAGTTATTTGATAGTCATATCTACTTTTTTTTTCAGCTACCAAATAGAGCTCTGTGACTTAAAGGCTAGGACTGACCCGTAGTGCATAACTAAGTGGAAAATAATGCTTATGTAGTTTTTAGTTTGAATTTTCTTGGTTAATTATGTCATTATTGTCTTTATATTATTTTTTTGGATCAGAATTTCATTATTGTTTCAAGTGTGATATATCAACTTTTTGGTTTCAACTTAGTTCATTCTCAAATGGAAGATCTGTTGCTAGCTACCAGAGGATATGTTTTTGTCCATATTGACATGAAATTTGATTTGGATAATATGCTATCAGCTGTAAGAATTGCGGGGAAAAAGTTTACGTTTTACTCCTCTCCCTCAACTGTTTTTATTAGCTGCTATATATTTTCTAAGTTGATATTAACTGTTTTTATTTTTAATTTGTTTGAAGTTCAGTTAGTCCTAGCTTGCAGTTACTTGCCGTGCTAATAGCTGTGTAAGCATCTTCTTTAAAATTTATAACCATGCTTATAGCTTTTGCTTCTTTTGCCACAAGTACCTTATCAAGATATTTCTAAGGTATGATTAAAACAAATTAGTCTCGACCTGATGTGTTCATTGATTGTTTAATATTCTTTGTTAATACATGGTGTTCTTTAAGCTCTATTACTTAGCGATAGTGGATGTAAAGTACACCAATGTAAATTGGTATTTGTGAGAACACTTAGGATGGTTTTTAGTATCTATGTACAGAATTTGGTGAAAATGCATTGATCTTTTTTATAACTGAAGCATTTTAGTTTTAATATCTACTAATCAAATTTTGAAACAATGGTATGTTGACATAGAAAGGGTTGTTTAAGCAATTGAATTTGCAGTACTGGAAATAGTTTTTTTATTTTATTTTATTCAATTGAATTTTCGGCTCATTCATATAATGGTGAAGATTTGGTGTTCTTTCAAATGTTGATGAATTGGAGAGATTGAATACATGTTTTCTTTTTTGTTGTGCCTATCGGCACGCGCAATTGCATAGGAGCCAGTGAATGTGAATAACTCTTGAAATGGTTCTTTTGGCATGTCGATAGAGGTGGTGAGCCTCTTTGTCTCTCTCTCTCTCTCTCTCTCTCTCTCTCTCTCTCCCAAACACACACACACACCCACAACTTGAGAAGTAGAGCAAGGGTTAGGGCACAAATCTATAGTAGGTATGAGGTTGCGTCAAAAACTTTACATTATTGTTGTGATTCTTCTTCTACTGTTTCTGATTTCTTCGTCATCAAGGGCTTTAAAGCTGCTAAGTGGTATAGTTTCTCGAAACTGGATCTTTTTCTTAGTAACTCTTTATTGTGGCTCATATTTAAGTTCTTTTTCTCATTTAGGAATAATGCTACAGGCAAACTTAGTAACTCCTTAGTAAAAAAATGCTACAACATAGAGTGAGTAAAAAATGCTACAACATAGACTTAGTAACTCCTTATTTCTAACTCCAAGTCGTGTAAGCATTTCTTCGTCTCTTCGTACAGAGGTGCAAATGTTATCACTTAGTACAGTCTCTTCTTTTTTGGAGAATCAGTTTATTGAGCTTTAATTCTAACGTACAGTCTTGATATTTAGTTATGAATCAGTTTTGTTGTTTTGCTTTTGCTCTGCACTGGTTTTCATCGTCTATCTGTTTATCAATCCCTAACTCCTCTTTCTCTCTCTTCACTCTCGACATTCTTTCTCGCTTCACTCATCGGCAACCATACCTTCTTTAAATATACTTTCTTTTAATTTGCTAGGGAACCTAAACTATTTTGTTTTCTTTTTTGGTTATCTGGTAGGGAGAAGTTGGGTCGACGAACATACAAAAGCCCTAATTGGTATCTCTATCCTACCTTTCTTAATTGTTTTATGCTTTACTCTATAATTGATTGAATGAATACACTTTTAAATGTCAGCATAGATATTGGCACCAGCACCATTTTAATTTTTTTTTCTTTAATCACTTTTTCACTTGGTTATCTTTCTTTCTTAGGCCATCTCCAAACGTTACTTAAATATTAATCTAGAACAATTCTCGGGACAAAAAAGGGGCTCTTATAACTACACCCCTTTGATCTTGATCAAGTGATCCACAACTCCTTCACACAACTTCTCCCTTATATACATTCCATGCATGCCTCACTATCTGTCCAAGCACGCAATGTTTGTGGAGCATCACACTCCTCTCTCTCTCTCTCTCTCTCTCTCTCTCTCTCTCTCTCTCTCTCACACACACACACACACACACACACATACTTCCTTTTTTTTTGTGTGTGTGTGTGTGTGTTTTGAGTTTTTCTTGGGACAGTTAGTGGAAATGACTAATGCACAATATTTTTTAATAGTAAGGACAACTTAGATCTATCAATAAGTCCTCCCCCTATTTCTTAAACTAAAATGCTTTCATCTTTATCATCTAACCACCATTAATACGTTGCTAATTTGGCATAAGTGTCTTCTTCCTTCCAAGTAGGAAGGTGCCCTTTTGGAGGAGTTTTTTTTGGGTTTTGAATTATAACCTATAACACTCCAAATAAGCGTGGCTTACTTCTTTTGATCTTCATCAAGTGGTCCTAATCCTCCCACAACTCATTCACACAAACACTCCCTCTCCCGTAATACACTCTCTCCCAAACTCACTTAATTACGCATCACTCCCAAAACTTATTTCATTTTTTACTCCCTGTTATCACACCAAAAACCCCTGCTCTTTCCCTCTTCCTACCCTCTCTCCCTCTCTCTGTGTCTCTATGTTTCCCTCTATCGCCACTGCCGACCGCACCCCCTATCGACTGTCTCTCTCTGTCTCTCTCTCTCTGTGTCTCTCTCTCTCTCTCTCTCTCTCTCTCTCTCTCTCTTTAGCTGATCTGTTCATTTGTTGCAGATTGGGAGCTATGTTCATTTGTTGCAGATTGGGAGGTACGTTAATCAGTTTAGGGTTCCAATTAGCCCTCTGTTTGGTGTCATCATTGTTGTTGGGTGTATCCAAATCTTACTCAAAGCATTTGGTATCTTGCATTTTTTAGTGAATCCTAGCTAATTGGTATCTAGCATTTTTTTGTGAATCAATTGTAGCATTTTTTTTTGGTATAATGCTACCCCAGTCGCCTTTGGTTTGGAGCATAATCTGTAGAATTTTTATCACTGTCTCTATCCCTCATTAATTTGTGCTAGGGCACCTTTTTTAGCCCCTTTTGTGTGGGTTTTGAATTATCAGTAACACACACACCCCCAGAACAGGGTTGCGACGGCACTGGGGGAGCCAAAGCTCACATTAAAGAAACACTCCCAAGACGCACACAATCCACTCACACACACACACACACTCACACACACGCATACCCCAGCACCGACTGAAGAATAAGTGGAGGGGCAAGCAAGTTTATGTGCTTATGTAAGTTTATGTGCCTTTTCGAGTTTAATTATTTCAAAAGCCTTCATAGACTTCTCCATAATGAATCATTGTCATTATACACCACCTTTGTCAATTGTTCATTACTGTTTCAAACGGCTAAAATGGCATTTCTTCATAACTTTTTATAAACTCTATTTTTTACAAAAACAGGTTCGAGCCATTATGCTTTTATTTATGGTTTTTTTGTTTTCTTAAATTCTTTATTTCTTGACCCTCTTTTGCATTTTAGTTTTCTTTTTTCCTAATCCTTTTTCATTTTCCTTTTCCTCTTTCTTTTTGTTTTTCATATTTTGCTTAATTTGCTGGTCAGGTTTACGTTATAATGTTTATTGTTTTTTTTTTTTTAGAGTATGTTGTTCACCCTCTTTTGCATTTTACTTTTCTTTTCCTTTTTCATTTTCCTTTTCCTCTTTCTTTTTGTATTTCATATTTTCAGCTTCATTTGCAGGTTGACGTTCTAACATTTCAGCATATTTTGCTGATTCATTTGGAAATTTGGTTCTTAGTTTTTATTTTCAGGTTTCCGTTCTAACGTTTCTTTTTTTTCTTTTTTTTTCTATTAGAGACTGTGTTTTATTCTTCGCCCTTTTATGATTTCATTATAGTCCATTGGATTTGTAAAATGCAAGGGATTTGTTAAAAATTTTTTTTAGTCTCAATTCATCATTGTGGGAGCCAGTTCGCGGTTATTTGCTTCTCGCGGTCAATTGTTCAAGGTTGGGTTTCCTTTAATCTCATCTTTTTTTTATTGGTTGAATGCACAAGTTGAATTGGCTACTGATTGGTAGTCTTTCAGCTACTTCCAGTCATCTTTTGCTTTCATTCAAGCTTGGGTTTCCTTTAATCTCATCTTTTTTTAATGTTTTTTTCTAACTTTTTTCCTTATTGTCAGGTACCCTGAATATGGATAATTTAACCATCTACGCTCACGTAAGAATGTTTATTATTTTAATTATAACTTTATGAAATTTGTTCTACACCTTAAGATGTTGTGTTACTTCGTTTAACTATCGTTATTAACATTTTCTCACTTCTAACATACAGCTTGATACAGACTTGGAAACAACAGTACGTATATCATTTTAGTTTTTTTTACTAAATTTTATTTAACTTTGCATATCAACTAATTTTTGTGTTAAAATATAGGTCAAGTTATTGAGAGAAAAAAATGTGGGTGTCGTCGTTCGAGACGATCGAACTTTTAATAGAGAACACTTTTCTCAGGTAAATATTCTATCACATAAAGATTTTTAATACAGAACTTATAATTCATGAGATGAGATAAAGGAAACTGCTTATGCAATTTTTTATTAAGGAATTTGATAAAGCAAAATACGTTGCTAAAGGAAAGGGAAAATTGACATGCTCAAGTCATGGAAAGCGGAAAGAAAATGTAAGTCTTACCTTTAAAAAAAAATATAAACTCTTACAAAATGTTAAATAATAAATTATGTTAATCTTACAGTTTGATGGATGTTTAAAACAGGGCAACGTAATGAGAGAAATAAATAAGGGGATCATCATTCGAGACCAAGAAGATCTATCTCCAGTTAATATGGTATTTAACTATGTCTCAAGTTAATGTGCAACCATCACTTAAATGGATATTTGGTGTAACATTTCAATCTTTGTAACAGGATAGAGCAAACTTCTCAACTAAGGGAAAGAAGAAAGTAACAACCTCAAGTCATACAAAGGGAAAAGAAAATGTAAGTCTAACCTCTAAGTACGATGTATGATGTTGTATTGTGTAGTCAATCTAATCTTTGCATCATGCGTGTGTCATTTGTACCTATTAGGCTCCCTTATGTAATATTACGCCGTCTTTATCAAAGAGAGGTTTGTCCCAACGGAATCGACGAGAAAGAGAAAAATCAATCCAATCTCAACACTCGCCTGGTTTGACACCAAGAGTGCGTCGTCGTCATCGTGCATGTTTGGAAGATGAAACATGTACATCAAAACGCTTGGTGGTGTCACGCCCCTGGTTGGTTCCACCTCCACAAGATTCGAGGGATTTCTTTCTACATTCCATGCCAACACCGCGAAATCTTTACACAGAACTAGCAGAGATCCCAACATCCACAGAATCACCTTCAAATTTTCCTATCATACAATCCTTGCCGTTACCACCATGGCTTTACAATGAGCTTTTAACAGAGACATCGTCAGAATCACGAACTGTCGATGAACCCTCCGCTGAACCAATGAATAGGTCAATCAATATTCTTAATTGAACCCCTCTTTATTCTTAATTGAACCTTTACCAATTTTCTTTTTACTCGCGTAATTTTACTTTGATCAATATAGGCCAAGATCTATACAACAAAATGCCCCCGATGTAGAATTAGAGGATGTTGAATTAGAGGATGTTGCAGTTGCTTATCCAGAGAACATAGATTCACCTCACCACCTCCTCGGCAACATGGATGTAGAATGTCCTAATTGTTCAGCCTTGCATTGGATTGACGAGAAATTGACTTCTTCATCTCCAAACAGGCCCCGTTTTGGAACGTGTTGTTTACAAGGAAAAGTTAGGCTACCCTTACTTACTACCCCTCCTCCACTTTTACAAGCTCTGTATGATGGGAATGATGCAAATTCTAAATCATTTCAAAGTTATACTAGAGAATACAATGCATGTAATGCATTTACGAGTCTCGGTGCTAAATTAGATGAAAGAGTTATCCCGGGAAATGGACCGAGATGTTTCAGCATTCATGGGGAATTGCGTCATAGAACGGGATCATTGATTCCGCAACCCGGTAGTGATGCATGTTACGCTCAACTATACATTTATGACCCTGACTCCGCTATACGAGAACGTCATCGTAGAAACCCGCAGTTAATAATGGATGTTCTCAAATCCATTCGTGAAACTTTGCAACAGTTCAATCCATTCCCAAGTAAATACCGCCAAGCTTACGAACTTCTAATTGAAGCAGAATCTGTAGGAAATGCTTTGCCTGTATGTCTGCGTTATAATTCAAAAGCTGATGATCGACGGTTATATAACCTACCAACGGCAAGTGAGATTGCTGTTATACTTCCAGGGAATGGGAATGAGATTAGTGGGATGAGAGATATAATTTTGCATCTTAAAGGAAACAACGGTTTGATGCGAATCAATGAGTGCCACCCAGCTTATTTGCCGCTGCATTATGTTTTGTTGTTCCCTTATGGTGAGCTTGGATGGGAACCTGGTTTGAAACAGTGGGACGTTCCTCATCAACGGCCTTCGAATGATCGTCTAACTCAGATGCAATACTATTGTTATCGAATGTTTCAGCGCCCAACAGAGTATTCAACGATTCTTAGAGCTGGGAAGTTATTCCAAGAGTTTATGGTTGATGCTTGGGCAGCGACAGAGCAAAATCGATTGACATACTATAGGTTGAATCAGGGAAAACTTCGCTCAGAACTTTACAAGGATTTAACTGATATTATAGTTGAAAGTGATGGTTTGAGACCTGACCAAGTTGGTCGGCGGATGATTTTGCCGTCTTCATTCCATGGAAGTCCAAGGCATATGTTTGAAATATTTCAGGATTCAATGGCTATCACACGACACAATCATCACCCAGATATTTTTTTAACAATGACTGCAAATCCAAATTGGCCCGAAATTACATCTGCTTTGTTGCCGCATCAAACCTCCACAGATCGTCACGATCTAATTGCGCGCGTTTTTGAGCTTAAACGAAAATGTTTGATGAAGGAGATAAGCAAAAATATAGTGTTTGGTAAGAAGGTTGCACATGTTTACACAATTGAATACCAAAAGCGTGGGCTTCCACATATGCATGCTCTCCTATTTTTGAATGGACCCGATAAAATTAGGACGTGCGCGCAGGTTGACAATTTAGTATGTGCGGAAATTCCTAATCCAGTTGAAGATCCATATCTTTTTCATACTGTCATGAAGTGCATGATACATGGTCCGTGCGGTGCTCGCAATTTAAAAGCTCCATGTATGGAGAATGGAAAGTGTACAAAACGATATCCTAAAGAATTTGTGGAGACAACAACTATGGATGAACATGGATACCCTATCTATCGACGATGAAATCAAGGCCAATCCTATGTGGTAAGGAAGCATACAGTTGATAATAGAGATGTCGTGCCATACAATCCCCATCTTTCTAGAAAGTTTAACTGCCATATTAATGTTGAAGTTTGTGCTGGGATGAGGTGTGTAAAGTATATTCACAAATACATTTACAAAGGTCATGATCGCACAACGATGGTTTTGGGAGGAACAGATGAGATCCAACAATATCTTGATGCGAGGTATATCGGACCAGTTGAAGCTGCTTGGCGATTGTTAGGTCATAGTACGCATGAAGAGTTCCCAACAGTTGTTCGATTGCCCCTTCACTTGCCTGGAATGCACAAGGTAGTTTTTGATCCTAATGAGTCATTTGACAGGATAGCATCTAGAGCTGCGCAACAAACGTCGCCCTTAATTGGGTTCTTTAACTATTGTGCAGCCAATGAGAGCGCCCGAATCTACACTTACCAAGAATTTCCAAACTATTTTGTTTGGAATAGCACTACTTGTGTATGGACACCGAGAAAAAAGGGTTATGCTATTGGTAGAATTTACTTTGCCAGTCCAAATTCAGGTGAGAGATTCTATTTACGCTTACTATTGACACATGTCAGAGGACCAACATCATTTGAGGATCTGCGCACAGTAAACAATGTCACACATCCGACTTTTAAATCAGCATGTGTAGCATTAGGACTGTTGGAAGATGATGCTGAATGGATACAGTGTCTTCAAGAAGCCGCAATTATGAAGACTGGGCACCAGTTGAGAAGATTGTTCAGTATAATTCTCACAGAATGCTCCCCGTTGCACCCATATGAGTTGTGGAAACGATTCTCTTCGGATATATGCGACGATCTTCATCACAAGATTCGGGCAATGTATGCAAATCCATCCCCGAATGCGTTTATTATAGAGGATTATGGCCTGTATCTTCTCAATCAAATGCTTCAACAATCTGGAAAGAGTTTGGCCAATTACCCTCCAATGCCGGAACCAAGTGGGAATTGGAGTAACACAGTCGGTAACAGGCTATTGTGTGAGCATAGAAAACTTCAACTCGATGCTCAAGCAGAAGATGTACACACTAGAATTGATTCCCTAAATGTCAGACAACGCCACGCCTTTGATGTAATCACTTCTACAGTCATAGAAAATACAGGGACTACATTTTTCATTAGTGGGGGCGCTGGAACAGGAAAAACTTTCACTTATAATACCATTGCACTTTACATCCGTAGGCTTGGACATACTGTTATCACAGTTGCGTCGTCAGGATTTGCTTCGTTATTATTAGTGGGGGGCAGAACTGCACACTCTACATTTTCCATTCCGTTCGACGTGCATGAAAATTCTATATGCGGATTTAGTAAGCAGTCAATGCAAGCAGAGTTGGTCAGGGAAACCAAGTTAATCATATGGGATGAGGTCCCAATGCAACATAGAAATTGCGTTGAGGCTGTGGATCGTACACTTCGGGACATTTGTGATGTAAACAAGCCATTCGAGGGTGTAACTGTCGTTCTTGGTGGAGATTTTCGACAAGTCTTGCCAGTTGTGCCCAAAGGAGGGCGTGAACAAATTGTGGGTGCTTCTTTGAGACGCTCTTCTTTGTGGAACAATGTAAACATTTTGACTTTGGATTACAATATGCGATTAAACAATACAAACCCAAGCAATGTTCATTTTGCAAGATTTTTGATGGAGGTATTGATTCTTCAACCATCCCTAATTGAGTACTTTTATTACATTTTTCTTTGGTCTTTATTTATTTTTTTTCATATCTAGGTTGGGAGCAAACCACAAGAAGTTGTAAAACTCCCTTCTACAATACTTAAGTGTCATAACATTGAAGAGTTATTATGCACAGTTTATCCTGGACTGGGTGTGGAAGGGACGGTCACCCCTACGTATCTCACCGAGCGGACAATTCTGTCCGCACGAAATGTGGATGTCAACGCTATTAATAATGTTGCATTAAAAAAATACCCTGGCGAGGCATGTACCTATTTGGCAGCGGATACATTGTCTGACGATGATGTTAGTGATCGGTCTATTACTAATCGGTATCTTAATGAATATCTTAACTCATTGGACCCTCCTGGTTTACCCCCGTTCAACCTCCAATTGAAAGTGGGTTGTCCTATCATGTTGTTAAGAAATATTGCACCAACAGATGGACTTTGCAACGGCACACGATTGATGGTTGTCAGAACCGCTTCGCGTGTAATCGAAGGGTTGATTTTGACTGGTGATAAAGCTGGAAACTTAGCCTTTATTCCCAGGATCTCATTGGCTCCCTCATCAACTGATTTACCTTTTAGTATGACGAGGCGTCAATTTCCAGTCCGCTTGGCATACGCAATGTCAATTAATAAATCTCAGGGTCAATCAGTGAACTTTGTTGGGATTGATTTGCGGACCCCTGTATTTAGTCATGGACAATTATATGTCGCTTTATCCAGATGTACATCCTTTGATCGTATAAGTGTTCTGACTGATGGGAATACGGATTCAACGACAAACATTGTTTATCCCGAAGTCCTTATATAATGACTTACAGGTAAATGACAATGTATACATAAATGAATAAATAAATAAAGGTAGCAAAAATAGGGCATGATAATGAGTTATTATTCTCAATATAATTTGGACCTTCAATAAATACTTTTTCAGAATTTGTGGAAAAATGTATCATGGAATTGGCAAGATGCGGCAAGAGAATTTGACAACATAAATGCTCGGCCCAACAAGGTAATGCTAAATAATAATTAAATAGTGCTTCTAATTTATCCTCTTCAAGATTCACAAGTGAATATAATTATTGTTTATTTTCAGATTCGTGTGCATTCGCCGCACTGGCCGAAGTACATTGACATCGATACTTACACATTCTCCAAATTGATGACAAAAATTCACAATTTGCCAAAACATTGAGTACACTGTGGAGGGAGTCTTAATGTTGTTTTGTGTATATGGAATGTTTCTATGTAATTAGTCTACACTGTATGACCATGTTTATCATCTATAATGTTTTTTGTGTAAGTTCATATGGTTTGAAGAAACTATTTTTGTTTTTTGTTTTTTTGTTTTTTGGGTCCGTGCCCCCAGAGGCATGAGTTATTGTATATAAACGTAAGCGAGATTGGATCAGATAATGTATTTTGTTAATGTTATGTACATCAACTAATGTGAATTTTTTTTCCTTCCTTTGGTACACGCATTCACATCAAATGTAAGGTTTTACAAAATCAGTTTGTATCTTTTTAACATCGTATGATTCCACTAAGGACTTCAACTTCGTATGTCGTAGACATGCAAGTTCATAGGAAATTGCGTATGGAGCAGCTTTGTTGGTGGTCATGTTGATGATAGATCTGAGTCTCGGATCATTTTCATTTTGTTTCAAAACCCAGGTACTCAATGACAACATTCTCTTTGTTGAAACTTAACTATGGGACACTTGAGACCGCTGGAACCTAATCCTTCGGCAGATATTAGCCCTTCTGACCTACTTTTCTACTCCTCTCTTTCTGTCTTCCACTCTCTCTCACGCTCCTATCTGTCAGACTCTCACACTCTCCCACGCCCAAAGTTTGAATTTTCATCTCACTCTCTCTCTCTCTCTCACACACATCGGTAACTTTCCTCACTCTATTCTTCTCTCTCCCCCTCCTTCTGTCCATCTCCGATTCATATTCCGGAACCTTAGCCTCACTGTCAACGTCGGTAATATTTCCTCTCTCTAATTTTATCTCCCTCTCACTCTCACACACACATACGAAATGGTTTGGTTAGGTTAGATTTTGCATTAGGTTTGGTGAATCTGTGATTTTTTTAGTTTGTGAAACATGTTCTGAAATTGGTTGAAGGAAATTCCAATTTATATGGAACCCTTTCTCTTCATTTGGTTCCTAAGGAAAATCAAGGAAAAGAAAGCGAAATTAGTGACAATGATTAGTAATTTTCACTCATGTCATGAATAAAAATTGAGGGGGTCAAAGTGAAAGTTTCAAGTCTAATATATGTTGGCTTTTTTACTGCTTCAGTTACTATTGGAGGTTGTATTATATAGATGATGCAGGGGCAACAGTGGTCCTGGTTTGTTTCCTTTTTCTTTTTCGTCTTTTTGCTCTTAATAGCCTTCAATCCCAATTAAGAAATGTTTAAAATTAATGTAATATATCTGGACCAAACACGTAGTTGGTCTTGGACTCATGTAATGTACTTGAACGCTCTGAATTTTGTGAGTAACATACCTTCATCTTATCTTAATCTCTTATTAAAAATATGTTAATCAGTCAAACGGAGCCTAAGAACAATGTTTTATTAGTTTCCTTTCTCTAACACCACAAATAAAACATATCCTAAGAAATATGTTTTATCCTCTATAATGATGATTATGGACTGTACATTAGATGACCAATAATTTACTGGAATATCTTTCACATTTTGAATGCCTTTCTTATGTTTACCATATCTTGCTTGGACAACTGCTTGCAATTAATCATGTTGGAAATTAAAACTCCCAAAACAGGAAGAGCCAAGGGAGAGATTGAAAAACGTGCCCCCAAGCTTGTAAGTTCCCCACATTTTCAAAATTATTATGGAGTACTTTGCATTCTTTCATCTGGAAAAAAGACATGTGTTTGTTGAAATTAACTTTAGATCCCTAATGATGAATTTGTACTCTTTGCAGTTTACAGGTTGAAAATGGAAAGAAAACACTAATTCTCCATGGCACAAAGACCACCCATGTATTGAATGTTGTGTTCACTGTAGTATGTCATCTTAAGAAAGATAACTCCGTTACATATACCTGATGGAATGACAACATCGGAGCATTTCAGAGCGGTGGTGAAACTTCTGTGGAGTTATGCTCTCTCAAAGCTTATTGCAGCCTCTTTGTGGTAAGCCGTCAACTTTTGTGCTACATGATTTCTCAATTAGCAGTGCCCTTACTCCCACTCCCATATTTGTTCCTTAAATAAAAACAGACATTTATTTTTTTTATGTAGTTTGGGCATGTTTGGAAATCCTTGAAGTAGGATCCGATTCAGTCTTAATGTCACTTAAAGTCGGGTTTTTGTGAGAAACTAAAGTTATGTTGGTTTGACAAGGAATCAGGTTTCATAAAGATAAAAACCTCAATTTATAGCATCAGTTCTTTGCCTTCCCGAATAGGCCCTTAGATTGTTATGAAGAGTGGACTTTGTTAAATCTGTGCCTTTTGTATCAGATGCCCTTTCATTCATTATCTGCTTATACATCTTTTTTTTTTTGACTGGTGTCACAGGGGGAGCCAAAGCCCACATTAAAGAAAACTCCCTAATGCATATACGATGTAATGGTTTCTGTCAGGTAAGTTGTGCAATGCGTAAAAATTGACTTCATGATTTACATCTTAGTTGTGGCTTTATAAGATATTTAATGGTGAAAAATAAAAGCTTCAAATTGTTGGTTTTATAAGATCTTAAAGTACTGTTTTTCCAATTGTGGGCCACCCATAGTTTTGTTTTTCTGTTCATAGTGCAAGGTCAAAGGTCTTAATTCCCCTTCCCCCACGAAGAAATATAAAAGAAAGAAAAAATAGGAAAAGAAAGGCAAAATGAATCTTTCAATTCAGCATGTTAATCTTTCAATTGAGCTTCAATCTTATATGATTAAGGCTTAATCTTATATGCATTTGTATAAAGCAACTTCCATTGAAAATCCAATCGTCCCCACTGTACTGAATTCTCATTTGACGTTGCTTACTATCAAAAAGTATCAATGTTTATTTATTTTTTTTGTTTTGGAAAGTATGTATTACCATGGATAATGCAGTATTCGAGGTTCTAGATAAAGTTACCAATCTTCCCAACATATGCAGTGTATAAATTAATATGATTTGCTTTCTCAAGAATTTGCATTAATTGATTATACCTCAATAATTTGATTTATATGTTTCTGTGGGATCACAGGTTTGTGCTGCCCAATTGATATTGTTTTCTTTCCTAATTTTATCACAATGTCTTATGTTTTTGTTGCAAATTTCTTGACATTTGCCTTTTGGTTAAATTTTTTTTTTATTAAATACATTGAAAATACAGTTCTTGAAACCCAAAACGACTTAGAGTGGTCTCTCCTACCACTGGCACCCTCTGACACCACTGGCATCCTGCCGGCATTGACCACCGATATATTCATCTTCTAATTGTTCAGGTTTTGCTGCTTTCAGAACTATGTTTTGGAATTTTCGCAATTGAGCTGATCAAGATGTTGATCTGTCTTCAAGGTGAATACTTCCAATCTGGGTTTTGTTTGATTTCTGTGTAATAAAATGAATTACCCGTGTTTAGGAGGTGAATTTGATGTGCATATGAATTTCCTTTTTTTGTGTCCTAACATTACTAGCTGAATTATGTGAACTATTAAGTATATGGTTTTCTGCGTATTTCTTATTGCATTTGGAAATATTGCCTTGAAGTTTGGATGGCCTTTTGAGTCTTGACCCTTTTTATGTTTTTGTTTGTTGTAACCAATAATGATCTCAAACAGCCCCTTTCAATTGAAATCCCTCTGTGGGGTCAAGAATCTTCTCGAGATAACTAGATTAGTTTAGGCTGGGTAGATCTCTAATGCCATATGTTTCCATCATAATCTATTCATTAAGATTTACTTTCTGTATTGGTTGGTATACTTGGCAGCAAACCTTTACATTCTCAGCATCCTGGGAATGCACTGATCCCATTGTTAAAATGCTTTAGTTTAGCAAATGTTTGGCCCATGGTCCCCACTTGAAAGTATGCTTATGGACGACTTTGTTGGTTGCATTGAAAGGATTATGAGAGTTGTTTGTTGAGTGTGCTAATTTTCAAAACTTGGAAAGTACCTTTTTTTTTCCTTAAGACAATTGGTAGAAACAATGGAAATAATTTGACATTAAAAGGAAAGCGCCTCTTTTTTTGTTTTTGGTGTTGAAATAATTGGTAGAATCAAGGAAAATGCTTTGATGTTATAGACATTGACATTGCCTTCTTCCTTTTTTCAAAATCTTATGCATTGCTTTTGGTTCTTATTTTATTTTATTTTTTTTTTTTTCATTTCTTTCCAGCTAATCAGTCACAGTTTAAAAGTCCTATGACAAATTGATCCCTCTGGGGTGACTGTAGGTTTGTTTTTGTGCTGGCAATCTATTTTTGTTAATATAGCCTTTTCAGTTAGCTTATGAAGTTATGCCTATCGCACAATGATTTTTTAGCTTATGTCCACAACACAATGATGTGCCTTAGTTTCTAGGGAAGATTTCATTATTTCGAATTGTGGGCTGATTCGTATCAAAACAAAGCCATGACCGTAAAGGAGAAACTTTCGTAATATATACAGGTTTGAGAGTTTCTTATTTGCTTAATGTGCTTTTTTCGGATTTGATTTTCATTTGTTCAGCAAGATTGCAAGGAGGCAGCCTGCGATTTTCAGCCTTTTCTCTCTTAAAAACAACTGTCTCCCTCAAAGGTACTGGTTTTAAACCCTTTAGTTTTTTTTATGATGTCTGGTTTGACTTTGACATTATCGTCTTTTATTGGGTTTCTTTGTGTTATGTAAACACTTTTTGGTTATTAAGGCGGATTCAAATCCAAATTTGATTTAATAAAGAGTTGGTTTATATCTATCGATATGAATTCGAATGTATGTAAAAAGTGCAGGGCATAGAGGAATGTTCATAGTAATTGGTTAAATTTAACTATTTTTTGGTAACAATTTTAGGAAACACTTAACACTGGTTGTTCATTGGCTTTTTCTTAAGTTTGTAAGTTACTACAAAGAGTTGAAGTCATGCACAAGTCAGGTGGTAATGATGCATTCATACAAATAAGCAATCAATAGCCTCACATCCCATTTTAAAGTAGTTATTAGGCATCATGGTTCTTGATACTGTCACTTTAATCTCTTTCTATGACATCAGGGAGTCATATACTTCTTCCCAGGCCCATTTTATACTCTCTAAATTTATTGTTTTTAGAGGTTTGCTGTAAAAGTTGCTGCATTTTGAAGAAGTTAATGCAATATATGGTTTAAAATTTCTATGCACATTTGGAAAGGGATGTTGCATGTATGTGGGACTGGATATGGTGAATAGAGTTTCTGCCATTGGAATTTTCCATTACAATGACTAAAATTTTTACATCTTTATTAAACTAGGGTATGTCTTCTAACTAACCTACTCAAGTTGAGCCAGTCCCTGAGTGACTTAGACTCTTGGAAGTTTCATGATGGCTCTGATTTGCTGTAAGTACAAGTTATTGCGGTCTAGGTCGTATGTAGATTCTCTTCTTGATCAAACACAAAATATGTTTTGACGCATAAGGATAGGCCTGCATGGACATGCCTCCAATACCTGTTGTAGTTATATCCATGTAATTGCTTAAATGCAGCCCCTCACTTTCTTCAAATATTGATCAGTGAGTATTTCCAAATTTTGTATCCCAATTGTGGTTCCCAAAAAGGATAGGACCATGGACCACTTCAACATCCTCCACTGAAAATCAAGTGGGCTCACTGTCGAATTTGGGATCTAAAGCATTTGGGAACCAAATTTGGAATCCAAACTTGGAAATCATTGCATTATTTGATGATTTGTGTGTCTAATTTTTATTGTTGCATGTTCTCTTTGCTTCCATTTGACTTCACTGCTCACACAAATCTATTCCATTTGACAGTCCACTAGGAAGGTATTTTTTTTTTGTTGCAGATATGCTTTTTTTTTTCTTTAGTTGTAGACTTGAGCAGTGAATTATAACTTTTTGCTTCTTTTTTTTTTTTCCTAGAAGCAATTGACATGATCAGGTGCTCCACCAGAGTTAAGTAACAGCTTTGATTGATGGGCTGCCCATGCTACATTTTTTTAATTTTTTAAGTAAGCTT
Organism: Hydrangea macrophylla; assembly: GCA_033977485.1. Taxonomy (NCBI): domain Eukaryota; kingdom Viridiplantae; phylum Streptophyta; class Magnoliopsida; order Cornales; family Hydrangeaceae; genus Hydrangea; species Hydrangea macrophylla. Next base: position 85,087,135 of record CM066987.1, on the reverse strand, counting down.
CCAAACATGATCAAGTTTGGCTCATTTACAACTCAACAAACTAATGCTTACTCTGATTTTAAGTGTTTTTCCCAATCTTTCTCTCATTTTATGTTCCTATTTGCTTTGAAATTTCTAAGCTCATAGTTGTGTAAGCAAACCATGCAAATCTGTGATTTTTTTTTTCTGTATTTTTAGTTTCTCTTCTTTTTCATTTTTATAGGGTTACATCAAATTGGTGTAGCACCGCCGCCCACCCACCCACCCCTCCCCTCCCCCTCTCTCTCTCTCCCTCTCTCTCTGTCTCTCTCTCTCTCATATTGGTGTCGATTCTGTAATCCTCTCACTCCCACTTATATATGTGTAGAAATCATTTCAGCCCATTGCGGTGTCTCATGGTTCCGTATATCTTATTAGTTGTTCTTCTAAATTTGAAAGGAGTATTACTGGAATACCCAGTTTAGTTACACTACATGTTCGAGACTATTTTGTCATTTCATAATCAGTGGTTTTGTCATTTGATTTCTTCAAGACTGTTTTGTTTGAATTATCCTGTTTCTTTTATTATTTAAATAAAAAAACCTTCATTGGCTTCATGACTGTTTTGGCTTCTATTTTCTGAAAAGAGGCTTTGTTTTCGACTGATAGTTTGTGTTATTTCTGATTGTTGAATGGGCTTGAATTGAATTCAAAATGCATTTCAATTGGGACACCAATTATTTGAGAATATTGTGACTGGAGATTGGTTAACTTTTTTTAGGTCTATAGATTTAATGTAATTGTATTGTTTTCTATGGACAAATTTTCATCTTCCTTTCTCTTTGCGCCGTGCCCACGGGCACGGGCAATTACTAGTATATATATATGTGTGTATGTGTGTTCAAACCATTCTTTCTTTCAATCAATTGCCCCTCACACGCAACCCTCTCTCTCAATCAACTCCCTCTCTCACGCAACCCTTCTCTCTCTCTCTCTCTCTCTCTCTCTCTCTCTCTCTCTTCCATACGCCCAAGCCTCATAGCTTTCTCTCTCTCTCTCTCTCTCTCTCTCTCAATAAAGCTCTAGATTATGATCTTTCTGATTTTTTTATAATTTGATTATTTTTTTCATTTAAATGTCCAGATTATGACCTGAATTACAAAATATGGTTGGCAAATATTCTGATAATGCTATATATGTTTCCCAAATTTAAATTCCAAATATGGTTTCCAAAAATTGTGATAGTTGTACCACATATTGGGGCAAAGATAAGTGGTACCACATACTTTGGAATAACATATAACGGATGGATAATGTTGTGTCTCCCAAATTTGAATTCCAAATATGGTTGCCAAATACTCTGATAGTTTTACCACAAGTTGGGGCAAAAGTAAGTGGTACCACATACTATTACATATGGTGCAACTGTTAAAGAATTTAACAACCAAATTTGAGATACATAACATTACTTTAATTTAGTATTTACATATACATATATATATGTGTGTTCAAACCATTCTCTCTCTCTCTCTCAATCAACTCCCCCTCACACCACACGCAACCCTTTCTCTCTCAATCAACTCCCTCTCTCACGCAACCCTTCTCTCTCTCTGCTCCATACGCCCAAGCCTCATAACTTTCTCTTCTGTTATACATTGGAATCTAATCATAGGAAAACCCATTACTAAAAAACACACACACTCTCTCTCTCTCTCTCTCTCTCTCTCTCTCTCTCTCTCTCTCTCTCTCTCTCTCTCTCAATAAAGGCCTAGATTATGACCTTTCTGAATTTTTTTAATTTGACAACCAAATCGTGTCACCTTCTTGAATTTTTTAAAAAAAAATTCCATATAAAGGCCTTAGATTATGACCAGTAATTACAACATGCACTTTCTATATATAGAAGCACAAAACATTTGGTCTACATTTTGGTCAACTATCACCATTAATATTTGGAATAACATCTAACGTATGGATAATGCTATTTTTCTAAATTTGAATTCCAAATTTGGTTGTCAAATACTCTGATAGTTGTACCACATGTTGGGGCAAAGGTAAGTGGTACCACATACTTTGGAATAACATATAATGTATGGATAATGTTGTGCTTCCCAAATATGAATTCCAAATACAGTTGCCAAATACTCTGATAGTTGTACCACATGTTAGGGCAATGGTAAGTGTTGTGCTTCCCAAATATGAATTCCAATTATGGTTGCCAAATACTCTAATAGTTGTACCACATGTTAGGGCAACGGTAAGTGGTACCACACACTATTGCATATGGTGCAAGTGTAAAAGAATTTGACAACCAAATTTAGCATTCATAGCATTACTTTTTTGTACTTTTTTGGTGGATACTTTTTTGTGACCTTTCTGAATTTTTTATTTTTATTTTTGTAATTTGACAACCAAATCGTGTCACCATTCTGAAATTTTTTTTTTCATTTAAAGGCCTAGACATGGAATTACAAAATACACCAACTACGATATGTACAAAAATATCCAGTGAAGGTAAAAGACTTAGCCTCCGTCAACCCGAGCGGTTCGCCCGGTACTATCCGGTCCTGACCAACAGGTCGGGGACGCTGTATGGGCTCGGTTCGTCACAAGCATCACTTGGCCATGCCCCATGACGTGCCCCATAATAATCCAGACAGTTTCCTACGCAGGCTAGATGTCACGCCCCAAAACCTAAATTGGTAGATTTAAGGCACGTGATCGGCCACCAAGGCCTTATAACTTGTACAGAGAGTAGCGGAAGCAACATAATTAAAATTTATTACAAATATAGGTCATGAAGATCATAATATTATAACTTTATTACATAACATTCTTATGGCTAACTCGAGCCTTTGAATATAGGCTCTGAGAATTTCAACTTTCTTATTCTTCAATAGGATCCTTCTCAATCGAGTCATCTCCCACCATATTTTATTCCTCATCTCCCTTATTACCTGAAAGGGGTGGGTTAGAAAGATTTGGAGAGTGTGAGTAGAAGACTCAGTGAATAATCGTAATCCTGGATGATGAACATAAAGAGAAATTTGTATACCAAAGGTAAATGAGATAAACATAATTATCGGTATATCAAGAGAGTAGAATATCATCAGGACAAGCATAACAAATGCATATTTAGAAGGTCAGATTACCAACCACCCATTCACGTACACTACAATAGCTACTGATCAGAAGCACTCGTAGACCCAATAAGGAGGTCGGCCAACTTTGGGGCCACTCATAGATCCAATAGGGATCATCCCACATAGGGGCTCGTAAGTTTTTAATAGAGCTAAATATAATCAAGTAGAATGGTGGTAACTGACATTGGAATCAAAGAAATATGGAACTTACAACAACATCAAATACGATAACCTCTTTCAGTGGAACAAATCAATGTGTTCCGGAACGAATCGATGTGTTCCAGAACAAATATAAGAACAACGATTTCATCATTAAAATAAAACTTGTTCAAGTAATAGGATAAGATTCACTTGTGAGGAGTTGAATCAGTAAAAGGAAAACGATCACTTACCTTGGTAGTTTAGGAGATTAAAATACTTCGTTTGTAAATAAACTAACCTTCAAGTCCTACATAATACATGTGATAAAAAGAAGTAATTTAGTTTACGTTATGGGCATAAGGGCAAAATGGTAATTATAGCTTCTTAGGGGTTGATGATGCCAAAAATTGGTAAGAGTAAATAGAGCAGTTTAAGGGGAGAGAGAGAGAGAGAATATTTTTTGTATGTGGTTCGGCCCTGTTAATGAAGGTACCTACGTCCACGGATGTGTCTGAGCACGTTCACTAGCAGATCACCGGCGGGCCTGGTGAGCCAACAAAGAGGGGCGGCACTACCAGTAATACCGGCCGGGTGTATGCATATAATGGTGAATTTTATAGAGGTGCTGTGTAGACTAAAGAGTTGGCCGTCCCCTCAATGGGGGGTGAGAGGTCTCTTTTATAGATGTAAGAGACCTACTCATACATGGATAAGGAAATGTAATCCTATTAGGGTGTGATTGACACCAATCAAGTAAGCTTCCTAATTGTATTAGGATTGATTGACATTAATTGCGGGGGTTTCCCAATTGGATTAGGAAATAGATGCACTTTCCATTAGTCTTCTAGCTTGAGTAGGAAACTGCCCATAATTTTGGGCGTATCAGCTGCCCCCCATTTCCAAGATTGGCCAGATGCTATATCGGGGCAAGTTTGGAAATTAGTTGATGCCACTTGCCACTATTTGAGTGCTTGAGGAAGCTGCCTCGGGGCTTCTTGAGTCCTCGGGAACTGACTGAGAGTTGAGACCCTACCTAGCTCGGGACTTTTAGGTGCTCGGGAACTGACCGGGAGTTGAGACCCGGCCTAATTCGGAGTCTTTGAATGCTCGGGAAGTGACCGAGAGTTGAGACTCGGCCTACTTCGGAGTCTTTTTTGCTTGAGTTAGCTCCCAGGATGGTTATCTTCTGCCCGTAAACCTTCGTCAAGGCTGTGGGTAGAAAGATTTTACCATGTTGGAAAAGCTGACCTAAAGCGTATTGCTCTAGGGTCCTTTTTACTGTTAGCTCCCCAGGATGGTTGTCTTCCGCCCAGTTAGCCTTCGTCAAGACTTTTGGGAGAAGAGCTTGACCATGTTGGTGGAGCCGACCTAAATCACGTTGCTTTAGGGTCCTTTTGCTCCTCTATCGTCGGCCAACCTAAGAGATTTTAGTCACCTCTATCGTCGGTCTGGACCTAAGAGGAGTTAATGCCTCTGAGTACTGTAGGTGCTCGGGTTGTCCAAGATTTTGACTTGGTTATCTGCGAGGCCTGTAAATACCCGGTGTGATTACCTGTTTAGTTCACTACGCCACCTTGCCCCCCAAGCTTTCGCTAAGAGGAGGGTCTTAAAGAGGCTATGATATGTAGGTAACCGACCTGGAACATGGTGGTTGCAGGGTCTTTTGAAGCTTGCCATCATCAGCCACCTAAGAGGTTTGCCTCCATCGTCGGTTGGACCTAAGCGAAGCCGGTGCCTCGGGCGTGACCCCGAGGTTTTTGGTGCCTGGGTTCGGAGCCCGAGGTCTTTTGAGTGCCTGAGTTCGGAGCTCGAGGTCTTTTTAGTGCCTGAGTTCGGAGCTCGAGGTCTTTTTAGTGCCTGGGTTCGGAGCCCGAGGTCTTTTGAGATGCCTCGGGGTTAGGCCCGAGGTCTTTGTATGCCTCAGGGTTAGGCCCGAGGTCTTTTGAGATGCCTCGGGGTTAGGCCCGAGGTCTTTGTATGCCTCGGGGTTAGGTCCGAGGTCTTTGTATGCCTCGGGGTTAGGCCCGAGGACTTTGTATAAACTCTGACAATCGGTGGAGCCGTACGCGGTGATCAGGCAAGTAGCACTGTAGTCGGGCTCATCTAGACCGATGGAGACAGGAGGTCGGATCAGGATCGTCAGGCTCCAGATCTCTCTGTGCTGTAGGCAAAGCCAGAGCTGCTTGATCCTGACCGATGTGAACTGGAGGTCGGGTCAGGACTGTCGAACCATTCCTGTTGTGAGTTGGAGGTCCGGTCGGGGCTATCTGACCCGGACTGCTGTGAACCGATGGTCGGGTTTGGATTGCCGGACTCAGATCCCTGTGAACTGGAAGAACTGTAAGAATTCCCGGGCTGATCTCGCTTTCGCTTACTTCTGGAAGACTCGTTGCTTTCTCGCCCGGTGCATTTGGTCTTCAGAAACTCTTCAGTGTCGATGTATTTTCCAACCCTCTCAGAGAGCTCAACCAAAGTTTCCGGTCGGTTTTTGTGGAACGACGCGGCGCACTTGGTGTGTTGAACTCCCGGGCAGAAGACTATGATGGCGATTGTCTCGTTCAAATTGCGGATTTGAAGCTTCTGTTGGTTGAAACGGTCGATGAACTCCTTGAGGGACTCATTACTCTGTTGTCTGACTGTCAGTAGCTGCATGTCTGGCTTTGGCCGCTCATGCATACCGGCGAACTGGTTGATGAACAGCTTGTTGAGTTGTTTGAAACTGCAGACCGATCGGGGCTCCAAGGAGTAGAACCACTGCATGGCCGGGCCTTTCAAAGTGCTGGGGAAGGCTAGGCAGTGTAGCTCATCGGAGTTGGTGGCTAGGGCCATCTGAGCCTTATAGGTCCGGGCGTGGTCGACCGGGCTTTCCGAGTCGTTGTATGAATCTAGCCGAGGCTGCTTAAATTCACGCGGGATAGAGAACCTCATGATCGGGCTAAAGAATGGTGACTCTGTGAGTCTGTCTCGGTATCGGCTTGATTCGGAACACGGTTTTGACCAAGCTTTTTGGCCACTCCGTCGATCTGCTTCTGTAAGTACCTGATTCGGGCTTCCACTCCTTCCCGACCGGTATCTGAGGAGCTGGTCGGGTTGGTAGAAGAGCCTTCTTCTTCATGGCGGGGTGCTGTCCTCTGGGATCGGGCTCGGCTATGACCCCGGGTAACCGTTCGCTTAGGGACGACTCGGCTCTTGACCGAGTGACCCAAGACTGAATCCCGGGCCATATGCTCTCGCCTCTCCCCTCGGGCAGCAGGCCCACTGCTGACGTCTTTGACATCCTCAACACGGGACGGGTTGGCTCGGGCCCGTTGTCTGGTTAAGATCGATTCTCGACCGTACGCAACGTTCCCGGGTCGTTTCCCGGCCACTGGACGATTGCTTTGCTGGGCTAGCAGAGCTTCGATCTGTTGCTGGATTTGACGCTGGCCCTCCAAGAGTTGTGTGAGGGTTGTAGTGATTTGCTCAGATGTCAGGACTGCTGCAGTCGACGCCGGGGCCGAAGGAACATCCCGGTCGGACTGCTGTGCAGCCTTCTTACCCTTTTTTGATGGCATATTGATCAGTCAAGAATTTGTTAATGAGAAGAATTGTCGTTTCCCACAGACGGCACCAAGCTGATGATGCCAAAAATTGGTAAGAGTAAATAGAGCAGTTTAAGGGGAGAGAAAGAGAGAATATTTTTTGTATGTGGTTCGGCCCTGTTAATGAAGGTACCTACGTCCACGGGTGTGTCTGAGCACGTTCACTAGCAGATCACCGGCGGGCCTGGTGAGCTAACAAAGAGGGGCGGCACTACCAGTAATACCGGCCGGGTGTATGCATATAATGGTGAATTTTATAGAGGTGCTGTGTAGACTAAAGAGTTGGACGTCCCCTCAATGGGGGGTGAGAGGTCTCTTTTATAGATGTAAGAGACCTACTCATACATGGATAAGGAAATATAATCCTATTAGGGTGTGATTGACACCAATCAAGTAAGCTTCCTAATTGTATTAGGATTGATTGACATTAATTGCTGGGGTTTCCCAATTGGATTAGGAAATAGATGCACTTTCCATTAGTCTTCTAGCTTGAGTAGGAAACTGCCCATAATTTTGGGCGTATCAGGGGTATTTTCATAATTTTACCACAATAGGAATTTTCCCTTTCTAAAATGATCCTTATATTATTATAGAACTAACACCGTTGACTAGAGTCGATTCAGAGTTCGTTATTATATTCTATAAAAAATGTATAGCAATTTAGCTCCAAAACTTACAAAATTAATGTCTAAATATTCTAAATATTATTCTTGTCACAACGGTACTGACCATTTATTTTTCAAAGTTTTATAAAATTTTAAAAGTAATTGTAAAGTAAAAAATTCATATTCTATAGCCGTTTAATAAATTCGAAATTAAAATACCTACCAAATGATGTCCAAAATTCACCCAAATTTACGAAATAGTAGGAAATAATTTATAATGATTTTGCATATTTTTGAAATACCAAAAATGCCCTTTTATGTATCACAAAAATTAAGTTAGCTTTGAAACTTGAATTTGCCATTAATGGTGATTTCGGGTCTGTTTGACCTAACTCAAGCTTTAAGCTTTGAGAAGGGCTTAAGGGTCTAATACATATTATAAAAATAGATATATAAAAAGGTACATAAAAATGCATAAAAATAGAAAAGAAATGTACCCATGTATGACGATAGAGTTTGGAATTTTGTACCCACTGATCGAAGATAAAGTTTGAAGCTTGTAGTTTTGGTTCAACTTCATTCACCACTGGAACCACCACCACTAGTCTAGTAATTTTTTTCCCCCAAACAACTCACTTAAAAAATTTTCACAACTTTCTCTAACTCTCTACTTCCCGCTTTCTTTCTCCTAAAATTCTCTCTCCCTCTCATAAACTTTTTTTTTATTTCTTTTCTCTCTTGAGTGGAGTGATTTTAGAACATGGGTAAGGCCTTTTATAGGCACCTTAGGATTTTATAAAGTAAAATACGGAAGTTTTCAAGTATTAATAGAACTTAGTTTAATAAATGTTAAAAGTTTAACATTTACCGAAGTTAAACTCTCTTTCTTTAATATGACAGTTGTGAGAATTTAGGTTTTCACATCTCTCTCTCTCTCTCTCTCTCTCTCTCTCTCTCTCTCTCCATGTATTCATGTGTACGTAACATTTGTGTTAGGTGGATAAGGTTATTTGCTAGGGTCACATATAGGATAGTTAGTTAGGTGAAAGACCGATAGAGCTTTAACACATGTCTAGAGTTGATTGGTTAAAGCTAAAAATATGATGATAATTTACGAATTTTTTATAATGAAAATTTGGGTCTTGACATTCTCCCCTACTTAAGAAAGTTTGGTTCCCAAAAATTACTTACCTTATTAATTGAAAAGTTGTAGGTATTTGGTTCGCATTTCATCTTCTCTTTCCCATGTAGCTTCCTCCACTGCCTGATTTCGCCAAAGAATTTTGACCAATGGAATGGCGTTGGTCCATAAAACTTGATCACAATGATCCAAATTCTGAACTGGTTGTTCCACATAGGTAAGATCTTCTCGCACATCCAAAGGTTCGTAGGCTAATACATGACTGGGATCTAATATATAACGATGAAGCATAGATACATGAAATACGTTATAGACGTTAGATAGATCCGGAGGTAACGCCAAATGATAAGCTACAACTCCAATTAGATATAAGATCTCGAACGGTCCAATATAACGAGGATTGAGTTTGCCCTTCCTGCCAAAATGAACTATGCCCTTTGAAGGTGAAACTTTGAGAAACACATGATCACCTTTCTCAAACTTTAGATCTCTTCTATGTGTATCTGCATAACTTTTGTGCATGCTTTGTGCTATCTGAAGTCGTTGACGAATGAGTTGAATCTTTTTTGTTGTTAGCTGAACAATCTCTGGTCTCAAAATTTTCCTTTCACCAACCTCGGTCCAACATATAGGAGATCGACACTTACTTCCATAAATAGCTTCATACGGTGTATGCCAATGCTAGCCTGAAAACTATTATTATACGTAAATTCTACTAAAGATAGGTGTTCTTCCTAGCTACCTCTAAAATCTAGAACACTAACTCGAAGCATATCCTCCAAAATTTGAATTACTCGCTTAGATTGTCCATCCGTTTAAGGGTGAAAAGCGGTGCTGAAATTAAGAGTAGTTCCCAAAGCTCTTTATAAGCTCTTCCAAATCGTGATATGAATCTTGGATCTCTATCAGAAACTATGGTAACCGGTGTACCATGAAGCCTAATAATCTCATCAATATACAAAGCTGCTAACTTCTTTAGCAAAAGAGTGACTTTCATTGGTAAAAAATGAGCTAATTTTGTTAACCTATCCATAATTACCCAAATAGCGTTGTTTTGCTTTGAAGATCTGGGTAATCCAAATACAAAGCCCATGGTGATATGCTCCCATTTCCACTCTGTGATAGTAAGTGATTGAAGAACTCCACCTGGTTGTTGACGTTCTGCATTAATTCATTGACAATGCAAACAACGTGATACAAAGTCAGTGATCTCTCTTTTTATGTTGGGCCACCATAAGTATTTCTTCATATCTTGGTACATTTTAGTACTACCTGGGTGTACCACAAATCTAGAAGAATGTGCTTCTTCCATTACTTTTCTCTTAATCTCAGGAAGTTTGGTACATAGATACGGTCTCAATACAGTAGAATACCGTCTCGTGATATAAATTCAGGTCTCTTCCCTTCTGGCATCTCCTTAGAAATCTTATTTAGGTAGTCATCTTGCATTTGAGCTTCTTTCACCTCATCGATGACTGTTGGTTATGCAACAAGAGCTGCTAATATACCATTGCAATGATGAGAGGTAACTTCTAATTCTAATCTTTCAAAATCTTCAATCAATTGTTGTTGTGTAGTGAGCAAGTAAGCCAGATTTCTTGAAGATTTTTTACTAAAAGCATCAGCTATAACATTAGCCTTACTGGGATGATATTAGATATCAAGATCGTAGTCTTTCATCAACTCAAGCCATCTTCGTTGCCTTATATTCAGTTCCGTCTGAGAGAATAGATACTTTAAACTCTTGTGATTGGTGAAAATCTCACATCTTTCACCATATAGGTAATGACGCTAAATCTATAAGGCAAACACCACTGCGGCTAGTTCCAATTAGTGAGTAGGATAGTTCTTTTCATGAATTTTGAGCTGTCGGGATGCATATGCAATAACATTATTATGTTGCATTAGAACACATCCCAACCCTTGATGGGAAGTATCAGTATAGATCACGAACCCACCTTGTCCATTAGGTATGCTTAAAATTGGTACAGAAACCAATCTATTCTTCAACTCTTGGAAACATTGCCCACGATCATCAGTCCATTCAAAAGGTATGCCCATCTTCGCCAAATTGAGTCATTGGCCCAGCTATCTTGGAGAAGTCTTTGACAAAACTCCGGTAATATTCCGCCAAACCTAGGAAACTACGTACTTCTATCACAGTTGTTGGTCTCGGCCAAGACATAATTGCTACCACCTTTTGTGGGTCAACTAATACGCCTTCTTTTGAGATCACATGCCCCAAGAAAGAAATCTTTGGAAACCAAAACTTACATTTCTTGAATTTGGAAAATAGTTGACGATCTCTCAATGTCTGTAGTACCATCCTCAAATGACGTTCATTCTCCTCAAGACTCTTAGAATAGATAAGGATATCATGGATGCATACTATTACAAAATTATTGAGATAGGGTTTGAAAACTCGATTCATCAAATCCATGAATGCAACAGGAGCATTGGTAACACTAAAAGGAATTACTAGAAATTCATAATGACCATATCGAGTTCAAAAAGCCGTCTTTTCCACATCTTCTGCTTTAATCTTCTATTGATGGTAACCAGATCTTAGATCAATCTTACATAACACTTGTGCTCCTTATAATTGATCAAATAAATCGTCAATCCTTAGAAGAGGATATCGATTCGTTATCATTACCTTGTTCAAATCGCGGTAATCGATACATAACCTCATAGTCCCATCACTCTTCTTCACAAATAGGACAGGTACACCCCAGGGAGAAGTGCTAGGTCTAATAAAACTTTATCCAACAATTCCTATAAGTGTGTCTTTAACTCTATCAGTTCCATTGGAGCCATACGATAAGGGGTCTTCGATATTGGTTAGGTATTTGGAACAAGATCAATAGTGAATTCAATCTCTCTATCGATCAGAATGTTAGGCAAGTCATTCGGAGAGACGTTTGGAAATTCCCTTACCACTTGGATATCTTCCAGAGTTACTTCTATAGGCGAATCTTCTAGAATGGTACAGAGATAACCTTGACATCATTTCCTAAGTAATTTATTGGCTTTCATGGAGGAGATAAGACACATATGAGGTAACATTGCATCCTTTCCTTTAAAAGAGAAGTCGAGTTGATCAGGAATTTTGAAAATGACTCTCTTTATAACGCAATTGATAGTAGCATATACCGAAGATAACCAATCCATACTTAAGATGACATCAAAACCTTGAATCTCTAAAGGTATCAAGTCTACAAGTAATGGCACATTACTTATTATGATGTTGTAGGATTGATACACTAAGGTACCAATCATAGAATTTCCAAAGGGAGTAATGACGGATAGGTCATAACCTAAAGGCTCTGGTGACTTATTAAATTTTGAGGCAAAATATGGTGATACAAATGAATGAGTAGATCCTGAGTCCATAAGCGTACGAGCATCAATACCACAACTAGAAATAGTACCTACCACTACAGTATCAGTTGCAGCCTCGCCACTTGGGACTAAGGCGAATACACATCCCTGGCGTTGTTGATTCTTCCCTTGGTTCCCTTGATTTTGAACCGGACATTGGTTAGTTGGAGTGGCAACTGGGACAACTTCCTTCCCAGTCTTCCACGTTGGGCATTCTTAGATCATATATAGCATGCTCGGACCCATTCTTCCACGTTGGGCATTCTCGGACCCATTTTTCCACACATGTAGCATACTTCTGTACTCAGTTGATAGATACCCCAATGCATCTTCCAACATGTTTTGCATGGAGATATGGTTCTACCCTATGGTCTACTTTTGTTCTGAGAGTTAGAACCTGCACTAGACGTTCCCATGAACTATCTCTTGGTATTTCCTTGTCCTTTTCCCTGGTTACTTGATTGCCTTTTAAAATTATCTTAATTTTCTGAAGTTCCAAGCTTGTTCTTTCATCCATGAGAGCACGGTCCAGCACCTCCTTGTGTAACTTGAGTTTGAACATTTCTACCTTACTGCGTATGTGGATTTGTAGGCCATCTTCAAATTTCTTTGCCTTTTTCTCCTCTGTAGGGATTAGATACATGGCAAAACGGGATAAGGTAGAGAAATCCATAGCATATTGGAACGCTGTCATGTTTCGCTGCTTTAGGTTCATGATATCCTTAGCCTTTTGTTCTTTCATAGAGTCTGGGAAGTACATACCATAGAATACCTCCAAGAATCGTTGCCAGCTCATCTTGGGCTCGCTTTCCTCCATTGTAGTCCACTAATGATTCGCCTCCCCTATAGAGGTAAAGGTGGCATACTTCACTTTCTCTTCCTCGGGACTTGGAAAGACTTTGAAAATCTTTTCATCTGACGGACCCATGCTTCAGCCATAGTAGGGTCTGCACTACCATCAAAAGTTGGTGGTCGTAGTTTCTGAAATTGTACCACCGTTATCTGCATTCTTCGGTGTCCATTATTTTTACTTCCATTACCACTATCCTCAGAATCAGCTACTCTATCTTGGGCAGCATAAGCCAGTCCTTCGATGATTTGTTTGACGCGTTCAAATCTAGCATTCGTTGCTTCATCCATGTTGGTTGAAGTTACTCCTAGTTAGTACTTCTCTGACTAGATAACAATAATGTAATTAGTAGATTTCTTACATTATATTTATATACAAATGGAATTTACCATACCTAAAGCGTACGATCCTACTAAATAGTTGAGGCTTTCTTATGGCCCTAGAACTATTGCTCTGATACCAAGCTTGTCGCGCCCAAAATCCAAATTGGTGGATTTAAGACACGTGATCAGCCACCAAGGCCTTATAACTTGTACAGAGACTAGCAAAAGCAACATAATTAAATTGTATTACAAATATAGGTCATGAAGACCATAATATTATAAGTCAATCCAAATTTATTACATAATATTTTTATGGCTAACTCGAGCCTTTGAATATAGACTTTGAGAATTTCAACTTTCTTATTCTTCTATAGGATCCTTCTCAATCGAGTCATCTCCCACCATGTTTTATTCCTCATCTCCCTTATTAACTGAAAGGGATTAGAAAGATTTGGAGAGTATGAGTAGAAGACTCAGTGAATAATTTTAATCCTGGATAATGAACATAAAGAGAAATCTATATACCAAAGGTAAATGAGATAAACACAATAATCAGTATATCAAGAGAGTAGAATATCATCAGGACAAGCATAACAAACACATATTTAGAAGGTCAGATTACCAACCACCCATTCTTGTACACATTCATAGACATATATTGCAATAGCTAACTGATCAGAAGCACTCATAGACCCAATAAGGAGGGTCGGTCAACTTTGGGGCCACTCGTAGATCCAATAGGGATCATCCCACATATGGGCTCGTAAGTTTTTAATAGAACTAATTAATATATAATCAAGTAGAATAGTGGTAACTGACATTGGAATCAAAGAATTATGAAACTTACATTAACATCAAATACGATAACCTCTTTCAGTGGAACGAATCGTCGTGTTCCAGAACAAATATAGGAACAACGATTTCATCATTAAAATAAAATTTGTTCAAGTGATAGGATAAGATTCGCTCGTGAAGAGTTGAATTAGTAAAAGGAAAATGATCACTCACCTTGGTAGTTTAGGCGATTAAAATACTTCTTTTGTAAATAAATTAACCTTCAAGTCCTACATAATGCATGTGATAAAAATAAGTAATTTAGTTTACGTTTAGGGCATAAGGGCAAATGGTAATTATAGCTTCTTAGGGGGTATTTTTGTAATTTTACGACAATAGGAATTTTCCCTTTCTAAAATGATCCTTATATTATTATAGAACTAACACCGTTGACTAGAGTCGATTCAGAGTTCGTTATTATATTCTATAAAAAAATGTATAGCAATTTAGCTCCAAAATAAAATGATAAAATTTTCTGTCTCCAAAACTTACAAAATTAATGTCTAAATATTCTAAATATTATTCTGGTCACAACGGTACTGACTATTTATTTTTCGGAGTTTTACAAAATTTTAAAAGTAATTGCAAAGTTAAAAATTCATATTCTATAGCCGTTTAATAAATTCGAAATTAAAATAAATATCAAATGATGTCAAAAATTCACCAAAATTTACGAAATAGTAGGAAATAATTTTTAACGATTTTGCATATTTTTGAAATACCAAAAATGCCCTTTTTGTATCCCAAAAATTATGTTAGCTTTGAAACTTGAATTTGCCATTAATGGCGATTCAGGGTCTGTTTGACCTAAATCAAGCTTTAAGCATTGAGAAGGGCTTAAGGGTCTAATACATATTATAAAAATAGATATATACATATAAAAAGGTACATAAAAAATGCATAAAAATAGAAAAGAAATATACCCACTAATGATGATAGAGTTTGGAATTTTGTACCCACTGATCGAAGATAAAGTTTGAAGCTTGTAGTTTTGGTTCAACTTCATTCACCACTGGAACCACCACCACTAGTCTAGTATTTTTTTTCCCCAAATAACTCACTTAGAAATTCTCACAACTTTCTCTAACTCTCTACTTCCCTCTTTCTTTCTCCTAAAATTCTTTCTCTCACTCATAAACTTCTTTTTTATTCTTTTCTCTCTCTTGAGTGGAGTGATTTTAGAACATGGGTTAGAAGGCCTTTTATAGGCACCTTAGGATTTTACAAAGTAAATTATGGGAGTTTTCAAGCATTAATAGAACTTAGTTTAATAAATGTTAAAAGTTTAACACTTATCGAAGTTAAACTCTCTTCCTTTAATATGACGGTTGTGAGAATTGTATTTTTTTTCACATCTCTCTCTCTCTCTCTCTCTCTCTCTCTCTCTCTCTCTGTGTATTTATGTGTACGTAAAATTTGTGTTAGGTGGATACGGTTATTTGCTAGGGTTATATGTAGGATAGTTAGTTAGGTGAAAGACCAATAGAGCTTTAACACATGTCCAGAGTTGATTGGTTAAAGTTAAAAATATGATGATAGTTTACGAATTTTTAATAATGAAAATTTGGGTCTTGACACTAGAAGACTGATGGAAAGAGAAGATTGTTTCCTAATCCGATTAGAAAACCCCCATGATTTGTGTTAATCAATCCCAATTAGATTGTATTGCCTAATCAAACTGCTTACCTTGTACGTGTAGGTCTCTTGTATCTATAAAAGAGATCACTCATCCTGTTCGTGGGGCACAACATTCTTATCTCATGGAATTGCACTCATATACTCGCATACACATTTACCCGGCCGGTCTCTGGTAGCTCCACCCCCATTGTTGGTTCACCAAAGACCCCCGGCTGATTAATTCCATAGTGTAATTGCTCCGACACACCACGTGGACGTAGGTCTCTTCTTTAATAGGGCCGAACCACATACAAATTCTCGTCTCATTCTTCTTATTCTCCCTTAACCAAATTTAGGCATCATCAGTTTGGCGCTGTCTGTGGGAAAGTCGATAGATTTCTGAAAATAAACAAACATTTTGACTGATCACCATGCCGCCGAAGAAGGGTAAGAAGACTGCTACTCCAACAGGTCAGGCGAATTCGTAGACCGGGTGACCGGCGACCTCCATGACCTCACAACAGATCACCATAGCCCTTATACAGCTTTTGGAGGGCCAGCCCTAGGCGCAGATGCAAATCGAAGCTTTGCTGGCCCAACAAAACAAGCCCCCACAAGCAACTATATCGCACGGGAACGATAAGTGCAGTCGGGAACCTATACAGATCTGACGACGAGCCCATACTACACTAGCATCCCCTCAGGCTGTGGGATAGTCCGGGATCGAAGAACATGGTCGGGCTCCCATACAGACCCCAAAACATGCCCGGGCCAACCCGAACCGTACTGGGGAAGCCCGGGAGATCATCAATAACAAGAGCGCCGCCAGCGAGAAGGGACAAGCACGAGTGAACCGGGAATCAGCCAAGGACCGCCCGGTCAGGAGCTGCAGTGACCTTAGGCATACGATCGACTGAAGTCATAGCCGAGCCCTATCCTTGAGGATGGCACACTTTGAAGAAGAAGCCTCCTCATTAGACCCGACCTACCAGACTGATAGTGGTCGAGAGGACGTGGAAGCTCGCATCAACGACCTGCAGAAGTAAATTGAGAAGTCGAGTCGAAAGCCAGGTCGTGACTATGCCAGTATCAAAACTGAGTGACCCTTCACCGCCCGGATCACAAAATTTCCAATTCCACGCAAATTCAAACAGCCTCATCTCGACTCTTATGACAGGTTAGGAAGCCCGGTCGAACATGTCCGGACCTACAAGGCTCGGATGGTACTAGTGACCAACGCCGATGAACTATTCTGCCTGGCCTTTCCCAGCACTCTCAAGGGGCCAGCTGCATAGTGGTTCCACTCGCTTAAGCCCTAATCGATTGGTGACTTCAAGGAACTCAAGAAACTCTTCACCAGCTACTTCGTGGGCATGCTTGGCCGATCACAGCCAGACACTCAGTTGCTGACTATTAAGTAGTGCAAAGGGGAATCCCTGAAGTGATATATCAACTGATTCAATAAACAAAAGCTTCAGATCCGCAACCTAAATGAAATGGTCACAATCACAGCCTTTTGCTCGGGGGTTCAGCATACCAAGATTGCCATGCGTTCCACCGTGGCTGACCGATGACCTTGGTTGAACTCTCAGAGAGAGCTGGGTAGTACATTGACATGAAAGATTTCCTGAAGTCCAAGCATGCAAGCTTTACAGAAGATGACTCCCCAAAAGCCAAGCGGAAGCGAGAGAACTCCGAGAAGAATCTGAGGAAAAATCCGAAGCAGGATCAAAGGGGCGCTCGGGATCAGACCTCGATCACCTTCACACCACTTTCTCAGCCTATCTGTGAGGTCATGGCAGTAGCCGAGGCTCAGAAACTACTTAAGAAGCCCACTACGCTTAAGAGTCCCTCCGAGAAGAGGAACCGTGACAATTACTGCCAGTACCATAAAGATCACCGCCATGATATAGAGGACTATTTCAAGCTCAAAATTGCCATTAAAAAACTCATCGAGTAGGGCCATCTAGCCGAATTTGTCATCGTAGATAGACGACCGCGGTAAGACACCCGGGCACCCGAGCAGTAAACCCCTCAGCTACATCAACTTGGTGTTTGGGGGGACATCGGGTGGAGGGGACTCACAGTCAGCCAAGAAGAGATATGCACGGGCATCCTAAGCAGATGTCCTGCAAGTTCAACTCGCCAACACCCAACCGATCGATGTCTTGACTTTCTCATCTGACGATGTCTGAGACCTGCACTACCCCCATGATGATCCATTGGTGGTAACACTCTTTATAGCCAATTAGATGGTGAAGAGAGTGCTCATAGACAGGGGTAGCTCCTCAGACATACTGTTCGCCTCAGCTTTCGATCAGTTCAAGATATCAAGGGACCGGCTCTGGCCAGTGGCCACTCCCTTAGTAGGTTTCAACGGATCAAGCACACAACCACTCGGGATGATCGGGTTCCCTATTCTAATGGGGACCTACCCACAATAGACTTATGTGCTCACAAACTTCGTTGTGGTGGAGGCCCCGTCAGCTTATAATGTTATCCTCGGGAGGCTGACGCTCAATAAAGCCAGAGCAGTTGTGTCTACATATAGTCTGACCATTAAGTTCCCGATCCCATAGGGTCCGAAAAGTCTAAGAGGAGATCAGGCCACTGCCCAGAGTTGCTATTCCTTATGTAGGGAGGCAATTTTAGAAGCGCTGAACATTCAGGAGATGGACCCAAGAGACACTAGGGATGGAATCAGTCCAGTTGAAGAACTTAGCCTAGTGGTGCTGGACCCCAAATTCCCCAACCGGTCTGTCAGCATCGGCACACTCCTGGTGCCAGATTTCAGGGAAAGGCTAGTCCACTTCCTGAGGCAAAACCAAGATATGTTCGCCTGGAACCACAAGGATATGCCTGGAATTGATCCTCGGGTCATGTCTCACCGACTCAATGTTGACCCGAGCCACCGCTCGGTCAAGCAAAAGAGGAGGGGAATGGCCCTAGAAAGACAGGCAGTCGTAAGCGAGGAGATCTAAAAGCTCCTCAAAGTAAATTCAATCCGAGAAGTACAGTACCCCGACTGGTTGACCAATATGGTGTTAGTCAAGAAAAGCAATAGAAAGTGGATGATGTGTGTGGACTTTATCGACCTCAACAAGTCTTGTCCTAAGGCCTACTACCCACTACCTAGTATAGACCTCCTTATGGACTCCAAGACTGGTCACTCGTTTCTCTCCTTCATGGATTCATACTCCGGGTACAACCAGATCCAAATGTATCTCAACGATGAAGATAAAACTTCCTTCATCACCGACTAGGGGACATACTGCTACGAGGTGATGCCCTTGGCCTCAAAAATGCTGGGGCTACTTACCAACGCTTAGTCAACCATATGTTCAAAGATCTGATCGAGAAGACGATGGAGGTGTACATTGATGACCTCCTAGTCAAGAGCCGGGACGAGTCCGACCATCTTGAGCACCTGGTCGGGGCCATCAGCATCTTAAGAAAATTCAGGATGAGGTTGAACCCGGCTAAGTGTGCGTTCAGGGTCTCGTCCGGCAAGTTCCTGGAATACCTGGTCAGCCGACGAGGAATTGAAGCTAATTCGGAGAAGATCCAAGCAATTATCAATATGCGGTCACCCAGGTCTACCAAGGAGGTTCAAAGCCTGGCAGGATGGGTGGCCGCACTGAATAGATTCGTATCCGGAGCAACCAACCGGTGCCTACCATTCATCAAAATCCTACGCAAAGCCTTTAAATGGCTAGAAGAGTGTGAAGAGGTATTTCAGGCACTCAAGAAGTGCTTGATATAGCCTCCCCTACTCTCAACACCCATACCAAAGGAAGAATTGTTCCTTTACCTGGCGGTATCACCTTCTGCAATAAGCTTGGCGCTGATCAGAGAAGAGCACGGGATATAGTACCTAGTCTATTATACCAGCCGGGCACTTTAGGGTGCCGAAAGCCGCTATTCCCGTATAGAAAAGCTCACCTTTACACTTATAACCTCAGCTCGGTGGCTGTGCCAGTACTTTCAAGCCCATGTCATAGTAGTACTCATGGATCATCCTCTGCGTAGTATCCTGTGTCGGCCTGGAACATCCAGGAGACTTATGAAGTGGGCACTAGAGTTGGAAGAATTTAAAGTCATCTACAGGCCCTGAACAACCATCAAGGGGCAGGCAGTGGCCGCTTTCCTTGTTGAATTCACATACCCGAAAGATCCAGTCGAGGAGTTCAACCTACCCAAACTACCTACCGACCTAGATATTCTACGTGGATGGGTCCTCCAACAAGCAGGGTAGTGGGGCAAGGATCATCCTGACCACGCCCGATAGGATCCAGCTAGACTACGCTCTAAGATTTGGGTTCCAGGCCTCTAACAATAAAGCCAAGGACGAGGCCTTGTTGGTCGGGTTACAGTTGGCTATTTCGATGGGTGCACAACAAGTCCAAGTGTATAGCAACTCCCAACTCATTGTCAATCAAGTGAATTAGGAGTATGAATCTCGGGAAAAAAATATGGTGGCCTACCTTGCCCTCGTCATATTAATTGTTAACAAATTCCAAGGGTTCTCCATCACGCAAATCCCGAGGGAAGAGAACACACAAGCAGACCAGTTAGCATGCCTTACACCATCTTCTAAGTCGGACCTACCCGGGATAAGGGTAGAGTAATTACCTAAACCCAATGTGTCTGACTCAGGAGGCATGGAGGTATACCAGGTCGACTTGGGGCCCAGTTGGATGGATCCTATCAAGGTTTTCCTCACAATCGGAAGCTTACCGGCCAGAAAGGATGAAGCCCGGCGAGTGAAATATTGATCGGCAAGGTATTACCTCATTGACGGTGTACTCTACCAGAGGGGTTTCTCCATCCCCTATCTCCGATGCATCCATCCTACCCAGGTTAAAGGAATCTTATATGAAATTCACGAAGAAGTATGCAGAAGCCACATTAGAGGCCGGACCCTCTCTCGCAGAGCACTGCTGCAAGGCTACTATTGGCCTATAATGGCCCGAGATTCCTGGGATTATGTCAAGTAGTGTGACAAGTGCCAGAGACATGCAAACATGATTAACCGCCCGGCTGAGCCTCAAACTCCAATCCTCAGCCCTGGCCGTTCTCTCAGTGGGGCATCGACATAGTCGGACCGCTCCCTATGGCAAAGGGGCAATCAAGTTTTCCATCATCGCGGTAGACTACTTTACCAAGTGCGCCGAAGCCAAGCCCTTGGCGACAATAACCAAGAAGAAAATTGAAGGTTTCGTGGAGAAAAATATACTCAGTAGGTTTGGCATTCCCTAAGTACTAGTCAACGACAATGGAAGACAGTTTAACACACCGGTATTTAGGTAGTTCTGCTCAGGTTATGGAATATTAAATCACTACTCTTCTCCCGAGCATCTTTAAGCCATTGGACAAGCTGAGGTAACAAACTGAATAATTTTATAATCCATTAAAACCAGGCTTGAACAAGTTAAGGGACTTTGGGATGATGAACTATCGACCCTTCTATGGGCCTACCGTACCACTCCCCAAGCGATAATAGGAGAAACACTATTCTCGCTCACCTATGGCTTCGAGGTAGTGGTACCCACAAAGCTCAGACTACCAACTTACTAGGTGGTGAATTTCAACGAGCAAGGTAACGAAGAAGCCCTTAGAGGGGAACTCGACATGATAGAGGAAAAAAGAGACCGGGCATACTTAAAGGTGGTAGCATACAAGCAGAGGGTCTCCCGGTACTTCAACAGCAGGGTAAAGCATCACAATTTCCATGTCGGGGACCTAGTTCTTAAGGCAGTAAACCAGTGTACCAAAATCTCGATTCATGGGAAACTGGGGACAAATTGGGAAGGCATATATAAAGTTACCCAGATCAACCGACCGGTAACCTACTAGTTGCAGACACTGGATGGACAGGACCTGTCGCACCCCTGGAACGTGGAGCATCTACGGAAGTACTTTCAGTGAAATAGGGGTCAGTATTGGTTTGGGTTTTCTTTATACAAGTTGTAGCTCTTTTCGAGCAGTTTTTTAGATTGAATAAAAAGCTTTTTTTTTTTACAAAAAGTGTCCCTTACCACTGTTTTGTGACAATAAAAGACCTCGGGATCACACCTGAGGCCCATAAAAGACCTCGGGGTCATACCCGAGGCACATAAAAGACCTCGAGATTAGACCCGAGGCATTAACTTAACTTAGGTCCATAACCTACAATGGGGGCAAACCCCCTAGGTTGCCAACAATAGAGGAGTCAAAGCATCCCGAAATTACCAACGTTCTGGGTCAATTTATGTACCACCCGTACTCGGAGAACGGGTTAATTATCATGTTATATGCATTAATTAATATAATTAGTATATATTATGGAATAAGGGGAGGCTTGGACTCGCCCGTGAAAAGTGTTCAACAAATGACACTAGTTGGAAAAAATTCCCCAGTGAGGAGGGACAGGTTTGGAAGTGGGACCCAGTGAAGGGCCTGAATAAAAATATTTGCATTTTACGTGATTAAATGCATTTATGTGACTACATGAATACTTGTTTAAATGCTTTTATATTATATGATAATACATGTTTTAGCAACTTGTATTAGTTTGGATACCCAAATAAGGGTATAACTGAAAAAGATTCATAATCAGTAGGTGCGATAGTAATTTCACAAAATATTGGGACCCACGTTTGGACCCATACGAAACTTAGACAAACACTCATTAGATAATTGGGTAGTTGATGAAATGTTTAGGGGATTTCATAATAGGAACTTAAGAAAATCCGGGGGTGTAAACAAAATTTGGGGCATGAGTCATAACATGCAACATTGGGAACAAGACACCTAATGTCTTCTTCATTAGATCTAAAGAAATTACAGAAATTAAAACAAAGAGAAGAGAGCTCGGAGAGAGAAACGGAGAAACCGTCACCGACTTCGTAATTTCGTCGTTCCGTCGTCGTCATTCGTCCAATTCGCGAACCGAAGCCATTTTCGGACTCATGGAGGTGAGACGATCGTTCCTATACCTTTAATTTACGTTTTAAATATCAGATTGGTAGCTCACACAAATCGATGAGACGCCGTCTACCGAAAACTTGTAGGATTCACTTTGGAAGGAAAATTGAGCTAGGATTTGGTAAATTCAGCACTTCTCTAGCTTGAATTTGAGTAGATCTTGCTAATGTGAGTTTTCTATACTAAAGAATGGTTGTGTTTAACTATGTTCAAGACTTCAATGATGTTAGAGATGATAGTTTGTGCTTGGAAATCAAGAGATTGTTCTTATTGTGTTGATTATTCATGTTTAGAAAACATGCAGTTACTAAATTGTTAATTGCATGTCAACTCTATGAAGATTATATATGCCTACATGTTTATGTGCTTATATGGTTATGTGGTAATCAATGAGCATTGGGAAAATGATTCATTGTTAGGAGTAATAAGGATCGTGAAGAGGAAGAATCTGAGAAATACGGAAGTCCAAAGAATAGAAGTGGCCACGGGACCAAGGGAGGACATCGGGTCTGAATGAATCATTGAACCAGTGACTCGACGATTACAAATATGGTTTATGTGTTAATTGTTGCATTGCACATGTTAAACACTCAGCCATGTTTAGATTACTCACTAAGCGTAATGCTTAAGAAAGCTGTTTTCTATTTCTGTTGTGGTAAATAACAACCACCGTAGGTACGAAGCAATACCCAGAGAGAAGTTGACGCGCTCGAGAATGGGGTAGAGAATTAGAACTTGTAAATATGTTTTAAACTTGTGTTAGAGTGTAACTTGTTGCTTGGAATCCCTAACTTGTGGACTGAAACCATGACTCATGTGTTTAATGTCAACATGAAGGAACTTATGTAATTTTCTATGTTAATGTTACTATTGGGTAAGTTGTATGTTTTGGTTATTCCGGTAAGTCCGAATACATATGTGGTAGCTTTTGGGTACGTTCCGCTTTGTAACTAAATGTTTGGAATGGTTGTAATCATATTCGGGAAAGTTGTATAAATCGTTGTTTGTGGGGTTAACTTGGCTTTGATTACTTGCTTAACTCATTTGAAGTTGTAACATTTGGTTTTGAATGAAAAAGGAAACTTACATAAGTATTTGATATGTTTCTCAAAGTTTTGTAAAGTTTGGAAAAGGATTGATTTGGTTTTAAATCACTTCTTAGCAAGTTCATGAAAGGAATTTGGTTGGAGAGGAACTTGTTTGATTCAAGGGAGATCTTGATCATGTTCTTTTAAAATGTTGGAGAAGCTTAAATTTATGTTTGGAAATGTTTCCATGTGTCTGTAATTGGTTTCTCAAAGTTTCATTTGGTTTGATTTGGTTTTGGGTATGTTTGGACTGGTATAGCAGGAGTTTTCTATCAAAAATTGGGTTCTGCAAGAACCAGATCGATTCAGGCCTTGAATGGATTGATCCAAAGCTTCTGGAGGAACCAGAAATGACAATCTGTTAGATCCAGATCGATCCGGTTTTGGGCGGATCGATCCGCTGATCCAGATTCAGCACCGACGGCTTTTACGGAAATGGACATAACTCACTCTAGAAAACTCAGATTTGCGCGCCATTTTTTGCGTTGGAACCGGAACTCAAAGACCTATATTTTAGTGTAAAATTTTATATACATTATTAATTACCATTTTACCCTTGGGGGCTGTTTTATAACAATAGAGTTGTTTATTGTTGCTAAACACTTGCGATTCTTAGTAATTCGCATATTTCTTTGCAAATTAATGTAATTGAACTCTTGTAGCATTGTTACACGTGTCTTAATCCGCACTTGGAGGGTTAGGGTGTGATAATTTTTGGATCAATTCCTTGAGATATTTAATGAGCAATACTTTCCGGAATCGTTTGGGGATTAGAAGGCTCATGAAGTCATGGAGTTAGTGTAAGGGGTAAAGTCAGTTCGTGAATATTTGACATAATTTACAAGTTTGGGAAGGTTTTCCGGGGATATTGTAACGACTGAGAAGGTTAAGTCAAGGAAGTTTGTAGCGGGACTCCTGGATGACATTCGAGGGCGAGTGACCGTATTCCGTCCAGAATGCTAAGGCATTGGATAATGCTTCTATTGATGAAAGAGATCTCGGGTATACTTCAAACATGCCACTACCACCAAGTCAACAAAACAAAAGGGCTTGGTCAAGTCAGTTCAGTAGTCAAGGGGGTGTAAAAAGGCAGAGTTCAGGAGGATCGTCAGCTAGAATTAGTAGTGGTTCTGGTGGAAATAAACCGAAGTGTCAGACTTGTCAAAAATTTCATTGGGGCCAATGCAATCAACTTCCAAACCCAATCATTTGTAATGTTTGCCGACAACTGGGACACATCGCCAGAAATTGCCCAAAACAGAATGTGGATATGAGGGGTCGATGTTTCACTTGTAAGGAATTGGGACATCGAGCTAAGGATTGTCCAACTAAGCGTCATGGAGCTTCTGGTTCCGGTTCATGCGCGGCGAGTGCCATTACACCAAGGACTACTCAACCACCTCCGAGGAGAGAACAGCGAGAGGCAAGGTCATATCAGCTCAGGCCGGGAGAGACCGCTTCTGCCGATACCGTTGTTTCAGGTATGGTTCCCATTTGCTCACACCTAGAAAATGTACTTATAGATTCGGGATCCACACACTCGTTCTTATCACATCACTTTGTTAAGTACCTAGATAAACCATTAGAGTTTCTGGATTATGATTTATCTGTTGCTATACCATTGGGGGTTCCGTTGATTAGCTCAGGGGTGTTTAGAAATTGTGAGATAAATATAGGTGGTAAAAGTTTAACAGTCGATTTAGTACCGTTAATCATTAAGCACTTTGATGTTATATTGGGTATGGATTGGTTAGCGGCAAACTATGCAAATATCGATTGTAATAACAAAGGGGTCGTATTCCGTATTCCTAATCAAGATATGTTCTATTTCCAAGGCAAGGGTGTTGTGTCACTACCGTATATAGTGTCAGCTATTGAAGCATGTCGTTTATTGAAGAAAGGTTGTCGGTTCTTGTGTGGTATTCTAGATACCAGGGGTAATGATTTGAAACTTGAGGACATTCCGATAGTTAAAGAATTTTCGGATGTATTTCTAGAAGAATTACCTAGTGTGTTAATTGATCAAAAAATTGAGTTTGGTATCGATGTTATGCTGGGAACTCAACCAATTTCACGAGCACCAAATCGAATGGCACCGGTTGAGTTGAAAGAGTTAAAGATTCAATTGCAAGATTTATTAGACAAGGGATTTATTCGGCCCAGTGTGTCCCCATGGGGTGCACCGGTATTATTTCTGAAGAAGAAGGATGGTACAATGTAGATGTATATTTACTACGGGGAGATCAACAAGGTAACCATCAAGAACAAATACCCTTTGCCACGCATTGACGACTTATTTGATCAACTTCAAGGGGTTTAGGTATTTTTGAAGATACACTTGAGATCGGGATATCACTAATTGAAAGTTAAAGAAGAGGATGTGGAGAAGACGGCCTTTAGGACTCGCTACAGGCACTATGAATTTCTAGTAATGCCGTTTAGGGTTACTAATGCGCATGCCGCCTTCATGGATTTGATGAACCGTGTGTTTAAATCATACTTGGATGAATTCGTGATAGTATTCATTGATGATATTCTCATTTAGTCTAAGAGTACAGAGGAGCATGAACAACATTTGAGATTAGTTTTACAGCAACTTCGAGAGAAACAGTTATTTGGGAAATTGAAGAAGAGCGAGTTTTGGTTGACAAGTGTCACTTTTCTAGGGCACATGATTTCTAAAGAAGGTATTTCTGTTGACCCATATAAGATTGAAGCCATTATGAATTGGTCAAGACCGACTAATGTGTCTAAAATTTGAATTTTCTTGGGATTAGCCGGATATTACAGAAGATTCGTCAAGAATTTCTCTAGAATTGCGACTCCGATGACGTGATTGATGAGGAAAGATGTACCGTTTGAGTGGAATAAGGAGTGTAAAGATTGCTTCTTAGCATTGAAGGAGAAATTAACAACGGCACCGATACTTACAATTCCAACAAGTACCAGAAATTTCTGAATTTATAGTGATGCTTCTCACCAAGGCTTGGGATGCGTTTTGACGCAAGATGACAAGGTGATGGCTTATGCTTCATGAAAATTGAGGTCTCACGAGAAAAATTACCCGACTCACGACTTGGAGTTAGCGGCAGTAATCTTCGCCTTGAAGATTTGGAGACATTACCTATACGGAGAGATATGTGAGATCTTCACCGATCACAAGAGTCTAAAATACCTATTCACTCAGAGGGACCTTAACATGCGATAAAGAAGATGGTTGGAAATTATAAAAGATTATGATTTGAAGATTCAATATCACCCAGGAAAAGCGAATGTAGTTGCTGATGCTTTGAGCCGAAAGTCGATGGAGAGTTTGTCTTATACCTTGACGGGGCAAGAGAAGTTAATACAAGAATTTGAACAATTGCAACTTGAATGGTTCCCAGAATTGAAGGTGGGTTAATGGCTGCAATTATGGCACAACTGAGTCTTATTGGTGAGATAAAGTCTAGTCAGCTTTTAGATCTGAAATTGAAGAAAATTATAGATGGATTGCCTGAGGGTAGAAGGCAGGAATTTAGCTTCCAAGATGGTGTTCTAACCGATTATGTATACCTATAGTTGGGGATCTGAGAGATAAAGTTATGGAGGAAGCTCACAATACCAGGTATTCGATACACCTGGGAAGTACCAAAATATACCGAGACTTGCGAGAAATTTACTGGTGGAGTGGTATGAAGCGAGAAGTCGCAAAATTTGTGTCTAAATGTATGACTTGCGAAAATGTGAAACTCGAACATCAACGACCCAGGGGAGAACTACACCCGTTAGAGATATGAGCAAAAATTGTCACACCCTAACCCGCCTAGTGCGGATTAGGACACATGTAACAATACTACAAGAGTCCAAGTACATTCATTTGCAAAGAAACATGCGAATTACTAAGAATCGCATGTGTTTAGCAACATTAAACAACTCTATTGATAAAAAATAGCCCCCAAGGGTGAAATGGTAATTAATAAGGTATAACAAATTTTATACCAAAGGATAGGTCTTTGAGTCTCGGTTCCAACGCAAGAAACGGCGTGCGAATTTGAGTTTTCTAGAGTGAGTTATGTCCGTTTCCATAAAAGCTGTCGGTGGTGAATCTGGACCAGCGGATCGATCCGCCCAAAACCGGATCGATCTGGATCTAGCAGATTGTCATTTCTGGTTCCTCCAAAAGCTCCAGATTGATCCTGTCAAGGCTCGGATTGATCTGGTTCCTGCAGAACCCACTTTTTGACAGAAAACTCCTGCAATACCAGTCCAAACATACCCTAAACCAAATCAAACTAAATGAAAGTTTGAGAAACCATTTTAAACCATCCACAAGCACATTGAAATATTTTCAAACACAAGTTAAGCTCCTCCAAACATTTAAAACATAACTTCAAAGGAATCAAAACAAGTTCTTGAAACAAAATCTTCATCCAAAACCAACATTTTCCCTAAAACTAGTTGAAATGAACTTAAAGTCAAACCATTCCCCAGGAACACTTTCAAAATCATTTTCCAAGCATTCCAAGTCTTTAAAACTTCATAACCGTGACAATAAACATATTTAGATACCTCACACAATTAAGATAAGATTTAAACCTCATTTGGGCAAATGGAACATGGAAACCCCTATACTTGGTAGGACTACATAAGTAATGAAAATTGTTGGAGATGTGGATTCAAGAACTTTGCAACCAACTTGCTAACATACAAACCTTACCAAAAATGATTGTGACACTATTCCGAACTTTCCGGAGAGGCCCAACACCACAACTTATCTATGTACATAGTTACAACCCAAGAAAAATATTAAATTTACAAAGACAACCTTTAAATCCTTCAACTTCTTACCCAAACTAACTACTAACATAGAGAATTACATGGTTTTTACAAATGCACATTATCAACATGAGACGTAGGATTCCAAAACTAACTCCATGGATACAACCAATAGTCAAGACTTTAATCCACAAGTCAAGGATACTAACCCACAAGTTATACTATATTACAAGTTATAAACATAATTACAATATCCAAATCTCTTCCCCATTCTTGAGCACGTCACTTTCTCTCCGGGTATTGCTCCGTACCTGCGGTGGTTGTTATTTACCACCACCACCAAGTCAACAAAACAAAAGGGCTGGGTTGAGTCAGTTCAGTAGTCAAGGGGGTGTAAAAAGGCAGAGTTCAGGAGGATCGTCAGCTAGAATTAGTAGTGGTTCTGGTGGAAATAAACCGAAGTGTCAGACTTGTCAAAAATTTCATTGGGGCCAATGCAATCAACTTCCAAACCCAATCATATGTAATGTTTGCCGACAACTGGGACACATCGCCAGAAATTGCCCAAAACAGAATGTGGATATGAGGGGTCGATGTTTCACTTGTAAGGAATTGGGACATCGAGTTAAGGATTGTCCAACTAAGCGTCATGGAGCTTCTGGTTCCGGTTCATGCGCGGCTAGTGCCATTACACCAAGGACTACTCAACCACCTCCGAGGAGAGAACAGCGAGAGGCAAGGTCATATCAGCTCAGGCCGGGAGAGACCGCTTCTGCCGATACCGTTGTTTCAGGTATGGTTCCCATTTGCTCACACCTAGAAAATGTACTTATAGATTCGGGATCCACACACTCGTTCTTATCACATCACTTTGTTAAGTACCTAGATAAACCATTAGAGTTTCTGGATTATGATTTATCTGTTGCTATACCATTGGGGGTTCCGTTGATTAGCTCAGGGGTGTTTAGAAATTGTGAGATAAATATAGGTGGTAAAAGTTTAACAGTCGATTTAGTACCGTTAATCATTCAGCACTTTGATGTTATATTGGGTATGGATTGGTTAGCGGCAAACTATGCAAATATCGATTGTAACAACAAAGGGGTCGTATTCTGTATTCCGAATCAAGATATGTTCTATTTCTAAGGCAAGGGTGTTGTGTCACTACCGTATATAGTGTCAGCTATTGAAGCATGTCGTTTGTCGAAGAATGGTTGTCGAGGGTTCTTGTGTAGTATTCTGGATACCAAGGGTAATGATTTGAAACTTGAGGACATTCCGATCGTTAAAGAATTTTCGGATGTGTTTGCAGAAGAATTACATAGTGTGTTAATTGATCGAGAAATTGAGTTTGGTATCGATGTTATGCCGGGAACTCAACCAATTTCACGAGCACCATATCGAATGGCACCGGTTGAGTTGAAAGAGTTAAAGATTCAATTGCAAGAGTTATTAGACAAGGGATTTATTCGGCTTAGTGTGTCCCCATGGGGTGCACCGGTATTATTTGTGAAGAAGAAGGATGGTACAGTGCAGATGTATATTGACTACTGGGAGATCAACAAGGTAACCATTCAGAACAAATACCCATTGCCACGCATTGACGACTTATTCGATCAACTTCAAGGGGCTCAGGTATTTTTGAAGATAGACTTGAGATCGGGATATCACCAATTGAAAGTTAAAAGAGGATGTGGAGAAGACGGCCTTTAGGACTCGCTGCAGGCACTATGAATTTGTAGTAATGCCGTTTGGGGTTACTAATGCGCATACCGCCTTCATGGATTTGATGAACCGTGTGTTTAAATCATACTTGGACGAGTTCGTGATAGTATTCATTGATGATATTCTCATTTACTCTAAGAGTTCGGAGGAGCATGAACAACATTTGAGATTAGTTTTACAGCGACTTTGAGAGAAACAGTTATTTGGGAAATTGAAGAAGAGCGAGTTTTGGTTGACAAGTGTCACTTTTCTAGGGCACATGATTTCTAAAGAAGGTATTTCTGTTGACCCATATAAGATTGAAGCCATTATGAATTGGTCAAGACTGACTAATGTGTCTAAAATTTGAATTTTATTGGGATTAGCCGGATATTACAGAAGATTCGTCAAGAATTTCTCTAGAATTGCGACTCCGATGACGAGATTGATGAGGAAAGATGTACCGTTTGAGTGGAATAAGGAGTGTAAAGATTGCTTCTTAGCATTAAAGGAGAAATTAACAAAGGCACCGATACTTACAATTCCAACAAGTACCAAAAATATTTGAATTTACAGGGACACTTCTCACCAAGGCTTGGGATGCGTTTTGACGCAAGATGACAAGGTGATAGCTTATGCTTCACAAAAATTGAAGTCTCATGAGAAAAATTACCCGACACACGATGTGGAGTTAGCGGCGGTAATCTTTGCCTTGAAGATTTGGAGACATTACCTATACGGAGAGATATGTGAGATCTTCACCGATCACAAGAGTCTAAAATACCTATTCACTCAGAGGGACCTTAACATGCGACAAAGAAGATGGTTGGAAATTAAAAAAGATTATGATTTGATGATTCAATATCACCCGGGAAAAGCGAATGTAGTTGCCGATGCTTTGAGCCGAAAGTCAATGGAGAGTTTGTCTTATACCTTGACGGGGCAAGAGAAGTTAATACAAGAATTTGAACAATTGCAACTTGAAGTGGTTCCCAGAATTAAAGGTTGGTTAATGGCTGCAATTATGACACAACCGAGTCTTATTGGTGAGATAAAGTCTAGTCAGCTTTTAGATCCGAAATTGAATAAAATTATAGATGGATTGCCTGAGGGTAGAAGGCCGAAATTTAGCTTCCAAGATGGTGTTCTAACCGATTATGTGTACCTAAAGTTGGGGATCTGAGAGATAAAGTTATGGAGGAAGCTCACAATACCAGGTATTCGATACATCTAGGAAGTACCAAAATGTACCGAGACTTGCGAGAAATTTACTGGTGGAGTGGTATGAAGCGAGAAGTTGCAGAATTTGTGTCTAAATGTATGACTTGCCAAAACGTGAAACTCGAACATCAACGACCCAGGGGAGAACTACACCCATTAGAGATATGAGTAAAAATTGTCACACCCCAACCCACCTCGTGCGGATTAGGACACGTGTAACAATGTTACAAGAGTCCAAGTACATACATTTGCAAAGAAACATGCGAATTACTAAGAATCGCATGTGTTTAGCAACATTAAACAACTCTATTGTTAAAAAATAGCCCCTAAGGGTAAAATGCTAATTAATAAGGTATATAAAATTTTATACCAAAAGATAGGTCTTTGAGTCTCGGTTCTAATGCAAAAAATGACGTGTGAATCCGAGTTTTCTAGAGTGAGTTATGTTCGTTTCCATAAAAGTCGTCGGTGCTGAATCTGGACCAGCGGATCGATCCGCCCAAAACCGGATCGATCCGGATCTAGCAGATTGTCATTTCTGGTTCCTCCAAACGCTCCGAATCGATCCGTTCAAGGCCCAGATCGATCTGGTTCCTGCAGAACCCAATTTTTTGATAGAAAACTCCTGCTATACCAATCCAAACATACCCAAAACCAAATCAAACTAAATGAAAGTTTGAGAAACCATTTTAAACCATCCACAAACACATTGAAATATTTTCAAACACAAGTTAAGCTCCTCCAAACATTTAAAACATAACTTCAAAGGAATTAAAACAAGTTCTTGAAACAAAATCTTCATCCAAAACCAACATTTTCCCTAAAACTAGTTGAAATGAACTTAAAGTCAAACCATTCCCCAGGAACACTTTCAAAATCATTTTCCAAGCATTCCAAGTCTTTAAAACTTCATAACCATGACAATAAACATATTTAGATATCTCACACAATTAAGATATGATTTAAACCTCATTTGGGCAAATGGAACATGGAAACCCCCATACTTGGTAGTACTACATAAGTAATGAAAATTGTTGGAGATGTGGATTCAAGAACTTTGCAACCAACTTGCTAACATACAAACCTTACCAAAAATGATTGTGACACTATTCCGAACTTTCCGGAGAGGCCCAACACCACAACTTATCTATGTACATAGTTACAACCCAAGAAAAATATTAAATTTACAAAGACAACCTTTAAATCCTTCAACTTCTTACCCAAACTAACTACTAACATAGAGAATTACATGGTTTTTACAAATGCACATTATCAACATGAGACGTAGGATTCCAAAACTAACTCCATGGATACAACCACGAGTCAAGACTTTAATCCACAAGTCAAGGATACTAACCCACAAGTTATACTATATTACAAGTTATAAACATAATTACAAGATCCAAATCTCTTCCCCATTCCTAAGCACGTCACTTTCTCTCTGGGTATTGCTCCGTACCTGCAGTGGTTTTTATTTACCACCACCACCAAGTCAACAAAACAAAAGGGCTGGGTCGAGTCAGTTCAGTAGTCAAGGGAGTGCAAAAAGACAGGGTTTGGGAGGATATCAGCTAGTATTGGTAGAGGTTCCGGTGGAAATAAACCGAGGTGTCAGACTTGTCAGAAATTTCATTGGGGCCGATGCAATCAACTTCTAAATCTAATCACTTATAATATTTGCCGACAATCGGGACACATTGCCAAGAACTGTCCAAAACAGAATTTACATATGAGGGGTCCATGCTTCACTTGCAAGGAATTGGGATATCAAGCTAAGGATTGTATAACCAAGCATCAAGGAGCTTCTGGTTCCGGTTCATGCACGACTAGTGCCATTACACCAAGGACTACTCAACCACCTTCGAGGAGGGAGCAGCGGGAGGCAAGATCATATCAGCTCAGGTCGGGAGAGACCGCTTCTGCCGATACCGTTGTTTCAGGTATGGTTCCCATTTGCTCACACCTAGTAAATGTACTTATAGATTCGGGATCCACACACTCGTTCTTATCACATCACTTTGTTAAGTGCCTAGATAAACCATTAGAGTTTCTGGATTATGATTTATCTGTTGCAATACCATTGGGGGTTCCGTTGATTAGCTTAGGGGTGTTTAGAAACTGTGAGATAAATATAGGTGGTAAAAGTTTAACAGTCGATTTAGTACCGTTAATCGTTCAGCACTTTGATGTTATATTGGGTATGGATTGGTTAGCGACAAACTATGCAAATATCGATTGTAACAACAAAGGGGTCGTATTCCGTATTCCGAATCAAGATATGTTCTATTTATAAGGCAAGGGTGTTGTGTCACCGCCGTATATAGTGTCAGCTATTGAAGCATGTTGTTTGTTGAAGAAAGGTTGTTGAGGGTTCTTGTGTAGTATTCTGTATACTAGGGGTAATGATTTAAAACTTGAGGATATTCCGATAGTTAGAGAATTTTCTGGATGTGTTTCCAGAAGAATTACCTAGTGTGTTAATTGATCAAGAAATTGAGTTTGGTATCGATGTCATGCCGGGAACTCAACCAATTTCACGAGCACCACATCGAATGGCACTAATTGAGTTGAAAGAGTTAAAGATTCAGTTGCAAGAGTTGCTAGACAAGGGTTTCATCTTGCCGAGTGTATCCCCGTAGGGTGCACCAGTATTATTTGTGAAAAAAAAGGACGGTACAATGCGGATGTGGATTGGCTACCGGGAGATCAACAAGGTAACTATCAAGAACAAATACCCATTGCCACGCATTGACGACTTATTCAATCAACATCAAGGGGCTCAGGTATTTTTGAAGATAGGCTTGAGATCAGGATATCACCAATTGAAAGTTAAAGCAGAAGATGTAGAGAAGACGGAACCGTCACCGACGACGTTTTTTGCCATTCCGTCGCCGCCGTTTGTTGGATTTACGATCCGAGACCACTTTTGGACTCGTGGAGGTAAGAGGATCACATGCACGTAATTTGTTTTCATTTTCAGCAACGTTTTTCCAGCAACTGTTCTTGATAGACGATATTTGTTGAACCAAAACTTTGTAGGATTACTCTAGAACAAGAATTGGCTTTGGTTCTAGCTTGAATTAGGATTTTAGGAGCATAATTGGGTATAATCTTGCTAAGGTGAGTTTTCTAACTAAAAAGTGATTGTGCTTTAAGATGTTCAATGTTTTTGTATCTATTTTGAGTTGTGGAATCATGTTTAGAAGTTATAAAATTGTTAGATTGTGAATTACATGTCAATTGTATGGAAAGTTGCTATGATTATGTGCCTACATGCTTATATGTCTATATGGTATTCAATGAGCCCGGGACAATGATTCATTAGTTGGGAGTAATAAGGGTGGTGAAGATGAAGAATCTGAGAAATACGGAAGTGCAAGGAATAGAAGTGGCCACGGGACCAAGGGAGGTCTTCGGATTTGAATGAATCATTAAACTGGTGACTCGGCGATTACAAATATGATTTGTATGTTTGTTGTTGCATTGCACATGTTAAACATTCAGTTATGTTTAGAATTCTCACTAAGCGTAATGCTTAAGAAAACTGTTTAATAACACCTGCGGATTAAGACACGCCACGTGAGGATTAAGACACGTGTAACAATGCTACAAGAGTCCAATTACATTAATTTGCAAAGAAACATGTGAATTACCAAGAATCGCAAGTGTTTAGCAACATTAAACAACTCTATTGTTAAAAAACAGCCCCCAATTGTTAAAATGGTAATTAATAAGGTATAGAAAATTTTATACCAAAAGATAAGTCTTTGAGTCTTGGTTCCAACGCAAAAAATGGCGCACAAATCTGAGTTTTCTAGAGTGAGTTATGTTCGTTTCCGTAAAAGCCGTCGGTGCTGAATTTGGACCAGCGGATCGATCCGCCCAAAACCGGATCGATCCGGTTTTGACAGAATGACCACTTTAGCTCCTCTAGATGGTCCGGATCAATCCGTTCAAGGCCCGGATCGATCCGGTTTTTGCAGAAGCCATTTTTGACAGCAAAAGCTCTGTTTAAACAGCCCAAACACACCCAAATCATCATCAAACCTCATGGAACCCTCAAGTAACATTCCAAACACATTCCCAAACACATTTTAACATTAACCAAGTATGTGGAACATACACATACTCAAGATTGAATCAAATCTACCATGAATACAACTCCTTTTTGGTTCAAAACAAGTTTTGAAGTTTAACTCATGTCAAGAATTAATATCTCATGAAATCTTGTTGGAAATGAAATTAAAGCTACAACCGACAACATAGAACATTAGGAAACCATATCAAAACCAATTCCAAGCATTCAACCCATGAATGTAACCTCATTTGAATCACACAAGTGAATCAAATCTAAACTCTTTCCAAGAACAACCATAAGCATGAAACTTTCCAAATAGCATTTCCAAAATCATTCAATCCACTTAGTTACAAAAAGGAACTTACACAAAAGAGTTGCGACGCATATCTGGACTTGTCGGAAAGGTCCATTTCCAATTCATCTCACACATATTCATAGCTGAAACTTAAGGATATACATAGAATTTACAAGGCAACCTTCAAATCCTCCAAATTCTTACCCAAACTAACTATTAACATAGAGAATAACACAAGTTTCTACAAATTTACATTCACCATATGAGTCATGGGACTCCAAAACTAACTCCATGGATGCAACCACAAGTCAAGGCTTCAAGTCATAAGTCAAGGACTCCAAGCCACAAGTTACACTACACTACAAGTTATGAACATAATTACAAGTCCCAAATCTCTCCCCCATTCCCGAGCACATTACTTTCTCTCCGGATATTGCTCCGTACCTGTGGTGGTTGTTATTTACCACAACAGAAACAGAAAAGGGTTTTCTTAAGCATTTCGCTTAGTGAATATTCTAACATGATTGAATGTTTAACATGTGCAATGCAACAATTAATGCATAATTCATATCCGTAATCGCCGAGTCACCGGTTCAATGATTCATTCAGACCCCAAGACCCTCCCTTGGTCCCGTTGTCACTTCTATTCCTTGGACTTCCGTATTTCTCGGATTCTTCCTCTTCACCACCCGTATTACTCCCAACAATGAATCATTTCTCGGTGCTCATTGATTACCACATAAGCATATAAGCATATAGGCACATAATCATCAACTTTTCATACAATTGACATGAAATTCACAATTTAACAATTCTATAGCTTCTAAGCATGAATTCCATAACTCAAAACATAAATAGAATCATTGAACACCTTAAACTACAATCACTTCTTGGTTAGAAAACTCACCTTACCAAGATTATACCCAATTATGCTCCTAAAATCCCAATTCAAGCTAGAACCAAAGCCAATTCTTGGTCTAGAGTAATCCTACATAGTTTTGGTACAACAAATATCATCTATCAAGAACGATTGCTGGAAAAACATTGCCAAAAATGAAAACAAATTACGTACATGTGATCCTCTTACCTCCACGAGTCCAAAAGTGGTCTCGGGTCGTAATTCCGGCAAACGGCGGCAACGGAACGGCGGAAAAACGACGTCGGCGTCTCGTCTCCGTCATCTCTCCTGAGCTCTCTCTTTTTTTTCTTTTGATTTGCTGTATAATGAGATTCTTAACACCTATACATGCCAAGGCATGAGGTGTCTTGATCTCAAGTTTAGCCATTTTCTGTTTACACCCCCGAAATTTCTTAAGTTCTTATTGTGAAACCCCCCAACCATTCCACTAACTACCCAAAACTTAAGTGGGTGTTTGTCTAAGTTCTGTATGGGTCCCAACGTGGGTCCTACATATTTTGTGAAGTTGCTATCGTACCTACTAATTATAAATCTTTTTCAATTATACCCTTATTTGGGTATCCAAACTAATACAAGTTGCTAAAACATGTATTTTCATATAATATAAAAGCGTTTAAACAAGTATTCATGTAATCACATAAATGCATTTAATCACGTAAAATGCAAATATTTTTATTCAGGCCCTTCACTGGGTCCTACTTCCAAACCTGTCCCTCC
Organism: Hydrangea macrophylla; assembly: GCA_033977485.1. Taxonomy (NCBI): domain Eukaryota; kingdom Viridiplantae; phylum Streptophyta; class Magnoliopsida; order Cornales; family Hydrangeaceae; genus Hydrangea; species Hydrangea macrophylla. The sequence continues at coordinate 85,049,815 of CM066987.1, read as the reverse complement.
TCACTGGGGACTTTTTTCCAAATACTGTCCTTTGTTGAACACTTTTCACGGACGAGTCCAAGCCTCTCCTTATTCCATAATATACACTAATTATATTAATTAATGCATATAACATGATATTTAACCCGTTCTCTGGGTATGGGTGTTACATTTCTCCCTCCCTAAAAGGGAGTTTGGTCCCCAAACTTACTCTTACCTCAGGAATCGATAAGTGCGAGTACTTTGCTCGAATCTCGTCTTCCCGTTCCCATGTAGCTTCTTTGATTGAATGACTTCGCCATTGAACCATAACAAGTGAAATCACCTTGGTTCTCAATACTTGATCCTTCCTATCAAGGATTTGCACCTGATGCTCCACGTAAGTCATATCCTCTTGAATCTTAAATGGTTCTGGAACAATAACATGTTTCGAATCTGGCACATAACGTCGAAGCATTGACACGTGGAATATGTTATGAACGTTCGCCAAACTCTTGTGGCAAATAACACCAATAACACCTTCAGTGTATCGGCCGATACACCTTTAATTCCGGATCTAGAAGCTGACTAGACTTTATCTCACCAATAAGACTCGGTTGTACCATAATTACAGCCATTAACCCACCTTCACTTCTGGGAACCACTTCAAGTTGCAATTGTTCATATTCTTGTATTAACTTCTCTTGCCTCGTCAAGGTATAAGACAAACTCTCCATTGACTTTTGGGTCAAAGCATTGGCAACTACATTCGCTTTTCCCGGGTGATATTGAATCGTCAAATCATAGTCTTTCATAAGTTCCAACCATCTTCTTTGTAGCATGTTAAGGTCCCTCTGAGTGAATAGGTATTTTAGACTTTTATGATCGGTGAAGATCTCACATATCTCTCTGTATAGGTAATGTCTCCAAATCTTCAAGGCAAAGATTACCGCCGCTAACTCCAAGTCATGTGTCGGGTAATTTTTCTCGTGAGACCTCAATTGTCGTGAAGCATATGCTATCACCTTGTCATCTTGCGTCAAAACGCATCCCAAGCCTTGGTGAGAAGCATCACTATAAATTCAGAAATTTTTGGTACTTGTTAGATTTGTAAGTATCGGTGCTGTTTTAATTTCTCTTTTAATGCTAAGAAGCAATCTTCACACTCCTTATTCCACTCAAATAGTACATCTTTCCTCATCAATCTCGTCATCGGAGTCACATTGTAGAGAAATTCTTGACGAATCTTCTGTAACATCAGGCTAATCCCAAGAAACTTCGAATTTCAGACACATTAGTCAGTCTTGACCAATTCATAACGGCTTCAATCTTCTGTGGGTCCACAAAAATACCTTCTTTAGAAATCACGTGCCCTAGAAAAGTGACACTTGTCAACCAAAACTCGCTCTTCTTCAATTTCCCAAATAACTGTTTATCTTGAAGTCGCTGTAAAACTAATCTCAAATGTTGTTCATGCTCCTCCGAACTCTTAGAGTCAATGAGAATATCATCAATGAATACTATCACGAACTTGTCCAAGTATGATTTAAACACACAGTTCATCAAATCCATGAAGACGGCAGGTGCATTAGTAACCCTAAACGGCATTACTAGAAATTCATAGTGCCCGTAGCGAGTCCTAAAGGTCGTCTTCTTCACATCCTCTGCTTTAACTTTCAATTGGTAATATCCCGATCTCAAGTCTATCTTCGAAAATACCTGAGCCCCTTGAAGTTGATCGAATAAGTTGTCAATGCGTGGCAACGGGTATTTGTTCTTGATGGTTACCTTGTTGATCTCCCGGTAGTCAATATACATCTGCATTGTACCATCCTTCTTCTTCACAAATAATACCGGTGCACCCCACGGGGACACACTAGGCCGAATAAATCCCTTGTCTAATAACTCTTGCAATTGAACTTTAACTCTTTCAACTCAACCGGTGCCATTCGATATGGTGCTCGTGAAATTGGTTGAGTTCCCGGCATAACATCGATACCAAACTCAATTTCTCGATCAATTAACACACTAGGTAATTCTTCTGGAAACACATCCAAAAATTCCTTAACTATCGGAATGTCCTCGAATTTCAAATCATTACCCCTGGTATCCAGAATACTACACAAGAACCCTCGACAACCTTTCTTTAACAAACGACATGCTTCAATAGCTGACACTATATATGGCAGTGACACAACACCCTTGCCTCGGAAATAGAACATATCTTGATTCAGAATACGGAATACGACCCCTTTGTTGTTACAATCGATATTTGCATAGTTTGCCGCTAACCAATCCATACCCAATGTAACATCAAAGTGCTGAACGATTAACGGTACTAAATCGACTGTTAAACTTTTACCACCTATATTTATCTCATAGTTTCTAAACACCCCTGAGCTAATCAACGGAACCCCTAATGGTATTGCAACAGATAAATCATAATCCAGAAACTCTAATGGTTTATCTAGGTACTTAACAAAGTGATGTGATACGAACGAGTGTGTGGATCCCAAATCTATAAGTACATTTGCTAGGTGTGAGCAAATGGGAACCATACCTGAAACAACGACATCGACAGAAGCGGTCTCTCCCAGCCTGAGCTGATATGACCTTGCCTCTTGCTGTTCTCTCCTCGGAGGTGGTTGAGTAGTCCTTGGTGTAATGGCACTAGCCGCGTATGAACTGGAACCAGAAGCTCCCTGACGCTTAGTTGGACAATCCTTAGCTTGATGTCCTAATTCCTTACAAGTGAAACATCGACCCCTCATATCCACATTCTGTTTTGGGCAATTTCTGTCGATGTGTTCCGGTTGTCGGTAAACAATACAAATGATTGGGTTTGGAAGTTGATTACATCGGCCCCAATGAAATTTCTGACAAGTCTGACACTTCGGTTTATTTCCACCAGAACCACTACCAATACTAGCTGATGATCCTCCTGAACTCTGCCTTTTTATACCCTCTTGACTACTGAACTGACTTGACCCAGCCCTTTTGTTTTGTTGACTTGGTGGTGGTGGCATGTTTGAAGTATACCCGAGATCTCTTTCAGCAATAGATGCAATATCCAATGCCTTAGCATAGGTCTCTGGACGGAATACGATCACTCACTCTCGAATGTCATCTCGGAGTCCCGCTACAAACTTCATTGCCTTCACCTTCTCTGTCGTTACAATATCCCCGGCAAACCTTGCCAAACTTGTAAATTGTGTCGAATATTCATAAACTGACTTTCCCCCTTGCACTAACTCCATGAATTCTTGAGCCTTCTGATCCCCAAACGATTCCGGAAAGTATGGCTCATTAAATATCTCAAGGAATTGACCCCACATTGTCGGTTGCCCCGGGCCCAACTTAGTACGCCACCAATATTATGCTTCATCCTTTAGTGTATCGGCCGCAAATAACACCTTTTGTTCCTCTGTACATGGTAACACCTTGAAGATTTTCTCCATATTTGAGACCCAAATATTTGCTTTCATCGGATCGGCTTCCCTGCGGAATATGATCGGCTTTTGTTTATGAAATTTTGAAATAGTAACAATTTCTTCTCTTGGATTTGGGTTTGGTTGTGCCAGTCTCTCTTCGACCACATGAGTTTCGGCGACTCGTACCTAACCTTCGATTGCTCTTCCAACCCGTTCCATTCGGTTTGAGGTGTCACCTCCAAACATAATGCTTGGCACCCACATATAGTACACACATGCAGGTTACTTTTAAGAAACACATGACATGCTAAACAACATTTAAAAGCATGCTAAGTAAATGTGTATGCATGTTTATGCAACTACGGGTCGTTGTGTTCTCTCATCCCCAAAGGCTCTAGCCTAATGCTCTGATACCAAAAATTGTCACACCCTAACCCGCCACATACGGATTAAGACACGTGTAACAATGCTACAAGAGTCCAATTACATTAATTTGCAAAGAAACATGCGAATTACTAAGATTCGCAAGTGTTTAGCAACATTAAATAACTCTATTGTTACAAAATAGCCCCCAAGGGTAAAATGGTAATTAATAAGGTATAGCAAATTTTATATCAAAAGATAGGTCTTTGAGTCCCAGTTCCAACACAAAAACGACGCACAAATCCGAGTTTTCTAGAGTGAGTTATGTCCATTTCCGTTAAAGCCGTCGGTGCAAAGAAACATGCGAATTACTAAGATTCGCAAGTGTTTAGCAACATTAAACAACTCTATTGTTACAAAGCAGCCCCCAAGGGTAAAATGGTAATTAATAAGGTATAGCAAATTTTATATCAAAAGATAGGTCTTTGAGTCCCAGTTCCAACACAAAAACGACGCACAAATCTGAGTTTTCTAGAGTGAGCTATGTCCGTTTCCGTTAAAGCCGTCGGTGCTGAATCTGGACCAGCGGATCAATCCGCCCAAAACCGGATCGATCCGGATCTAGCAGATTGTCATTTCTGGTTCCTCCAGAAGCTCCGGATCGATCCGCTCAATGCCCAGATCGATCCGGTTGTTGTAGAACCCAATTTTTGACAAAAAAAACTCCTGCTATACCAGTCCAAACATACCCAAAACCAAATCAAACCAAATGAAACTTTGAGAAACCAATTACAAACACATGGAAACATTTCCAAACATAAATTTAAGCTTCTCCAACATTTTAAAAGAACATGATCAAGATCTCCCTTGAATCAAACAAGTTCCTCTCCAACCAAATTCCTTTTATGAACTTGCTAAGAAGTGATTTAAATCCAAATCAATCCTTCTCCAAACATTACAAAACTTTGAGAAACATATCAAATACTTATGTTTCCTTTTTCATTCAAAACAAAATGTTACAACTTCAAATGAGTTAAGCAAGTAATCAAAGCCAAGTTAACCCCACAAACAACCATTTACACAACTTTCCCGGACACGATTACAACCATTCCAAACATTTAGTTACAAAGCGGAACGTACCCAAAAGCTACCACATATGTATTCGAACTTGCCGGAATAACCAAAACATACAACTTACCCAATATTAACATTAACATAGAAAATACATAAGTTCCTTCATGTTGACATTAAACACATGAGTCAAGGTTTCAGTCCATAAGTTAGGGATCCCAAGCCACAAGTTACACTCTAACACAAGTTTAAAACATATTTACAAGTTCTAATTCTCTCCCCCATTCCCAAGCGTGTCACCTTCTCTCCGGGTATTGCTCCGTACCTGCGGTGGTTGTTATTTACCACAATAGAAATAGAAAACGGTTTTCTTAAGCATTACGCTTAGTGAGTAATCTAAACATGGCTGAGTGTTTAACATGTGCAATGCAACAATTAACACATAAACCATATTTGTAATCACCGAGTCACCGGTTCAATGATTCATTTACACCCGATGACCTCCCTTGGTCCCGTGGCCACTTCTATTCCTTGGACTTCTGTATTTCTCGGATTATTCCTCTTCACCACCCTTATTACTCCTAACAATGAATCATTTTTCCGGTGCTCATTGATTACCACATAACCATATAAGCACATAAACATGTAGGCACATATAATCTTCATAAAGTTGACATGCAATTCACAATTTAGTAACTACATGTTTTCTAAACATGAATAATCAACACAATAAGAACAATCTCTTGATTTCCAAGCACAAACTATCATCTCTAACATCATTGAAGTCTTGAACATAGTTAAACACAACCATTCTTTAGTGTAGAAAACTCAACTTAGCAAGATTTACTCAAATTCAAGCTAGAGAAGTGCTGAATTTACCAAATCCTAGCTCAATTTCCCTTCCAAAGTGAATCCTACAAGTTTTCGGTAGACGGCGTCTAACCGATTAGTGTGAGCTACCAAAATGCTATAATTAAAATGTAAATTAAAGGTATAGGAACGATCGTCTCACCTCCACGAGTCCGAAAATGGCTTCGGTTCGCGAATTGGACGAGCGGCTGCGACGGAACGGCAAAATTACGAAGTCGGTGATGGTTTCTCTGTTTCTCTCTCCGAGCTCTCTTCTCTTTGTTTTAATTTCCTGTAATTTCTTTAGATCTAATGAAGAAGACACTAGATGTCTTGTTCCCAAGGTTGCATGTTATGACTCATGCCCCAAATTTCGTTTACACCCCCGAATTTTCTTAAGTTCCTATTATGAAATCCCCCAGACATTTCATCAACTACCCAATTATCTAATCAGTGTTTGTCTAAGTTTTGTATGGGTCCCAACGTGGGTCCCAATATATTGTGAAATTGCTATCGCACCTACTGATTATGAACCTTTTTCAGTTATACCCTTTTTTGGGTATCCAAACTAGTACAAGTTGCTAAAACATGTATTATCATATAATATAAAAGCATTTAAACAAGTATTCATGTAGTCACATATAATCACGTAAAATGCAAATATTTTATTCAGGCCCTTCACTAGGTCCCACTTCCAAACCTGCCCCTCCTCACTAGGGACTTTTTTCCAGCTAGGGTCCTTTGTTGAACACTTTTCACGGGCGAGTCCAAGCCTCCCCTTATTCCATAATATACACAAATTATATTAATTCATGCATATAACATGATAATTAACCCGTTCTCCGGGTATGGGTGTTATAATTTCCTACAGTCATTTCCTCTACACACTCCCGCCTTAACTAAAGCTTGGGGGGTAGGAGGGAATAATGAACTAGAACAGGAAATGACACCGGACATTAACAAGACTTGGAATTAACTAAGTATAAACCCTTAAACATTCCTAAGTACCTACAATGCCCAGAGTTAATTAACCGGACAGTAACAAGATTGAAAACTCCTACACTATCACGGACAGGACCTACAAACCTCTTAGCCATCAACGGCTCCAGAAATTTAAAGGCATTACAGGTCCCTAAAAGACCAAGTGTTCCCTACCAGTCATAGTCATAAACCTTTCACTAAGGTAGGGTTTTTGACAAGACTAACAGCTAGTCGGACACAGGCAATTGTAAACAAAAATAAACAGAAATGTATAAGTATTAACAGTATGTCAAAAAGCAACCTCAATGGGCCTTTTTCATTACTAAACACAGAAAGTACATTGCTCAAGGGGCAATGATAGTAGCCTTCCAAAAAAAAACAATAGAATACATATACACATCACTGCTGGTTATCCATGATGTTCACAGCATCGTCGATCTCCCCGACCTCTCCTTTGGTAGCATCAGCAAGGGCCTCCCCAGCAACCTCCTCCTCCTTTCAGAAGTCGGACTCAGCCCAGGAGTAGCCCAAGAGGTCCCAATCCAGATGGTCCAAGACCGCCCTCTGGGTAAGGTCAGCATAGTACTGGAGGAAGCCGGCCTCAAACTCTTCCTCTGCGTCCTTCGCTTTTGCCTCCCGAGCGGCTACAACCTCAGCTAGAGCCGCTTTCTCGGCTTCTGTAGCCGACTTCTTAGCTTCAGTAATCAACTTCTCAGCTTCTATAGCCTTCCAAGCCGCCTGCTCGGCTACCAATTCCTCCTGGGCCTCCCCCAAGTCCAGGGCCAGGGCCCTTGTCTTCTACTCCTCCACTGCGAGGGCAAAGTTTGAAGCCTCCCGTGTAGCCTGCTCTGTAGATAGGGCAGCCTCAGTAGCTGCAAGTCTCTCAGCCACCCCAAGCAGGTAAGTCTCGGCCCCTATTGCCAAGCAACCAACCTGCAAGAATGAAATAGAAGCCATCACTCGCTTTGGAAAGAGAAATAAAAGAAATGTGTATAAAGTTACTTACCATGTGGCTGATGTTGTACAGCCAATCAATAAAGGCCTTAGGGCTCAACCCGGAGCACCTATCAACCTGGCTTTGCAGTAACCCAGGCTGGACCCTCGCCCGGACATCGTCTACGGTCTCTACCGTCGGGATCCTAGTCGGGATGTCGTCTAGCCTAGAGGGTGCAATGACCTCAAGTCGAGGAGTTGACGTCCCAACCGGTATGGCATCAGTAGGGTGCTTGGAGGGCGCAGCAACCTCAACTTGAGGAGCTAATGTCCAGATTGATATGGCATCAACAAGGCGCTTAGAGGGCACAGCAACCTCAACTCGAGGGGCTGATGTCCTGATCGCTTCCTTCTCTACTCGGGACCCCTGATGAATCCTCTTTAGCTGTTGGCCCTCAGCAGGGCCCTGCCTTTCCTCCTCTGGCCTGCCCACACGGCCAAGGCAACTTTCTTCTCCTTCAGAGCAGCCATGTCTCTGGGAGCTATCTCTACGAAACCAAGAAAAGATAAATCAATTACATACAGAATCGATCAAGTAGAAGGGTAATTCGAAGAATAGCTGAAGAATGTACCAACAATGATTGGGGCAAAAATAGGTGCTTCGAAGGACTGGCTAGGCTCGTACATGGCCTTCTGATCTTTTGTCCGGGTCAATACAGTAGTGATATTGGTCGGTCCCTCAACTAAAGCCCTGATCCAGTCTTAGAACTCCTCAGGAATACTCAGTGGGTCATCTACTCCCACTGTAAAAAGAGTACCTCAATTAGTCCAACAGAAAGAACAAAACATAAGAAAAAGAAGATGTAATATGGGAGCTTACTCCTCAACCTCCTCACCCAAGATGTCCTCAGCTGAATTCCCAGGGTGTCCTCACATAGCCTGAGGGTGGATACATGGAAGAACTTCTTCTTCTACCCCTTGTTATTGCTTGGGCACTTGTCGATGATCTTTCTCCCCTGCCGAGCCCCTAGAGAGAAGAAACTGACTTCCCCATCCAATGGGAATGACCTGTGGGTCCAGAAGAATTCTTGGAGGATAAGCTCATACTTGAAGACTTGGGGCCAAAGATAAATGGTCCCTATTAGGAATCTCCACCCATTTGGGGCAAGCTGCCTGAGAGTGATCCCGAGATAGATTAGCCCATCCCGAGCAACCTGGTGGAGGGGAAGACGAAGGCGCCACCATAAAGGCATCCTCATAAAGGGTGATGAACCCCGGTCGGTGCTAGTATGCCCTGCCGGTGGGAATGGCCAATGAACAGTGGACGGGGATGTCGTACTTGTCCCCTAACTGCTCCAGGTCACCGATTATTAGATTACTAGCAATCCACTCGCACGAGAACACCATGTCGGGACTCCTAGAGATCGAGGCCTCATCACCCAACCCCTGTAACCCAGAGGCTACTTGAAGTCCCTGGTCAAGCTCCTCATTAGATACCCAGATAAGAATCCTCCATTCGCTATGGTGGTCTGAGGGAGTCACTGAAGGAGGGTCTAAACTGGTGTCTGGGGTACCCGGCGTAGATTGCTTATCTTCCGATCGAGAAGATGAGTTGAAGCTAGAATGGCTCATTTCTAGAGCTCCTACGGCGGGATAAGGAAGTAGGTGATGGCCTAAGTAGGGGTTAGAAACTCTAAACCTAAGGTACAAGGAAGACAAGGCTGAGAGCCTATAAGGCAGGATGTACAAGGGTTTTAGTGTAAGGTAACACTCGGTCAGTACTGCACCAGGATACCCCTACCGGTTTAGCTGCTCCCCCAGGGAGGGGGGACTGCCTGACCTAAGGAAGAAGATGAATCTGAGGAAGAAAAAATCCCACTCCTTCACTGTGGACACGCGACCTCCAGGGTCCACCCCCCTTCCCGGGGTTTCGGAATTGATTTTCCTTTGAAATATTTGAAGAAAAGAAGTCTGTGAAAACAGATACAGAGTCGCCACTTGGTCTTTAGGGAACCAAGAAACCCAATTTGACTCACCTAAATGGATAAAGGGCACCGGCCCTTCATAACCAAAGAACTTGGCTTAGGGTTTTGGTACGAGAGAGGAAGGAGCCTTTGTCACGACTAAACACCCTTAACTCGCCCCGTCTCTCGACGGGCCTCAATTAGCATCCAAATAATCATCTTATACTACGTTTGGTTTGACAATTAATATTTATGATAAGTATATTACATTGCATAAGAATCTTGAAATGGAAGATTAAAAGATAAGATATGTAATGACCCGTAATTAATAAGGGGTATTTTAGTAATTTATACATAAATTTGGACCCAATTATTTTTGGTCTATTATTTTTTTTCCCAACTTGAAAAAAAAAATTAGTGTTGTATTATTGCTTACATAGATATAAATGTACCCACATGTTTAAAACTTTGTGCAATTGGACCATACCTTGGGACCCACATTTTAGCTACTTAAATTTTGACCACACACAAACAATACATACACTCTCTCTCTCTACACTCTTTTGGCCGGCCATCTTGGGGGAGTAAACCCATTTCTTTTACTTCATTTCTCTCTCATCTCTTTATTCTTTCACCTCTTCATCTTCTTCCCTTCTCTTCCCCTCTAGAAGGTGAATATATGAGAATGTCGTCGATGAAAACAATAACAAACTTGTCAAGATAAGAGTGAAATATACGATTCATCAAGTCCATGAATGCGGCAGGAGCATTCGTCAAACCAAAGGGCATCACGAGAAACTCAAAGTGACCATAACGTGAACGGAAGGCTGTCTTGGGAATATCTTGCTCTTGTATTCTTAATTGATGGTAGCCCGATCTCAGGTCGATCTTCGAAAAACACGTCGATCCTCGAAGTTGATCAAATAAGTCATCGATCCTTGGAAGTGGATACTTATTCTTTATTGTAGCTCGATTCAACTTGCGGTAGTCTATACACAATCGCAAAGATCCATCCTTCTTTTTGGCAAAGAGAACCGGTGCTCCCCAAGGCGAAGCACTAGGGCGAATAAATCCTTTGTCCTGAAGATCTTCTAGTTGAGACTTCAACTCTTTCAACTCAGCAGGAGCCATTCGATACGGTGGAATAGAAATAGGAGATGTACCCGGAACAAGGTCTATTGTGAATTCGATCTCGCGAATGAGTGGTAAGCCAGGCAAATCCTCAGGGAATACATCAATAAACTCACAAACAACAGGAGGAAACTCTTCATGAGTCACCCTATGCTCATCAACCAACAAGCTAGCCAAATAATCATTATGTCCTCCCCTCCCATGCAAAAGATGCAAGGGCGAAGTCGGGAAGCTAGGATGATCCCCCAAAAACACACAAGTCTCTCCTGACGGAGCAAGGAAGGTGACTCTCCTACGAAAGCAGTCAATGAAAGCGCGATAGGCGCTAAGCCAATCCATACCAAGTATCACATCAAAACTAGACATATCAATTATAATGAAGTCAACTTTAAGATTTTGGTCCGATATGATAAGCTCACAATTTCGACATACAAGGTCTAATGGAACCAATCCTCCAACGGGAGTGTCTACGGTGAGCGTAGAACCTAAATGGCCTACCTCCAACCCTAACGCCGATGCAAATGCAAACGATATGAATGAATGAGATGCCCCAGTATCAAAGAGAACCGATGCCCTAGAATTGAACACTAGTAATGTACCTCGGATGACAGACGGTTCAGGGGTGTCGGAAGATGTAGCAGTACCAAGATTGTACACCTGCGGTGGGGTGGCTAGAGCTTGTTGCCCACCTCTGAAAGATCCTAGCAACGGGTACTGTTGACCCCTGGAAACACTGGGTCTAGAGCTCTGAGCAGTAGGTGGTACAGGCGATGATGGTAGAAGCGAAGGCCTAACACTCTGCTGGTGATGTCCCATAATAGAAGGTGCAGATTGCACGGATTGCTTGAAAGGGCAGTTCTTGAGAAAATGATTGGGATCACCACAACCGAAACATACTCTTGGCCCTAGGAGATGCCCACCACGGGCTGATGTAGAATGTCGAGAACCACGAGCCTGTGAACGCTGAGCCTGAGGCCGAGAAGCAGTGGGTGCTGGATATGAATGATGTGTAGTATATGAGGACTGTTGTTGCTGTCGAGGAGCCTCATACCTTGGCTTCTTGTTCTGAGGACCACTAGATGATTCGGTATGAGATCCTTTGGTTGAAGGACGAGCGTCTCTAATCTTCTTGGAACTATTATACTCCTCTTCAAAGATCATTGCTTTCTGTACCACTTGGTTATAGGTCGGGAGTTCGAAACCCATAACCTTTCCACGAAGACCCGGTCGAAGTGCGCGCTCAAATGTTCTTGCCTTGGTAGCATCATTGGATGTGATATCAGGTGCAAATCGCGCTAAGTCCCCAAAGCGAGCCTCAAAATCGGCAACAGACATATCTCCTTGCTGAAGAGATAAGAATTCCACCCTCTTAGCATTGCGTGCATGGTCCGGAAAATACTTCCCAAGAAATAGGCTTTCAAAAGTGCCCCAAGTCATACCCTCAAGAGCGTTAGTTGTCAAAACAAGGTCCCGCCAAATCTGAGCTCTACCAGAGAATTGAAAAGTAGCGGCATCAATGCGAAGATGATCCTCTACGAGCCCGATATGATCAAAGATACGGACAATCCTTTTCAGCCAAAGCTCAGCTCCGACTGGGTCAGGATCACCCGAGAAAATGGGAGGATTACGCTTCTCAAACTCCCTCATCACCGATAGAACTCTGGGCTCCGCCGGTGCTAAAGGAACAATAGGCTCCGCAACAGGAGGAGGCTCCTGAACCACTGAGGCGACGGGAGGAGGTTGCGGAATTTCATTTCGGGCCGCTCGGGCAGCTTGAGTGAACTCTCGCATGGCTTCAGCCATCTCACGAAAGAATTGAGCTCCCCCAGGAATTCCACCAAAAGCATCGCCGGGGGCGGAGGAAGAAGAAGAAGCCTCTACCCCACGGCCACCAGCGCCAACACGACCTCGAGCACGGCCTCTAGCACGACCTGCTGGACGGCCCCTAGCACGACCTCTCACTCGAGGAGGCATCACTAAACACAAGAAAACACAAAGACGTAAGCACAAAGGCATATGGTCATGCGAACATCTAATCTTGAAGGCATGTAACATAAATCGAGTGAACATACCCTTACCAAAACATTCCTATATAAGTTAATATACTCCACATTGGCATTTATGCACATAATCACGTCGGCATGCAATCATCTAAGCATGTCAACTACAACACATGCCTTGAATCTAAGTAATGAAATTAACACCTCATAACACGAAGCAAAAGTCCTATAAAGACCCATATGAACTCCCAGAGCACCAAGGTATTCGAACCCGGTTAAGCTCTGATACCAATCTGTAACGCCCCGACTGTCGAAGTGCAAGGAAAGAAAGAAAGATACAAAAGAAAAGAATGATAAAAGATCATTTGTATTAGCTGAACTTTTAACAGTTTGTAAATAATTATGCCATTAGAAATTTCATATTCCGTCCGCTTTGTCCCATGTAAAACGTAATTCCGGACAACTTTTCCCGACTGATATTTTCTCAGTTCCGCACCATTTGGGCAGAAAAAGCTCACTGCTACAATCAGTCCCAGGATTAATTTTCTATGTTGCTGAAACTTTAAAAAGATTTTTGACACTCATATATTTTGAAATCTGATATTCCGTCCGTGCTGTCCCATGTAAAACGTAATTCCGGACAACTTTTCCCGACTGATATTTTCTCAGTTCCTCACCGTTTGGACAGAAAATAAGAAAAACAGTAGCAGTATTTTGTTTTGACAGCAGTTTTGACAGCATTTTGGCAGCATTTCGCATGAGTGCCCATTCCCGTTAAATCCTCGGATTTTGCATCTAAAACATACATACACAAGTCTGAAAAGGTGTATAACATGTGTGTAAACCAACCGGGACTTTATACGTTCGAAACATAATGAGAACGAGAGGTAAAAGAGGTAATAGAGAGAAAGAAGGGGAGAGGGAGAGATTGGGAGAGAGACATTGGGAGAGATAGGGAGAGAGACAGAGGGAAGGTATTCTAAGCACACACGCACGTGTATTTTCACATTCGGAAACATTTTAAAAAAAGAAATACCATTCCAACATGAATAAAAGAAAAGAAAGTTTAGGAAATGGAACGAGATTAGAGAGAGGGAAAATGGGGGAGGGAGATTTTAAGACATTTCCTTTAAAAGCCAAATGGACAAATCCGGCAAGGATTAAAATCAACACACATACATAAGGCATTGAAAGAGATTCTATATAAACATCAAAGAGCTTCAAGTCTTTAAAAGAGTTAGGATACATCCAAGTCAAGAGATATTAAGACAAAAGAGAGGTTCTTTGCAACATACATGAAGTTTTAAATATGTACACAACACAACGACGCGGCCAACGTGTGCCGGTCCCAAAAGAAAGTGAGCCTAGCTATTACAGATTTCATATTCAATGTTCATATGAATTAGTACATGCAATTCTATTGATCTAATCCTATTCCATGATACTAGATCACATAAATTACATGTCCCCCTTTCCATCCACGAGCTAGCTCTCAAAACAAAGTCCTCCAACAAGAGGCTTCAAAAAGAGGATACCTTTAATCCCACCCTTTACTCGGACTTGGGGTCTTTCCCCTTGTCAATATTTCCTGTAAAAAGATTTGTGATCGTAGTCCCTTAGCGCGACGGCTAAGTAGATAATGTATGTAAAGACACAAAGTAATTTCTATGACTAAGGATGAAATGCGATGCAATGAGGTTGCCACCGAGGCAATGCAAATGTAAGGCTTCTTAGCCATGCATGTAATCGTTCACTCCCCTCGTTACCGGACTGCGAGCAATCCCCCACTGGGAACTTAGCATACTAACCTTCCGATAGCTAGTCGGCTATAAGTTAGCGTTTGGCACGTTCTTAGGTACGTCCACCCTGTCTCACATCACAACCCGCATCCGGATTTCCATATCATCTCATTTTATGCCCTTCCTTATGAGGGATCTTTTCAACGCATATCATGTGTATGCAATGTCTTTGCCGATATGGCACAATTGCTATGAATCCCTTTGATTCACTCAACCAATGTCAATGCTTATGCAATGTCATGTCCACTAATCAATGTATAATGTCTTATGCATTATTGTTGAGAAATCAAAGGAACAATAATAAAATTCATGTTATGAGCTCAAATGTAATATTAACCCATTATGCTCCATAAATAGTACTAAGCTGGAATTAAGCACATTTTGCACACCTTGAATCACAAATGGTAAAATTTGTATAGTAACTCATGACCTCTACACATGCAATTCCAATAACCAAAGCTAACATCTCCAACTTAACTTCTAACATGGATTTCAACTAGCAAGTAGACAAGTAAGCACATAGATATTAACTTAAGCATGTAAATCACATAGTTCCATTCTAAGTCAAGAAATTTAAAGAGAACTAGGTTAGGGCAATTCATCAAATCCAAGGGTTTCACCAACAAGTTTTGCAATTCATACTTTGAAGGAGGAAATAAAATGCACCCATGGACACATGAACATGTAGTTTCATAGGATCTAGGACCTAAGTTAATGGTATACTACATAGCCCTAGAAATTTACCCAACAATCAACACACATGCATCATCATACTTAGAAATAGGAATTAAAGTGTGTCAATACATAGAAAATCTACCTTGTTCTTGGAGAAATCCAAAGAACTCCCAATTCCAACTTAGGGCTTGAGAAAAAAGAGAAAGAGAACTTCTATTTGCTTCTAATCTTCACCAAGTTGAAACCCTTAGCTTCTAGCACCTTGAATCCCTAAGAAAATGGAGGCCTTCAAGCTCTTGATTTGCTTCCATGGAGAAATTTTTTGAGAGGGGAAGAGAAGGGAAGAAGATGAAGAGGTGAAAGAATAAAGAGATGAGAGAAAAATGAAGTAAAAGAAATGGGTTTACTCCCCCAAGATGGCCGGCCAAAAGAGTGTAGAGAGAGAGAGTGTATGTATTGTTTGTGTGTGGTCAAAATTTAAGTAGCTAAAATGTGGGTCCCAAGGTATGGTCCAATTACACAAAGTTTTAAACATGTGGGTACATTTATATCTATGTAAGCAATAATACAACACTAATTTTTTTTTTAAGTTGGGAAAAAATAATATACCAAAAATAATTGGGTCCAAATTTATGTATAAATTACTAAAATACCCCTTATTAAATTACGGGTCATTACACCACGAGCCCTTGTTGAGCGGCTTGGCTCGTGTCCACCCCTACAAGCGCCACCTGGCTGCGCCCCATTATAATCCAGACAGTTTCCTACGCAGGCTAGAAAACTAATGGAAATAGAAGATTGTTTCATAATCCAATTAGGAACCCATGATTTGTGTTAATCAATCTTAATTAGATTGTATTGCCCAGTCAAACTGCTTACCTTGTACGAGTAAGTCTCTTGCATCTATAACCACTCACCCTCTTCATGGGGCACGACATTCTTATCTCATAGAATTGCACTCATATACTCGTATACACGTTTACCCGGACAGTCTCTGGTAGTTCTACCCCCATTGTTGATTCACCAAAGACCCCCGGCTAATTAATTCCATAGTACAAGTGCTCCGACATACCATGTGGACGTAGGTTTCTTCTTTAACAGGACCGAACCACATACAATTCTTGTCTCGCTCTTCTTATTCTCCCTTAACCAAATTTAGGCATCATCAATATATATCATACGATCTCCTTGATTCTATTTTCTTAGTTTTTAATTTTTTTTAAATTTTGGTTTTGTCATTTAAAGGCCTAGATTATCTCATTCTTTGACCATCTAATTGACTTTTAAATTATCAGTAGGAAAGTCTTATACCAATTAGAGGGCATTGAACATAACAATCTATATATGTATATCTCTCTCTCTCTCTCTCTCTCTCTCTCTTTTCAGCTTACTCTTTCTCTTCTTCTCTCTCACTCTCTTCCCCAACACACCACGATACCGGCCAGCCAGCATTGTCCGCTACACCACTTCGTTGAGACACAAGAGGCGGCTTTTGTCTCTCTTTCCTCTCAAGTTTCTCTCCCCACCCCTCTCTCTCTCTCTCTCTCTCTCTCTCTCTCTCTCTTTCTCTCTCTTTTCAGCTTACTCTTTCTCTTCTTCTCTCACTCTCTTCCCCAAAACACCACGATACCGGTCAGCCAGCATTGTCCGCTACACCACTCCGTTGATACACAAGAGGCGGCTTTTGTCTCTCTTTCCTCTCAGGTTTCTCTCCTCACCCTCTCTCTCTCTCTCTCTCTCTCTCTCTCTCTCTCTCTCTCTCTCCCACACACACACACACACACACATATGCATGCATGTATTTTCCAAGTGTTTACCCTCTTTTTTTTTTACCCTTATTACAAACTAACAGTTACTTGCACTATTTTTCATATTATGAGCAAACAAAGGGAAATAAAGCCAAGTCAATCACATTGCTGTTCACCCGACGTGTCTATCTCTCTATCTCTTTCACTCTCTATATCGTTACGTATATGCATCTATAAATGCGTGTGTTCCCATTTGAAAATAGTTTTTTTTTTCTTTTAAAAAAATAGCAGAAATATTGATAAGCCAATACTACATTTTTCACTTATAAATTAACCATAGCATTACTTTTTAGGCTATAAAAGCTACTAAAAGAAAAAACTACACAGATTAATAAGCCCGACAAACAAAAATGTCAAATTTTGATTTTATATTTTAACAAAATATATTTTTTTATTAAGTTCTGTCCTTGATAGCTTCACACATATTGTATGCACTACAACAAAAAACCCTTATTATGACTTTAAAAAAGAGTCATAAATGTATATTTATGACTCTTTTTTAAGCTTTTAAAATAAGTCATAACATTGCAGTCATAAATAAGTTCGAGTTTATTTAAAAAGTCATAAATAATTATTACTTTTACAACAGTTCTAAAAAAATAGTCATAAAAAATGAGTGCTTTCAAATTGTTTATGACTATTTTTTAATTGATACAGTCATAAATAATCTTTAAAAAAAGTCATAAATAGCCTTTTAAAAAAGTCATAAATAATCTTCAAAAAAGTAATAAATAACCCTTTAAAAAGTCGTAAATAATCTTCAAATTAGTCATAAATAACCATTTAAAAAGTCATAAACAATTTTCAAAAAAGTCATAAATAACCTTTAAATAGTCATAAATAATATTTAAAATAGTCATAAATAACCTTCAAAAAGTCATACATAATCTTTTTATAGTCATAAATAATCTTCAAAACAGTCATAAATAACATTTTAAAAGTCATAAATAATGACACTATTTATGACTTTAGTAGAACTATTGCTAATTTATGATTGTTTTTTATGAAACAGTCATATATAATATAAAACACATTTAAAGGAAAAAAAAATATTTTGTTGATAATCCAACAATCAAGATTACACAATTCAAATACATCATCAAAACATGCATGTTACAAATCAACTCAAGAACAATATTCAGATATTATCTTCCTTCCAACCAAAATTTTTCAATAATCAATCTAATAATTAGTTATGTACAAGAAAAATGTAACAGTAACCACTAAGTATGTATTAAACCAACAAACCAATAATGTATATTTAACATTGTTAAAAAAAATAAAAATAAATAAATAAATAAATAAAAACAAGATTAGTGTCTATTTAAACTCTTCAATCTCCGCTAGTACATCAACTTATTTGCAATATTTGTTCCATGTAGTCTAACTGTGTAACACTGAAACAAAAATGAAATCAATGTATTAGATTCTATATAACGAGTATATAATTTTCTTAAATTGTAAAAATATAGATTACCTGGAAAAAGGAAAAAAAATGTTGAAATTTTCAATACTCAAATGTATTCTTGAATGAACTCAATGAACTCAAGTTGAAGTACATTTAGCTCGTGGCTTTCATATTTCACTTTTTGAGACAACTCTTTCATCTGAAAAAGTTCAGGAAAGAATGAGATGTTAAGGATGTATTCCCTCCCCACAACACCACCACCACCACCACCACCACCTCCAACACATATGAAAAAAAAAATTCCACAATTTATGAATCAAAGTAAAACAAGAAGAAGAGAAAATTTGACGACACATTTACAAAGAATACTATGATAATACCTTTATCTTGATAGATTTGGATGGATTCTCCATTATCACTTTCATGAAAAGTAACATGTAGTATCCACATTCATAATTTCCTGGTTGCTTTGGTCCCTATGAATAAATGTATAACAAATATTAGACAAACATTAAATTACTGCAATCACAAGTCGAGGTAAAACTAGCTAACTTATCTTGGAATGAATGTTGACCTAGAATTTCTAAAACTTTCGACAGAGTCTCCTCTATAAATAGAACCTCCCAAAAATTCCAAACAATGAAAACATACCCAGCAACAATTGAATAACCGCAACATACATTATATCAATACATTAACCATAACATACTAAGTATAATTTAAACAACCACCATTATATCTACCATATTTTTATTCAGATTTAATTACCTTTACGAATTGCCAAATTGGTTTTGGCCTTCTTTTCCCTTTGAAATTTAAAGCCTTGAGTCCACTTCAAGACAATATTAAAAGTTAAAATTAGATAATAAAACGTCACTTCAAGACAATATTCTCACACACAACGATTACAGCACGAAAAATTATTAGAAAATTCGATGACTAAACGTCCACAACTTTCTACGATGCAACCACAATAAGAGGTAATTAATTATAATTCAACTTCTAAACGCAAGAATAAAACACCACAAAGAGATTCATACATCCACGTTTTTCACAAAATTCTACTTCATAAGAGATTCATATATCTCAACTCAAATTTCCGTTAAAATTATATTAACAGCTACATGTTCACACAGATTCATAACCCACACAAAATCACACAGTCATAATTTCACAAAGCTCAACTATACATGAGAACTCATATCTTTCTATGTACAAATAAATTAATTTATATTAACGAACACGAAATCACACAAAAATATGATATAGCAAATACGCTTATTTTAACATTCATAAAACTTCTACTGTAATATGAATTTTCTGCCCAAACGGTGCAGAATTGTGGAAAATACCATTAGACGAAAGTTGTCTAGAATTGCGTTTCCTATAGGCTTACGCGAACAGAATCACGAAAACTGTAACGTATGATTTATTAGGAATTTTCTACTAAAATCTGATCCATGAAAATCCCAAATCCGAAAATTGAATAATTGCTCAAATGTATATCCAAGGCTCATCTATAAATCTCAAATCATAACTTCAATCATTGTAAATAAAAACCTAAATCTCATAACCCATAACCATACTAATTTAATAATCTATCCATTTAAATTTCAATCAAACGAGATTGAAAGAAAATAACAAGTTAACTCACCGATTTAGGACTTCAATGTTGATGAAGATTCGCAAAACAATATTTGGGGTTCCTCTTTTCTTCTCTTATTATCTTCTTTTCTTCTTCTTCTCTCCCTCTCTCTCTCTTGACTGCTCTATTTTTCTCATGTCTCTCTTTTCTTTTCTTTTTGTTATCAAAACCCTAGGAGGTGTATTATGTATGTATATATATTATGTATGTATATATGATACACCTACATATATTATAACACAAACAGACAAAAGGCTAAAAATCCCGTTTTTTGTCTAGGGGCCTCACAAAAAGGCTTTATATGGGCCCGAAATACATTCTAAAGTTCTAAAATGAGTGACCCAATGGGTGTACATAACCCGAGTACTTAATTTAAATGTTAAAAACACAAATAAACACATCCACGGGTATATAATCACTACAAAAAAAATAAACACATCAATTCTTCAATGCCTTGTTCAACTTAAGTTTTTACAACTTAACTCTACCACTTAGCTCTATAAAATTTCACACAATAATTAATGAATAAAATAAATACACACATATAAATAAATAACCAATTTAGGTTGTCTCATTATTTTGTTTTTTTAAATGAATATTTATATAAAGAAAATATGGGGTGTTACATGTATACCAAGTGAAATTTTATTTAAAATTTTAATATAGTGCACATTTCCCTAATCAAGAATCTTAACTTTAAAAATCTTAACATATTGTCTTTTCACTATTTTCCCCAAAAAACAGTACTTTGATTCTAGAATTCAAAGAAAAAGAGTCATAAAAATAAAGAATATTTATGACTACCCAAAAATGAAGTCATAAAAGTCTTGTTATTTATGACACTTTTCTAAATACTTATTATATATGACACTTTTCACAAACATGTCATAAAAAATCTTATTTTTTATGATAATTTTCAAAAAACTGTCATAAAAAATCTAATATGATTCTTAATAAAATCTAAAATTTTGACACTAAAAGTAACTATCAAGTGTTAATAGTCCAATTTCAAAAAGTAATTTCTTAAAAACTAGTCTCTCAAAGGTCGATTTAAGTGAAATTTCACTTAATATTCATGTAAAGATTTAGTGAAATTTCACATAATATTCGTGTATGCCTAGTAAAATTTCACAAAATATTTTTGTACAGAGGACCTTTCCCTAATCAAGAATCTTAACTTTAAAAATCTTAGCATATTGTCTTTTTTTCACTATTTTTCCCAAAACAGTACTTACGTTTGATTTTAGAATTCAAAGAAAAAGAGTCATAAAAATAAAGAATATTTATGACTACCAAAAAATGAAGTCATAAAAGTTTTATTATTTATGACCATTTTCAAAAAACTGTCATAAAAACTCTTATCATTTATGACCATTTTCAAAAAATTGTCATAAAAACTCTTATTATTTATGACCATCTTATTATTTATGACCATTTTCAAAACAACTGTCATAAAAAATCTTATTATTTATGACCATTTTAAAAAAGCTGTCATAAACAATCTTATTATTTATGACTAATAAAAAAAATGGTCGTAAATAAAACACCACTTACCAATCTTATGACTATATTTGCAAAAAGAGTCATATATGTTAGAAAAAAGTATTTGTTGTGACTCTTTTTTTAAAATAGTCATTAGCCCAAAATAAAAAAAAGTCATAAAAAGGGTTTTTTCTTGTAGTGATGTCTTATTATGTTGTTTTTTATTTTGTAATATTGTATTGGGGAATTAATTCTATTCACACCCACCAATTTTAATATCTTTTTCTCATTACAGTTATACCACTGTACAAAATGACATACAAGGACAAATTAATAAAAAGAATTTTAAAAAGTTGATCTCTACACCCACCTATATCAAGAAATCCTAACTCACCAATATCTTTCAACATCTTTGTTTTATGGTGTAGTTTCAACATTTACTAGCATGTAAGTTGTGCAATGCGGGTATACATTCTTTGTCTACCTAATCATATAAATACTCGATCATGTATTTTAAAAATAAAAATGTTATACTGCAAGGAAACATATGTTTGAGATTGCCGGCAATATGTTGGTTGTATGTGTTCTAATAAATATCATTTATATGAAAGGGATATAAAATGAAAGATATGAAGATAGATGAAAGTAAACAAGGATGAAAGATGGTGGGTGTAAAGAGATAGTTAGTGTGTGTGTGTGTTTTTTTTTTTCTAAATGAGATGGTGGGTGTAGAAAGGTAAATGTTAGAGTTATTTTAGAGATAAAGGGTGGTGCAGAGAGTAAATTATTTTAAATTAAATTAAAATAGTGGGTGTGGAGAGTAAATTATTTTAAATTAAAATAGTCCCAGTATTAAATAAAAATTAATTAATGGTGTAAAGTATTAGGCCCCACTGCATCAGCCAATAGGAGAGGAGGGGTGAGCGATTTTGGGGTGAGCAAAACTGCACTCCAAAAAAAATTGTAATTTGTAAAGTATTTGACAAAATATAGAGGACTAACAGATATAGCATCCAAGAGAAGTGATTGTAATTACTCATTGTCATGCGCATATTTAGAAGTATTAGAAGTTTTGAAATTAAAAGGTTTGCGAAAATTAATTGAAAAGCAATGCTATGCTTTTTATTTTTATGTCTTCAATTTGGTTCCAAATGCTTTAACAGTTGTACCACATGTTACAGTAGCAGTTGATGTTACAACATACCACTATGTATAGTACAACTGGTAAAGTATTTGGAAATTAGCAAAAATTATAATTTAAAGTTGAGAAGCATATATAGCATTATTCTTGGTTGAATTAATATATGTGCTAGTCTTTTTCAGTGACTCCCATATATGATATGAGTTTGACTCGGTTTTTGTTTTAAACGTATAGGTATAAATTCTGGTGCGGGATAATATTGGTGCAAACAGATTGGCCTCTCATATAATGCATTTTCAATTTTTCATTTATAGTATTATCAAAAGAAATATTTTTGTTTTGAGATGCAAGTCTGAAGGAAAAAATGAGGAAATAAAGAAAGAAAAAAAAAAGAAGAAGAAGGAGAAGAAGAAGCAGATAATCATAAACCATAGCATTACTTTTTAGGCTATAAAAGCAACAACAACAACAACAACAACAACAAAAGAGTTCACTCTGGCACGGGTTTCCATGCATTTTCAAGTAACTTTAATTTTGTTGAGGCTTAAAACTATATTATAACCACTTGGTATTTTCAGGGCTTTACTTCTCCTCAATTTTGTAAGTTTCCATCTTCACTTTGCATCACCAGGTAAGTGGTTTTAAATTTTTATATACATGGATTATGCAAAGTTAATACTATGATAATGTATTTCTTATTTTGTAAGCCAAATTTGGATGCATCTATTTTTTGTCTATATTGGGGCAAGCAATTTGTTGATTTTTTTTTTGGAACTTACATGTTGTATATCTTATACATAGATATTCATGATTCTAAATAAGTAAATATACTAGGGAATCATAAAAAATCACAATGTATACGCGTGCATTTGCACGAAAAATAATGTAGAAAATAAAAAGTAATTATTGGCAAATTTTTAAAATAGTTTAATATGTTGATAAATTTAAGATACATGATTTGTCAACTTATAAATGATTCTTAGTAAACGAACAAAATGCTCTAAAAAAAGTAGTCTATTTTATCTAATCAAAATGTATAAATTTGAATATAGATGGAACTAAATTAAATTTTGAATATGTAAACTTATTTACTCATATGATATCAGTTCTAACAAATCTGTAACAAAAAATTATGTAAAATAATTCAAAGATATAGTATATCAAAAAAAAATTTACAGCATTCTATATCATATTTTCTTTGTCTCTTATCCACTGAATATGTAAAGTGAAAATCAAAATTATTAACAATTCATAGGAGGTGCCACGTCATAGAAACAAAAGCTTCTACGAAACTTTTGCATTCTTTGTTAGAAAGTAAGTTTTAATTAAAAAATTGATAAAAAAAAATTACTATTGTTTTTTGCATTCTTCCATTTGATTGAATTTAATAACTTTATTAACTTGAATTGACAGTGTACAACTGTTAACATTAGAATTTTTGATAAATGTCTTTCGTATTACACAATGTTAAAATAGAAATATATGTTTTAGTCCTTCAGATTTCGGTCAACAAGGATTTGGTTCTTTGACTTTTTGTAACATTGAAATTGATCATTTATTCATGTTGATATTTAGAAATTAGTCCTTTTCCCCAATTTAGAGATAAATTTTTGGACAGTTATACCCCCATTTAATACATATTTATGTGTATATATATATATATATTTATGTGTACTGTGTAAAAAGAGAAAGTCAGTTATGGGAAATCTTTACCCCAAATCAACGAACCCATTTAAACAATTGTGGCCCCCACTTCTTCATTCACGTCTTTACTCTTTCCCCTCTCCTAAAGCCTTCATCTATTCTCTCTCTCTAAACCTTTCCTCTCTCTCTCTAAAACAAAGGATTCTATAACAATTGTACAATCTCATGCGCAAAAGACCATTGAACCCAATACTCTTGCGATGACGTTAGTCGTTGCTTCTATGATCTCCGAAAGCAAAAAAGATAACAAAAGAGTGGGTTTTGGGGAAAGGGAGTCTCAGAACGTCGTACAAGGCTGTGGTCGAGGAGGGGACGACAGTGATGGTGAAGAGACTCATATATCTATATCATATGTGTATGTATATGCATGTGTATTGTTGTTGCATTTCTGGCTTTTGACAATTTGTGTATTAATTTTTGTCAGTGTGAGAGATTTCTCACAAAGTGTGAAGTTTTCTTTTGAGTTTTGAAGGTGAGAAATTTGTTTTTATTTGGTGAGAAAATTCTCATCAATTCCATTAAAAATGTGAGAATTTGTATAAATAAATGGTGAATTTGTTGCCATTAGAGACTTTCATCAAAATTCTAGAAGTGAGAATTTCTCACCAAAAAGTGAGAAGTTTGCATAAATAGGTGAAAAAATTGTCATTAGAGCATTCGAAATTTCTTATTACTATATTACACACTTTCATAAAAAAATTTAGAAGTAAGAATTTCTCACCATAATATATAGAATTTCTCATTACGCTATTGAGAAATTTCTGAATTTTGGTCAGTAATGCCTTTTAAAGTGAGAAATTTCTCATTATAGTTAGAAGTGATAATTTTTCACCATTACATACATAATCTATATTACTATATTATAATACGGAAGAAAAAGAAAGCCACGTGTCATCAAGAAAGACAGCCTATTTTCTCTCTCTTCAAAAGAATACCTCTCAAATCTTAACGTTTTCCCCCGATAGAGTAAACAATTGATAGTCCCAGCGGGCCAATACCAAAATAAAAAGGAATAGACCCCCTATGATAATCTCTCTCTTTTTACTGCCAACTTCTCTCTCTCTCTAAGATTAAATGTAAAAGGTAAATACACAACCCAATTAAAAAGTTTGTCATAAATATATGTACATTTCCCTTATTCCATTCCTCTATTTTGAGCGTTAATAACGTTTTCATTCACTTTGTTTTCACCTCCCACTCTGTATGCCTTTCTTTTTTAATGGCAAATATGTGTTTCTCTTTTATTTTTTTTCCTTTCTAAAGCACTGCATTCAAGCCATGATTAGAGTCATAATAATTGAGATCAACTTTAAAAATGGGTATCTCAATCATCTCTAATGTACACAGACCTTAACCACTACCAGGCTTCTCACAATTTCTCTCCTTTCTCTCTCTCTCCAATAGCTTTGGTTCTCTTTTGCATTCAATCAAAGTCTTTGGTTTGGAGGATAACTAATTACCAATTTGCATTTTTTTGCCGGAATTGGCTTTCATTGTAAGTTATTCTTTTTCGTACAAAAAAATGTTTTCATTTTATTATTCAATACAATGTCAGTTAGTTACATTTATTCTTGAAACTCATTTTTATTTTATTTTTTTGATACTATGTTTGGATGGTTGAGATTTTTTAGAATTGACATCAACTAAAAGCGATTATTCATTTGCGATTGAGTTTTTTTTATTTGAATTGTTGATGCAGATAAAATGGAGAACATTAAATAAAATTTCATACTCATATAATCCTTCTCTTTCTAAAATATTGATTCTGGAAAATAATTGCCCGTGCATCGCACGGGTTACAAGCTAGTTTAACATTATGTTTTCGAGGAATTTGTCACTTATGGTATGTGACGCATTTTAAAAGTGAGGAATTTCTCACTCTCTCTTTCTCTCTCTCTCTCTCTCTCTCTCTATATATATATATATATATATATATCTATACATATATCTACATATGTGTGTATTAGATGTGTTTTGAATTTTTAAAAAACCTAAATTGTTATATATATATATATATAGTTATATGAATATTGAATTTAATAACCCTGATTTATGGGAGTGGGGGTATTTTAGTCATCAAAATAGGTGAGGGATTAATTTATAAGTTGACTTATAGAATGGATCGATTTCTAGAAAAGGCTACAATAAAGGACTGAAATCTAAAGGACCCATGTTAAAAATATTGAAACTTACAAAACCATGATGTAAACGGGTGCATTTGCACGGAAAGCAGTATAGAAAATAAAAATTGAAAGAGGTGTTGTATACAAATTATTGGCGAATTTTTAAAATAGTTTAATATATTGATAAAATTTAAGATACATTATTTGTCAACTTATAAATGATTCTTAGTTTGCGAATAAAATGCTCTAAAAAAAGGTAGTATATTTTATCTAATCAAAATGTATAAATTTGAATATAGATGGAAATAAATTAAATTTTGAATATGTAAACTCATTTACTCATAAGATATTATTTCCAACAAATCTGTAACAAAAAATAATGTAAAATAATTCAGAGATATAGTACATCAGTTTTTTTATCGCATACTATATCATATTTGCTGTCTCTTATCCACTAAATATGTAAAGTGAAAATTAAAAATATTAACAATTCATAGGAGGTGCCACGTCATAGAAACAAAAGCTTCTACGAGACTTAAACATTCTGTGTTTGAAAGTAATTTCTAATTAACAATATTGATACACTATTAATGCCTATTGCATTCTTCCATTTGATTGAATTTAAGAACTTTATTAACTTGAATTGACAGTGTACAACCGTTAACATTCGAATTTTTGATAAATTTCTTTTGTATTAGACAACGATAATGTAAAATTGAGAATATAGCCAAAACCATTATGCCAAAGTCATATCGAAGACATGCTAGCTAACTCTCAATTCTATTTGAACTTAAGTTTTATGGTAAAGCATTTCCGCCCACACAAAAATTCGAAAAAGAAAAAGAGAGCAATCCCACATACCCCATATATTTTTTGACAATGAGTCGACATGTCATTTTGTTACTTTACATTTCTATTAGATATTTCCTACTTGCTAATTATGTATTGTCATAATGCTCAACTTACTTAATGTGATCTATTTAGTTGTTTATTACTTTATTTGTTTGTTTTCTTTTATGAATTAAAAGAAAACAATTATTCGATAAAAAAAATGTTACATCATGACGAGCAATATTGTTTGGCATAATTAGATTTTACATTGATAAGAATATTTGAGATACATCATATTTATGATCTTTGGACACTAAAAAAAGCACAAGAAGAACGTTGATAAATTAGCTATGCATGTGGCCTTCACGTCATCCAAAGTTGTCTAAAAAAAATTCATAATGCAACATGTATTGGGATGCAAATTGTATATGATCAAAAGTACCTTGAGAAACCACAAATCAAGCAAACCCTTTTCAAAATTTCCAAAAGTAGAATAAAAAGTACCTTGAGAGTCAAAAGATAAGATGATGAATAAAATAGAGAAGTCATACTTCGGATTCTAGAGTGGGACGAAGAGTTAGGGATTAGAGCTCATGGTGGTGGCTGAGAGTGGTGTAGTGGTGGTTGATAGTGGAGAAGAATGGCTGGTGTAGTGGTCGCAGCATCACAGGGAAATCGCAAAAGGGAAAGAGAGGGGGGGAAGGTTTAGGTTTGGGGTTCATGTGTTAGAGTCTTAGAGAAGAGAAGAGAAGAGAAGAGGAGGTGGAGAGTGGTGATGTTTATTTTGTGTTTCTATTACTGGTGAAAGATTAGGAACAAGCATAAAATACAAAATTTATTGACCAATTTCACAAAAAACCAAACACTTAAAAACTCATTCAATACTAGGTTATGTCCAGAATTGCTATGTATATATAGTGAATACATTCAAATACCGAAAAAATGTATTCTATAATTCAAAGAAAGATGAAAAGAAAAAAAAAAAAAAAAAAGAACATATTTTTGCTCACCACAAAATTGCTCACCACATTGCTCATCCAACTCCCCTATTGGTTAATGCAGTGGGACCCAGGATTAAATAAGTATTGGCCTTTGTAATGGGACAAGATTGATTATTACACAGTTGGCAAATAGAGTAATTGAAGCTGAGGTCATAACTGACACTAATGTTGGAACAAGAGTATTTATTCATAGAATTGAGATGTCTCCTTCTGAATCAAAATGGCCTTTTATTTTCACTAGAAGACAATTCCCCATTAAAGTTTGCTTTGCAATGACTATAACTAAAATTCAAGGCCAAGCATTTAATCATGTTGGGGTTTATTTGCCAAAGCCTGTGTTCAGTCATGGCCAATTATATGTTGCTGTATCGAGGGTGACTTAACGGGATGGATTAAAATTTTTGATACAGAATGATAACAATTGTGATGACTGTTTTACAAAAAAAGTTGTCTATAAAGGAAATTGTGATGACCAAGAGCCAATACTCCTGAGGCAGGATGGCCAAGATGGATGAGGTGAGGTCGGGTGTGGGGACTTGTCCCACATCGCTTGGGGTGAAGTTTCTGGACTAGTTTATAAGGATTAATCGTCCCTCTATATGCAATAAGGCCTTTTAAAACCGTGAGGGAGCTAAACATGAAAGAACTTCACAGTTAAGCGTGCTGCTGCCAGAGCAGTACCAGGGATGGGTGACCCCCTGGGAAGTTCTTTGTGTTTAGGCCCAAAGCGGACAATATTGTTGCTAGATGGGGAGGTGGGTCGTTACAAATGGTATCAGAGCAGAAACCCAGCCGGAAGTGTGGGGACAGGTCCCACACGAGGACGTGTGGTCCTTAAGGAGGGTGGATTGTGATGACCAAGAGCCAATACTCCTGAGGCAGGATGGCCAAGACAGATGAGGTAAGGTCGGGTGTGGGGACTTGTCCCACATCGCCTGGGGTGAAGTTCCTGGACTAGTTTATAAGGATTAATCGCCCCTCTATATGCAACAAGGCCTTTTAAAACCGTGAGGGAGCTAAACATGAAAGAACTTCACAGTTAAGCGTGCTGCTGCCATAGCAGTACCAGGGATGGGTGATCCCCTAGGAAGTTCTTTGTGTTTAGGTCCAAAGCGGACAATATTGTTGCTAGACAGGGAGGTGGGTCGTTACAGTTAGGGTCCAGGTTATTTACATTCATCCGCTCATTATTCACTATATTATTCCCCTCACTCATATGCAGTGCATTAGTAGGCTCAATTTGTCGTATAACCTCACTACCCTCTATACATAGATTAATCATCATCTTTGGGAGGTTGATCGACAGCGTTAAACACGTTTAATTTTAAGTTCAAATTCCCGAATGACACTTTCATCACCCCCGTTCGACAATTGACATGCGCATTAGCCGTGGCTAAGAATGGATGACCAAGAAAAATAAGGGTGTGCTTCCTAGCATCTAGGACAGGTTCAGTGTCAAGGACCATAAAATCAACGGGATAAAAACATTGATCAACTTTAACTAAGACATCCTCGATGATTCCTCTAGGTACTTTGACGGAACGATTCGCTAATTGAATAGTAGCGGCCGTGGGTTTAAGTTCACCTAGTCCTAGTTGTTTATAAACGTGATAAGGTAAGAGATTAACACTCGCACCTAAGTCAAGGAGAGCCCTATGGATGACAGTGTCACCTATGACACATGAAATAGTTGGCGTACCAGGATCCTTATACTTTGGAGGTGAGTGTTGAAAATAGAACTTACTTTTTCCGTGAGGAAGACCTTTTTAGGAGTATGACTATGCAATTTACGCTTTTGAGTGCAAAGGTCTTTTAAACATTTTGCATAAGCGGGAATTTGTTTAATAGCATCGAGGAATGGAATATTGATTTTAACTTGTTTGAATACCTCGAGTATATCCTCAACCTTTGACCCTTTCTTTGGAAAATTTGATGGTTCATCAACGTTAGGTGGAAACGGCAATTTCGGTATATGATTAGTTAGGGCCGTTTCTTTTTCTTTCTTATTTTGGCTGATGTCCTTACCCTTCTTCGTATTAGAGTTGATGTTCATATCTATCACATTCTCATTCGGAATTTCTATTACCTCTTCCTCTCGCGTAGTCAACCTAGTTGAGACGGCGTTTACTTGCTCATTCGACCCCTTAACCTCGTATTATCCCTTAGGGTTTTGAATTGTTTGACTTGGCAACGTCCCCTCGTTTCTATGACTCACTACAGTAGCTAGTTGTCCCATTTGGGATTCAAGCTTCGCAATGGATTGTGTATGTGAGTGCACTATTTGTGCTTGTGCCTGTACTTATGTTTCGATTTTATTATCAACACCTTTTCCTCAAAAACATTACCCCTTGGAGGGTTCGGATTAGGAGGCGGTTGTTGGTATTGATTAGGTTGAAACTGAGGGCGATATGCATTAGAAAAATTAGTCGCCTCATTGGGATTATTATTATTTTTTTCCACGAGAAGTTAGGATGGTTCCTCCATGGCGCGTCCGGATTATTAGTAGTCGAATTATAATTATTTCGTGGGTATTGTTGAATATAATTAATGTGTTACTCCACGAATTCCGGAAATTGACTCGCCGATGGACATGCAAGGATAGAATGTGACGGATCGGAACATATTGCACATACTTCATGAGCGGGTGGGGCTGTCGTTTGATTCATTGTTAAAAGGCGGTCAAGTTTTTTAGATAGTTCCTGAAATTCAATTGAATGACTTGACTCGAACTTTACCTCACGTTTAGGTTGCGAAAGATATCCCTTAGAACGTACCGTCACAACCTGATGCATCGAGTTCTCGCTTAATGTTTCAAAAATTTTCCAGACCTCATCGGCGCTTTTGTGTAGGAAGGTACCCGCACAAACGGCATCGACGGTATTATGGACAGAGGGAATAAGTCCCTCATAAAAAACTTGTACCAACTGCCACTTAGGAACCTGATGATGTGGACACGAGCGTAATAATTCTTTAAATTTTTCCCACGTGTCGTAAAGTGATTCCCCATCTTGCATCACAAAATTAGTTATAGATTTTCTTATCTGATTAGTTCTTGTGATTGGGAAAAACTTTTGTAAAAATGCGTTGTGTAAGGCTTCCCAAGTTTTAATCGTGTTTGGCTCAAGTGATTGAAGCCAATACTTCGCTTTATCCTTTAAAGAGAATGGGAAGAGACGCAGTTTTAATTCATCATCAGTGAAATGTTGGATTTTTAAAGTAGAGCCTATATCTTGGAAATCCCCTAAGTGCTGATAAGGGTCTTCATTTATACAGCCATGGAAAGAAGGAAGTATCGAGATGGTAGACGACTTTATCTCAAAGTGAGATGTCGTCGCCTCCGGTAATTCGATACCAGCCTGTGGCGTGTAAGTCGTAGGAATAAAATAATCTTTAAGCGGAAGAGGTGGCGGTATATTAGGGTTATTATTGTTATTTCCATTGTTTTGATTATTTTCAATGTCGGCCATTGGAATAGCTTCTACGTTAATAAAGTGTGGTTTCTTTAGGTTTTTAAGGGTACTACGTATTTCGGACTCAAACAACGACGATGGTTTCAGAGTTAATTCGTTGTCTATGTTTAACCTAGTTCTAGAAGTTATGTTTGAATACTTGTTAACTCTTAATGTACGTTCAAGTTCAAGATCGCAAGGTTTTAATTCCGGTTTACTTGAGCGTGTACCAAACATAAACTAAAAGAAAATAAACTAAAAACAAAAACTGACTCAAATAATAAAAAAAATCAAATAGCAATCACGCAACTAAGATAACAAGCACTCAACTACTGTGATGCATGTAAGTTATCATGTAATGCAGTGACCACGTCAATTCCCAATGCCCTGGGTGTCCTAGCTAATGCAGTTCAATTAACCCTAAACTAATGCAAATAGTGCGTCACAGCGCCCTGACTTACAGTGGTTTAAAGCAAATTTCAAAAGAAGCAATTTATTTTATTTTATTTATGTTTTTCGCGTAAGCTCCTTTGATGTGCGCAGCTGCTCCACTCGAAACGCTAGAATTTTGAGTTCCTAGGACATTACAAAAATAAAAGAAAAGTTAGTAACTTAAAACAAAAATGAAAAAAACAAGAAAAGGAAAAAAACATAATCTAATATTTACGAATTAACTAAACTAAGATTATAAAACTAAAGGTAGTAATGCAATCCCCGGCAACGGCGCCAAAAATTGATGTTGTCAGAATCAAGATATAAAAAGTATACTTTACTTTTCTAAAGATTTGTAGCAGTGAAAGTAAAGGTCGAACCCACAGAGATTGAAATACTACGACTCTTAATTTTAAAACCTAAATCTAATTAATTATGAAAACGAGATTTTGATTTGAATTTTAATTAAATTAATGAAACTAATGAAATTGAATCTAAATTATAAAAGCGATTTGAAAGTGTTTTTATAAATATGTTTAAAGGAACCTAGGATTGCAAATCCACCACTAGCTTCATAATAGGAATATTTATGCATTCAATTAGATTATTAAGTTGGATGATAATGGGGAATTGTAGCTACAAGCCCAATTCCTCCGTCAAGAAAATAACTATGGTTCAAGCACCAACATAATCCATCTTCGGTTAGCACAAATTATCCCACACTAAACTGGGGTTGTGACATAATCCGTCTAACCTAGGCATGGACTATTCGGATACTTGATAGCACAATTCAATTAAGCACCATTACATGTAAACAATCTATACAAGCACAGCAAATATAGATCATTGAGCACATCACAGTCAAAATAGATCTAAGACAAGAATAAACTTTGAAAGTAATAATTTAATCAATAGAAGTACGATTTATTTATAAAAATCCTCTAAACATGTAATTGCCATCCATACATAATAAATCTAAAAGGAAAGCATAAAATACACCCTATTACTTGGCTAGGGTTTCATTGAAACCCTAGATCTTGAGTTTAGTTGTCCATAGAAGCGGTAGATGGCAAGTAGTTGATGGAGGAGGCCATGGAAATCCTTGGTCTTCTTCTTCTTCTCCTTACTTCCCTTCCTTCAATGGCTGAAAGTATGGTTGTATTTTGTGTGTATAATAATTGCCAACCTCTCAATTAAAGTAAATAGGGTATATATAGATTTGTAACAAGTTTTGGAAGCTTTCCTAACCCGAAACGCACTAAAACTGCTATATTTTGCAATCTAGACGTATTTAAGAAGTTCCGTTTGCGTAGGAATCATCAGTAGAGTGAAATGCACGTATTTGATTTTTGCATAGGTCGCGCGAGCGGGCCGCATGAGCGCGATATTGGGACCTCGCGCGAGCGATTTTGGGATCTTCGCGCAAGCGGGTCGCGCGCGCGATGTGGATTTTCTTGCTTCTTTTGCTCTGCTTTTTCACCCCATTTAACTTGGTTTACTTGATTTCTTCCAAAACCTGTCAGAAAATAGAAAACGAAGTAAAAATATACAAAAACAGGATAAAAAGGTACTAACAAACGCGTGTTAAGACGTATAAATAGGATTTGTTCTGTTCCGATCAATAATGAACCCAAAATGTATAACATAACAGAGAAATGCTTTACATGTTCATCCAACAGAACCATCTCCAAACCAATTAGTTCATTGTTGTTCTTCATATTAACCGCATCCCACATACGTGTGATTCTAACCTTAATTTTCCACTGATTCCTTATTGAAGAAATTTGCTCCAAAAATTGTGTCTGGTGGTTATGTTTGTCAGTTGAATCCTAGAAAATAAAATGAATCAAAAGTCAAGTAAATTGTATACAACTAATGATAAAAAAAATAATTAAACTATAATGTAAATTAAGTTTTGGATTTTAGGCACTAAAAGTTCAAGTGATTTATATGCAATGCAGAAAATAGTGTTTTAAGTATTGAAATTGACTGCATTCATTGATTACTTTCAGTAGAACTTTTTTTTACTTAAAATAGAGTTTGGCTACTTTTTCAATTAAGTGGTACTTTATAAACGCAATAAAACAAAATAAGTGCTAATAATTTTAATTTCACTACTTAATTGAGATATCAAACACACCCTAAGTATCCATTGATAATTGATAAATACAAATATGTACCTGTAGGTAAATTGTCAAAAATTTCTGTAACGCCCCAAAAACCGGAGCGCGAAGAAAGAGAAATGATAGAGAGAAAAGAATAAAAGCCTAATCACAAATGCGGAAGCAACTTTGGAACTCCACGGGAATTCTTACAAAGATTACTTGCTAGTAACTAACTCCAAAATGGACTTACATGTCAACGAGTCAAATGAAGGCAGAGGCTTTGAAAATTTTAATTAAACGACTATCCGAACAAGTATGAGTTCGAGGGGGTATAATGAGGAGTTTTGTAAAGTAAATACTTTGAAACGAGGTATTATAATATAAGAAGGAATGCTCATTAAAACATTGATATCGCATAGGGAACTTATGCTCTTAATCTATGTATTCTGCTGAGAGTTGGATCAAGCAGAGAAAGTTCGATTGAGCGAACTCTGGGCAGAGGGTTTACTATACAAAAGTTTGACTAAGCAGAGAAAAGTTCGATTGAGCAAACTATGGACAGAAAATTCATTCCACAAAGTTGGATTAAGCAAAGAAAAGTTCGATTGAGCGAACTATGGACAGAAGGTTCATTCCACAAAGTTCAAATGGAGTTTCTAACAAGTACGATATCGACGGCAAGTCGACGGAAGAAATGTTAATAAGTAGAATTTAACAAATCCGGCTAGGATGAGAGGCACAACAACTTCACGATAAGTTTAGCACAATTGGACCAAAACAACAAGAGTAACAAGGAGTTAAAAGTGTCCCCACACGAATCCTAATCAACAAGGAGAATTCCCAAACTCAAAGAAATAGTAAACAAGCGACAAAAGGTATACCTAAGCTCACTCACAATGAGCTACACGTGAACAACCCCAAACGGGAAGCATAAGGCATTAAACAAAAAGCAAAAATACAAGCGAGATTCATCGATCTTGACAATGATTACAACATTAATATGGATTTCATCTTTAATCCTACAAAGAGCTAAACATTGGTTCTAGCAACAAGGTGAATTGAACGTGTTATGATACATGAACGATATACAACTAAAAATGGAATTAAAATGCATTTTCAAAATATAAATCTTTACAGGATCTTTGAAGGAGTGTTGTCGCACCTTCTTTGGAAAACCTGTCAAAATGTTTGTTGTTTATGTGAGAACGGCGGCTCGTAGGAAGTATTATCAAGATATACTACAATTTCCATAACTAAAGATAAAATGTGGTGCTATGAATGCCACCGCGGTAAATGCAAGTAAAGAAAGCCCATAGGCCATGCATGTTATGATCACTCGCCTCGGTACCGGACTGTGAGCCACCCCCCACTGGGAATGTAGCATACCAACCTTCTGATAGCTAGTCGGCCATAAGTTGGAGTTTGGCACATTCTTAGGTACGTCTACCTTGTCTCACCTCACAACCCACATCCGGATTTTTATCACAATTGTCCCCTCTTTGGGATCTATCCCCTCGTGGGATTTCTCATACAGATGTCATGTCGTGTTATGAGTTTTGCCTATTTGGCCACAATGCTTTGAATCCCTTGATTCCAAATGCCAAATGCCACACATATGAATGTCATTAACATTTCTAAATCAAGATTTAATTATCAATGAGAATTTATCAACAAGAATGAAATAATTGATTCATAACGTCTTACATAGTTTCAAAACTTTAAAGGAACATTACCAGATTCGTTCTAGAATTTCAAGAACACTCAAGTTAACACTTTAACATATTTTCCTTTTTACTTCAACTAAAATAGATACATGATCATTTGGGTATCTAAATCTTCAAATCAACACACACATGCCTTTTAACATATTTCTACCCAACGAGGAAACACAAAGATTCTTAGGCATTTAGTCTCAAGTAAAGTCTCAATAATCAACTAGGCATGCTTTTCACTTTAAGCAAATAATCACATAAGCACTTAAGCATGTAATTTCTCAAATCAACATGTATGTATATATATTGATACATGCTTTAACCCCAAGAATAAACATACAAACGTCTAAGCATTTAATTTCATTTATACCCATGAACATCTAGACATTTTGTGAAGTTAAATCACAAGATCCCAAATTTATAAAAGAGGAAAGAAGAACACAATTTACATCTAGATATGGATTTCATAGTATAGCAAGATAACAAATCCTACCTTGGTGTTCTTGAAAAAGAAACACCCAAAATATAGCTCCAAAAGAGAGAGAAGAAAACCCAAGTTGTAGAGCTCCCAAGAACAAGAAATTTTGAGAAACCCTCTTCTTCCTCCATGCCATGGCTTGAGCTAGAGAACTCCAAAGTTGAAGATAGAAGTACCAAATGAGAGCTCTTGATGAGGAGAACAATTTGATCTCTAATGGTCTTGGTTCAACAATGACTTGAAGGCCTCCAAATGGAGCTTAGAGGTGAAGCTCTAATGGGCAACTTGAGCTTCCAAATATAGAGAGAGAATGAGAGATATAGAGGGAGAAAACAAAAAGGAAATGAGGGAGAGAGAGAGAAATGGCCAGCCAAGAGGGAGGGGGAGGAGAGAGAAAGTGTGTGGGTGTGTGAGTGATGTAAGTGGTGGTGGGCCCTGTCCCTCCAATAGATAAAATGTGCACCCACATGTGTACCCACTATTATAAGAACACACTCACACCTACTAACATTTTAAATTTTAAATGTAATACCATATCTAATGATATATGTTAGGAAAATAATTTTCAAAGTTTAAATTGGGTCCACACTTGGGCACCCAAAAGTCAAAATTACCCTCTTTTAAAAGTGTTGGGTTATTACACTAACGACGAGTTTACTCGGAAGGTGAGAAATTGATGTGAACATGAGTAAGATGAACAGTTAAATGAATTGACTCATAGTGATATTCTTTCGGCTTACCACCGGGCTCTTCCTGAAATCCTTAGGGGTATAGAGTTCGATTTTCAGCCTCCATAAAATCTTGAGCTAGAATGGTCTAGCTAAAGACGTGAAAGACAGCGCTTCTTGGGAGGCAACCCAAGCTTTATTTCGTCTGTTTATCTTATTTTTGCATGTTTTTGGGTCGTTTTGGTCAGTTTTTGAGTTTTCTGGACAGGTTTAGGGGTTGGAGTAAAGTTATATTTAATTTATATACATAAAATAAGTGAAACAAGAGAAATACCATTCTCGCGCGTGCGCGCTCGCGCGAGACATCGCTCGCGCGGCCCGCTAGCGCGAGAATGTGCCTTAGTGAAATTTCTGGTTATTGTTGTCATGAGCTCTCAGGTTCTCCTCGTGCCTCGATTCATGGGCGCGAGGGTGTCTCGCTCGCGCGAGAGATTAAAAAAAAAATTTGGATTCGCGCGCGCGACGGCCGCTCGCGCAATCCCCTATTTTCCTGATTTTTTTTCTTTTGCTTTTTATATCCTTCTCCCCCACCTGTTTGAATAGTTTTTACTTTTCTGTTTCTGTTTCTTAGGTATGTTTAGATCGAGTCGATTGTTGTTTTCATTGTTTTAGTTATGTTTTTTTTTTCTTTTATAGTATATTATCTTTTTGTTTTCGTACTTTCTTTAAGTCTTATAGTTTATTTAGTTTAGTTTAGCTTAGTTATAATTCTTTTAGCTGCTTTTATTATTTTGTTTGTTTATTTTCTTTTATCAAGAAGTAACATGTAACATTGAACTTTATTGCCATATTCCTTTGTGTTCACCCGTTTGTGATTGTCGAGATCGAGGTACTATCGTTCCTTCTTTACGTACTCTCCTTTCTTTCGTTGTATTGTTTCATTGGGGACAATGAAAGGTTTAGGTTTGGGGGTATGCACACGTATGCACATTATACTGTAATTTTTTAAATTTTTTCGATACTTGTGCTTAAATAAACGATGATTATCGACGTTTTTGCAATATAAATTTAATACTTCTTATTATGTAACTATGATTGTTATAGAATGGTAAACATGAGAATATGTGATTAAACATTTACTGAAGTTATGATATGACAATTTAGGTCATGTATGGTTTGAATCGTAGTTTTATATCATAAATTTGCACACAAACCTATGCACTGCACGTAGTCGCTTTAATACATGTTGGTTGTGAACTATAATATGATTCGGATTTCTATATAACACAAGGTGGAGACTAAACCCAGTGAGCTTTTGAGCCTATCTTTTCTTTTTGGAGGGTTATAAATACATTTTGTGTTTGTCGAATTTCATTAAAGTAACGCATTAACTCGTTGTTTGGTCTCATTATTCTTGTCTTGGTTGATAGTCAAGTTAAAATATTTGTTACCATGCTAAATAATCTTCCGCTGTAAATGTTGAAGAACCATATAACCATAAGACATGATTTTAGGCCTTCTTTGTTTATTACCGACCGATAAATGATAAAATTTCCTTAGTTCGCTCTTTGAGCCATTAATATGCCATTTTTCGTTAATTACCATTATCCTTGTTTTTGCTCCAACTTGACCAACTTGGAGTTTACCACTGAGAGATTCGTCAACTTTTAATGGTATTAAGGCGATGTGTCGATTAAGAAGAAGAAGAAAATAAGATGCTATTGGGATAGTTACTTTGTATTTTGATGATTACTTATGCAAAAAGCAAAGAAAAGGAAAAGATTGAAAAAAATAAAGAAGAAGAAGGTTGAAAAAAAAAGAAGAGGAAAGAAAAAATATACGAAAAGAAGAGAGTGAAAAGATGAAAGTTGGTAGAAGAGATGAATGAAAGAAATCGAACATGCCTTACAATGCCATTCTGAGATTACCTACCTAATTAATCCTTTCTATCCTTTTTCATTGACCGAGCCACATTACAACCTTTGAAAAGTCCTATTTGATCCTAGAAACATGGTTTGGACATATAAACGGTGGGAGGGGGATTAAAACATGGTAACGATTAATTTTTCTTGATTATTGGCATCCTATCCATGAGACTACTGTTCTTTCGTGTCATGCGTCTCTTTCGAGTCATATGTGAGCAGTTTCTTGTTTTGAAAATATATTTCCTTTACTCACATATTAGAAAAATTACACCTGTTTCTGAGTGTTTCATTTGAGAGTGTAATTAACATTGTGAGATTCGTAGTCGAAGCATAGTTGGATGGTTATCCGAGTTATATTCCAAGTTCATGACATGCGTGTGTTCATTTGACCACCACATCACACACGTGCAACTTTATGAGAAACTCTATTGATTTACACGATGCATGTGCTTGGGATTGCTTTTCATGATGTAGGTGGATGTTTTATTACGTTTCTTCTTGTTCGTTATTCTATTTCAAATCGTCGTTCTATGATAAGAAGTATTGATTGTTTTGTTTTTCGTTTGAATAAAACTTTTAAATTTATAAGTTAATAAAGATGGTTGTGGGTGACTTGTTGACGAGAACCCTCACGAGACTTCACTCGTCCAACTAGGGACACCTAGGGGTTTTAAAGGCTTGTTGCATATGCTAAATGCAATCGTGATCGATGCGAAAATGGAGTAGTATGTCATTAGAATTTTAATTTTTATTTTAGTTTTGCTCGAGGACTAGCAAAATGTAGGTTTGGGGGTGTGATCGGGAGAGAACAAATCCTATTTATACGTCTTAACACGCGTTCGTTAGTACCTTTTTATCCTGTTTTTGTATATTGTTACTTCGTTTTCTATTTTCTGACAGGTTTTGGAAGAAATCAAGTAAACCAAGTTAAATGGGGTAAAAAAGCAGAGCAAAAGAAGCAAGAAAATCCACATCGCGCGCGCGACCCGCTCACGCGAAGATCCCAAAATCGCTCGCGCGAGGTCCCAATATCGCGCTCGCGCGACCTATGCAAAAATCAAATACGTGTATTTCACTCTACTGATGATTCCTATGCAAACGAAACTTCCTAATTACGTCTAGATTGCAAAATATAGCAATTTTAGTGCGTTTCGGGTTAGGAAAGCTTCCAAAACTTGTTACAAATCTATATATACCCTATTTTACTTTAATTGAGGGGTTGGCAATTATTATACACACAAAATACAACCATCCTTTCAGCCATTGAAGGGAGGGAAGTAAGGAGAATAAGAAGAAGACCAAGGATTTCCATGGCCTCCTCCATCAACTACTTGCCATCTACCGCTTCTATGGACAACTAAACTCAAGATCTAGGGTTTCAATGAAACCCTAGCCAAGTAATAGGGTGTATTTTATGCTTTCCTTTTAGATTTATTATGTATGGATGACAGTTACATGTTTAGAGGATTTTTATAAATAAATCGTACTTCTATTGATTAAATCATTACTTTCAAAGTTTATTCTTGTCTTAGATCTAATTTGACTGTGATGTGCTCAATGATCTATATTTGTTGTGCTTGTATAGATTGTTTACATGTAATAGTGCTTAATTGAATTGTGCTATCAAGTATCCGAATAGTCCATGCCTAGGTTAGACGGATTATGTCACAACCCTAGTTTAGTGTGGGATAATTCGTGCGAACCGAAGATGGATTATGTTGGTGCTTGAACCATAGTTATTTTCTTGACGGAGGAATTGGGCTTGTAGCTACAATTCCCCATTATCATCCAACTTAATAATCTAATTGAATGCATAAATATTCCTATTATGAAGCTAGTGGTGGATTTGCAATCCTAGGTTCCTTTAAACATATTTATAAAAACACTTTCAAATCGCTTTTATAATTTAGATTTAATTTCATTAGTTTCATTAATTTAATTAAAATTCAAATCAAAATCTCGTTTTCATAATTAATTAGATTTAGGTTTTAAAATTAAGAGTCGTAGTATTTCAATCTCTGTGGGTTCGACCTTTACTTTCACTGCTACAAATCTTTAGAAAAGTAAAGTATACATTTTATATCTTGATTCTGACAACATCAATTATATATATATATATATGTGTGTGTGTGTGTGTGTGTGTGTGTGTACACTTATGTGTTATTAACTTTATAACCTATAAAAATGTATTTTTCTTAATTTTATTTTTCACATGATACTCACATTCATGCCTCCATTCGTAAGAATCAAATACCAAAATATAGAAAATTTCAACGTTAGTCCAAATAAGCCAAATTCAGACCACTTCACCATGATTATATGATTAACTTCATGGTGGCAACTACTATGAAGAACATTATCGGAGAAGATGATAAGTTCAAAATCAATAAGTTTGAAGTTGTGGAATTCAGTGATATTCACTCCCATTTTCAAGTGGATACATATTTGACAGGTATTTTCAATTCCACTAGGTTTGAGTTAGATAATTTGTATTAGTTTCAAATTTGGTTGTATATGGACTTTGAAAAATTGTTTCGTATAGTATTAATTTCATTTTGTGTTTTTTAGATGTTATTGGACAGTTGACTAAGAAGAGCGCGATTCATGAAATACGTGTACGAGAAAACATGTTGAAGAAAAGTGAGATTGAGTTAACAGATAACTGGTCAAGTTTTTCACTATTATGGAATATTAATTTAAATACTTTATATTACTGTGTCTTATTTACTCTCTTTTTTTCCCTTCTATCTTTTTGCATATGTTCAATAGTCTAAATTATTTTGTTGTTATTATTAACTATTTTATTGATTTTCTATGTCACAGTTGCAATTCTATAGAAGTGACACTTTGGGGTAAGGCAGCTTATGATATCGATGACAATATTCCTTTAACAAATTCTCTTCTATTTATATTGGTTGTTACATCCACAATGATTAAGAAGTATAATGGTATGTTCACTTTAACACGAAAGATTTGTCATTATATTAAGAAAGTATGATGTATAGAATAATCAAAAGTTTATTGATATATATTTTTCATATTTATTGTTGTATTAAGTTTAACGTGTTAGCCTAATTTATGCATACGTATGCTTTCATAATAATAGGTGTTTTTCGTATATCATCAACAAATGCAACGAAAGTTTATGTCAACCTAGAAATTCCAGAAGTTGTTGAATACATCGAGAGGTATACATATCACATGAATTCACGATGCATTTTAGTTAGTTCTTTAGTTTTCTTATCAACTCACATTCTATATGATATACTCACATTTTGCTTGCATGAATTAAGTAATGAAATTCAAAGTACCCAAATTGAGGAAATTGCAACACCATCCAAGCGTGTAAATTCTATTGAGGAGTCTATGTTCAAGAATAGAAAGAGATTGGCTGAAATAATCGACTTAATGAGAAACAGTGATTGTCAGGTAACAAACTAACATTGGTGCTTATGACTTTATCAACTTTGTGTTGTACATATCAACTTTGTAATGAAAAATTAGCTTACAAACTATTTTATGTTCAAACTTTGTCAAATAGGAAAAGGTATTTACTTGCATAGCAAGTGTTTTGAAAGTTGACACAAATAATGGATGGTACTACATGTCATGGCAATACTGTCGAAAGAAGGTCGAAGAAAATGATTCCACCTTTTGGTGTAATATTTGTAAACGTGAAGTTCAATATCCACTCCCTAGGTAAGCATTTCGTACTTAGTAATTATTTTATAGTATAGAATATTTTGTTCTAACTAATAATTACACAGGTATAAGTTGGTTATTGAGGTAGAAGACTACACAGGGTCAGCTACAATGGTTGTTTTTGATAAGGAAATTGAAGATAATTTACAGTATCCAGTTACATATCTCATCCAAATTTCTGAGAAGGTAACTAACTCTAAAGAAATTATAAATCACATATGTTATTGTTTAACGTTCTTATTTCATTTTAAACAACCATATTCTCTATGATGATTACATGCAAATGAAGATTGCCCAATTATGGTACGTTGTGCATTGGAGAAAATTAGGGGGAGGATGTTCGCCTTCCAGATTAAGCTAAATGATTTTAACATATTAAAAGGACATCAAAACTTCACTATTCAGAAGGTGTACAATTGCAATTTTTGCCTCAAGAGTAATCATCTCCTTCAAAGCATTTGAGAGATTCTATGTTATTTTCGATTTAGTATTATCCTTCTTCATTTTTTGAACTAAATTTTCTAGGTGCGCATTATATGATATTTCTAAGTTAACGTCACATTTAGCTGGAGGAAAAATCAACAATGCCTCCAAAAGAGTTACAAATTGACTCAGTTGAAGAATTCACTACAAATCTCGGAACACCATCAAGCGATAAATTGTCAAGAGGAGCACGTGAGTAAATCAAAATGAATACAATTGAAGACAATATCGCTCAAGATGAACTTTTCGTTGAGGAATCACCAGGAAAAAGAATTTGCACAAGATAGTAAGATCTATTTCATATACGTTAATTTTAGCTTTACTGTATTCTACTGTTGTTTAGTTTTGCGCGGGCGTGCCAGAGCTAAACGGGCTCGGTTGTGCAAACTAATTTCCTATATCACTTGTGTGAGTGATACACAAGGCTTTAGATTTGACTTTTACCAGGGCTATTGTGATGGCCAAGTAGGAAAGTACCCTTGGCCTAAGATCCTATGGCAGTACTAAAGTGCACAAGCCATACAAGTGATGAAAGAAATAAAAAAGAATTAAATAAACTACATATTTTATTTAATTGAACATATGAGAGATTACAAGAGATTGTGATTAAAAAAAAACTAAGAAAGCCTAAAAAAACTAAGAATGCATTTGAATGCTGTTGAATGTTGTTTAGGATGCTTTTGTCGAGGTGACGCAGAGTCATTTGACTGCTTGGCCTGCCTGCTGATTTATAGCAGTCATGG
This sequence comes from Hydrangea macrophylla, assembly GCA_033977485.1. Classification (NCBI taxonomy): domain Eukaryota; kingdom Viridiplantae; phylum Streptophyta; class Magnoliopsida; order Cornales; family Hydrangeaceae; genus Hydrangea; species Hydrangea macrophylla. The sequence continues at coordinate 85,005,820 of CM066987.1, read as the reverse complement.
AGGTCTTCTAGATAAGGTAGGAAAATATCTGATGGATAATAATCTGGTAAAAATACTAGATTTCTTCCATATCAGTTTGATAAAAACTTCCATATATTCGAATAATATATATATATATGGTCTCCGGTCCGTTTCGTGGCTTCATTCGGCTGGCTTCCTTTGTAAGTAAGAGATATACTTACCAAAAGTGGTAATATTTGATACTATCTTCCCTAATATTATCCCTTCCTTAACTGATAATCTCCTCCATATCTTGAGCACCAAGATAAAAATATATATTCACATCAATATGTATTTGTTTCCATGTTGACCTCTAATTGATGTGATTGAAATGGACACAAATACATAAGCCTACCATATCTTCCCAATTATAGTATAATCAAATCTACCACCCAAGAGTGTGGCTGAATGGAATTGTATTACTAGCATGACCTACCAAATTCGTGTAACTTGAATTGGGCCCACCACATCACCTTTTCAATTGTGATAACCAAGTGTTGGCCATATAACCAATGTTCTGGCAGCTGATGGTCAGCCAGAAAGCAAAAGACTCAGCCCGATAGAATGATCCCTCAGCCAAATGGGAGTTCACTCACGCCACTGCTCAAGGCATGACAAACTTGTCACATGGCCCACCATAGGCACAAAGCTGGAAGATTTAAAGGGCATATAGTGCAACCCGATCATGATCTTCAATGGCCGGCCCGACCAAAATATTAACGTGATCGGGCTGTGATTAATCATGTACATCGGTCTCATGAGGTAGTCCAAATTTGTATATTATACTCAGCCCGATCAAATGGTAATCAGTCCGATTAAAAAACCAATTGGCCCTACCAACTTTGAACCAGTCACTTGACCCCTAATTTTTGCAATCGGTCTCTAAGTCCGATTAAAATATTCCAATCGGACTTATATAAATTTTAACTTAAAAAAAATGCATTTTTGCAAACAATTGTCATATGGTTTTTTTTATTGCATTCTACTGTTATTTGCTATATTTTGTGGTTCGGGCGTGCTAGAGCCTTGTGAGGTAGACCCAAACTTACAAAGACAAAATTTCCTAAAACTACTTGTGTGAGTGATACACAAAGTTTTCATAATCTAACTTTTAAGAGACGATTGTGAAAGGTGAGTAGGAAAGTACCCTCACCTAAAGGTCCCTAGATAGTGTTAAAGCACACAAGTCTATCAAGTGATGAAATAAGATTAAGAGACACAAAATAAAGCTAAATTTTATTTAATTGAAATAAGCAAAATTACAAGGAAGGTAAAATTGCTAATAAGAACTAGAGTGCTAGAGAAACAAAAAGAATGCTAAAGAATGCATGTTTGAATGTTGTTTTCGAGGTTGACGCAGAGTGCCTTTACAGTTTGGCCAGCCTGCTTATTAATAGCGGCCATGGAAGTAGAGATAAGACAAGAAATAATCTGATGAATAATAATCTGGTAAAAAATACCAGATTTTACCTCATTATCTTATATAAAATGCCATATCTTGAATAATATATATACATATATATATATGTGTGTATATGTATCTTGAATCTGGTTTTAATCGGTTCTTGGTTCGGCTGACTTCCCCTCCAAGTAAAAGATATACATACATATTAATATTATCTTTCCATAACAGATAATACTTCCATATCTTAAGATATTAGCTTGATGAAATATGGAAATATTATCTCTAGAGAGTTTGTAGGGATTGATATTCCTCCCATAAGTGGACCCCGTCGTATCAGATTTCTAAAAAGTAGCCGCAACATTGGAATGCTAAATCATTACGTAACCCGATGCAAAGAAATCATGACTAAACAAAGCTTCCTCCACGTGCTGATGGATCAAATGGATATGGTCATTGATATACCAATCATGGTGACAGACATGCATAGCCCGATTAAATTAATGTCAACCATATAGCCACATCACCGAATTGCAGTCAGATTGATTGGACTGGCCCATGGTGGAGTGTACCGGTCTTGTTTCACCATTTCCTTGGTCCCACCATGTAAATATGTCTATGTTGGCAACCTTGAAATCCGAATGCGATATATCACACAACCTGATCAACTGGTAATCAGTCTGAATGTAGTTAGCCCAAATAAATGTGAACAGTCTGATTTAAAATGAGTACAGCCCGAGCAAAACTCATTCGGCCCTACCAAATTTGACCCAGTTACTTGGCCCCTAATTTTCATGATCGGTCTCTTGAGTCCGATTAAAAAATCATAATCGGCCTGTGCAAATTTTAACTTTAAAAAATGTTTTTTTGGGTGCAAACAACTGTCATATAGTAACTATGTCTATTTGTGTATGTAGGATGTTTTTTTATTCACTAAAGAAGATTATCAGGAACACATAAGTTTTTTGCTTTGATTGGTTGCTAATGTTTATGGATTAGAACAATGAACATTAATGTTTGTAGTAGTTTGAATAAGTTGGAGTTCACGAATTTTGCATCCATCTGTTTGTGGAGGACTTGATCGAAATAAACAATGTTTGGTTGTCTTTTTGTTAACATTTAAGTTTCATGAAATATGGATTGCCTCATTTCATTTTCTTAATACCATATTTTATCATTAGACTAATATGTGCAAACAAGTTATTCGAATGATTCGGAAATTTTTAACCCCTTCATCCATCATCTTTGGGATTTAGTTTTACTCCTAAACTAAAAGCTAAATATGTAATCCATAATAAATGCCTCTACTGATTAAAATCAACAATGAATTCTATGAAGTAGAATTCTCTTTATTAATTTGTAATATTTTATTCTCCACACTCTTTGTATTATATACGTACAATTATCACTTAAACCTTCACCGTGTTTTTGTTTCTCGCATATCCCTTACATTTGCACGGTCTCATATCTAATCGAATATCAAATATGTGTATATTCTAGACAAATTTTTAAATTTCTATTAATAAGTTCTATTCCATTTAAAATGAGAAATCCTTAACTTATCCATGTGTCATTTTTTTTTGTGAATTTCTACTTATATTCACAAATGACTTTTTAAAATTTTATACAATCCAAATTGTAAAACTAATTCACAGAATTTTAGTAAAAAAAATTGTGTGATATCATAATGCTTATAATTAGAGAAAATATTATATCTATAAATATATATATTCTAAACACCTACCATGATTTTTTGCCAAACCATTATAGTATATTTGCCCAATCACAAAATATCGACAAATTTAAAAACAAAAAATAAAAAACAAAAAACAAATACAAGTATATATATAATTAATTAGCACAAAGAGTTAGAAATAGACCAAAATAAGATTTCTGCAACCATCCTACTATAGCAATATAAACTCTAATTTCTCCTCAAATTCACAATTAATAGTCTAAAATTGTTCATCCATTCTGTTGGGCAATCATCTCGCTGTTGGTACATACAACAATATTGTTCTACAACCCTAGGACACCATTGTTCTGCATTTTTTTAATCCCCCGGAATGTATGTTTGGTCTTCATGCTCTAATATCTGTTGAATAACTCTTTATTTGTTGTAAAACACTTTTCCTCCATTGCATAACTATTGATTTGGGGTGTTGTTAACAATAACTTTTTCATCCATATGATGTATTTTTAACTTTCTAACTATTAGTCTTATTGTTGTTTGTAGGGGTGGGCAAACAGTTGGTTCGGTTTCGAACTGAAAAGTTCAGTTCGGGTTGAGAATTTTGGTACCAAAATTCGAACTGAAATAAACTTTGAAAATATAGTGCGATTTCAAAATTTAACTTCGGGTTCGGGTCGAAACTTCATGTTGAAACTCAACTGAATTTTTTTTTTATAGGAAAAATTACGTATAGTAAATTAGTACAGATTCACCACTTTGAGGTTCTGTTTTTTTTTTTTCACATTCCAAATTTTTCCTCCTTTCCTTTTCGGGTTTATCTTCATGGATTCAGTAAGAGTTGGAAAAAACAATACCAATTAAAACCCATTTGTTTTTTTTTTATTGAAGAGGATACGCTCACACACAGAGAAATAAAATGAAGGAAAACAAAATTAGAAGAATTTTGCAATTCTCTTCCCTTCTCCTCTTCTTGACCTGTTCACCAAGTTACACCAACACAAGCTACAAGTACAACAAACAAGAGGAATAATACTTCACCTGTTGACCAAGTTACACCAATACAAGCCACAAATACAACAAACAAGAGCAATAACTGAATTGTTTGTCCAAGTTACCAACCAGGCAACCACATACATGAACATTACATTAATACATCACCAGATTCACCACAATAAAATATAAAATAGTCTCAAACTTAAACATTAATACATTATCCATGAACCAAGTAAATAAAACATTTCACATAAGCAAAAGACTAGAAGTTCCCCGCTGCACTCCTACTTATACCAATCTTCAACACCTTCAAAGATCTACAACATTGGAGTCATTTGCAATATTCAGCAACTCTACATCACGGGCCATATATGCAAGAATAGGAAATCGAGGCAAATTTACCTTCCACGACTTCAAGATGTCAAAGGTATCATCATCCTCCTCGATAGCCTCACCAAGGTACCTATCCAATTCTGACTTAGCATCCACATTCCCACTATCAAGTTTAAACTGATTGTACTCTTTCTTCATTAAATCTCTCCTCCTACTAGTAGGCTCCACATCCATTGTCATACTAGATTGCCTCGTTGATGGTCGGGAAGATGAAGATGAAGTTGTAGTGGATTGGGGTGCGAGTAGTTGTTGATACTCTTTAAACAAATTATATGTTGCATCTTTCATGAACGAATAGAGGATGTGTCCCCCAAATTCCCCATACATTTTTTTAATGGCAAACTATACAAACCCAAACTTATGGCGGGGATCCAATACCATAGCAACAAAAATCAATAAGTTCATCTTTTCTGGATCTCCCCAATACTTGTCATACGTAGCCGTCATCTTTGTTACCATAAAACTCATTTCAATATCATCACTAGATTGCATCTCTTTCAACAAAGTCAAAACATCACCAATTTCACTGACGAATGAATTGGATGTGACATATAAAGAGCCAGAGATCCTCACGTTTAGATGATAAAAGTGTTCTAAAAATCGAACTAAAGGCCTTACATTAGCCCAATCTTCTTCACTTGGCACCCCTTTTCCTTCACTAGCCATTAGATCAGAGCTATAAGTTGAATCTTGCAAACTATATCTCTCAAAGTCTCTCTCAAACTTCTCAGCAGTATCTAACATTAAATATGTGGAGTTCCATCTAGTGGGAACATCAAAGCATAACAATTTCTTACTCTCAATCTTCTCAAACTCTACACACTCTTTGAATCTTCTCAATCTAGCGGGTGATTGCCTAACAAATCACACAGCCCCACGAACTCGAGCAACAGACTCACCTACTTCTTTGACACCATCAATAACCACAAGGTTTATAATATGTGCTGCGCACCTCACATGAAGATACTTACCACTTAACATATTTGTACCCCAAGTGTCAAACCTCTTCTTTAAGTATGCAACTGCCACATCATTAGAACTAGCATTATCGATAGTAATGGGTAACACTTTATCAATACCCCAATCAAGGAATCAAGGATGTTAGTTAACTACATGTTTGACCATTAGTTATATCCATTTGGCAAGAACAAGAACAAAGGAATTAGTAAACTACATGTTTGGTAATCAACGAAACGTTTGAAGATGTCCATTTGGTAATCAAGGAACAAGGATGTTAATTAACTACATGTTTGACCATTAGTTATATCCATTTTGCAAGAACAAGAACAAATGAATTAGTTAACTACATGTTTGACCATTAGTTATATCCATTTTGCAAGAACAACAGTAATTAAAGGAAGTAAGGAACAACTTTATGATGAAATGCAGATAATGCCAACAAAATGGGAAAAAAAAAAAAAAAAACAAAAGAGGCATAAAACCCGAGAGTCCGAGACCACTCAAAATAAAAAGCTCTAACAATATGTTACCTAACTTTGTTATCAAACTATCATAGAGACTAGAGAGGACATAATCCTTATTTTGTGTGAAGTTTAGAATTTGGGGGAAGAGTTCAGAATTCCTCTTCACATTTAGTTGATCACTTGATCCTTGTACCCTAATTTATATATTTTCATACACACACAAATACAGTGAAATGCTGTTACTCTAGATCTATAAAATATAATAATAATAACATTTAGTATTCAAGATCTAGAATAGATTCAAGAACATTTGGAATTCAAAAAAAAAAAAAACAGTTGGTACCTCTGTGATTATTATGAAGATTCAAGTCAAAGACTCAAAACCCTTGGGTCTTTGATCTGTGATAGAACAGAAGTAAGATTCAAGAGAGATTAGAGCCAGAGGTTGAGACTTGAGAGAGAGAAATCGAGAATGTGAGAGTAATGTCAACATCATACCTCACTCACTGAGCCACAGCCGCAGGTAGGGGGATGGGTCGCCGGCGTGCCGCTGTCGGATTGGAGTCCCGTTGGTGAAGGAAAAACAGGTTTAAATTTCAATTTAAATACATAGCGGAAAGATTATGTTTCAAAAACTTGTTGGTAGCCCAGGATCTACTACTCGTCAATTCCATAGATGCGTACAAGAGGGGACAAGAGTTATACCTTAGTGTCTTGAACCCAATTCTGAAATCTCTAACTTTCAGCAGCTTACATTAGATGGTCTTCACTCTTATGACTCCTGAGGATGCTCCCAAAGAGGCTAGGGTTGGTGGAAACCCTAATAGAGAAAATAGAGAAGGTTTTAGGAAACCTAAATAGTTTCTGCAGCTTTTACGTATAAAAATGACGATTAGAAATATTCAGTACGCAGTTGCCCTATTTTTAGATTCCCAGAACTGACCTATGTTCGACCGATCGAAGTTATCTCGATTGATCGAACCTTCAATCGATCGAAGCACTTTCAATCGATCGAACATGTCAAGATTTCAATCGATCGAGACTACTTCGATCGATCGAACCTGCTTTGACAAGATCCTCATGTGCCTTTCCAAGCATCCTGGCGGAGCTAAGAGTGGGACCTCCTAAGCTCTTTATTATTGGCTCAGATCAGTTGATTAATTCACATGACCAAACTCTTTGATCAGCAAATTGATCGACTAATCAGTTAACGTTTACTTCACTATAAAACGATAACTGAACTCCAACGCAAAAGAACATATCCGAAGCGATAACTAGACATGTATGTTGTACTAATGTCCCTCTACCATCAGCATTCGCAATCATATTCAGGTAGTCGGATAAACGGTCACTGTCAACCTGAATCATGATTACTTCTTGAATTCCTTGAGTCCCACTCACCTTTCATGATTACCAAATATGTTGATAACTCTTATCAACAAGACTGTAGTACTCAGTAATCAACTTGGTGACATACTCAAGGGAATGCTTACTCTGAATCAGAGGGTAGATTCTATCTTGACATTATATGTTCACAACCTTATGAACATGACATACCCAAGATACCCAGGTGTTGATCTTTTATAGACTTCACTGATTGGTAAGTCAAAGCAGTCATATCCACAGTCTGTGTTCATAATCGTCTCAAGATTGAGAACACGTACCTTATATAAGTTATGAGTTCCTATTGACTGTTGACAGCCTTAAGTGTCAATAGGAAAGCTCAGGTCCGTCAATGCACTATAAGCACTAGCATATTAACTAAGAGTTACACTCTAGTGATTGAGATTCATCACTCTATCCAATGGTAGTCAATCATGCTACAATGTAAACCTGATGATATATCCAGTCTCATCATCCACTGTGATAAGTTCTAAGTATCAATGAATATAGTAATCTGTATCCATTGTATGCATCCCATACATACACGAATTACTTAATATGATACTTAAGGATTAAACAATCATCTCGTGAAAGAAACATGCATAATGAAATGCAAAGCTGATATCCATATATTAAATGGCTAACGTCTAATACATAAAGTAATGGTTTGAGGGGACAAACCCAACAAACTCCCACTTGCACTCACAATTATACAGGATTACATCTGAGACTTAGACTATCTAGATGACAATCAAAGACCTTCGGTGGCAAGGCCTTTTTAAACGGATCAGCAAGATTGTCAGCGGTGGCAATCTTGGTGACAGTCACATCTCCATGTTGAACAATATCTCGGATAAGATGATATTTCTGCTCTACGTGCTTCCCCTTTCCGTGGTTCCTTGGCTCCTTGGACTGAGCCACTGCCCCACTATTATCACAATAAAGCGTAATAGGTGACAGTGACGCTGGTACCACCTCGAGCTCCATAAGGAACTTCTTGAGCCAAACAGCTTCCTTTTCGGCTTCATAAGCAGCCACATACTCTTCTTCTGTAGTTGAGTCTGCAATGCATTTCTACTTAATGCTCCTCCAACTGATAGCACTACCTCCCAAGGTAAAGAGATGATCGGACGTCGACTTCCTGGAATCTTTATCTGACATAAAGTCCGAGTCAGTGTATCCCACTGGAATTAACTCACTTCCGCCGTATATAAGCATATAATCTTTAGTCCTTCTCAAGTACTTAAGAATGTGCTTAACAGCTATCCAGTGCTCTGGACCTATATTCGATTGATACCTGCTGACCATGCCTACGGTATAGCAGATATCTGGTCTAGTGCATAACATTGCATACATGAGACTTTCCACCACCGAGGCGTAGGGAATTCCTAACATGCGATTCCTCTCCTCCTGTGTCTTAGGACACTGGTCCTTGGAGAACGCCAAACCATGCCTGAAAGGTAGCAAACTTTTCTTTGAGTTATCCATTGAAAACCTAGTCAGCACCTTATCAATATAACCAGCTTGAGATAATCCCATTATCTTTCGCTTACGATCTCGAAAGAGCTTTATCCCAAGAATATAGCTCGCCTCTTCTAGATCCTTCACATCGAATGTACTAGCTAGCCAAACCTTGACCGGACAATGCCGCTACATCATTTTCAATGAGTAGAATGTCGTCAACGTAAAGCACAAGAAAAGCCACCACTTTTCCTTCACACTTCTTGTATACATAAGGTTCATCCAGATTCTGTATGAAACCAAACAACTTGACCGCTTGGTCAAATCGGATGTTCCAACTCCTAGATGTCTGCTTAAGCCCATAAATGGACTTTTGCAACTTGCATACCAAGTTACCTTTCCGACCAGCTATGAACCCTTAAGGTTGCTGCATGTAGATGTCTTCCTCAAGATTTTCCATTCAAAAATGCAGTCTTAACGTCCATCTGCCAAATCTCATAATCTAGGCATGCTGCAATAGATAAGAGTATCATGATGGACTTGAGCATGGCCACTGGCGAGAAGGTTTCCTCATAGTCAATGCCCTCTCTCTGAGTATAACCTTTCGCTACAAGCCTTGCCTTAAAGGTCTCAACCTTTCCATCGGATCCTCTTTTTCTCTTGTAGACCCGCTTGCAGCCAATGGGTTTAATGTTGGCTGGAAGCTCTACAAGATCCCAGACCTGATTAGAATCCATAGATTCCAATTCAGCCTTCATAGCTTTAACCCAATGAACTGAATTAACATTAGCCATTGCCCCTTTGTATGTGGCAGGATCAGATTCAGATTTCATGGAGACAGCTTCAAAAACTTCTCCTAAGAACATGTATCTATCAGGTTAGCTGATAATCCTCCCACTACGACGAGGTATCGGTGCGGAAAAGGATGAAGAAGTGGTATTTTCTTGATTTACATCGTTATCAACTACAGGTAGGATTGAGGGCTCTCCTTCTATTTCTCTCAGATCTATCCTTCTCTTAGGTTTATGGCTCATGATATAATCATCCTCCAAGAAGACAGCATTTGTACTAACAAACACTTTCTGTTCTCTTGGATCATAAAAATATCATCCATAAGTACCCTTTGGATATCCTACAAAGTAACATACTTCCGATCTAGAATCTAATTTGTTCATCTTTCCTTTCAGCACATGTGCCGGACACCCCCATATCCGGAGATGTTGCAAAGAAGGCTTGTGCCCAATCCACGTCTCCCGTGGTGTCCTGAGAACATATTTGCTTGGTACTAGATTTAGTATGTATGCAGCGGTTTCCAAAGCATAACCCCAAAGGAATAATGGAAACTCCGAATAACTCATCATCGACCTAGTTATGTCTAAAAGAGTCCGATTCCTTCTCTCCGCTACACCGTTCTGCTGAGGTGTACCAAGTGCAATCAACTATGACAGAATCTCATTCTGTACGAGGTGATCAATAAACTCATTAGAGAGGTATTCGCCACCTCAATCAGATCGAATGGCCTTGATATATGTGCCCAATTGCTTCTCCACTTCAGTCCTAAACTCTTTGAACTTTTCAAAGGCTTCAGACTTGTGCTGCATTAGGTACACATATCCATACCTAGAGTGGTCATCGGTAAATGTTATGAAATACTCATAACCACCCCTTGCTCTAATATTTATTGGTCCACACACATCAGTATGAACTAATTCCAACAATACATTGGTTCTATTTTCCTTTGCAGGAAAGGGCCTTTTGGTCATCTTACCCTCTAGACAAGACTCGCAGACTTCCATTGGGTCGAGAACCAAATTGCCTAAGACCCCTTCTTTGACTAGTCCGCCAATCCTATTTAGATTGATATGGCCAAGCCTCAAATGCTAAAGCCTTGTTGGATTAGTAGAAGGTTCCTTTCTTTTAGGTGGTATGGTCACCACTGAGTTATTAAGTTCCATGCAAGAGTCTTTAGAAATATTGGGAGTAATCACATACAATCCATTTGATTTAACACCAGAACATATAAAAGAATTATTTCTTTTAATCACAACTTCAGTTCCAAAATAAAAAAAATTAAAAAAACCATTATTCGATATATTAGAAACTGAAATTAAATTATGTCTCATTGAAGGGACGTAAAGTACATCTGATAAAATCAAAACTTTATTGTCTAGAAATTCTAAAGCTATGACTCCTATAGCAACCGCAGATACGGTTGCGCTAGAACCTAGAGTAAGTACAATTTTTCCATCACTGCACCTTCTGGTTGATCTGAATCCCTACAATGAATTACAGATATGGTTAGTTGCACAAGAATCAATGCACCAAGTGTTTGAAGTATCCGTTATAAAATTTACTTCAATCACATGTGATTCAATCATACCTTAAACTCTTGCAGCTAAGAATTCTGGACAGTTCCTCTTCCAATGGCCCGTGTCGCCGCATTGGAAACACTTTCCTTTGCCTTGGCCACTTACCTTCCCTTTGCCCTTACCTTTTCCCTTAGATTTTGCAATCATAGGGACCGATCCAGCACTTGAACCACCAGTGCCAGCCTTCTTTTTCCCTTTCTTTCCTTTCGGTGTAGGTCGGGAAGAGGAAGCGCTTTTCTCAACGTTCAAAACGTTGCCCCCAGGCTTGATCACCCCTTCCGCTGCCAGTAAAGAACTCATTAATTCGCTCATTGAAAAATCCATTTAATTCATATTATAATTAAGTTTAAATTGAGCGAATGAAGGCGACAGTGAGTTGAGGATCATATCAACTTGGGTCTGTGCATCGATGTTGGCACCTAGGGTCTCCAGCTCATTTAAATAACCAATCATTTTTAAAACATGTTCCTTGACTGAAGTCCCTTCTGACATCTTTGCACTCATTATCTTCTGCATGGCTACCTGTCTGGCAGGCCTGCCATGCTCCCCAAACATCTTTTTCAGGGACGTGATAATGTCACTGGCAGAATCGTTCAATTTGATTTGGTGTTGCAACACGCCAGCCATTGAGGCCAGAATGTAGCAACGAGCCATTTCATTCGACTTCTTCCATTTGTTGAACTCGCGTCTGGCAGTTGCCGAAGCATTTCCCACGGGTTCTTCAGGGCTTGGGGTGGTGAGGACATATATGTGATCCTCTGCAATTAATACGATATCAAGGTTACGTTTCCATTCAGTGTAGTTGTTTCCAGTTAACTTGTTTTGAGTGAGTATGGTGGCAAGTGGACTAAATGCAGAACCAGACATTATGATTACTGAAAATCAAACAAAATAAATGTGAATATCAGATTTGACAATTTGAAATAAAAGAATCCTTAAAACTCTTATTTAAAAACAAAGTCGCTGGAATATCAAAACGAAAGAGTAAAGCCTCCGTGTGGTGGTCAATGTTCGATCTTTCGATTAATCATGACTTGTCTGCTATGCAACTCTTGCAAAACAAGTTATGACTCCCGAACCTATTTGATCTCTATGTTTCTGAATAATGCCCCGTGTGGGATCCCTTATCCATAGCTTAGCTAGTGTGTACCAATAACTAGGATCCAATTACAACTGTCTCAAGTAGTTCTTCCGTATGGTGGTCACCCTCTAACACGTCTAATTGATCCTATCCATAGGAAGTTCACATCTAGTAACCAATGAGTAGTGTACCCTCCATATGGAATGATCACCCCTGGCGAGGTGACACAGAATGCATCACTCATCATACAGTGAACCGTTAATGGAAGATTGTGGGTGTTATTAATAAGACCCTCTCCCACTAGATTTAGTAAATAAGGATTTTTGTTTTTAGAAAAATTGTTTCCACACATTACCCATAAACATCCAATGTTTACTAATGCGTTGAAAACGGTTTTTGAATTTTATTTTAAAAAACTTGTTTTACGTGCATGCAAGTAGTAACAATATAATTAAATGCCAATCACAAACCAAGCACATAAAATAGAAAACTAAAGTTGAAAAACAAAGGCATTCATATGCCTCTATCTCCCATGGCTCTATCTCCATATAACCTGTTTCTTGGTATGATCGCCTCCATGCCCGTCTTCATGGACAACGGCTTCTTGCTCCATCTTCATGGATTTTCTAATTCTATTACATTGGTCCTATGATTCTTTCGAAGCTTACAATTTATCTAGAAAAAAAAATTGCAACAAGAAAATAAAGAAGGCTTGGGAAACTGGTGCGACTTTCCTTTTCATAGGAATGAAGTTGCAACGCCCTTTACATATGCCTTAAAACCAAACCAAAGTTAAATTACAACATGCACCAATCTCAAACATTTAACTACCAAAATTAAACAGATCTTGGTGCCATGGGAGATAGCGGATTAAGCTTGCTGCAAAAGGATTAGTCGTACACGCATCCACACATATAATAGATATATGTAACTATTGGAACCCCTTATTGATTCACACAGTATATAAACTCTTTACATACTGAATTAGAACTTGAAACAGCATCTAACTTCTCTGTCACACTTCGATCGATCGAAGACCGTTCGATCGCTCGAACGTTCGATTGATCTAACACTGTTCAATCGCTTGATCTTTAAGTTTCACAGAATAATTTGAGATTTATTTCAGAATAATTTAAAATTAAATTATATAATTTAAAATACCCTTAAAATTGTGAACAGAACACCTGGACAGAAAGTCTGTCTCGATCGATCGAAACTCGTTCGATCGCTTGAGAATAGATGATGTTCGATCGATCGAGACTACTTCGATCGATCGAAACTACCTTTCATCCTAAGCAATCACAGATTAGTATTCTGCTGCGATAACACTACAGAAACAGATCTGTGATGATGCCGTTTTGAAAACAGTTCTAAAATTAATATGCAAATCAAAACTAGTGTTCCAAAACGCATCTATAGATCCAAACGAGCGTGGCTCTGATACCAATTGAAGGAAAAACAGGTTTAAATTTCAATTTAAACGCGCAGCGGAAATATAATGTTTCAAAAACTTGTTGGTAGCCCAGGATCTACTACCCGTCAATTCCATAGATGCGTACAAGAGGGGACAAGAGTTATACCTTAGTGTTTTGAACCCAATTCTAAAATCTCTAACTTTCAGCAGCTCCCACTAGATGGTCTTCACTCTTATGACTCCTGCGGATGCTCCCAGAGAGGCTAGGGTTGGTGGGAACCTAATAGAGAGAATAGAGAAGGTTTTGGGAAACCTAAACAGTTTCTGCAGCTTCTACGTATAAAAATGATGATTAGAATATTCAGTCCGCAACTGCCCTATTTATAGATTCCCAGAACCGACCTAACGTTCGACCGATCGAAGTTATCTCGATCTATCGAAAATTCGATCGATCGAAGCACTTTCAATCGATCGAACATGTCAAGACTTCAATAGATCGAGACTACTTCGATCGATCAAACTTGCCTTGACAAGATCCTCGTGTGCCTTTCCAAGCATCTTAGCAGAGCTAAGTGTGGGACCTTCTAGGCTCTTTATTGTTGGCTCAGATCAGTTGATTAATTCCCATGACCAAACTCTCTGATCAGCAAATTGATCGACTGACCAGTTAGCGTTTACTCCACTATAAAACGATAACTGAACTCCAATGCAAAAGAACATATCCGAAGTGATAACTAGACATGTATGTTGTACTAGTGTCCCTCTACCGTCAGCATTCGCAATCATATTCAGGTAGTCGGTTAAACGATCACTGTCAACCTGAATCATGATTACTTCTTGAATTCCTTGAGTCCCACTCACCTTTCATGATTACCAAACATGTTGATAACTCTTATCAACAAGACTGTAGTACTCAGTAATCAACTTAGTGACATACTCAAGGGAATGCTTACTTTGAATCAGAGGGTAGATTCTATCTTGATAATATATGTTCACAACCCTATGAACATGACATACCCAAGATACCCATGTGTTGATCTTTTATAGACCTCATTGATTGGTAAGTCAAAGCAGTCATATCCATAGTCTGTGTTCATAATCATCTCAAGATTGAGAACACGTACCTTATACAAGTTATGAGTTCCTATTGACTGTTGATAGCCTTAAGTGTCAATAGGAAAGCTCAGGTCTGTCAATGCACTATAAGCACTAGCATATTTACTAAGAGTTACACTCTAGTGATTGAAATTCATCACTCTATCCAATGGTAGTCAATCATGCTATAATGTAAACCTGATGAGATATCCAGTCTCATCATCCATTGTGACAAGTTCTAAGTATCAATGAATAGTAATCCATATCTCATTGTATGCATCTCATACATACACGAATTACTTACTATGATACTTAAGGATTAAACAATCATCTCATGAAAGAAACATACATAATGAAATGCAACAGTTGGGTGCTCCAGAGTTATACCTTCTGCCTTATGAGGTTTTGAGGATTGTCGTGATGAGAGATTACAGTCTTCATAGATGAGACTGAGAGATGAGAGATCAGAGAGTCGAGAATGAGAGATCAGAGATGAGACTAGATGAGAGATCATAGATGATAGAGAGATCAGGATTCAGAGATGAGACTTAAGAGATCAGAGAGAGAAATGATTCAAATGAATATGAGAGAGTTTGACAGTGAGTGAGACTGAAATGTGAAGAGGAACGAATATGAGGGACGGCTACTTTAGTTTAGCCCTAATTTTGGGATTTTGCTATTTATATGTTTTAAAAACTTCAAAAATTCGGTTCGGGTTCAAGTTGAAAAACTCTAGCAAAAATCGAGCTGTGGTTATAACTTCGGTTCGGTTTCAAACCGAACTTGGTTTGATTCGGGTTCAAACCAAACTGAAATAGTTTGAAAGTTCGGTTTCGATTTGAAAGTTCGGTTGACATAATTGGGGGTGCATATGTGAAAATGAACGGGACCATACTGGGAAAGTTAATTCTGAAGGAATGGAAGAAAAAACGTGATGAACAATAAGTTATTAGAAGATTTTGTTTTTGTTTTTATTTATTTTTTATTTTTTGTGTTATTACATTTATAACAAAATATTAATATTAATTTATAACCTATTTTTCAATTGTAGTAGGCGGATACAGAAGTATTTGCAAAACGATTTTAAAAATTTAAGCACTTCCAAAATGAAAAGAATGCACTTTTGTGTGCAACCTACGTGGTTAGTAAGGATTAACTATGTTTACAATTCTATTTTTTTTAACTATATTATTTTGTCTGATTGAATTTATGACTTTTAGGCAAAAAAAAATGATCGTATAAGCAAGAAAAAGATATATATATGGTATGATTTCTTTGGTAAAAATCACGGACACATATATTTATACACACAAATGTATATATATCTATGTACAAAGATTCTCTAAAGAGGGCCACCTCTCTTTATTAAAGAGAGGGCTTTTGTTTTGACCGTCGGATTATGTTTAAAAACTGTAAAATGACAAAACTGTCATTAATGAAAATACGATCCAACGGTCAAAACATAGGTCCTCTCTTTAATAAAGAGAGGCGCCCTCCTAAGAGCCTAATTGTATCTATGTATGTGTAAAGTACATATTTATTATATATTTTAACTATTATATCAACAAATTAAACTGTTGTGGTTGATAGTTTTACAGGTACTGCAACCGAAAAATCATTAAAATATTTAATTCACGAATTCAGGTAAGGCTATTTTTTTTTTAATAATACCTGAATAAGCAACATCAGTACATAATTATATATTGATATGTTTTACAGGAATCCACAAATAATTGGGATCGAGGAGCTATAATAAATTAACTACGTGAATTCAAGGTGAATAAAGAAGATATCTAAATTAAATTACACATTCTTAAATATATGTAATTTCTTTTTTATGTTTCTAAATGTAAGTTTTGTTCCAATTGCAGGCAAAAAGAAGAACAAACAGACTATGGATTATAACAAACATATGCAATTAGATTTTTTCATGTTCCTGTTAATTAGTTTTATTTGGTTCTACTTACCAGTAATGTAACGCCCCACGGACCAAGCCACGTGGGCGAGGTCCACAAGTCAAACCATATGAAGGAACGCAAGGGATAGTCCTACGTGAACCAATCCAACAAGGCGGAAGCATAGGGGAATACTACGTGGATTCCAAAGAAAAGTCAATAAATCAAGGGTTGACCCACGAGGACCAAATGGGTCAAATAGGGTCAACCAAAATAGTTTGGTTTTGAAAGGAATTTGTAAAGAAGTCTAAAGAAGCTCCAAAGGTTTAAAAGTAACAAGTAATGAAGTTTGCTTTGAAAGTTTAAAACGATAGGGGCTTTGGAAAGGTTACGGCCAAATGGCCCTTAGGAAATCAAAAGTAGTTTTGTTCAATAATTTAAAGTTGGACAGAGGGCCTTTCAACCGGTCTAAAGAATTTAAAAGCATAAATAGATCATAGGGGATTCGAAGATCCTGAATACATAACCACGAATATTAACAACGAGCATATTACAACTTGACAGTGAGTTCCAATACATGGACTCTAACAACATTACCAAACGTGTAAAGGGCTAACATGTGCCCAAGCTAGGTCATAGCTTACAAATTAACATAGA
Organism: Hydrangea macrophylla; assembly: GCA_033977485.1. Taxonomy (NCBI): domain Eukaryota; kingdom Viridiplantae; phylum Streptophyta; class Magnoliopsida; order Cornales; family Hydrangeaceae; genus Hydrangea; species Hydrangea macrophylla. The sequence continues at coordinate 84,988,560 of CM066987.1, read as the reverse complement.
TGAAAGAATTAAGACCAGAGTACTTGTAAGTTCCATAATTCGAATCTAACATCTACGAATTCAAATTACAACTATTACAAGTCTTAACAAATGGACTATGTCATGTAAGCTCCAAAAGAATAAGGTTTCTCGCGGGAAGCTTTCAAAAACACGAGACTAGGGCATCGGGCTATTCATGAGCCTTGCCCCTATCAAGATCACCTGAAAAAGGGTTTTATAAATTCATTAAGCACGACGGCTCAGTAGATAGCATTGAAGAAATGTACTACTACTTCTAAAATCATGCTAAGACATGCGGTGCAATGATTTGCCACCGTGGTAATGCAAATAGCCGTAAGGCCCGAACCGTGCAACTACCCAATACCAAATTCCATAACCACTCACTCTCAACACCGGTTGCGAGCCACTCCAACGTGAGTGTAGCATACAAGATCTCCGGTAGCTAACCGAATATGACCTTGCGTTTTCGAATGTTTTAAGGATCACAAACAACCTTCCTCACCTCACACTCGCTTCCGGAATTTCATTAAATTACAACCCCAAACGGGGATTCAAAGGTCATTCCCCAATCGAGGGAATTTTATCAAATTCATACTCCCAAGCCAATGCTATGAATACTAAGCCGACTTGGCGACTATGAAATGTGACGACAATGCTTATGCTACTACAATGTCATTCCTATGAATTCAAAGTTAAGAAATTTCACATAGTAGCTCATTATATCAAGACTAAATAATTAGGAGGGAAATCATATAGAGCATAATCAACAACTTAGACAAATAGGCAATTTGTAATATCTTTAATCTAGTTGAGACATAGTAACCTCATGACATTTAGATTTCGCATAATTTCAACTAAACACTTAAGAGTATATAAGCACATAGAGAAATATGTAGGAAATTCTAAGCAAGATTAACATGTATTAGGTTTAATCCTACACATAGCAAACCATGAGATTAGATATAGGAGTGCACTTAGTCAATGAAATCTACCTCTTGTGTTCTTTGTTCAAGAACACACCAAAATGGAAGCCAAAGAGGAAAAAGAGGAGATGGATGGATAGCCCTTGAGAAGATGAAGAAGTTGTCCTCTAATAGTCTTGGTCCAATAATAGGTTGAAGGCCTCCATAAGAGAGCTTGAATGTTGGAGCTTTAATGGAGGTTGGGAGCTTCCATTATAAGAAAGCAAAAGAGATATAGAGGGAGGGTTGTATATACTAAAAGAAAAAGAAAAGAAAAGATAAGGAGTAAGGGGGAAGCATGGCTTGGCCGGCCACTTTTAAGGGGAAGGAGTATGGGAGTTGTCTCCCAAAATTATGGATTTGATAGAGTTGGTATGGGGTAGGTTAGAGTAGTTGAGGGGTAGGTATGGTGCATCTTACAGACACACACACACAAGCCTATATTCACACATGTGTACCCACATGTAACAAAAAAAAATGCTACCAACATGTATCAATTTGAAATACACTGTCCCAATTCAAGACCCACATTGGTCCAAAATTACCAATTTACCCTTTAAAAAAATTTTGGATTTCTACAATCTACCCCCCTTAAAAGAATTCCGTCCCGGAATTCGAACGGTAAGATAACGGAAAGCAATATAAATAAACATACAATGGTTTAGAAAATCTTACCTTGGTCGGAAAAAAGATGCGGGTAACGTGATCTTGCCTCTTGCTCGTCTTCCCATGTTGATTCTTCGGTGCCGTGGTGCTTCCACAGTACCTTCACCAATGTAATTGTCTTGCCACGTAGTACGTGTTCCTTGGTCTCCAAGATGCGAATCGGTTGCTCTTCATAGGATGCGTCTTGCTCGAGGGTAAGATCGGTCCACTTCACAATATGCGATGAATGCGGCTTATACAAGCGCAACAAGGAGATGTGAAACACGTTGTGAACATTCGAAAGCTGAGGTGGGAGGGCCAAGCGATAGGCTACTTCACCAACCTTATCCATAATCTGAAACGGGCCAATGAAACGTGGAGACAACTTCCCGCTTTGGCCAAAGCGTTGTAATCCTCGTCGTGGTGCTACTTTGAGAAAGACATGGTCTCTCGCTTCAAACGATAAAGATCTTCTTCGGCGATCGGCGTAGCTCTTTTGGCGGCTTTGAGCGGTGAGCAATCTCTTGCGAATCAACTTGATCCTCTCGGTCGTCTCGCGAACCATATCCGGACCTAAGATGGACGCCTCTCCAACTTCGGTCCAACACAAAGGTGACCTACAAGGTCGGCCATACAATGCCTCGAACGGCGCCATCTCAATGCTTGCTTGATAGCTGTTGTTGTAAGCAAATTCTACCAACGGAAGGTGATCTTCCCAATTGCCTCCAAAATCCATCACACAAGCTCGCAGCATATCCTCAAGAGTCTGAATAGTTCGCTCGGACTGGCCATCTGTCTGAGGATGAAATGCGGTGCTAAGTAGGAGTTGCGTCCCCAAAGCCTTCTGAAGACTTTGCCAAAATTGAGAAACAAACTTAGAGTCACGATCGGAAATAATAGAAACTGGTACACCGTGGAGCCTCAAGATCTCTTTGATGTAGAGCCTACTAAAAATTTCAGCTGTATCGGTCGTCTTGATCGGTAAGAAGTACGCAGACTTCGTCAAGCGGTCTACAATGACCCAAACGACATCATGCTGTCGGAGTGACCTCGGAAGAGCGGTAACAAAATCCATAGTGATGTGTTCCCACTTCCATTCGGCAACAGGCAAGGGTTGAAGCTTTCCAGCCGGCCTTTGGTGCTCGGCTTTAACTTGTTGACATACCATGCAACGCGAAACATAATCGGCAACGCGTCGCTTCATATTTTTCCACCAATATTGTCGTCTGAGATCTTGATACATCTTCGTGCCTCCAGGATGGACGGCAAGTCGAGAGTGATGAAAATCCTTCAACACTTCATCACGAATGCTCGAAGGAACAAACGGTCTTCCTCGGAACCTCAAACCATGGTCGGAGTCGGACGTCCAACCATCAAGTGCCTCGCCACGAGAAATGAGTAAACGGTAGGACTCGGCCTCCTCGTCGGATTTTTGAGCATCTAGAACTTGCTTCAAGAATGTCGGTTGAGCAATCATTGTAAATAAAGCGGCATGTTCTTCGGATTCATTTACCTCCATATTGAAGTGCCCAAGTTGTTCTAACATCTTCCATTCCTCTATGGCTAAGCAAGCCATTGTGCCACGATTCTTCCTACTAAGAGCGTCGGCCACAACGTTGGCCTTCCCCGGATGGTACTCCAAACTAAAGTCGTAGTCTTCAAGGTACTCCATCCATCGTCTTTGCCTTAGATTCAAATCTCGCTGCGTAAAAATGTACTTGAGACTCTTATGATCTGAAAACACTTCGAATCTCTCACCATAAAGGTAATGCCTCCAACTCTTCAAAGCGAAGACAACGGCGGCAAGCTCTAAATCATGAGTCGGGTAGTTCTTCTCATACGGCTTCAATTGGCGTGAACCATAAGCAACGACGTTTCCTTTTTGCATTGAAACACATCCCAAGCCATCGTGTGAAGCATCACAATAGACGGTGTAGCCTAAACCTCGCTCGGGAATTATCAAGATCGGCGTGGTAGTTAACCTCGTCTTCAATTGTTGAAAGGCTCGGTCACAAGCGTCGTCCCATAGGAACTTAGAACCCTTTCGTGTAAGCTTTGTCATCGGCAAAGCTAAACGTGAAAAATTCGCTACAAAGCGTCGGTAGTAACCGGCGAGCCCTAAGAAGCTTCGAACTTCAAAAACATTCTTCGGTGGTATCCAATGCATTACGGCTTCAATCTTTAACGAGTCGACAGAAACTCCATCTTTAGAAACAACGTGTCCTAGGAACTTCACTTCCGTCAGCCAAAACTCGCACTTAGAAAACTTGGCGTATAAACGATGATCTCGCAACGTTTGGAGGATGATCCGTAGATGTTCTTCGTGCTTCTCCGGATCTGGCGAATAGATGAGGATGTCATCGATGAACACAATCACGAACTTATCAAGGTAAGGACTAAAGATACGATTCATCAAGTCCATGAAAGCGGCGGGCGCGTTTGTCAAACCAAACGGCATCACAAGAAACTCATAATGCCCATAACAAGAACGGAAGGCGGTCTTTGAAATGTCTTGTTCCCGAATCCTCAATTGATGGTAGCCTGATCTCAAATCAATCTTGGAAAAGCACGTCGCGCCACGAAGTTGGTCGAATAAGTCGTCGATCCTTGGTAGATGATACTTGTTCTTGATTGTAACTTGATTCAACCGGCGATAGTCGATGCAAAGCCTTAGCGATCCATCTTTCTTCTTTACGAATAAAACGGGTGCGCCCCACGGTGAGACACTGGGGCGGATAAATCCTTTGTCCAATAATTCTTCTATTTGAGTCTTCAACTCCTTCAATTCGGCGGGTGCCATACGGTAAGAAGCAATAGAAATGGGCGCAGTGCCCGGCACAAGGTCTATTGTGAATTCAAAGTCGCGGATAGGCGACAAACCCGGTAAGTCCTCCGGAAATACATCCGAATACTCACAAACGGTAAGAGGGAACTCGTCGCGAGTCACCTCAACATCCTCGGCTTACAAACTAGCCAACAAGCCAAAAGGACTCCTCCTTTCGCACAAACTACGCAAGGATGAAGTCGGAAGGTCCAAACGGTCTCCCACAAAATGAATACGGTCTCCATTAGGAGCCAAGAGGGTGACTCTCCTCTTGAAGCAATCAATGACAGCATTAAAAGTGCAAAGCAAGTCCATCCCCAAAATGATGTCGAAACAAGACATGTTCAACACTATAAGGTCCATAACTAAACGGTGATCGTCAATCACTAGCTCGCAATTGCGACAAACCCTATCCAAGGGTACAATGCCTCCAACCGGAGTATCGACAAGTAATGAAGATTCTAATCGCTCAACCCCCAAACCCAACGTTGATGCAAATGATGATGAGATGAATGAATGAGTGGCTCCGGTGTTTATTAAGACTGAAGCCCAACAGTTGAATACTAAAAATGTACCTCGGATCACGGAAGGTTCACCTTGCTCTTGTGGAGTAGTAACGGGGAGTACATAAGCACGACCTTGGGCTCCCTGGCCCTGCTGTCCTCCTCCATGATTTCCCTGGTTGTGGTGTTGGCCTTTAGGTGCATTGGGCCCAACACTATTAGCTGACGGAGCAGGAAGTGGCAAGAAAGGAGGTCTAAAGCCCACTTGAGGCAGTCCAGAAGAAGGTAACGGGGGTGGTGTCTGTCCTGCTGAAGAAGCTTGGTTCTGACGCAATGGGCAGTCACGTTGAATGTGTCCTGGATGGCCACATTTAAAACAAAGTCTAGGCCCTTGGTGAGATCCACCTCGGTTAGGACCGGAACGGCGAGAACCCTTTGAGTGGGAGTACGAAAAGGATTGTTGCTGCTATTGTGGCTGAATCTGGGTTATAGTTGACGAGGTATCAGTCCTTTGCTTCTTGGAGTTATGATGAGATGATCCCGTAGGGTGACTCTTCGATGGAGGATTCGCCTCACGAGATTTCTTCAAGTGTAGATCCTTGTTCTCGATGGACAAGGAGGCGGCCAAGATGTTTGCATACCCTTTCAAGCAGAGAGGTGCCAGTTTGGTCTGAATACCAGCCCTCAAACCTTCTTCGAATCTTGTACCTTTGAAGTTGTCGTAGGTGAGTTGGGCGGAGGCAAAACGTGCCAATGCCGTGAACTTTGCTTCATACTCTGTGACGGTCATATCTCCTTGCTTGAGGTTGAAGAAGTCGGATCGCATTGCATTCTGGACACTCTCCGGGAAGTACTTCTCTAGGAAGAGACGTTCAAACTCTATCCAAGTCAGCGTCGCGAGAGGGTGAACTTTCAGAGTGCAGTTCCACCAATTAAGAGCCTCATTGGTGAACTGGAAGGAAGCAGCATTGATACGGGAGGAATCATCAGTCATGCAGATGTATGTGAATATGCGGTTGATCCTTTGGAGCCAATCCTCGGCTACCAAGGGACCGGCGTCTCCCGAAAAGCTCGGAGGACTACGCTTCTCGAACTCTCTCATCAAGATTCGACTCTCCGAGAGATGTGAATCTTGGGCTCCTTCTCTTCGTGGAGGGGGTGGCGGGATCTCATCACGCACAGCCCTGGCAATGTCTCTCATGGCATCGGCCATTGCTTGATAGACTTGAGGTCCTCCGGGAGCCTCGTTATGATTTACAGACGACGAGGACGAAGCTCTCGCCGCCTGGCCTCGACCTCTAGCACGTCCCCTTCGTCCTCTACCCCGTGATTGCACGGAAGAAGACTCGGCCAAGTCATCGTCTCCTCGGCCTCCAGCTCGGCCACCGCGGCCTCTAGCACGACCAACACGCCCTCTAACTCTAGGCGGCATAGCTAGAAATCAAACAAGTAAAGTTCAATAACCACATACTAGCATATAAGTCCCATAAGTGCTAGAAATTTAGACATGTGATCATATAAGCACGTAAGCATGTTATCATGTAATCCCGTAGGCAAACAAGCATGCTATTATAATCAACTCATCATTAAAATGAAATAAAACGATTCATTTAACTAAGCATAGTTGATATTATAAACAGAGTGCAACGGTCACATACGGACCCAAATAACTCCCAGAGTACCAAGGTATTCGAACCCGGTAAGCTCTGATACCATTCTGTAACGCCCCACGGACCAAGCCACGTGGGCGAGGTCCACAAGTCAAACCATATAAAGGAACGCAAGGGATAGTCCTACGTGGACCAATCCAACAAGGCGGAAGCATAGGGGAATACTACGTGGATTCCAAAGAAAAGTCAATAAATCAAGGGTTGACCCACGAGGACAAAATGGGTCAAATAGGGTCAGCCAAAATAGTTTGGTTTTGAAAGGAATTTGTAAAGAAGTCTAAAGAAGCTCCAAAGGTTTAAAAGTAACAAGTAATGAAATTTGCTTTGAAAGTTTAAAACGATAGGGGCTTTGGAAAGGTTACGGCCAAATGGCCCTTAGGAAATCAAAAGTAGTTATTTTCCCCTAAAAGGGTAGCCATGGGTTAAGTATAAACCAAATTAGAATTTAAAAGTTTTTGAGTTTTGTTCAATAATTTAAAGTTGGACAGAGGGTCTTTCAACCGGTCTAAAGAATTTAAAAGCATAAATAGATCATAGGGGATTCGAAGATCCTGAATACATAACCACGAATATTAACAACGAGCATATTACAACTTGACAGTGAGTTCCAATACATGGACTCTAACAACATTACCAAACGTGTAAAGGGCTAACATGTGCCCAAGCTAGGTCATAGCTTACAAATTAACATAGATGAAAGAATTAAGACCAGAGTACTTGTAAGTTCCATAATTCGAATCTAACATCTACGAATTCAAATTACAACTATTACAAGTCTTAACAAATGGACTATGTCATGTAAGCTCCAAAAGAATAAGGTTTCTCGCGGGAAGCTTTCAAAAACACGAGACTAGGGCATCGGGCTATTCATGAGCCTTGCCCCTATCAAGATCACCTGAAAAAGGGTTTTATAAATTCATTAAGCACGACGGCTCAGTAGATAGCATTGAAGAAATGTACTACTACTTCTAAAATCATGCTAAGACATGCGGTGCAATGATTTGCCACCGTGGCAATGCAAATAGCCGTAAGGCCCGAACCGTGCAACTACCCAATACCAAATTCCATAACCACTCACTCTCAACACCGGATGCGAGCCACTCCAACGTGAGTGTAGCATACAAGATCTCCGGTAGCTAACCGAATATGACCTTGCGTTTTCGAATGTTTTAAGGATCACAAACAACCTTCCTCACCTCACACTCGCTTCCGGAATTTCATTAAATTACAACCCTAAACGGGGATTCAAAGGTCATTCCCCAATCGAGGGAATTTTATCAAATTCATACTCCCAAGCCAATGCTATGAATACTAAGCCGACTTGGCGACTATGAAATGTGACGACAATGCTTATGCTACTACAATGTCATTCCTATGAATTCAAAGTTAAGAAATTTCACATAGTAGTTCATGATATCAAGACTAAATAATTAGGAGGGAAATCATATAGAGCATAATCAACAACTTAGACAAATAGGCAATTTGTAATATCTTTAATCTAGTTGAGACATAGTAACCTCATGACATTTAGATTTCGCATAATTTCAACTAAACACTTAAGAGTATATAACCACATAGAGAAATATGTAGGAAATTCTAAGCAAGATTAACATGTATTAGGTTTAATCCTACACATAGCAAACCATGAGATTAGATATAGGAGTGCACTTAGTCAATGAAATCTACCTCTTGTGTTCTTTGTTCAAGAACACACCAAAATGGAAGCCAAAGAGGAAAAAGAGAAGATGAATGGATAGCCCTTGAGAAGATGAAGAAGTTGTCCTCTAATAGTCTTGGTCCAATAATAGGTTGAAGGCCTCCATAAGAGAGCTTGAATGTTGGAGCTTTAATGGAGGTTGGGAGCTTCCATTATGAGAAAGCAAAAGAGATATAGAGGGAGGGTTGTATATACTAAAAGAAAAAGAAAAGAAAAGATAAGGAGTAAGGGGGAAGCATGGCTTGGCCGGCCACTTTTAAGGGGAAGGAGTATGGGAGTTGTCTCCCAAAATTAGGGATTTGATAGAGTTGGTATGGGGTAGGTTAGAGTAGTTGAGGGGTAGGTATGGTGCATTTTATACACACACACACACACAAGCCTATATTCACACATGTGTACCCACATGTAACAAAAAAAAAAATTGCTACCAACATGTATCAATTTGAAATACACTGTCTCAATTCAAGATCCACATTGGTCCAAAATTACCAATTTACCCTTTAAAAAAATTTTGGATTTCTACAAGTAAATTTATGTTATCCTTTTTTGTACTCCATATAATTATCACTGAACCTTTGAATTTTTGTTTATAAATACTCCGTGCAATGGCACGGGCTCCTATCTAGTTGTCATTTGAATTCTACACCTTCTGCGTACAAAGAGAATGCTACTATCATACTAGGAACATAAATAGACGATCTTATCTATAAGATTTAGTACGTCAAACTATGAATCACCCCGCAAAACACAGAACACTTTGTTGAGATGTAATTGCTTTGTATAAGTCATGTTGGACTGACTTTCATTAGTAGTAGAGCCATTATGATTTTGATGCACTTTTGGTATCTTGATTTGGGTTCAACTTTAAAAAAAAAAAAAAATTTGATCTTATATTTGAAATGTGTTTACACACCCTGAAAGTTTTGATTTTTCATTTGAGCACTACTACATTCACACACATTTCTACACACTTTTTGACACACAGCTTTAAATGTATGTACCCTGTGTTGTGTGAGTGGTGCACAGAAAAGTGTGAAAAAGTCAAACAACACAAGGTACATGCATTTAAAGCATAGTGTGTCAAAAACTGTGTATACCTAGCATTATTGTTTTCATTTTATATGTATTTGTTTGATGATTTTTTGTAAGATAAATAACCAATTAAGCAGTTTGTTTGTTTGTTTTGTTGATAAAGCCAATTAAATTGTTAACAAAATTGAAAGTTAGAATTATGACATCTCATATCATAACCTTTAATTGAAAAAAACTACTATAATTTAAAGTCTTATTACTAAAAGAGTTTTATCAAATTTTTTTTTTTATTTTAATTTTTAGTTTTATCATTTAGTTGCAAAAAAACACATATAATGCCGAAACTCTCGCCTAGTTTAACTAAAGTTTGAAATACCTAGGTAAACTACGCATTGCTGGGCACAATTTCAGCCGTTGGATTATTGATTAGCCTATCTATCTTAACTTTCTAGTTCCCATCAGCCGCCCAACCAAATTCACTTGCGTCTAAACTCTAAAGTCATTAGACTCTTCCTCCCTCTCTCTCTCTCTCTCTTTCTCTCTATATATCCACCACAACCACTGCGACACAACCTGTCGTCTTCGCCGGACCACGACGGCTCTCGGTAAAATCATCTCTCTCTCACACAAACAAGCACACAAAGCCAAACACACACCACTCTCGCACAAGAAAAAAAAACACACACACACACACACACACTCTCTCTCTCTCTCTCTGTCTGTGATATTTTGCATATTGGCCGACAGATCTGTTGGACCAAAGTTTGTGTCTTTGCGCACAGATCTGTTGGACCAAGTAGTTGTGTTATGATTGACCAACAAGATCTGTGCCAAAGTTTAATTTTCCATCCCAATTCCGATTTTGGGGAAATCTTGGAATTTTTGGAGATTTAAGGAATTAGAACTTTTTAGATTTTGTTTTTGGATATTTTCAGAATTTTTGGGAAAAATCAGTACCCTTTAGTGAAAACTGTCAATGTTAAGAAAATATGAGTTGAATTTTCTCCCTTAAGTATTTTGGTTTATATATTAGTAGTCTTTTGATTTTCTTTTCGTCATTGGTCTGGACAAAATCTTTGGAGGTAATCTTTATTGGCTAACTAGTCCCCTGTCTGTAAGTTGCGTTTTTCAATTTTTGTTTTCTAACATATGGTTGATGGGTGGAAATTGGAGATACATTGAACTAAGTTAAAAGTACTATAGACGGTCGAGATAAATAGAATATTTTGGTTAATTGCATGTTTACACATTAATTGTAGAAATTCTGAATAGTGTAGGTACAACAATTTGATGACTGTATGCATAGTTGTCAAATCGGGATTCGTATGGTGAATCGAAATGATACATGTGAATCGAATCGGGATTCGCGAATCGTGAATCGTAATATTCGGTAACAAATTAAAAAAAACTGTATAAACATATTATTTTCTTTTCTAGGCTTGTATTAACATATCCTTTTTTTTTTTCTAGGCTTGTATAAATATATCCTAATTAGTTTAAAAGAGGGTTGGTAATCAATTTTTTAAGAAAAAATTGAAAAACAAATAAAACAAAAAAAGTGGAAAATTAAGTTTTGTGCCTAGCAGTCAAGTGAATTGTAAGGGTCGCGAATCGAATCGTAGGATTCACATTCGATTCTTGTACATGTTCGATTCGTGTATCGATAGTCGATACATATCGTTTTCATGATGAATCGTATCGAATCGTAAGATTTGTATTGTGAATTGTACGATTTTGACAACAGAGACTGTATGTTATTGACTTGCTGGGTTGGCTAGACCTCAGGTTCAAGACACTGCAAAGTAGCTACTAGCTAGGTGTAAGAGTCTAAACTTGTACTTACTGAAATGAGAGTGGATTTATGAGAATTACAGAGAGAATTAAGGAAGAAGAAGAGGAATTACAAATGAATTAAGGATGAGAAGTAGAAGGAAGAAGAGGAATTACAGATGAATTAAGGATGAGAGAGAGAGAGAGAGAGAGAGAGAGAGAGAGAGAGAGAGAGAGAGAGAGAGAGAGAGAGAATCAGAAACTTTCATTATCAATTTTTGCATCTCCCCAAAACAGAGCTTCCTAAGCTTTTATACAATGACTGATACAATTAATTCAAACCCCCAAGGAATTAACAAAGTCCTCAACTAAAATGACACCTGACACTAGGATGAGATAAGTTTCCCCTGCTCATTTTGGCTATAGTGTTGTTATTTTTTCTGGTATGTAGAAGCAGAAGCCTTAGTCTGGAATACGTAAAGGCTTAGAGTGGAAAAGTTCACATGATCTCCACATTCGGCAGAGTGGTTTGCTGGTATTGAAACTAGATTTGTATGCTCCTTCCTTTTGTTGATCTGTTACTGGTTCTGCCCTGTTTAGCTAATGCTAGAGTTATGAATATCATTTGGACGGACCTGTGGCCACTTGTGCATGTCCTCGTGAATGAGGAACTTCTGTCTTTTCTCGCGTAGCTATATCTTGTATAACTTGAAATGAGTATTTGACAGTTATTTATTTATTTATTTTAGATGAATGAAGGGAGATGTTTATCCTGTGGAACCAACTGATAGCTTCTCAGTCAATCAACTCTTTAATGCTCACTGGGGTGTTTTGTATGATGATGATCTAAGTAAGCCTATGATCCTTTCCACGTTTTTTTTTTCTTTTGAGTTACTATAGTTAGATCCCATTATGGCTAGTGTTTCACTTTTGGGAAAAAGAGATATAGCTACGAGTTGGAGCTTCGTAAAAGAGCTGTTTTTTAGCTTAAAAAAGGAATCAAATTTTTTGAAAAGCTGTGAAAACCTAATCCAAATCACGGTGTTGGCCCTGAAAAAGCCACATCACAAACGGGCTCTTAGTAGGCGGTGTTGGTAAAACACCAATTGCAGCATTTAAAAGCACACTCATATCTTGGTTCAATAACCCATGCGTTTGCCTTTATGTTAGAAGTTAAAAAGATAATCATGTTGTCACTTGATTTTTTTAAGTAACGATTAATTAAACTAATTTCCTTTACAAGTTATTGAGCAGCTCTTTGGAAAAACTAAAAATTGTCTGCAAAGATTGTTATCAATCATGCTTTATCAGTTGGTCAATTATTCTTTGTAATTTCCACGTTATATTCTGCTTCCTTTTTTTTTTCATTTCTTCCTATGCCTCATCCGTTGACCATGCATTTAGGACTGAACTGAATAGATTACCATGCTTCCAATTTCCACGTTATACACCACATACTCTGCTCCCTTTTTTTCATTTCTTCCTATGCCTCATCCGTTGACCATGCATTTAGGACTGAACTGAATAGATTACCTTGCTTCCGGGACAACACATTGTGAAAATGGGTAGGGTCATTCCTAGGCTGAATCTGATGGTACAAATTTAAGCATAGAACTCATAGTGGCTATATTTACTAAATGGTCATGGCTTTGACCTTTCTCTTTTCTCCTAGTTTCCTGAGAAAACTATTCTGTTTTCTTTTCTCAAATGGATTGTTTCAATGAGAGGCAGTATAAAATGCACTTTTGGTGAGAATTGCCATGGTTATGCCCAACAACTTCTCACAAAATTCACTGTCAGCTAAAGTGTTGGATTGGATTTCTTCTATTCTTTTTCTTGGATGCCAGATTCCTAGTACGTTTATGGATATATGATCAACATTTGCTTTACATTTTTAGAGCACGATGTGAATAGTTATCTAGAGAAAATTTACTTTGCGGTTATACTTGTATGATCAACATTTGCTATACATTTATCTTTCTTATTAGTTGCTGTCACTGCTGGACAGACACACATGCAAGTAAAACATTGATGATTTCTATCTTCTTGTTGAATGTTTCATATTATATTTACTGTCTAACTCAGTTTGTCTTTTCAATAATTGAATTATCAGTCTATCATCCGGATTAATTTGCAAAAATGCAGCCCTGAGTTCTCTCTGAGAAGACTTCCTTTGGATCCAGGAATCCGGCATTTCTCCATCTTTGCTGTACAAGGGTTAGTTTCTCTATTGTGTTGTCATTGTCAGACTACATAAAGGCCCGTTTGATAAGTGTTTGGGTTCCCAATTTTCCCATGCATATCATATCATATCTGTTCTGCGCAAGTTTGCCTTCGTCAATTATTTTAATTTTATTTTTAGTTTTGATGGAAAACATGCAATTTGGAGTTTAAATGTATTTAACATTTCGAATTTCCTTCAAGAAACTTCTTCCACTTCCATATTACCTCTGCTTGCCAGGAATTAAGGATGAGAAGTACAAGGACAAAAGAGAAACCCAGAGAAGGAAAATCAGAAACTTGCATTATCAATTTTTGCACCCCCCCAAAACAGAGCTTCCTAAACTTTTATACAATGATTGATACAGTTAATTCAAACCCCCAACTAATTAACAAAGTCCTTAATTAATCACAAAATGACACCTGACAATTGGTTAAAACTAATTCCAACTACCCATTTTCCAGTTCATGACACTAGGATGAGATATAGTTCCCCCAGCTCATTTCTCCATCCTTGCTGTACAGGGGTTAGTTTTTCTATTTTGTTGTCATTGTCAGACACTACATAATGGCCCGTTTGATACGTGTTTGGGTTCCCAATTTTTCCATTTGTTTTCTTAAAGTAAGAGATAAGATATGCATATGCATATCGTATCTGTTCCAAGCAAATTTGCCTTTTGTCAATTTATTTATTTAATTTTTTTTTTAGTTTTGATGGAAAATTTGGAATTTGGAGTTAAATGTATTTAACCTTTCGAATTTCCTTCAAGAAACTTCTTCCACTTCCATATTACCTCTGCTTGCCGGGAATTTTCCATCTCACCCCTAGAGTTTTTTTTCCCCTATGCGCAGCTTGCAAGGAATATTCATGAGCTTGTGGCTGCATCTGACAACATATGCATTTCTTGTACTCCATTTATACCCTACTATTTTGATCAGGGAATTTAATTTCAATTTTCTTTTGGTTATGATTTTGTGTAGAAAAGTTCGCAGAAGCAGTTAGTGCACCGTGTGTTCCCAAAATGATCCGTGTACAATTCAGTGGACACTTCTTTGGCACCGACTCTTCCCATGGTATGAATATTCCCTCTGTTCTCTCTCTCTCTCTCTCTCTCTCTCTCTCTCTCCAATGTTCTTTCTGCAATACTTATCAAATCATGGTCTGTTAAAATTGGTTCACTGTTTCGCCGTATTGTCTAATCATGATTCTGGCCGGTTGCGTTTTTTGTAGTCCTAAAATTGACCCTTTTAGCGCTTTCATACTATATAGATATTATAATTAATGATAAGTATTTCCCAAGTGAAGTGTTAATGGGACCATATCAATGCCATACTGCCAATGGTACCATTTGGAAAAGATTTGGAAACTATAGCATTATTTTTGAATGAAATAGATTTCAGCTTGATATGCAACATGATGATAGATGTACTTTTGTGAGTTTCCCTGAGCAGAGTCAATTTTAAAGAGAAAAAAGGATGTCAATTTGCAAAATAATCTTTATGTTTGCATTGCTGATTTGAATTTTTTTAGACTTTGGACACAAACCAAGACAGGAGGTTCTACCTATGAAATTTATGTGGCAAAAATTACCAGTGCATTTTGTTTTACTCCCTCCATCTCAAATTAAGAGTCATTGATTCCATTTTTGATGTCCCGTTTTAAGAGCACTTTGAAAAATCAATGTACTGGAACACACATTTTGCAAGTCTTCCCTTTATTACATACAACTCTCCCTGTCTTTCTTTAATGTGACACTAGAATTTTGAAATTCAAAAAGGACAATTTTGGAAAGTTGAAAATTTTCACCACAATCAACAATGTCCCCTAAAATAGTTGGAATTCCCTAAAGGGACTCTTCATATGAGATAGAGGGAGTACGAAAAAAGACCATTGTAAGGATGGACCAATTGAGTTGATGTCACTTATCCTAATAGAGTGCTTAAGGCCTGTACAAAATTTGGGAATCATAGCCTCTGTTGTTAAAGGCGCGCATGAGGCTCAGGCTCAGGTGGCTCAACTTTTGCGCCTCGCCTTGCCCTAGGCGAGGCCCCTTCAAATAGGCCCCGCTTAGGTGCGCCTTTCTTGTGCCTTTTTATAAAAGCCCAAGGCGCGCTCCCTTCGAAGCACGGACTCTTCAAAAAGGCCGCCACACCCACACTGAGTGTGTACTAATTTAAAGGCAGCAGCACCACCCGCACTGGGTGTCGGAGCGCCGCACCCGTGCTTCCTTGCCCGCGCCTCAATAACTTAATTAGGCATGAAACTATCGAACTCAATTAATATTAAATTTAGACCCAACTCATGACCCACCTCTTTTTAGCTTTGGACCCATATTAAAGCTTAGTTTGGCCCCTATGTGGCTTTTTAATAGTGGCTTATGAAATTTATTATTAAGTTGTTTGATAATTTTGTATAAGTGACACATTACTCTTCAAAAAAACATTATGAACTAAAAAAGCAACATTGAGCTTTTAAAAGCTCTCCAAGAAAAGCCCTAAGTTCAATTTTTGCAAAGCTCATAAACTAGTTACCAAATGAATTATCATGGATTTGTGCTTTAAAAAAGGAGAAGCAACAAAATGGGGGCCAAACTAAGCCTAAGACCCATTAGGTCATTCCAACATCCATAACACAAGGGTAACTTCTGAAAATAGAAGAATATTCTTCTTTTTGACCAACACTAACAATCGTATTGGCTCCCAAATTTAGAGAAGGAAAAGAAAAGAGAGAGAGAAAACCTAGTTGTACAAATAATCTACATAAGAATTAAATTTAAAATTTTGAGACAGTTTCATACGTGATTAGGTCTTCACTGTGTTATTCTAAGGTTTTGACTATTTTATGAAGCCTGCCTCATAGAGACAACTAGTAAGTTGACCAATTATGCAATAGGTCAAAAATGCACATTACTAAGATGTTTAAGCAATTTCTATGTATATGTTAATTGTTGAGTTCTTATATTTGCTTAAGCATATCTTACTGATAAGTTTTCTTGAAATGCGCCTCATTTTGCTCAGGCTTGCGCTTTTTTATTCGCCTTGCTCCTAGGCCCCGGGGGGCATTTGCGCCTTAAATACCTATGAGCATAGCATTACTGAAACTATTTTTACACACCCAATTGGGGTAAAACATGTAATATGAGGTAGGGGTGTAAACTGTCTCTTCGGTTGGCTTTTTAGCCACTAATCATCACCAAACCGAAGCATTTGGTTTTGCACATAAAAGAACTGATTTTGGCCGACTTTTGAAGTGGTTAGTTATCGCCGACCAGTTTTGTGCACGTTCGGTTATTCGGTTTTGGGCCATTTCGGCTTGTTTTTTTGTTGTAGTTTTCACTTTAAAGTGAGCTTTAACTTGGTCTATATTTTACATACACCTTCAACTTACCGAACAACTAAAGCACAAAAATATTAACTCAACAGAACAAATAAAACTTAGAAACACATTTTACCATCTAAGATTCCAACATACTTAAACTTCAACATACTTTACCTTTATGTCCACATACATCCAACCTTAGTTGCAGGAATCGTGTGCATGAGGTATGATTCTCGCCAAGAATCGCGATTCTGCGGTTCTTAGTGAGAATCGTTTGAGATTCGCGATTCCCACACCTGAGATTCTCGACGATACCAATTCCCGCCAAAAGAAAGAGAAAGAAGAAGAGAATAAGAGAAATAAGCATAGGGGAAATAGAATCAAACAATAGAGCCCTAACCCTTGTGAAAACCCTTGGTCGATTGATTCATCGTCGATTGCTGGTCGTCACGGTACCGTCATCTCTCTCTCTCTCTCTCTCTCTCTCTCTCTCTCTCGTGTTATTAACTGTTTGGTTTCAGGCTTTCAGCCCAGCCCCTAAACCCATTCCGATTTTTGTATTAGGTTTTTTTATTTTTTATTATTTATTTATTTTTTTTAATATTTGAAAATTGTAATTATTGGACGGTTTTTTGTGGGTATATTATTATATTATATTTGGGATTTCTTTCTATGTTTTGACTTTAGACTTGATCTGACCAAAAAAAGAACTTAAGACTTTTGAGATGTGGGTCATTATGTTTTATATTATATCCATACTACCCTCACACACTTAAACACACTTAACATTTTTAGTTCACTTTGCTAGCGTACCTGTTTTTTTAAGCGGAATAATATATTACTTATATTTTTTTTAAAACATGTGTATACATATCTGTTATATATATATATAATATATATGTATTTTCTGTCATAATGCTAAAATCAATAAACTTATGATAACATAGACATTTCCTAAACGCCCCAAACCTCGGACTGTTTTATGTTTTCCCGCTTCTACACTCCTGCTCCCGCCTCGTGCAACTTAGCATCCAACATACTTAAACTGTATGACTAAATAGCATTGAATTTTTGAAACATTATCAATTTTTTCTGAACAAACAGTCTACAGAGTTCGTTTATCTGTTCTGGTTTCATTTTCATTATCAATTTTTGCAACAGTAACAACCAGAGTGAAATCAAAATGCAAGATGCAAGGTGACAAGAGTTAATCCACGTACAATGATACAAATGAAGTAAGAATACGCAAAAATAAAGAGAGAAAAAGTGAGAATAACATACAGAAATCACACATACCCAAAAATAGAGGTTAAATTCAAAATCATAGTGAACAAATCACACATACAAAGGGCCTAATGTCAGAAATTACATTAGTTAAGCTGAGAAATTACAAACGAACTAAGTTAAGGTGAAAAATTACAGAGATGAACAGGAATTCGGAATCCCAACAAGAGAGAGAGAGAGAGAGAGAGAGAGAGAGAGAGGGAGGTGTTGGCGGCAGTGAGTAGATGGAGGATGGTGAGGACCGTTAGGTGTTGTCGGAGTGAGGACTGAGGAGGTTGCGTTGTGGTGCCGGTGACGAGCTCTCGCAGTCTCGCCTAAGTCGCCTCTCGCAGATGAAAAGAGATATGGAGGCTAGGGCTTCCGAAACAAAAGAAAGATTTAGGGTTTCTTCAGGAAAAATAAGTATATATAGTGTATATAATAGTATAATATATTTTTGAATTATTTTATGTATTAAAATATCGGTTGATATCCGGTTCATTAAAGTGAGCACCGAAGACCAAACCGAAAATTCTGTTTTTAAAATTCCCAAACTGCGAACCGACTATGGGGTCTGAAAACCGACTATAACCGGTGGGGCTGGTTTTGCAAAAATTCCTTTCACCCCTATGAGGGGGTCGCATTCCTAAAAATCCTAAATACTATATCTAGAACTTGTAATATTCATAAGCTCAGGGCGACGGCGACTTCGGTTTTTTATTTTTTATTTTTTTTAAGAAACAACATTTTGAAAGCAAAAAAATAATACAAAGGGTTGAAAAGGAGGATGATTTTTTTACGTGTAAGAGGACAGAAGGAGAATATAGCAGCTAATGAAAATGGAAAAGCTCGTACAATCTCCATAAGACTTAAATTTCAGAATGGTAAAGAAAGCATACACAGGGCACATACTTATTGTGACCCCCCTTATGTAATTCTGATTTCAATCATGCAAATCGGATGGTTTGTTTAAAACCGTTTCCGTATGTCCTTGTGTTGAAGAATTTCTGGTTAAAATTAAGCCCAACGCTGAAAATCGCATTTCTGCGCATGGTTTTTATTTTATGCAAATGTGTGCGTGAAAATTTATGTTACATGTTGGCCTAATTTGGAATTAAAATTTGGCATTTTAATTCAAAATTCCAATTGATTGGTTTACCTTTGGTACCCACCACCCACTTAGTATTATAACAACAGGTGCTACGATTGCAAAAATCATGGTTGCTGTGAAAGATAATTTTCTGGGGAAATATATTTACACAGATATAGTTATAAATCTTGCAGCAGTTATTGACGAGGTAAGCTCTTAGTTCGTTTGTTCCTCAACATCTTGTGTGCCAATTTTTGTTTGTTTGTTGTAGCAGTACTTGTGGTGTATATCTCAATAAGATTGGTCACTCTTTTTGCCAACTAACCTTTAATAGACGTTGAAAGAAGTTTGATTGATGTGAGTTACAGTTAATTGCCTCTTCTAAAAACTAATATTAAGACATATTTTGAGCAGTACTGCGGTGGGAATAAGATTGTTTTTCTTTAATTTATTTTTGAAAAATTAGCAATTTGCTGCTTCTTCTTTAAGCTGTTTTGTTTAGCTATAAAGTGGGAACAGATTTTCAGAAAAGCTGTGAAAACATTTTTGCCAAATGTAGGGGTGCTCATGGGTCGGGTGAGTCGGGTTTGGGGCTCACCCGTTCATCCATCCGAACCCCTTCGGGTTCATGACATACCACCCTTCATCCATCCGAATGGTCGGGTGAAACCAACTCATTGGTTTCAGATGGAGTCGGGTCGGTTTCGGGTTTCACCCGATAGACCAAACATTTATACACACAAATAATATATATAACATGAAACTATTAATTAAAACCCAACAAATGCAATTTCTCTAATGAATCATAGCTCAAATTGAAGAATGAATCAACTTCTGCGCTAAACAGAGTATGACCAAATAATTTATATATATATATGTAGAGAGAGAGAGAGAGAGAGAGAGAGAGAGAGAAGAAGAAGAAGAAGAAGAAGTGGAGTATTAGATAGGGAATACCTGAGATAGTGAGCCGCGAGGTACGTGTGACTGCAGATTTTCGAGAAGGGGTTTGTGTGTGCAAGTGCGATTGAGATCGTGGCCTTCATGATCCCGTTTCGGTCAAACTTGCCTTAGTCTCAAATAGGGCGCAAGCTAGGGGCATTACTATATTAATGAGACCACCTCTGGCGACGACGAGAAAGGCGAGGACAAAAGAGGCTGGAAGTGGCGGTGGATAGCGACGGGAGGAGATGGGTGGTGTGTAGTGGTGGTGGTGGTGCGTGGAGTAAGAGAGGCAGATATTCAATTTCTAGCCCTAAAGTGGTATAAAGACTATATATACCTACAATTTCTAACCTAATCAGAATATATAAAAAAATATTTAAAATTCTTTTATGACATAGTTGTTTCATTGGATGAACACTCCCAAGACCCGTGACTCCACCTGAATTGATCGGGTTCCACCCCCAATACCCGTGATTCCACCCACTATGTTTAAAAACCGAAAAAAGGGCTCGGGTGAGTCGGGTGGGCGGGGGTGGATTTTAAGCAGCCCTAGCCAAATGGACTCAAATCTTTCAGTAATTTCAAATAAGTGATTG
This sequence comes from Hydrangea macrophylla, assembly GCA_033977485.1. NCBI lineage: Eukaryota > Viridiplantae > Streptophyta > Magnoliopsida > Cornales > Hydrangeaceae > Hydrangea > Hydrangea macrophylla. Next base: position 84,968,007 of record CM066987.1, on the reverse strand, counting down.
TGGGTAGTGGGTACCAAATAAGCAAGCCCAAACTGGCTCTCCATCCTTTGTGTTTTTGCTATATCTCTTCATTACTGCATTCAAAACCACTTTGATATATTAATTCCTCTCTATGTGAATAAGGTCAAATAAACTATTTACTGGGTTGCAGCCCTGGACCTAGCTTAATGATGAGTTATTGGATTCTTTGGTTCATTTTTCCTTGGTTTGCCCCTAAACTGCTCCATAGAAATCTTTCTTTTGATGGTCTCTCATTTCACTGCCATGTTCTCGTCTCATTAATGATTTCATATGATGGCTCCAGGATTATCGGTTCACAAAGTACCTTCCAGACTACTCGACGTACTCGTCAGACAGTAGGTATTTCAGAGTACTCAGGTTTCTTATGTTGATCAGTGTTCTATAAATAATAAAATGTCCCTACAAAAGAGGATTATTTAACTGATAATTTGATATTTTTGTGTATTATTCTTAGTTTGGATGGTTCATCGCAAGTATTGCTCGATTTGCTTTATTTTTCTAATCTAGTAAATAGCCAAAATATGTTATAGAATTGGTTCAATGCAATGGTAAAAGTCCGGGTTGACAAGTTATCGACCCCCCACGGGTTCAAGTTTGAAGCGCAGCTGCTTTATGCAAAAGGATAGGCTTGTGACCAGTTTGTGGGTGGGTAATGGTCCTTTAGATTGATAGATTATAAACTTTATGACTGAAGATTGCATATATTTTTATGACCTGTAGCTTTAATTTATGATGTATCGCAACTCTGTTTGGTATGAATCCCTCTTCAGAAAGTACTGATCAAAGAAATATGAAATTAAAATGCTCATCCATTATAGGTGGTCAGATGATGAAAGGAAACGCAAAAGGGTAGGATATTGAAAACATGCTACAGTGTAACCTGTCTGTAAATAGAAAAACACACACTGAGCCCTGTAGAGGTTTTGATTGAAATTTTAATAAAAAAAAAAAAAAAAAAAAACCAAAGCAAAAACAAAAGAGTCATTACAAACAGAGAAACCTAGTGTTGTAGTCTCATCTCACTCTTCTTGGTTGTCACGGACAGCCACCACCAATGTGTGTGTACCTCCGGCTTGGTAGGTCCATATATCGAGCTCGTCGTCTGGACCATAGTTGTTGGTTTCTGCCACTTTCTTCCAAGGGGAGTAGAACCTGATCTTTCCATGTTTGTATTTGATTGGGATTTGTTTGGGCCTAGCAGCCTCTGAGCGCACTGTGGCCACAATACCAGGCCTCTTCATTAGCTCTTTACCCACAACTTGGTTCATCCATGCCTTCGCTCGGGCTCCTGGCAACGCGAACTGGGTGCTTCCAGTGTCTCCAAACACCTTTCGGCTGAGGTATGATGTCATCACCACTCCAGGTGGCAAGGGGAAAGCATCAAGTGGGTAATCTGGTATATTTTCGTCACCTGGCTGGACCGATCGACGTATCAAATCAGCCATTGCTATCTCTATATTTGCGCCGCCTTTCTGCTATTATATCCTAGGAGTGAGCTAGAGGAGAGAGATGGGACTATTTATATACACTTAACCCTAATTCTACATTTTTTTTCCCCTTTTAATTGGGGAATATGTTAACTAAAAAAAAAAAAAAAAAATAGAATTGAGAAATATTTGTGATTTTTGTTTTTTTAAGGGATATTTGTGAATATTGAACTGGGGTACTTTTGTGACTTGAATTGAGGAATCTATGTATAATAAGTAGTCCTTCAAAAAAATTTAGCAAAAATTTTTAAAAAGTCCCAAAAAAAATTCTTCTCCAGGGTGTAGTACCCGAACAGTTTAGGCCTCCAGACCAAAAAACCTGGCTCAGATTATTAAGCATTTATTAATTTTTAGGATTTCACAACAAAAAAAAGAATTAAATACAATACAATCGTATTGCAGCAAATTTAAACACCACAAAGTATCTGACACCAGCTAAGATACATTGCTAGCCAAAAAATAGAAAGGAAAAAGATGTCCACAACTTATACAATGGAATTTCAAACAATATAAAAATAATTACATTAGTATATAGTTCTTTTTCGATATCAAGTCCTAAACGGGAAATTAGATGTGCTGACAGACATTGCAAGTTCATCTTGGTGACAAATAAACTTGAAATAATAAATTATCAACCTTTGGCCAGGATCTCCATTAAAAGAGTTTCATTCCCATTGTTTTTTCTTTCTTATTTATTACCCTAAATTATCAATTGCGTTGCATTTTGGTCCCACAAAATTACTCTTGTACCCCCACGGAACCAACTTTTGAGTTTTTTTTGACAGAATGTCACAGGAGTTGACATCTGTGACATTGCAAGGCGATTCATAATTTAAGTTTGACATTGCATCGTTTTGAAGATCGAGGATCAGATTGCAAATGTGAATCAGGGTAGGGTATAGTTTGAGGGAGAAAAATATTTTTTACCTTATTTATATTCGTATTATATTTTGAGTAAGTCTTTGGGCACGAACAAATTTTACAAACGCAATCTACAAACACCATAATGTGTCCATCTCTCTTCTCTGTGGATCCCATAGTGTCAGTGGACCTCACCAGGAGAGAAATAGACACATTGTAGTGTTTGTGAATTGTGTTTGTGAGATTTGTTTGTGCTCAAGGACTTAGGGCACGTTTGGTAGGCAGGAATGCACCTTGGAATGGAATGGTCATTCCTGGGTTCATTCCATTCCTGTGTTTTGTGTGAGCAAATGCAGTGGAATGAGCATTCCTTTTGGAATGGTCATTCCTACTTGAGCAGGAATGGGCATTCATTGCCAAAACCCAAGGAATGCTCATTCCATTCCCACATGATTTACTATAATTGTAAAATATAAAACTTTTTCTTAAAATATATTTTATAAAAATATGTATATATTAAATATTATTTAAAATATTAAAAAATATATTAAATACTTTTTTAAATATTAATTTTTTATAAAATATTAAATATTTTGATTAAATATTATTCATACTAAAAAAATCATAAAATAATTATTAAAGTTAACATTGGACTAAAAAAAATTTAATTATAACTAGCAAACATATTAAATTTTTAAAGAGATTTTGCAAATAGTTGAATAAAAATAAGGTGAACTAAAATTGTTAAAAATGTAATATTATTTCATAAAAAAACTAAATATTAACTATTTAGGCTAAAAAATATTTTAAAAATTCAAAAATTCAAAATATTGCATAAATAATACTGAATGTTTGTACCATAAATATTTTGTACAAATATAAAATATTTTGCTTAAATCTGATTTTATTCCACTAATTGATTGTTTAAAACCCAAAGTGGAATGTAATTGGCATTTAATTCCTAGAAACTTAGCCAAACAGAGGAATATAATGACTATTGCTATTTCATTCCTGTTTCATTCCATTCCTGAGTCCATTCCATTCCTGCCTACCAAACGTGCCCTTAGGGTATGCTTGATAAAATTGAAAATTAAGTACTGAAAATTAAGTGCTGAATTTTAAGTACTGAATATATTAAGCGATTGCATTTCCAATACTGAAAACAGTGTTTAAGTACGAAAATAGATTGCATTTAGTGATTATTTTCAATAGAAAATTTTGACTTAAAGTTTTTAGTGAATTTTTGACTGCTTTTTCAATTAAGTGGTACATTATCAAATGCACTGAAAAGAAATAAGTGTTGAAAATTTTCATTTTTAGCACTTAATTGGGTTATCAAACACACCCTTATTCTTATATTTTACTAGAGGAGTGCCACTCATTATATGAGTGCAAGAGAAAGAAAGTGGGTATGGGTGGCTGAGAGAAGCTAGTTTTCTTTAAAAAAACATTTTGAAATTACATTTTATTACTTTGTGAAAATATTTTCAGTTGGAAATTTTGTAAGTTTTATTGTAATAACTAATAATTGATTTGAGAAAAACCTTTTTGGTACATCTCCCTTTCTCTTTCTATATTAGTATAGATTACGTGTTGAAAGCTATTGGCTACGGAGACAATTTTTTATAGTGGTGTTTTAAGTTTTACTCCTCTGGAAATTAGTGTTCTTAGAGCATCTACAACGGGTATAGCAAACTTAAGGCTGATGTTTGGTAAGTTTAGTGTACAGATGAAATACACTCGCAATGGGTATTTGTTCAAACGGCAATGTGAGTGCCGTGTGTGATATCAAACGTCACACAGTGTGCCGTGTGAGAGTAGGCGGCACAATGTGTGCCGTGTGATATCACACGGCTTTATAAAAGTGACAACTTCACACGGCACACATTGTGCCGTGTGATATCACACAGCACACATTGTGTCGTCTGGATATCACACGGCACAATGTGTGCCGTTTGGAGCCTCACGGTTCTCCTTGTGCCGTCAGCCTTGTACAATAGCTGAACTTAGCTGTACACTAAACTTAAGTTTCCTTAAGTTCCATTGTTGTATACTGTTGTACCAATGACCCATTACAAGCGTCCCCATCCAAACTAGCCTTAAGTTTATTGTATAAAATAATACCCACTGTGGATACTCTTACTGAACATGTGCCAACACTAACAATATTTAGAGCAATCTCACAATTTTTTCGGTACATATACGTATGGAGTTTTATAGTTAAAGAGAATTGGTGTGAATTGTCAACTTAAAATGGAAATGCACACATTCAGTAGTCAATGAAACTTTCCATCAAGAAGTCAATGAAATCTCACTATTTGAATATTCGTGTCTCATAAAATCAGGAAAAACAACACCCTTACAACAAGACACCCAATATCAACATTATAAGGAATATTTTCCCCATATCACAGCACAAACTTTTCCAACCAATCCAATCAAATTGTGGTGGTGTTATTGAATATCATTTTAGGAATAATTAAGTTTCAGTCCTTTTTTTTTTTTTGGTTTAGAATTTAAAAGTCAAGTCTATTATTTTTTCAAAAATAAAACAATGTCAAAATTTATTTTAAAATAAAAAATTCATCAAATTTTACATGATGTTTTAGAGCAACTTTTTATATGTTGGGAGCAACTTTTGAACCTTGGGAGCGACTCTCTAGAATACAGAGAGTCACTCGTTTTAAAGTCGGGTGCAATTTTTCTCAATATTTGGTGCAAATTCAAAACGCTAAAAACACAAATAACTATTCAGACTTGCACACTATTTAAAAAAAATTTAATTGACGACTTTTAATTTTTTTTAATTATTATTGATATGTATATTTTTAAATTTTAAAAAATGAGCAGATTGAACTTTAAATTTCATACAACAATTGACTGAAATGCAAATATCCCATCATTTTAAGGTTCGTCAACTTCTGCTTCCGTGGACCCTTGCAATAGCACGGGTATAACGCCTAGTTTCCATGATTTTTAAAAAACACGATTTTAACCACCTTTTGCAGACTGGGGCAGGATTGGGTGGACTTTTGTGTAATGAGTAATGCTAGATGCACAAAACAAGTGACTAATAGTGACTAATAGTCCATTTTAAATAAATAGTCCATATGAAGGACTATCTTATCCCATGGGAGTGCTGTGGTATTAGTCATCTTGAGAGAATTTGATAAGATGATTTTTATTTTTACCTTCAAGAAATGAAAAAAAACTATCCAATTGAGTACAAGTCGGTATAGCCAGGAACTTTAACCTGTATTGTAACAATCCTAATTTTCTAAGTGCTTTTAGTAATTTTTATATTATTATTTTCAAGTATTAGACATTAACTGTGTGTATGTCCTAATAAAAATGATGAAGCAGCGTGTACGGGTCATTAGTATGTATAGTAGTGTGCTTAACATAGAAATTTAGTGCCCGGGGTCATGGGTATACATTGGGCTAATCATTTTGTCACTTTAGAATGCATTTTTGGACCCATATGAAGCGTTTTTGTGAGACCCTTAGACTAAAAACGGGATTTCAATATTTATTTGGATGTGTTACATATATATATATATATATGTATATATTTTATAAACCATAGGTTTAATCATTACAAGAAAAGAAAAGAAAAGAGAGAAGAGGCAATCCTGAGAAGAAGAAAAAGAAGAAGAAGAAGAAATACAAGAAAAGTGGAACTTTAGGCTTGGCTTGCGTATACATCATTGGTCCTAAAACCCCAATAAGGTGAGTTAATTTCAGCCATGTGTACATGGGTACACATGTATATACAAGTATGTATTTGTTGCTATGAATATATATTCTATAATATATATATATCATTATTGTGGTATCCCTAAATTGTGTATTGCGATTTTTATTTTGTTGTGAACAAACAAATATCCATGTGAGCATGACAACTATGTGAATATATTGGCACTTACATGTTATAGATTGATTAATCTTTTATTAGCATTTGTGGGTCTTGATGATCATCCGTGATATTAAAGAAGTAAACCCTAAAAGACTTTGGAAACTTTGATTTAAAAGGGTGCTGAAAGTAAATAAATTTTATATGTTCATGTGTTACGTATTTTAAGATTCTGTCTCGCGTCCCATGTAAAACGTGATTCTGCACACTTTTCGTCCAATGAAGTTTTTCCTAATTTTTAGGAAATTTTTATTCGTTTGGGCAAAAAAATTAAAATTACAGTAGCAGTTTAATGCGGTTAAAAAGTGCTTATTTGCTTAATTATGTACTTGGTGTTAGCCTTAAGGTATATTAAGGCATATTTAATTATGTTTTGATGATGTCAAATATGCTATGATAATTACATGATTCATATTGTTTCATTCCTTGTTATTATCATAGTCATTTTTATGTTTATATATAATCTCATGTAATAATTTTGTATCAATGTTTTTAACATCTTTGTGTGCATGAGATTTAATTGATTTAGATCAAAATTACAAGGAGCTCAACAAGGATCAAGCTTGAAGACTTGAAGATATTTCATCCTTGGTTGAAGTCTAGGACCATCATTATAAGGCATCTTGATCTCACACTCATAGGGGCTCAAACAAATTCTAAAAGTTAAAGTTTTGGAAATAAATTTTAAGTAGGTTATCTTTAAAGCAATGCCCCAACTAATTGGAAAATAATTAAATGCTGAATCTTATATGGTTGGAAAGGTATTTGAACCTATTTTTCAAAACATCAAACGGATCAAAAATCCGAGTTTTGTAGAGGGAGTTATGGCCATTTTGGTGGAGATGTCTCAGACTGTCAAACAGGGAGGGGCCGTGGACTGAAGGCCCGATGCAGTCGACCGAAGTGAGTAGAATTAAAAAAGAACCCTCTGTAAACACATCTCAGTCGACTGCTTCAAGGCCCAGTCGACTGAAGCGACCTGGAAGGCAATAACGGCTAGTTTTTAGAGGGGCTTTTAATTACCAAACTTGCCACTAACGGCTATAATCTTCCAAGGCCTATGAATACATGTTTTCCCAAGCTATTTGGGGTTGAGATTTTGATTGGAAAATATAGTATTGATCACACATCTCTTTGATCTTTAAACATTATCATTTGAGCCCTAGTTGTGTGAGTTTATCAATTTGCTCAAAATCTTTCAATTGTATTTCTTGAGAGACCAATTGTAGTGAGCTTTATTTATATTATCCACTCTATATAGAGAGTTTCAATTTGTTTTCAAATCAATTTGTAAAGAGTGAGGGTTAGTAACCCTTGATTGCAAAGAAGAGGTTTTCTTATTTGGGAGAGATTGGAGGCTCTTGTAACGGTTTGGTCTACACCCGTGAAGTAGATCGGAGTAAAGGAATTCTCAAGAGGTGTTCTTGAGGGGTGGACTTGGCCGCGGGGTGCGATTGCCGAACCACTTGAAAAATTGGTTTGCAAGTATCTCTTCCCTTATCTCTTTACATAATTTCTTGTGATTGTGCTTAATTTGCTATTATGTTTTTAAAAGGTTAAAATTCCGCTAAAACATTATTCACCCCCTTCTAAGGTTTCCATATTTGGGCCAACACTTGGGTTATTTTGTGCTCATTATAAGAATTAATGTATTTATATTTGGAGATATATGAGTTCTCATGTATAATAGGCTTCGTGAAATAGTGACTGTGTAAAGGTGTATGTGGATTATGTTTTTGTGTGAACTCGTACCCATTAATACGTTTTAACGTAAATTTAGTTGGAGATATATATGAAGTTTCTTGTGATGTTGGGCTTTGTGAAAACGTGGCAGTGTGATGGTCTGTGTGAAGTCTTTAAAAGAAATTTAAATGGAAGGAAAATCCTTATAGTTCACCACTACTCCATTTTGTGTGGTTTGGCCATCGGTACTAAGTGATCTCCGGAATTATTATTGTGTATATTTGGCCTTTACTGTGTGATATTAATAGCCTTGTACCCGACTATAATTGTTTGTCTTATGATAGATAAACACAGATTATTTTTGACGTCGTTACGTAATATCTAACCTTTCGGTCTAAGGCTAAAGTCCTGTTATACCCCTAGGGAGTTTGGTGCCGAAGTGGACGTTAGAATTATGTTAGGAGACACACGGGATATGTGTGTAGGCTAAACCATGGTTGGGTGGCCGAGGTGGTAAATATGAGGTACAAAATTCAAAATTGGAGTTATTGAATTTTTAAAGTGATGTTGGGCTTTGAAATTTATGTAGATTCCTGGGAAACGTCATTTGAAGTTCTTTGAAAGAAAGAAGGTAAAAAGCAAAAAATGAAGGAAATAAAATAAAATAAAGAAAAATTAGATGAGGATCGCTAGTTAGGGAAATATAGTGATTTAAGGACCACTAATTATTTTCACTTTAGTTTAAGTCACTTCCTAAATAAATATCTTAGAAAAAAGGACAAAATAAAATAAAAATTCCAACATAACCCCTGTCACACCCGCGCGACACACACTCGTGGCGCGTAAGAAAATTTTGAAAACCAAGGACAAGTGGCTTTTTGAAGGACATGTGGCCAGTTAATGAAGGACCAGTGGCCATAGGGCCTTTGATTTGAAGCCGCTCAACCTTACTAGATACAACCTCATTTTAAAAATATTTTTCAAACTTTAAATCTTCATAACTTTTGAGAACTATAAAACTAGCACCATTATTGATATGTTTTGAGCAAAAAAGAAAGCATGAATTTTTTACATGCCTTGTTCTTCAAAACACTGGTAAAATTTCACCACTTGTGGAGAAATTATTTTTATTTTTATTTTAAATATCAAAGTGATGAAATTATGATTGTGGTGAATACTTTCTTAAACTTCACATGTTTTGACATCCGGAATTAAAGGTGGTCAAATTTCACCACAAGTTATTTTTCTGCTGCGTATAGTTATTTGATGAATGTTTGAGCTTTGGTGGCGTGCCACGTATCCTATTTCCACGCGTAGTGGGCAGGGCCGGCCCTGAGCTTTAGGGGGTCCAAAGCAAACTTTTAAAATGGGGCCCGGGGTTATACGGGCAATCGTGGACAGCGCCTCCGACGATTATTTTGGAGTCTACGTATACATAATTATGCGTATATATTGGTTTTCAATGTCACATTGCAAAATGTTCTAACAACTTGCAAACATAATTAAAAACTTATTTGAACAACCAATAATTTGAAACCAAACTATAAATTGAAAACAACTTACAACTGGAGGGTTTGTTTGGGCTAAAACTAAAAGGAATTGGAGGAATTGAAAAAAACCTAATTTTCTAACATTTTTTCGATACACTGATTTATTTATTTATTTATTAAAAGTGTATCACATTATGAGTTGATCAATTAGTCTTTTTTTTAATAGTAAAATAACTTATTCTCCATTTAAAAAATATAGTCTTATTCTGGAGGTTTGTTTGGCTTAGCTCTGTAGTTTTATATGTGAAAATTTTGGTCATTTTAGTTTGGATTGGGGCCATTATTAGGCTAGGTTATAGTAAGTTTATAAGGGCCCAATATAGAAATGCAAAGCTAGTACCAAAAATGGGGCCCTTAAATTAGCTAATTATCTGGGGGCCCAAAGCGGCCGCTTTGCCGGCTTTCCCCCAGGGCAGGCCCTGGTAGTGGGATGGGTCGTGACACATATATATAAAACTCTATTTCAAAAATATTTTTTAAACTTTGAACCTCCATAACTTTTGATTTACAACTCTATTTTGCGTAAATTTATACTATTGGAATCGTGTCGATAAGAGCTACAAAACTAGTACCATTGTTGATATATTTTGAGCAAATAAAAAAAAAAAAAAAAATTCTTGCCAGCTTTGGTCTTGAAAAGTTGTGAAATTTCACCACTGTTTTTAGCACATTTTAAAACAGTGATGAAATTTTACCACTGTTTTTAGCACATTTTAAAATAATGGTGAAATTTCACCACTTTTAGTCATGGATGTCAAACATGGGAAGTTTATGAAAGTATTCACCACAATCATAATTTCATCACTTTTAAACACCAACACTGTTAGGGTGACAAACACCTTTTACAAACACACTCTATTTCTCTCCTGAGTGGCACTGTGGGGTCCACTAAAATTGTCCGGACGCCACAGTCACGTTTTACAAATACTTACAAACACACTCTACCTCTCTCCTAGGTGGCACTGTGGCACCTGGATAATTTTAGTGGATCCCATAGTACCACTCAAAAGAGAAATAAAATGTGTTTGTAAAAAGTGTTTGTCAATACTATTGATCACACCACTTTTTTTTTGGTTGCTTGCTAATCAAAATAGCAAATGTTATTATTTTTATTTATTATTTATTATTATTACTCCCTCCGTCCCATAATAAGTGTCCATATTTCCTTATTGGATGTTCCACAATAAGTGTTCACTTTCCTAAATTGGCATATATCTTTTACTTACTTTCCAAAACTACCCTTATAATAAAGACAAAGAAGCATGTATTTGTGGTCCTAAAACAACCAAAAAATCAAACACCCATCACATCTAAGGATAAAATTGGAAAGAGACTCTTTAATGAACCAAATAAATTAATATAATATAACTTTCTTAAACATTGTGCAAAAAGGAAGTGGACATTTATTATAGGACAGAGGGAGTATTAAATTTTTTTTTTAACAAATAAGAAGCTTGTTATTGGTTGACTATACCCAAAATATTTTTTTATTGCTTTCACGTGTTGTTCTTTGGACTAAGACAGTCCATGTGAATTGTGTCAAGTATGTGCACGTGTGTATGTATATTTTTTAGGGAGACTTGGTTTAAGGTCCCTAAACAATAGCATTTACCTAATTGGATTCATAACATTTTTTAACCCCTCCTCGAGTCCCAAATTTTTGTTTTGACATGATTAACCTTGCGCGTTAGTGACATCATCCGATGTCATCACGTTGCTATGTGCGAATATATGCCTGTGCAAGCTATCAGCACATTGCTGATATAAGCATGATGTCATTGTTTTGTTTTTTTCCTTTGCAAACTTTAAAATGATAGTGTATATCTTTCCAGAGCATTTTTGCTCACCCAAAAAATAGTTGGGTCCGTTAGATTTCAGTCCTTTAATGTGTCATTTTCTAGAAATTGATCCATTCTATAAGTCAACTTAGAAATCAGTCCCTCACCTATTTTGAGGACCAAAATACCCCTACTCCTACAATTAACGGTTTTAAAATTTAAAACCCATATAACTCTCTCTCTCTCTCTCTCTCTCTCTATATATATATATATATATATATAATAAATCTGAATTTTGAAATTCAAAACACACACACACACACACATATATATATATATATATAAGAGATAGAAAAGTGAGAATTAACATAGAATTATTATGCAAGAGAGAGAAAGAAAAGTGAGAAATTTCTCACTTTAAAATACATCACAGAGTGAGAAATTCCTCAATAATAACATACGAAATTCTATATAATACTGGGAGAAATTCTCACTTCCAACAATAATGTGAAATTTCTCACTTTAAATGAATCACTGACTATAAGTGAAAAATTTTGTCCATTTTGGTGAGAAATTCTCAGATCTAGAATTTTGATGGTAGTTCAATAATACAAATTTCTCACACTGTCGAAAAAAAAAAAAAAGAAAAAAAAGAAAGAAATTTCACCAAGAACTGCAAAAAAAAAAAAAAAAAAAAAAAAAAAAAAATCACAATTGAGATCTACAAATCGTAATCATAACAAATGTTGAACAAAGAGGTGATTAATGAATAAAAATCAAGGTTGAGAATTCTACAAACTTGGTAAGAATGACTGATGATTACAAAAATAAAAATAAAAATAAATATAAATAAACTACAAACTTGCATCAAATTCTTTACAACAAACCTCTCTTTTAGATCAATGGCCGACGTTCCTACTTTTTTGCCCATATATTACTAATTTCTTGGAACGAAAATGGCTTATAATTTCTTCTAGTTGTAAACTATTGCTGTTGACTTTTGTATAACTTTGACATCCAAAACCAAGTGGCCTATTGCTTTATTCAGAATCTTGTATCATATCATTCATACCCCTTTCTCACATCCATAGATATTTTGATTCTTAAAAAAATGGTGGTAGATGACGGAGACGGTGGTGGTGTTGTTGGAGTTCTGATCACTTGAGATGTAGAGAGAGAGAGAGAGAGAGAGAGAGAGAGAGAGGAGAATAAATGAGGGTATAATGTACCTATACATTGCTGATAAACAAATACAAAATCCGTTGAAATTAGAAAATGTTTAGATAAGATAGGCAACTACTTGCAATTTTCCTTGATTTATGGGATACAACTATTTCAAAACTTCAGCCAATAGCAAATGTATAGCCACAACAATCTCTTCCATCTCACACTATTGAAGAACAAAATCCGTTCAAATTGTATGTTTAGATAAGTTAGGAAAATATTTAAGATTCTCCTTGATTTATGGGTCCAACTTATACTAATAATTATAGTATTAAATGTGTGTTATATTCCTAAAACATAAATTTCACTAACTAATATATAGCAAGGGCATATAAGTCCAAAACAAATCTACAAAAAGAGGGAAAATGACTAATTTATAATAATCCTTATGGTAAGGGGACCAATTTTAAATCTAGAAAGTCAAACAGACTAATTTTTCTTTTAACCCATAATGAGGGACTAAACCTTATATTTCTAAAAATAGTTTATCAATACTCATCCAAACATCCTATTGGCCAGTGCAGTGGGACTCAGGATGTTTAATCCTGTGATGTTTAATCCTGGGTCTCACTGCATTGGCCAATGGGATGCTTGGGTGAGCATTAGTTAACCATTATTTGACAAATTAAGATCAAATTGGACTTTAAACTCTTCAAATTTTCTTTAAACTGACATTTTCAAAAAAAAAAAAGGGGACGGAGGGAGTATATGTTTCAAACGATAATACAGATTTCGAAAAAAAAAAAAAAATTTCAAATCAACAAGTCAAGATCTTCAAATCAAGACCAATATTCAATATAAATTCCAACAAAAAATTAAAAGTTATGCTTCATCTGTCCTTTTATGTGACTATCTTCTTATACTCAATTTTTTTAAGCAAACAACTCTACTTATATATATATATATATATATAGAGAGAGAGAGAGAGAGAGAGTAATACTATGCTTCCCAAATTTATATCTCAAATGATGTGTCAGTGATGACAGGTCTAATACAGTGGGATCAGTTGAATTTTGATTGTAAGTTATTTGCCTGACCCCACAGCCACATCATTTGAGAAGCACTTTTGGGATAGAAATTTAGGAAGCATAGCATTACTCATATATATATATATATATATATATACTCACACACATGAAGCTGTGATGAAAAGAAGTGGAAATCTCTCTCTTATAGCCGGAAATATTTTAAAGACATTCTGAAGAACAAAAAAATGGACAATTACTTGAAATGACATTATGATAAGATTTTTTAGAGTTAAGGACAATTAAATTCATGATTAGAGAAAGGTTCTATATACAAAAATGTTAAGAGAAATTTCACTTGGCATACTGTGGACCACTGCGAATGAGGAGCGGGTCCTGACGCTCTCCCTCGATAGTGTCCCGGGACGGATCCCAAGGAGCACACTTCAGGGAAAACTAGGACTTCCTCACGCGATCCTAGAGACAAAGAGTCGCCACCTAATTTTTATCGGGAATTAGGAAACCCAAGTTTGACTCGCCCAAAATTGAATAAGGTTACTCGCCCTTCATTACCAGAAACAAGGTTCGGGGGTCTTGGTACGAGAGGGGAAGGAGCCCAAGCAGGACTAAAGCACCCCCTCCTCGCCCTACCGAATGGTAGGCCTTGATTCAAATATCCTTGTTATTAATTCATAATAGATGTTGTTTCCTCAAACATACTAGATAGATATATACATGGCAAAAAGAAACATCTAATGAAAATCATTTCAAGAGACTAAATCAAGTAGAAAGCGGATGCTCATGCAATACAAGGGAGAAGTATACTCACAGTGGCTAGTCCCGCCCGGGACCGATGCAAATAAAGTAAACATGTCATGATATGCAAAGGGAACGAGAAGACTTACATTGGTTGACTCAAGCGGAGTCGCGAAAGCAAAAAGAATGTAAACGTGCAATGCAATCATGCAACAATCCTAGATAAGATGTCTCTAACAAATAATCATATAAACGGAGACTTATCCTAAAGGAAATGTGTCGTTGAAATCAAAGTTGTAAACCTAGAAAAATTCTAAGAGAAAGGATAGAGATAGTACACGATACATGGGCACTAAGCCACATGTAGACGAGGCAAACCACAAATCGAAGTCCGGGTCCGAGGCACTTAATTCTCTGCACTAATACACCAAAGAATACCCAAGCATTGCAAAAATACAAGCAAACAAATGATATGCATGATAAACAAAGAAAACATGTCATCAATCAAATTTCCAGATTCAGCAACCTCTAATGAATCCTATCAAAAGTGGTTTTAAACATGAGCTGGGTAAAAACCCTTTTACAGAAAGTTAGATACATGTCTTAGGGAACTTCTCCAAAAAGTGGGACCTCAATATCAATTTTATTGTTTGAGAAATAAATGTTTTGGGAATAGTGGATCAGGACTGTCCACTGTTCTTGTAAAAATCATAATTAAATCTACAAAAATCATATGAAGCTCTATTTGGTGTCAAAAGAAAGCTATTTCATTGTAGTATATGATAAAAATAAACCCATAGACATTCTGTAATCACAAGGTTTCTGAAAAAGTGTTTTAAACAGACTCTGTTATTCTGGAAATTTGGTATCATTTGACAAATGAATGCAAAACATAATAGAAGTATAATAGAAGTTCATGAATCATGTTAACCAAGTTGATTTAAGCTTTTGATCTCTCATCCATTTATCCTAGGTGATTTCTAAACCAAGTTTTATTCATCAATTGTTGTTGAGTGATCAAGGTATGACCATTTTGTATACATAATCATATTTGTAATTAAACTTAGAAAATTCCAGAATAGTTGTATCAACTTTAAACGCTTAGAAAACGATCCTAACTCGATCGTATGCTCACGATTTTACATCGGCATATAGATATATGAGTTAGGAATCATCCCCAAAAAGCGGAACGTCGATAACTATTATAGATTTTCTGAAATTCAAGCACAAAGAGACGATGTTCAAATCTGTCAACCGATTTCTCAACAATTTCTAAAAATAGTATATGAATCCTAAAAGCTCTCAAAACGGACCGGATGAAAGCTAATTCATCAAAGTTTACCCAGAAAATTTGAAATCCATCAAACTATGGGTTTTGATGGACCAAATCTAATGGACAAAACCAATCTGCTTTGCTGAATTTTTATCTAGTTCATTTTAAAGTGTGAGGAAAACATTTTAGTGATAGTTGAAGCTTATTAGAGAGATCAAACTCATAGATCAACTTAATTATCATGATTCCCAATCAATTTAGCCCTCAAGTTCTATGAAGAACTTTTAGATCAAGGATCAAAGGGACTTATAAATATCATGTTGGAGACGAAATTCAATAGGAATCCTAGGTAATAGGAATAATCAAGAGATAGGTATGAACATAGAAATCATCCTTCTCATAGACCATATTTCCAAACCATCATGGAATTCAAAATAGATATATGTATATATATATAATCATGTATGCATGAATCTAAACTAAAATTGAAGAATGAAACCAAAATTGAAAATCAAAGTGAAAAACAATCTCTAATTGTAAATTATCAATAAAAATCAAAGAGATTTGGATCTAACTATGTGAGTGTGTGAAGAACATGAGAGGAAGAAGATGAGTGTTCTAATAAGTAGAAATAGAACTAAGTTAGATCCAAATCTTATAGATCTATATATACAAAGTAGGAATTAGAGATGAACTATAGTGTTTACCTCTTGGAGGATTCTCAATTACAAGACCAAAATTGATTTGAAGATCTTCTTCTTCAAGTGTTATTCAAGTGTTCTTCAAGCACTCATCCATGGAAGTTGAGGGAGGCAATTGATGTTCAAATTGTGGTCTAATTAGCCTAAGTTAATCTAAATTCAATTCATAATTTTCTCTCTCTAAAATTCACCTAAATTGAAAGTATATTCAAAGTATACTTATCTCTCTTGTATGTGCTTCTATGTGTGTTTGTATCTCCAAGTATATTCAAGTGTATCTCTTCCAAGTGTCTAGTGTGTTAAGATGTGTGTGTGTGTGTGTGTGTGTGTGTGTGTGTGTGTGTGTGTGTGTGTGTGTGTGTGTGTGTGTGTGTGTGTGATCTCATATGAGATGTATGAGATCTTATATAGAGTTTTGAAGACTTAGCTCTTAAGTTTCAGGGTTAAAACAGGATTTTTAGAGCTTAAAAGAGGGTTAAAATGGCCATTTCGGAGCTTAAACGCAATTTCCAGGCAATTTCCTCGCAGTGGGAAGCTTCTAGAAGGGTCTGGAACTCAAAAAGCTCCGTGGAGGACACAAATGGAAGTGGCGGTTATGGTGGGACCCGCCACCCCCATACCCAAAACCGCCACTTACTATTTGGGTCCCTCTGGTCACCCACAAGCTCTGTTTCAAATTTCATGCGCACTGCTTTTCCAGATTTTTGTAAAAATGCTTTTTGGTGTCCGAAATCGTCCGTTTACGTACCGTTGGAAAGCTGTCAGGTTGAATTTCAATATAAAAATATTTCCAGAGGTTTTATAATGAGAATTGAAGTCCAATTGAAGTCCGGAAGTCCTCCGGAACTTTCGTCGTCTTTTTGAAATCAAATGACGTCTTTTCCAAAATTGCTTTCAAATGTGCGTCGATTTCGAACTTTTCTTTAAAATTGAATCTCTGGATACCTAGAATACTGCGTTTAGAACACTTAATGTTCATATAACCCTGAGAGAATATGAATTCTGAGAGATGATTTTGACAAAACCGGGATTTATCCATGGAAAAGGGCTTTTCTGAGCTTGAAGTCACTTTCCGAAGTCCGATCTTCTGATTGTGTGGAATTCAGTACCTTCCACGGGGTACTTTTCATCATCGAATCCTCCAAGACGTTGTCCACCCTAAATCCTATCAGTGTGGTCAAAATTGGGTGTCTACAGTTTGCCCCTCTTTGGCAGAGCTTGTTGTGAACAACGTGAACGGCAAGTGAGTGCCAAAGCCTTGAAGGCACCCAAATAACCATACTGAGAGGTTTTAGGAAAAACAAAAAATTCGCAAAATCAAGAAATTCAAAATCAGAGAAAATCAAGAATTTACGAATGCAAGAATGCAATGCAATGCTGGGTAGAGGCGGCTAAGTTGAAGCTGATGCTGGTCGTGCTCCGCTGGAGCTGCCTACGTATCCTTTCCAGGAATCAGACCAGGGCGTAGTTCAAGCGCGCGGGAAAACGGAAAACAAACAACAACAATGCGGATGAAATGCTCCTATCCTAGGATGCTGGTGTAGTATGAAAACATGAAATGTGAAAGTGCTGGAGGAATCATCCTCAAGGGTTCCCTAGATGCAAAATCTAATGCAAAGGATGCAACGACTCTCTCTCACAGTCGAATATGCTAAAGGTATCTTGGATGATTCTCGAGGTTTTTGTCAAAGTTATTCTTCTGATCTTAAGGCTCGTAGGCGTCATCTGTATCCTGGACGACTCTTGAAATAGCGAAGTATCTTGGATGAATTCTGAGTCATGTCAAACAACTGGACGATTGCTGGTGTAGAGTCCTTCTGCTGGGGACGATTACTGATGTAGAGTCCTTCTGCTTGGGACGATTGTTGATGTAGAGTCCTTCTGCTGGGGACGATTGCTGAAATAGGTCCTTCTGCTGGGGACGATTGCTGATGTAGAGTCCTTTTGCTGGGGACGATTGCTGGTGTAGAGTCCTTCTGCTGGGGACGATTGCTGATGTAGAGTCCTTCTGCTGGGGACGATTGCTGAAACAGGTCCTTCTTCTGTGGACGATTGCTGATGTAGAGTCCTTTTGCTGGGGACGATTGCTGATGTAGAGTCCTTCTGCTGGGGACGATTGCTGATGTAGAGTCCTTTTGCTGGGGACGATTGCTGATGTAGAGTCCTTTTGCTGGGGACAAATCTTCTGAAACAGGTCTCTCTGCCGGAGACAAATCTTCTGCTCTTCTGAAACAGGTCCTTCTTCTAGACAAATCTTCTGTAACAGGTCTGGAAACAGGTCTCTCTGCCGGAGACAAATCTTCTGTTCTTCTGAAACAGGCCCTTTTTCCGAGGACAAATCTTCTGTGGCAGGTCTAGAAACAAATCTTCTGAAACAGGTCTCTCTGCCGGAGACAAATCCTCTGTTCTTCTGAAACAGGCCCTTCTTCTGGGGACAAATCTTCTGTGGCAGGTCTAGAAACAAATCTTCTGAAACAGGTCTCTCTGCCGGAGACAAATCCTCTGTTCTTCTGAAACAGGCCCTTCTTCTGGGGACAAATCTTCTGTGGCAGGTCTAGAAACAAATCTTCTGAAACAGGTCTCTCTGCCGGAGACAAATCCTCTGTTCTTCTGAAACAGGCCCTTCTTCTGAGGACAAATCTTCTGTGGCAGGTCTAGAAACAAATCTTCTGAAACAGGTCTCTCTGCCGGAGACAAATCCTCTGTTCTTCTGAAACAGGCCCTTCTTCTGGGGACAAATCTTCTGTGGCAGGTCTAGAAACAAATCTTCTGAAACAGGTCTCTCTGCCGGAGACAAATCCTCTGTTCTTCTGAAACAGGCCCTTCTTCTGAGGACAAATCTTCTGTGGCAGGTCTAGAAACAAATCTTCTGAAACAGGTCTCTCTGCCGGAGACAAATCCTCTGTTCTTCTGAAACAGGCCCTTCTTCTGAGGACAAATCTTCTGTTCTGATGCACGGATTCTGAGAGATACACAAATTCTGAGAGATGACCCTTCTTCTGAGAGCAACCCACGGATACACGATTCTGATTTTGAGAGAAACCCTACATTCTGGAGGCAACCCTGATATGCGATGCTGAGAAATACATGATTCTGAGAGAAACCCTACATTCTGGAGGCAACCCTGGATACACGATTCTGATTCTGAGAGAAACCCTACATTCTGGAGGCAACCCACGATTCTGAGAGAAACCCTACATTCTGAGAGCAACCCACGGATACACGATTCTTGGCATAAACCTTGTATTCTGGAGGCGACCCACGATTCTGATTCTGAGAGAAACCCTACATTCTGGAGGCAACCCACGATTCTGAGAGAAACCCTACATTCTGGAGGCAACCCTGGATACATGATGCTTGGCATAAACCTTGTATTCTGGAGGCGATTTTGATGCTCAAATTCTGAGAGATACCCTTTATCTGGAGGCAACCCGTGGATACATGATGCTTGCGAGAAACTTAATTCTGAAAGTTCTCTACTGGGGAGATCCTATGATTCTGAGAGATGCACGAATTCTGTATACCTTGACAATATCTGGAAACTCTCTGCTTGAGGAGATATCTGAGGTTTCTGGGACGCGAGCACATATTCTGGAGGCCCTGCTGATTCTTTCTGAGACTCATATTGGTGCTTCGACCAACGCAATCATTCTTGCAACACGTCAGGCTTACTCTAACCCTTTCTGAACATCTCGCATTCTGACCCATCTTCTGAAAGTCCTTTCTGGATGTAATTCTCAAGCGACAGTAGACTCAAATGTCCATTTTCTAAGACAACTCATAATCAATCCCAAAACGACGGGAGTTTGCCGTTTCTCGGCCACTTTCAGGCTGCGGTGCCTTTGATTCTTCTGATCTTTCTGACCATATCTTTCTTCTCTTTGCAGTGGGATGGCATGTGCCAGACTTACATAGACCGTGATGCGGCCCTGGTAAATTTCTTGACCTTTTCTTCTTATCTCATTGCTTTTTCAAACCCCTATACTGATTCTTTTCTTCCACAGGTGGCTCAAGTTAGGCAGCTTCAATCACAGTTGGAGCGGATGAATGCAGGCCCTTCTGGTGGGGCTGGTGGGTCTAGGCGAAGGCGCCAAATTGAAGATGATGATAGCTCTACGGCCTCAGATATGCCTGCTTGGTACCCACGGGCTACTCGTCGTCGCTGATGATGATCATATGCACCCATGACTATCTTTCTGTTTTTCTTGCTTTCTGTGCTGAGACTGATGTTGATGTATTCTGTCTGAGACTTGATGGGCTTGTACTCTTGACTTTGCTTGATGCTGCTTTATGCTGTCCTTCTGTTTCGCTTTGCATCCCTTGTCACGAGACTGATTTGATTGACACTTTGCACACTGACACACAGGACTCGATTTTACAGGGAAAGGAAATTTCTGACGATTCCTCTTTCTCGACAATGTCTTTTGACTTGGATATTTGAATTTTCTAAGGATTTGCATGTTTTTGAAAATGAGATTTTATCTTGTAGCAGGATATTGTGTTGGCTTTGCATGTAATCTTGAAGCTTTTGAAAATTTTCCACATAATGTTTCAGTCTTGACATTAGATTCACATCTTTAGATTGCTAAAAAAAACTTTTCAACTTAATATCAAGAATTACCAGATTTTTCACTTAGGTGCTTTAATTCTGATAGCCAAGTGATCCAGAGAGGACAGGTAGCGAGGTATGGGCAAACGACAGTTTGCCCCTAGTTGACAGAGATAAATGGAAGTTTGGGCAAACGCAGTTTGCCCCTAGTGTGGCAGTGATATCTTGAGGCTTTGGGCAAACTTGAAAGTTTGCCTCTAGTTTGCAAGGTTCAGGGATCGAGAGCCAGGAAAGCTCGCCTACTTATCCCCAAGTGGGAATCAGATCCAAAGTAGTTCGGCCAGGTCTTGAAAGAAAGTATGGTTGAGGGTTTCAGGAGCAGTGACCGAACCTAGTAGGTTGCCTACATATCCCCAAGTGGGAATCAGGTCAAGTGTAGTTCCTCGAATGCTGGAGGTTTTGAAAGAACAAGTTTTGAAAGAAAAGGCTTTTAAGCATAGTATCTCTTGAGACGGTCAATGTTGATTGGCTGATTGAACTCAACTCCATCTAGATCCATCAGGTATGCCGCTCCTCCAGAGAGAAGCTTCTTGATGACGTATGGGCCAACCCAATTTGGCTTGAATTTCCCTCTAGGATCGAAAACGGGTGCTTTTAAGGCTTTAAGCACAAGGTCGCCTTCCTCAAGTTTTCTTGGACGGACCTTCTTGTTGAATGCTCGAGCTATTCTTCTCTGATACACATGCACATGATCAATTGCGGCCAACCTTTTCTCATCAAGTAACATTAGCTCCTCATATCCATCTCTTAGCCAATCAAATTCTGGAATCTCGGATTCTGCCACAACTCTCAAAGATGGTAGTTCTATTTCAACTGGGAGTACTGCTTCCATTCCGTAAGCCAATGAATAAGGAGTGGCTCCTGTAGATGTTCGGATAGATGTTCTGTATCCCCACAGTGCATACGGTAACTTCTCATGCCAATCTCGGTATGTATCAGTCATCTTTCTTAGGATCGTCTTCAAATTCTTATTAGCTGCTTCAACTGCCCCATTTGTTTGTGGCCTATACGGCGCTGACATGTGGTGATGATCTTGTATTCTTCTAGTAGATCCAAAACCTCTTTCTGGAAGTGACTGCCATGATCGGATATCAACTCATGAGGGACCCCGTATCGGCAGATTATATTTCTTCTGATAAATCTGGCCACATCTTTAGCCTTCAATGTCGCATAAGACTCTGCTTCCACCCATTTTGTGAAATAATCAATTGCTACCAGGATGTATTGATGCCCATTAGACGCCTTCGGGGTTACTTCTCCAATAACATCTATTCCCCAAACTGAGAATGGCCAAGGGGTAGTCATGTTGTATAGCAGTGACGGCGGCACATGCTTCATATTGGCATGGATCTGACATTTGTGACATTTTCTGACATATTCATAGCAGTCCTTGTCCATAGTAGTCCAATAATATCCTTGTCGGATGATCTTCTTAGCTAACATGTGTCCACTCATATGAGGACCACACACCCCTTCGTGAATTTGCTCCATCATCTTTCTCGCACTGTTTCCATATAGACATGTCAAGTTGAATCCATTGTGAGATCTCTTCAATAGATTTCCGCCACAAATCATGAATTGAGCCGAGAATCTTCTTATGGCTCTCTTGTCTTTCTCAGAGGCGCCTTCCGGATATTCCCCATTTTCAATGAAGTTCCACACGTCGGTGTACCACGGAAGTTCTTCTGCTTCTTCTATTTCCCCAATCATCTCATAAGACGGCTTTTCCCTTTGTTCAATCATCAAAGGAGTTAGCTTTATCCCCACAGGAATCTCAATCATTGACGCTAAAGTAGCCAAAGAGTCTGCTAGCTGATTTTCTTCTCGAGGCAGGTAGAAGAACGTGATATGCAAGAAACGAGTTCGTAAAGAATCAAGATACTCATGATAGGGTTTTAACTTCTCTTCCTTGACTTTCCAATCTCCTCGAACTTGGGATATGATCAAATTGGAATCCCCGAATACATCAAGTTTCCTTACCTCCAAAGTCAATGCGGCTTCTAGCCCCAAGATACAAGCTTCATACTCAGCAGTGTTGTTGGTGGAGGTGTACTTCAGCTTAATAGAGAATGGGGTATGTGCTCCTTCAGGGGATACAAGGATGATTCCTACTCCATATCCTTTTTGGTTTGCAGCTCCATCAAAGTACATTTTCCACACATCTTCTTTTAATTCCATCAATCCTTCGTCAGGGAACATGAACTCTCCTTCGTTTTCCAGATTTATCGGATGTTCTGCTAAATGTTCTGCGACAGCCCTTCCTTTAACAGATTTACTCGTAGCATGTATCAAGTCAAACTCAGATAGCATCAATGTCCATCGGGAGATTCTTCCGGTCAATGCTGGTTTTTCAAATAGGTACTTCAAAGGATCCATTCGGGAGATTAAAACAACAGGGAAGGTCAACATATAATGCCTCAGACGACGAGTGGCCCAAACCAAAGCCCAACATGTCTTTTCTAACGGAGAATACTTCAATTCGTATCCAGTCATCCTTTTACTTAAGTAGTAAATGGCTTTCTCTGTACGCCCTTCATCTCCTTCTTGGGCTAACATGCATCCCATAGCATTCTCTGACACGGATAAGTACAACAGCAAAGGCTTCCCTGACTTCGGGGGTGAAAGAACCGGTGGGTTTGATAAATAAGCCTTGATCTTGTCAAAAGCTTCTTGACATTGATTGTCCCATTCGAATTTCTTCCCTTTTCTCAACAAGCTGAAAAGCGGATCGCAAGTAGCAGTGAGCTTAGATATGAAGCGACTGATGAATTGGATTCTTCCCAGAAATCCTCTTACTTCCTTTTCATTTGTCGGAGGCGGCATATCCATAATAGCCTTGATCTTTGTGGGGTCAACCTCAATTCCTCTCTGTGTGATGAGAAATCCCAGCAGCTTTCCGGTGGTAACTCCAAAAGTACACTTCTGTGGATTCAATCTCATTCTGTATTTCCTTAATCTTTCAAAGAACTTGGCGAGTGCTGTTAAATGCCCACTTCTTTCTTTGGACTTAACAATCATATCATCCACATAAACTTCTACCTCTTTATGGATCATGTCATGTAACAAAGTAGTAGCAGCTCTCTGATAGGTTGCGCCAGCATTCTTTAACCCAAATGGCATCACTCGGTAGCAATACGTCCCCCAGTGAGTTGTGAATGTAGTCTTTTCTCTGTCTTCGGGTGCCATTAAAATCTGATTGTACCCTGAGAAACCATCCATGAATGATAACAACTCATGCCCCGCGGTGCTATCTACCAGAACATCTATGTGTGGAAGCGGAAAATCATCCTTAGGACTAGCCTTGTTTAGATCTCTGAAGTCAACACATACACGGATCCTTCCATCCTTCTTTGGCACAGGAACTATATTGGCTATCCATTCCGGATATTGGGTTACCATCAGGAATCCAGCTTTCAATTGTTTCTCAACTTCTTCTTTGATCTTCAAAGTCCATTCGGGTCTCATGCGTCTCAACTTTTGCTTAACAGGTTTTGAATTTGGAAAGAGAGGGATGTGGTGTTGGACAATCTCTGGATCGATGCCTGGCATATCTTGGTAGGACCAAGCGAAAACATCTTTAAATTCTTTTAATAAGTTGATTAGTTCATTGCTTTCTTGTGAAGTGAGTGTGGTGCCAATATGAACATTTTGTGGATTATCTTCATTATCCAAGTTTATTAGCAAAGTTTCTTCAATAATCTTGCATACAGATTCATTTTCATTTTCAATTAATCTTTGCAAATCCTCAGAAATTTCAAAATCAAGATCATCAGACACAGAAGAGTAAGCAAAATCCTCGTTCATTTCATTAACATTTTTGGGTACATCAAAAGCAAAAGCAGACTCAACATCATGGCTCATATTGGCCTTTACAGACTTCCGGGGAAATGGGGGAGGGGATTTGTTGACTTCCGATTCTATCACCCAATTGTTCAGAGCTCCCTCTATTGGCTTGATTTCTTTCACATTTCCCAGTGCTTCTTCGGCATCCATTAGCATGTTCAGCTCTTCACCCATTAGCATGTTCAAATCATCACTTGTCATCAGCTCAGCCCAGTCCTTCCTTTCTTTCTTGATAGGCGGAGTATACAAGAACGGATCCTCATAGTCGGAGAACTCATGTTTGAAGAAAATCTCAAATCCAGGCTTAATGTTCTTGGTAGCCGGATCATACCATGGTTCAGGGAACCCACAGAAGGGAAAGTCATCGCCTTCTTTCACGAAGTATCCATTCAGGATTCTTGGCCCAGAAACAACCATCGGCCCTTTTCCTTTTGTCATCTTCTTCTTATCTTCTTCAGTCAATTGATACCCAAGCCCAGATTTATCTTTCTGTTCGTGAAAGTTCGGTGGTTCAGTTATTCCTTGTTGACGACGACCTAGTCCCATTCCAGGAAAATAGTTCATCTTCCGCACCATATGAGCCACTTTAGGATTGGCATACTGGTCAAAGTACAATGGCATGACTTCAGGGATCCAATTCTGTCCCACTTCTTCTTGTAGATCTTTGGCAACCGGGTTTCCCTTCTCGAACATCTTTCTATATTCGCGTCCGGTGATGAACGGCTTCTTTTTCTTGATCGGAGTGATTTCTTCGCCCCAGACAGATGCATCAGGAAGTTTCTTCTCATAGCTGAGTCGATCCCAAATGGATTTCTTTTTCTTAGCTCCTTCATTTATCATTCCCACAAAGTTGAATCCTCCTAATTCATTTTCTTCTTCCGGTGTTTGGACTTCTAGCACAGGACCATGGCTTGTCCCTTCTTCTTTGATCCAGCTATCCCCAAAGATTGTTACCACATCCTCTTTCCAGATGAACTTGACTTTCTGGTGGAGAGTGGAGGCGACTGCATCATTCACATGTAACCACGGACGTCCCAATAGCAGATTAAAGCTAGCCGGAATATCAATCACTTGGAAATCAGCTTCTTTGTTTAATGGCCCGACTTCAATTTTCAACTTAATCATTCCCACAATGGCCCTTTTGGTGTTATCATAGGCCCTCACAGTTTGTGTTGATGGCAAGAGTTCTGAAATAGACAACCCCATTCTGAGAGCTGTTTGGAGAGGACATACATTCAAGGCTGACCCATTATCTACCAAGCAGACCGGTACTCTATTCCCCAGGCAATGTACAGTGATGTAGAGAGCTTTGTTGTGGTGTGCCCCTTCCGGCGGTAAATCTTCATCTGTGAATGTGATTACAGGCTTACAAGGCTTTGAAGAGATCATGTTTACTAGATCTTCGGGAGTAGCATTGACAGAAACATCCAAACGATTGAGAGTATCGAGCATGGCCTGCCTGTGTTTGTGAGAGGTCATAAGTAATCCCCATACTGAGATCCAAGCTTGTGTTTTCTTCAATTGCTTTAGGATTTCATCTTCTTCTTCGCTCACGGCTCCTTTACCAGCCTCTTTTGCTTTGACGACTTCTTTCTCATTCCATGTTTCTTTTCCACGATTTTCTAACTCATGAGGCTTGAAATGACGTCCGGAACGGGTCAAGTGGTTTGCTTCATTGGTGATCCAGATAGACTCAAGTTCTTTGGCTAACTTTTCGGTGCCAACAGTGATTTTCCAAACAGAATCATCGGGGATTATGGTATTATTAACGGAATCATCCTCATCATCATACCACCAATCTTCTTCTTCTTCCATCATTGCAATAAGATCGTCATCTTTGATTTCAAGGTTCTCGACAGGCTTTAGCAATTCTTCTATCGGCTCAGTGCTTTGTTTCTCGGTGACTGCTTCTATGGGCTTTTCTTCCTCATACCAGATCGAGTCGTCGGTGATGGCATTGGGATCCCACCATTCAATTGTAAGATTTCCGTTGGCTATTTCTTCTTCAAAAGCCAGTGCTTCTTCGACCCATTCTTCCTCTTCCATATTCCTCAAGATGCAAATTGCAGCGTCTTCCGGAAGTTGAACATCCATAGCTGGTTGATTCGAGGATGTGATGTAGATCTTTGGGTTATAAATCTGAGATCCTTCTTCTACAAAGTTAACATTTGGCCTGTTCCCCTTATGATTAGGGAGAGGATTCTTCTGAACATTTGGCTGAGAGGGAGGAGGGGAGATGACCCCTTTTTCAATCAAGTCTTCAATTTCATGGCGAAGTCTCCAGCATCTATCTGTGCTATGTCCACGGCCTTGATGAAAGTCACAAAAGAACTCTGTTTTGAAACCCGGTGGAAGTGGATTTGGCTCTGGTTTAGGTTCCAATTTCTGCAAGTACCCTTTTTCTATCATTCTTTCAAGTGCGGTGCTTAGTGGCATCCCCAAGTCGGAAAATTCTCTTTTCTCTCTCGACTGTTTCTGATTTTGACTTCCTCTTGCATTAGCCATACTTCGACGCTCTTTCTGAAAAGGCTGAGGAGATAGTGTGTTGACGTCAGCAGACTGATGATAGACTGGCCTTTCTGTCTTTCTGTATCGATTGCTCGTGCTTTCTTTCTTGATCTTTCCATCTCTAATGGCATCTTCTATCAAAGTTCCCACATCAAACAGCTGTTCGAAACTCACAATGGACTGAAATTCTAGCCTTTCCAAGTATTCGGGCTGTAGATTCTTGATGATCATTCGGACCTGATCTTTTTCCGCTGGCCTGCTAGTCATTTGAGCAGCTTTAGCTCTCCAACGAGTAAGGAAACCTGCGAAGGATTCCCTGTACTCTTGTCGGGTGGTTTCTAGATCTCTTGCAGTTACATCAAACAACTGGTTATATGAATATTGAGCCACGAAAGCTTTGGCCAATGCCTCCCAATCTCTGGTTATGGCTGGTTCCAACGTCAAGTACCATGAAAGTGCTGCTCCACTCAAAACTCTTGGAAACAATAGAGCGAAGAGGTCAGATCCAATGCCCATGGGCTGCAAAGTTCCTACATAAAGCCTCAGATAGCTCTTTGGATTTCCGGTTCCATTGAAAAATTCAATATGCGGCATCTTAAACTTCTCTGGGAGTTTGGCTTTTGGAGCGTCACACAACCCTTCAACATCGAACAAATACTCATCCACCCCTTTGCTCTTTCTGATCACACTCTCTAGTTTGTCGATCTTGGCCAACTTGTCCTGAATTTCCTGATCTAGCTGAACCTTTGGTTGAACTGTCTCCCCAAAATCTTCTTCTTCATGATGCTCTGGAGGTGGTGGTGGTGGATTAGTTAGTTGCTCAATCATTCTCATCATAGTGGCAAGTTGTTCTCGATTCTGCTCCCTGCTCTGATCCAAGGCAGCTTGCATTGCGGCCAATCTGGCTTCCATATCCGCTTCGTATGTCATATCTTCAACCCTAGTCGACTCGGCTGTTCCTTCTTCTAACCCTGATCTGATCAAACGGCTGTTCGGAGCTCTGACCCAGAAAGGAGTACAACTTTTCGGTCCTATCTTTTCTTATCTGGTTTATTTAGGGATTTTCAAATAATCAGGTATCTTTATTGCAAAAGAATTTTTCAAAGAATGATATAAGAAGGTGGATTTACAAAGATGGAAATCATAAATGGAAAATCATTTCCTTTTTCAAAAACATTTTTCTTAAAATCAAAGAAATCTTTTCAAGCTTTCAAAATTCTGAGGAAAACAAATCTTTTCTTTTTTTTTTTAAAAGTATATTAGAGGCGTCGCACTCGTGAGTCGTATATGCAATGCTCGTGTAGTGCATGCAAATGCAGATGAAATGCAATCTAATCTAAATGCAATGCACCTTAATCTAGCTTAGACCTAGCACATCAGCACATAAGCACATAAGATTCCTTGAGTATGCTAATCACCCTACTAATCCAATCATTATCCAAGGATTTTGAGTTTTGAAATTCTTGATGGTTCATGTTTTCAAAATTGAAATTTTTCATGAAAATCTTTGAAAGAGATGGGGAGATTTGTAATTTTCAAAAGAATTTTTGAACCATCAATGCTTGTGGTGAGAAATCATGATTCTTAAAAATTGAGGTGGGAATTTTGAAATTCTAAGATCTGAGAGGAAGATTTTGAAATTGAATCATCATGATTTCTTGAAGACCAAAGTAAAATTTTTTGTTTGAAATTCTCTAAAATCTAGGAGAATTTGAAATTGAATCATCAAAGTGTGATCATGATTTCTGGAAATAGGAATTTTGAAATTCTCTAAAATCTAAGGAGAATTTTGGAAAGATTTTGTGAAAGTGAATCTCAAAGCAAATTTTCAAAAGGGATATTCTTGGAATTTTCAAAAGACTTGGGGTTTTTCAAAGAAGTGCTTATAGTTTCAAAAATTTTCAAAATTGTCCTCAAATAATGATTGGATGTTCGGATAAAGACCATACTATCCTAGAGGAATCCACCATACAAGGTTTGATGATGCCTTCGCATACACGTCCTCATCATCCACATAATCCCTTACGGGCAAGCGCAAGTAATTCATCACATTGTCCTAATCAAAGATGATAATCAAGATCCTAATTGAAGGGTTCTATAGAAACTATATGCTAAGGCCGGGTTTTAGTCTCATAAAGGGTCCATTAGCAAGCTCAGCGGTGTGGTTGACCGCCTCCCCGAGGGCGTGCCGTTCACACATAGGCTCTATATACCGCACGCGGTACAAGGCTAACGGTGACTACATGCTACCAAAACTCTTGACAAATAGAGGAAAGAGGACCCTCTATCTTCAAGGCAATGATCTCAAGCAGTCGCGGTGAAAGAACAATGCAAGTGCAAATGCAGGCAGAAACAACATGATTATTGAATTAATAACAAGGATATTCATTGGTTCAAGTCAAACCCTCGAAGAACAAGAAACCATCGGTTTCATGTTCAAATCCCCAGCAGAGTCGCCAGATTGTGGACCACTGCGAATGAGGAGCGGGTCCTGACGCTCTCCCTCGATAGTGTCCCGGGACGGATCCCAAGGAGCACACTTCAGGGAAAACTAGGACTTCCTCACGCGATCCTAGAGACAAAGAGTCGCCACCTAATTTTTATCGGGAATTAGGAAACCCAAGTTTGACTCGCCCAAAATTGAATAAGGTTACTCGCCCTTCATTACCAGAAACAAGGTTCGGGGGTCTTGGTACGAGAGGGGAAGGAGCCCAAGCAGGACTAAAGCACCCCCTCCTCGCCCTACCGAATGGTAGGCCTTGATTCAAATATCCTTGTTATTAATTCATAATAGATGTTGTTTCCTCAAACATACTAGATAGATATATACATGGCAAAAAGAAACATCTAATGAAAATCATTTCAAGAGACTAAATCAAGTAGAAAGCGGATGCTCATGCAATACAAGGGAGAAGTATACTCACAGTGGCTAGTCCCGCCCGGGACCGATGCAAATAAAGTAAACATGTCATGATATGCAAAGGGAACGAGAAGACTTACATTGGTTGACTCAAGCGGAGTCGCGAAAGCAAAAAGAATGTAAACGTGCAATGCAATCATGCAACAATCCTAGATAAGATGTCTCTAACAAATAATCATATAAACGGAGACTTATCCTAAAGGAAATGTGTCGTTGAAATCAAAGTTGTAAACCTAGAAAAATTCTAAGAGAAAGGATAGAGATAGTACACGATACATGGGCACTAAGCCACATGTAGACGAGGCAAACCACAAATCGAAGTCCGGGTCCGAGGCACTTAATTCTCTGCACTAATACACCAAAGAATACCCAAGCATTGCAAAAATACAAGCAAACAAATGATATGCATGATAAACAAAGAAAACATGTCATCAATCAAATTTCCAGATTCAGCAACCTCTAATGAATCCTATCAAAAGTGGTTTTAAACATGAGCTGGGTAAAAACCCTTTTACAGAAAGTTAGATACATGTCTTAGGAAACTTCTCCAAAAAGTGGGACCTCAATATCAATTTTATTGTTTGAGAAATAAATGTTTTGGGAATAGTGGATCAGGACTGTCCACTGTTCTTGTAAAAATCATAATTAAATCTACAAAAATCATATGAAGCTCTATTTGGTGTCAAAAGAAAGCTATTTCATTGTAGTATATGATAAAAATAAACCCATAGACATTCTGTAATCACAAGGTTTCTGAAAAAGTGTTTTAAACAGACTCTGTTATTCTGGAAATTTGGTATCATTTGACAAATGAATGCAAAACATAATAGAAGTATAATAGAAGTTCATGAATCATGTTAACCAAGTTGATTTAAGCTTTTGATCTCTCATCCATTTATCCTAGGTGATTTCTAAACCAAGTTTTATTCATCAATTGTTGTTGAGTGATCAAGGTATGACCATTTTGTATACATAATCATATTTGTAATTAAACTTAGAAAATTCCAGAATAGTTGTATCAACTTTAAACGCTTAGAAAACGATCCTAACTCGATCGTATGCTCACGATTTTACATCGGCATATAGATATATGAGTTAGGAATCATCCCCAAAAAGCGGAACGTCGATAACTATTATAGATTTTCTGAAATTCAAGCACAAAGAGACGATGTTCAAATCTGTCAACCGATTTCTCAACAATTTCTAAAAATAGTATATGAATCCTAAAAGCTCTCAAAACGGACCGGATGAAAGCTAATTCATCAAAGTTTACCCAGAAAATTTGAAATCCATCAAACTATGGGTTTTGATGGACCAAATCTAATGGACAAAACCAATCTGCTTTGCTGAATTTTTATCTAGTTCATTTTAAAGTGTGAGGAAAACATTTTAGTGATAGTTGAAGCTTATTAGAGAGATCAAACTCATAGATCAACTTAATTATCATGATTCCCAATCAATTTAGCCCTCAAGTTCTATGAAGAACTTTTAGATCAAGGATCAAAGGGACTTATAAATATCATGTTGGAGACGAAATTCAATAGGAATCCTAGGTAATAGGAATAATCAAGAGATAGGTATGAACATAGAAATCATCCTTCTCATAGACCATATTTCCAAACCATCATGGAATTCAAAATAGATATATGTATATATATATAATCATGTATGCATGAATCTAAACTAAAATTGAAGAATGAAACCAAAATTGAAAATCAAAGTGAAAAACAATCTCTAATTGTAAATTATCAATAAAAATCAAAGAGATTTGGATCTAACTATGTGAGTGTGTGAAGAACATGAGAGGAAGAAGATGAGTGTTCTAATAAGTAGAAATAGAACTAAGTTAGATCCAAATCTTATAGATCTATATATACAAAGTAGGAATTAGAGATGAACTATAGTGTTTACCTCTTGGAGGATTCTCAATTACAAGACCAAAATTGATTTGAAGATCTTCTTCTTCAAGTGTTATTCAAGTGTTCTTCAAGCACTCATCCATGGAAGTTGAGGGAGGCAATTGATGTTCAAATTGTGGTCTAATTAGCCTAAGTTAATCTAAATTCAATTCATAATTTTCTCTCTCTAAAATTCACCTAAATTGAAAGTATATTCAAAGTATACTTATCTCTCTTGTATGTGCTTCTATGTGTGTTTGTATCTCCAAGTATATTCAAGTGTATCTCTTCCAAGTGTCTAGTGTGTTAAGATGTGTGTGTGTGTGTGTGTGTGTGTGTGTGTGTGTGTGTGTGTGTGTGTGTGATCTCATATGAGATGTATGAGATCTTATATAGAGTTTTGAAGACTTAGCTCTTAAGTTTCAGGGTTAAAACAGGATTTTTAGAGCTTAAAAGAGGGTTAAAATGGCCATTTCGGAGCTTAAACGCAATTTCCAGGCAATTTCCTCGCAGTGGGAAGCTTCTAGAAGGGTCTGGAACTCAAAAAGCTCCGTGGAGGACACAAATGGAAGTGGCGGTTATGGTGGGACCCGCCACCCCCATACCCAAAACCGCCACTTACTATTTGGGTCCCTCTGGTCACCCACAAGCTCTGTTTCAAATTTCATGCGCACTGCTTTTCCAGATTTTTGTAAAAATGCTTTTTGGTGTCCGAAATCGTCCGTTTACGTACCGTTGGAAAGCTGTCAGGTTGAATTTCAATATAAAAATATTTCCAGAGGTTTTATAATGAGAATTGAAGTCCAATTGAAGTCCGGAAGTCCTCCGGAACTTTCGTCGTCTTTTTGAAATCAAATGACGTCTTTTCCAAAATTGCTTTCAAATGTGCGTCGATTTCGAACTTTTCTTTAAAATTGAATCTCTGGATACCTAGAATACTGCGTTTAGAACACTTAATGTTCATATAACCCTGAGAGAATATGAATTCTGAGAGATGATTTTGACAAAACCGGGATTTATCCATGGAAAAGGGCTTTTCTGAGCTTGAAGTCACTTTCCGAAGTCCGATCTTCTGATTGTGTGGAATCCAGTACCTTCCACGGGGTACTTTTCATCATCGAATCCTCCAAGACGTTGTCCACCCTAAATCCTATCAGTGTGGTCAAAATTGGGTGTCTACACATACTTGAATATTAAGTGAAATTTCAGTGCACTCGTACATGGATACTAAGTGAAATTTTACTTAACTTGACCTTTAAGGGACTTTTTACAATTAAAATTCTTGATTAGGAAACGGTCCTCCATACATGAATATTAACTACAATTTCACTGAACCCGTACATAAATATTAAGTTAAAATTCACTTAACCCGACATTTGAGGGTCATTTTACCATATTAAGTATCAAATTGGACTTTAAGCTCTTAACAATTACTTCTCGAAACTTACACCTAAATTTTTTATTTTTTTTTAAAAAGGGACAATCAGTGGAAATGACATTATGATAAGATTTATAGACTTAAGGACATTAAAATTATTGATTAGAAAAAGATTAAAAAAAAATATTAAGTGAAATTCACTTGTCATATATGAATATTAAGTGAAATTTTAGTTGACTTGACATTTGATAATTTTTTTAACAAATTAAGATCAAATTGGACTTTAAACAGACATTTTAGAAAACGTCTCTAAATCCTTAAGATTTCAAATTCATTTCAAATGGTCAAATGTAAAAGCAAACACTTAAAAGAAGAGGAAAAATACTTCTACAAGTCCTCTAAAACTTAAAAAATAAGAGCAAAAACAACATTTGACTTCAAAATTATTGATTGGAAAAAGGTCCCCCATACAAAAATGTTAAGTGAAATTTTAGTTGGAAAATATGAATATTAAGAGAAATTTCACATAACTTGACATTTGATAGACTTTTTAACAAATTAAGAATCAAGTTGGACTATAAACTCTTGAAAATTACTTCTACGAACTTTTGTCTAAGTTTTTCAAAAGGTCCTCCATACAAAAATGATAAGTGAAAATTCAATTAACATACATGAATATCAAGAGAAATTTCACTTAACTTGACATTTGACAGACTTTTTGACAAATTAATAATCAAGTTGGACTTTAAACTCTTGAAAATTACTTCTAGGAGCTTTTGCCTAAATTTTTCAAAAGGTCACATACAAAAATGTTAAGTGAAGTTTCAATTGACATATATGAATATTAAGAGAAATTTCATTTAACTTGACATTTGACAGACTTTTTAACAAATTAAGAATCAAATCGGACTTTAAAATATTGAAAATTACTTCTACGAGATTTTGCCTAAAATTTTCAAATGGTCATGCATACAAAAATTTTAATTGAAATTTCAATTGGCATATATGAATATTAAGAGAAATTTCACTTAAATTTCACTTAACTTAATACTTTAGTTGTAGGCATATGTTTCCATCCTTTGTCATTTCTTTCATAATCCCAAACACTTCATAATCCAAATCCTTACTCCATATTACACAATTTCACTTCACACTACAGAACTACACAAACATCACTTTGTGATCCGTGCCATTCCTAATTCAGACTCTTTTTTTGGGTAATAGGGGGTGTCCGGGCTAGCTTGCTTGTACCTCGACTAATCCCCTGGAATCGTCGGGTGAATTCCCCAGTGGCCACGCTCCTCATGACTCGAACACTAAACCTCTTGGATAGTACACCCAAGAAGCTTACCACTCGACCACAAGAGATGTGATTAATTCAGACTTCCAAGTGAGAGAAATTAGAGAGAGAACACAAACAAGGTACACATACTCTTTTTTTTTTTTTTTTGAAAAGCCAATGTATTCATAATTGTAATAACAGCTTGTGCCTATAGCTAAGCAAAATGTGCAGGTCCAAGCCAAGCTACAAAACACCCCAAAAATCAAGCCACCCCAACACTCAGCACCCAAAAACCCAACCACGAAAAAGGAACTAAATACAGGATCCCCATCCACCATGATCATCCTATCAAATTTTATCCTAAACATTAAACTGCCATGATACCACAAGATCATCATACCAGATGGAGATCAATGCTAGTTATGTACAAATATTACAAACTAATCCAAAGAAAACAAATTTGACTACTGGTAACCCAGCAACATAATCTGCAAATGAATCCTCTCTCAAAGAACCAGATCCGTGAATATATTAGCAGCTACCACCAGCAGATAAAAATTGTACCAAGCTTCCAATTGACGATAGACATAGGGCTCAAAAAACCCAATAACTGTCAGACCATTAAACATCTAAAAGCAAATAAAAGCAAGCTCCCAAAGTAAACATCTAAAGGTACACATACTCTTTCTCTCTCAAACACACACCCACACCCACTAGCCAAATTCTGCCTCAACTTTCAACACTCCAATTCTATTCTCCCCAACTCTCTCTCTCTCTCTCTCTCTCTCTCTCTCTCTCTCTCTCTCTCTCTCTTTCTCTCTCTCTCTCTCTCTCTACATATACAAATATATATATATATATATGTGTATATCTCTCCAATTTCTGTGTCTAGGCTATTCTCAGTTTTCAAACCACCAGAATTTACAACTATTAATAGCTTCACATGATCATCAAACTTTTTTCTTATTAGTTCTTAATGATGATCAGAGCTCCACAAGAATTTACAATTGCAGAGTTTTTTTTTTTGGGCTAAATTCAATTATAGAGTTCAAATCCACAATAAATAGTATGACTGTTAAGCATATAATTATAATAATTACTACCCATCTGTTATTGATTTTGTCAATTAATAATACTTCCACTACAATCGTCTCCTATTCCAATTGTAATCAATCATGCGACAACAACCGAACCAGAGCGATTCAGGTCCTCTACCCCTTCGGATTCTCCGAAGGCTACAAAATCCAGCTGAATTGCAGTAACTCGGGCAATTGCCAGAGCTCCAATTTCACAGAGATCGAAGCCCTAGACGTCATTACCAGAGCTCCAATTTTCTCTCTCTAAAAAGACTCATTTCTCTATCTCTCTCTCTAAAACCTTCCATTCTTGAGCTCAACTCATAAGCCCTAACCATCTGATTCTGCCATTGCGTGTCTTCTGTCTGCCGGACTTGGATTCGAGATCGGTGGCTCTGGACCACAAAAGTGGTGGTGTTGGCATCGACGATGATGATGGAGTCGGTAGTGGGGATAGTATTGGTGGAGCCATGGAGAGAGTACAGTGAGAGAGAGGATGTCGGAGGGAGTGGTGTGCTAGCGGCAGCGGCGACGGCGGCAAAGAGGGTAGTGGAAGCGGGTGTTGACGATGGAGTTAGAGAGAGAGATTCATCTCTGTGAGTTAGAGAGAGTTGAATTAGATCTTATTTAGGGGCATTTTTGTCATAAAAAATTAAATAGTAAAAGTTTGGCCTTTTTGGGGGACCTTAGACCACAAAAAATTGAACTCACTGGAACCTAGACCAAGTTGTTTGATTAAGTGTCCTAAATGTCAAATTAGCTTGTTTTAATGCCCCTTTCACCAATTTTCCCTATTTTTTATTGCTTCCAGCACAACACTTCATGCATGTACATGTGTGCTCACTGCTCAAACATTTTGCTTATTTTCTTTTTTCTTTTCTTCATTTTTTTTTGGTTGCTTTCACCCAAAATGAAGTCTCCTGGGAACTTGAATGTGATGTGTGTGTGCATGTGCATTTTTTCTTTTCTTCTTTTTTTGGCAGTGGCCTCATCCTCCTCCAATTAACACATGGAATCTGCAATTATATACACACATACGGATATATACACATGTACACTAGATGAGCACCCATTTTTTTTTTACTTTCTAACACACATCTATACATCTTCATGAGACCAACTTTTGTTCCTCTTTTCATATTTTCATTTTTTTTGTTGCCATCTTTCAAAAGGTGGATTGAATCCACATGTACATGCGTATATATCTTCTGCACAAATGGACTATGACTAAGGTGCTCATACCTTTTCCACCCTTTTTTTTTTCATCCCCTTTTTCTAGAATACAGATCCAAGAGGGTTACCCACATGCATGGAAATGCATGTATAGTATATCATACACTGACACACTCACGGCTCACATGCCTTATTTTTCTTTTCTTCACTTTTTTGCTATACAGTAATATAATATGGGTATATTTATATGCATGCATGTAATAGAGATATTAGGGAGAGAGAGAAAAAAAATTAGTTACCTACAAAATGGTTTTCAAATGGTGGTGGTGGATGTTGCCGAAAGATTGAGGTGATGGTGCTGCTGCCGGGGGAAGCAGATAGAGAGAGAGTGTGTGGAAGTTAGAGAGAGAGTGAGCTGATCATGGTTGGGAGGAGTTCTTGGATAGAGAGAGAGAGTGGGCTTGGGTTTTGGGTGGTGAGTGGTACGTATGAGTTGAGAAGGTGATTGGGGTGAGGGTGGTCTTGCTCGTAGTGGGCAGTGGTGGTGGTTGGACAGTGGTGGTGGTTGGTCTTTGTAGAGAGAGGTAAGGTAGAGAGAGCAAGTGAGAGACCGAGTGAGCTGATCCATCCCTTTGAACAAGCATTGTCACACATATATATATATACATGCACATGTATAAAAGGGGATTCTGATGACTTGGGAGGAAAATTATGAACAAGACCCCACTGTGAAACCTATCCCCTTGGCCTTATGTGTGTGGGTATGAGGAAAGTAAGTGGATTGGGTTTGCAAAACCACAAATTTGTCCCAACAGTTGTTTGCACCCAAAAACCGTCAAAAGGTTTTTGGTCCGAATAAAATAAAATCGGGCCGGCCTAAAGTCATGGACAGTCATTGGGTTAAGAAGGTGTATGAATCAAGGTAAAGTATAGCCTAAAGTAATGTGAAGCCCGATAGGCGATATGGGTCAGATGCTGACCAATAGGGCACCATCTTTGAAATAAAGTGAACAATGTAGGTGGGAGCCCGACTGGTTGCCTAACATGGATAACGTTCATCGGGCATCCGAGAGGCATAAGCTGGCGTCAGTAGAGCCTAATTGGTGATGAGATTAGCGCACACGGCAATCGGACATGCACCATATTCGGGGAAAGTAATAAAAGTCGATTACGTGAGCCTAATTGGTCAGGAGCATTCGTGAAACCATCATCGGGCATGAGAGTCGAAAAGCATGACGAGTGGAAATTGCGAGCCCGATAAACCTAGAAGTAGGATCATGTGAGTCCGATGGGTAAAAGGAGAAGGCGGTTTTGTTCTTAGCTGTCATGGTGATGTTACCCTGAATTTAAGGAGGTAGAGTCTATTTAAGAGTGGAGTTTGATCACGTCCAGCTGGATATGGAAGGCTAATCCCTAAGATTATCGGATTGAATCAATCAAGATTGGGATAAGGGAAGAGTTAGAGCTAAGGAAGGATTCTGCTAGTCATATCTTGCTTGGGGCGCAATTCAAGGAGTTTTTGCCATTTCCGGACTAGTGAAGGCTGCTATAAAAGTAAAGGCAGGCCAACCGTGTAAAGGACTCCGCGTTATCTCGAAAATAGCACACATACACAGCATTTAGAGCATTCAACAACCCTGCATTCTGTGATACCCGCTCCCGCGGCTTAAATTTAATATTGCTTTAGCATGCATAATCATGAGTTAATGAAATTATAGTGTTATGTGGCGCATATTGGAAGTGGGTTTAACCCACTAAGTTGCTTATGGGTGTCCAGTTAGGAACCCAGTTGTGGTCAGTATGGCAATTCTAAGTTGGGATATGTGTTGACGGGTCCTAGTTGAGATGGGACAGTAATATGTGGAACATTCTATGTGCCTAAATGTTTATTAAGGCTTAAATGATTTATTATTTTGTTATTGATAATATCATGTTATTAGGCAGTGACCACTTTTGGGTCAATTAGGGCTACCTTTGTGAGCACGAATTGAACACGTTACATAATTAGTAGGTTAACTAGCAACTTCATATAATTATATGGGACCACTAATGGGACCCATGCGAAACATAGACAGATACCCATTTAGGTTTGGGATAGTTTTAATACAGTTTAATAAGTAGTAGGGGCGTAATTGCAAACTAGCAAACACGAGGGGGTGTCATAATAAAATGAAGAATTATTAAAAACAAGACACGTTGGGTCTTGGGGTGAGTCATTCTCATCCTTATTTTGCATTTAGACCTTCAGTAGCAAGGGTTATAGGAGATACATGTGTTGACGAGTTTCGCCGGTGATTTCTCGACGCCGATTGACGCGCCTAACAACGTCGATTTTTAAAGTAGGCTACATATTCGGACTCCTGGGGGTGAGTCTAATCTATTGGTACTAATTTTATTGAGTTCTCTGATAGTTTTTCCGCGACCCATTTTGGGGTTTTAGCTCATAACTTGTAATTTTTATATAGGATTTGTACCTGATTCTTAATAGGTCTTTAAGTTCAAGATTAGGAGTGAAACCCAAGAGGTGAGTGATGTTAATTTTGATATTTGGATGATTTTCATGTTGGGTTCAATTGTGATGCCAAAGCATGCCTAATTTGTTTAATTTAATTTATTTAGTTTATAATTGGGCAAAATTCATGTGGCTAAATTAGGCCCAATTTATTTGTGAAAGCACGGTGTAATGATTAAATGAGCATGTTAAGTCGCTTATTTGGGTCAATGGAAATTGCTAGTTCTATACCACCATAAGGTAATCTTTGTGGTGACGACCACGGTCGCCAGAGGCCTATAGGACCGCACGTGTGAGGGCGTGGGTCATGACTAGTCACGTGGGCTTGGGGAGTGGAGACGCGGGCTAGCCGGTAGTGGTGGGAGTGGACTAGTAATTGCCAGAGACTATAGTTCTTTGTAATATGTTGAATTGAGCGTGTTTATTATCCATGTTCATGATTGGCATTGCTCACAAGCATATAGCTTATAGATTGTAGTGGTTATTGAATAACCATCGTAGTTGATCGTGGCGAGGAATCGGGGAAGTGAGCCAGATGCTGGCTTGTGATTTTTTTTGGGAGTTAAAGTGGCTTTATTTATAGTTACTTGCTTTTAGTGTAAATTTGGTAAATGGTTGTAAACAGTTTAATTTGAGTTGTTTATGCTGTAATATGTAAATTTTAACTTAGGGTTGAGACTATGTTTTGTGTAGTTCTTGTAATCAAATTAGGAGGTTGTGTAATAGTTGGAATTGTGTTTTATCGTAGTGTTGCTATGACTGATGTTATTAGATTGGGACGTTTGAACTTGGAGATTTATTTATTGGGTTGGTTGTAAATGGTTATATTTAGTACTTTTTCCTAAAGTATTTAAAAACTCTTCCTTGTACTTGGGAGCTCATGTTTGTGACTTTGGTTTGACTTTAAATGGTTTAAATCGTTAGTGCTGGTTTTAACTTGTGATTTGGTAATATTATATGAGAATTTATTACTTGTTAAAACAGGTTTTTTTTGGCCGATTGCAAGGGCGAGATTTTGCCATTGTTAGTTGAGCTTCTTTGGTTTAAGCTTACTGTAAACTTATTTTGGAACTTTAATCACTGGTGTAAAGCCTTGGTGACGTGCCACGTGTTCTAGGATCATCTGAGTGGTTCCAGGGCGTGACATTTAGTGGTATCAGAGCATTAGGCTTAGAGCCTTGGGTACGAGAGACGACGATTGAGAGTACGCGTAGATGACGAGCATGTAAATGCATTTCATGAATGTATATGAATAATTGTTGCTATGTTGTTATATAACATATTGGCATAGCATGCAATATATTTATGTCAATTGACTAACAGGTAAGAAAATAGATCATAATCGGGAACGTTCACCTCATTCGAGGATGGACCACCTAGAAGATGTGGTAAGCAATTTTGTAAGGGCAGTAAGTGATCAGATGGGACGTGATAGATTTGCAAACCCACAACCACGGGCCGAACGGGGAGTCATTGAACATTTTTATAAAAGAAAATCAAGTCAGTTTGATGAAGGCCCAGATCCATCACAAGCCGACCATTGGGTGATAGATATGAACCGTATATTTCGGGCAGTGGATTGTACAGATGAGGAAAAGATAATGTGCGCTACCGACACTTTGAAGGGTGAAGCTCAAAATTGGTGGACAAATGTGATTGAACAAGGGGCACCAAAGACGTGGGATAGATTTGTAAAGACACAGTTGGGCCATGAGTTTGCAAATTTGCAATAGGGGGATATGACAGTAAATGAGTATGCAGCGAAATATAATAGTTTGCTCCAATTTGCACATCGAACAGTACCAAGGGAAGTGAATAGGGCACGAAAATTTGAAGAAGGACTATGGGATAATATTAGAAGCCGAGTGGATACACATCAACTTCGAAAAGTTGCTGATGTACAAGATGTTGCCTTGATAGCAGAAAGAGATATTGACAAGTATAAACAGAGCCAACAAAATAAGCGGCCAGCTGAGGGAAAAGGCAAAGGACAAGGTTTCTTTAAGAAGCCATTCTTGCGAGGTTCTGGTTCTAGCTCGGGAGTCCAAAGGGGAAGTTCCTTATCTACGGAGAGTCGCCTATTATGTCCAACGTGCAATCGTCAGCATTGGGGAGTATGCCACTTGACATTAGTGTGCAATATTTGCTGGCAAAAGGGCCATATAACGAGAAATTGCCCACAAGCTCGGACCCAGAGTACGGGGAGTATCAATCTAGATATGAGAGGAAAATGCTTTGAATGTGGATAACTTGGACATCAAGCAAAAGATTGCCCAACAAGACAACAGCGAGGGTCAGGTTCTGTAGCTTCAACTGGGGCAAAACTAGGAACAAGTATGAACAAAGGAAAAGGACCTGAGCAAAGACAAGGAAGGTATTTCTGTCTAACACCGGGGGATGCCGCAGCTACTGATTCCGTTGTATCAGGTACATTACTCATTTGCTCACACCGGGTGTATGTTTTAATAGATTCAGGTTCAACACATTCTTTTGTTGCACATGAATTTGTTAAACACTTAGACAGCATGTCAGAACCTTTAGGGTATGATTTGTCAATATCGTTACCCTTAAGTAAACCTATGGTGACCTCATCAATATTTAAAGCATATGATATCAGGATAAACGATAGAGTTTTGACAGTGAAATTAATTCCGTTGGCCATTAATTATTTTGATGCGATTTTGGGTATGGACTGGTTATGTGTGAACCAAGCAACTATCAATTGTGAACAGAAAAGAGTTACTTTTCGACCAATGGGACAGGGGGAGTTTAGTTTCCAGGGAACTGGTGTAGTAGCACCACTATATTTGGTTTCAGCAATCCGGGCAGGCAAGTTGTTGAAACAAGGTTGTCGGGGGTTCTTATGTTCAATAATTGACACACGGGGCACATGGACTAAAGTAGAAGATATTTCAGTTGTACGGGAATTCCCAGATGTCTTTCCTAAAGATCTACCTGATGTACTATTGAAGTAGCCTCGGGGGTGTCAGCCAGTATCGAAAACTCCGTACAGAATGGCACCGATGGAGTTGAAAGAACTGAAGATTCAGTTGCAAGATCTTCTAGATAAGGGATTCATTAGACCTAGTGTATCGCCATGGGGTGCACCAGTTTTGTTTGTTAAAAAGAAAGACGGGACTATAAGGATGTGTATTGATTATCGAGAACTCAACAAGCTAACTATTAAGAACAAATATCTGTTGCCTAGGATCGACGACTTGTTTGATCAGCTCCAAGGAGCCCAAATCTTTTCCAAGATTGATTTGCGATCAGGTTACCATCAATTAAAAGTCAAAGAAGAGGATGTGGAGAAGACAGCGTTCAGGACCCGTTATGGTCATTATGAATTTCTCGTCATGCCTTTTGGAGTTACAAACGCACCGGCATCATTTATGGATTTGATGAATCGAGTGTTTAAAGACTATCTGGACGAGTTTGTAATTGTCTTCATAGATGATATCCTAATATATTCCAAGAGTGTACAAGATCACGAGAGGCATCTACGGTTAGTCCTATAACGACTCTGTGAAAAGAGGCTGTTAAGAAAGTTTAAGAAATGTGAATTTTGGTTAACTGAAATTACATTTTTGGGACACGTAATATCAAAAGAGGGGGTATCAGTGGATCCGCAAAAGATTGAAGCTGTGGCCAATTGGAAGTCGCCAACAAGTGTGCCAGAGGAACAAAGCTTCTTAGGACTAGCTGGATATTACCGAAGGTTCATGGAAATTTTTTCAAGAATTGCAATGCCTATGACACAACTTATGCGAAAAGATGTTCCTTTTGTTTGGAGTCCAGAATGTGAAGAAAGTTTTATTGAATTGAAGACTCGTTTGATGACGGCACCTATATTGACTATTTCTTCGGAGACTGAGGGGTTTGTGATATACAACGATGCTTCCTACCGAGGTTTGGGTTGTGTTTTGATGCAAAACAACAAGGTGATTGCATATGCCTCACGATAATTAAGGCCACACGAAGTGAATTATCCGACTCATGATCTTGAGTTAGCAGCAGTTATCTTTGCTTTGAAGATTTGGAGGCATTATCTCTATGGAAAAAAGTGTGAAATTTATTCCGATCATAAGAGTCTAAAATATCTGTTTACACTGCGGGATTTGAATATGAGACAGAGAAGGTGGTTAGAGCTAATGAAGGATTATGATTTAACAATCCGATACCATCTAGGGAAAGCTAATATGGTGGCCGATGCGCTGAGTCAAAAGTCTACAACTAATTTGTCCTATGCTTTGACTTCACAAGAAAAGTTAATTCGGGAAATGGAGCAGCTAAAGTTGGAGGTGATTCCAGAAACTAGAGGTGGTCTAATGTCAGCCATTATTGCACAGCCGTCTCTTATTGATGGAATTCGAGCCAAACAGCTTCAAAATCCAATATTGAAGAAGATTCATGATGAAATACCTGAGGGTAAGCAACCAGAATTTACTTTTGAGAATGGTATGTTGAAATTCAGGAATCGGATTTGTATACCCAATATATATGGTATCAAGGAAGTAATTTTGGAAGAGGCACATAATACGAGGTACTCAGTCCATCCGGGTAGTACTAAAATGTACCGTGATTTGCGAGAAATCTATTGGTGGTCAGGGATGAAACGCGAAGTAGCAGAACATGTGGCAAAGTGTGTAGCTTGCCAGAGGGTAAAAGTAGAACACCAGAAACCAGCGGAAAAATTGGAACCATTACCTATACCAGAGTGGAAATGGGAAAATATCACAATGGATTTCGTGGGAGGTCTACCGAGGTCTAGAAAATCAAATGACAGTGTATGGGTAATTGTTGATCGATTGACCAAGTCGGCACATTTTTTACCAATCAAGACTAATGATCCCAAGAAATTAGCTGAATTATTTGTTTAAGAAATTGTGAGACTTCATAGAGTTCCAGTATCTATAGTCTCAGATCGAGATAGTGCATTTACATCAAGATTTTGGCAAGGAATGCAGAGAGCGATGGGTACAAGACTGAGTTTCAGCACAGCCTTCCATCCTCAAACCGATGGACAATTAGAGCGTGCGATTCAAATATTAGAAGATATGCTTCGACTTTGTGTTTTGAATTTTAAAGGTGATTGGGAAGAACACTTGACATTGACTGAATTTGCTTATAATAATAGTTACCAATCCAGTATTGGGATGGCACCTTTTGAGACTTTGTATGGGCATAAGTGTCGTTCTCCACTTTGTTGGACCGAGGTTGGTGAGAGGCGATTGATAGGGCCTGAAATTGTTCAATAGACCACGGAAAAGAT
This sequence comes from Hydrangea macrophylla, assembly GCA_033977485.1. Lineage (NCBI taxonomy): Eukaryota > Viridiplantae > Streptophyta > Magnoliopsida > Cornales > Hydrangeaceae > Hydrangea > Hydrangea macrophylla. The sequence goes on along the minus strand of CM066987.1, from coordinate 84,923,324 downwards.
AAAGACAATACAACAACAGCTTCAAACAGCCCAAAGTAGGTATAAAAGCTATGCGGACTTGAAAAGGAGACCGATGGAGTTTGAAGTTGGGGATTTTGTATTCTTGAAAGTATGACCTTCAAAGGGTATTACGAGGTTTGGGAAACGTGGGAAGTTGAATCCAAGGTATGTTGGGCCATTTGAGATCATTGGCAGAGTTGGACCAGTAGCTTATCGGTTAGAATTACCACCAGAATTGGCTAATGTGCATGATGTATTTCACATATCAATGTTAAGGAAATGTGTATCAGATCCGAAGAAAGTGATTATTCCAGAGCCGTTGGAAGTCAGGGAAGACTTGACATATATCGAGCATCCAGTCAAGATTCTTGACAGAAAAGAGCAAGTTTTGCGGACAAAGACTATTTCTTTAGTTATGGTGCTGTGGCGAAATCATTCCGTTGAGGAAGCCACGTGGGAAAGAGAAGATGAAATGAGGGAGAAGTATCCGTTCTTGTTCGAAACTTGAGGTACTACGAGTTTGGGGACAAACTCCTTTCTAAGGAGGGGAGAGATGTGACACCCGCTCCCGTGGTTTATATTTAATATTGCTTTAGCATGCATAATCATGAGTTAATGATAATTATAGTGTTATATGGCGCATATTGGAAGTGGATTTAACCCACTAAGTTATGAGTGTCCAGTTAGGAACCCAGTTGTGGCTAGTATGGCAATTTCAAGTTGGGATATGTGTTGACGCGTCCTAGTTGAGATGGGATAGTAATATGTGGAACATCCTATGTGCCTAAACGTTTATTAAGGCTTAAATGATTTATTATTTTGTTATTGATAATATCATGTTATTAGGCAGTGATAACTTTTGGGTCAATTACGGCTACCTTTGTGAGCACGAATTAAACACGTTATATAATTAGTAGGTTAATTAGCAATTTCAGATAATTATATGGGACCACTTATGGGATTCATGCGAAATATAGATAAATACCCATTTAGGTTTGGGATAGTTTTAATACAGTTTAATAAGTAGTAGGGGCGTAATTGCAAACTAGCAAACACGAGGGGGTGTCATAATAAAATGAAGAATTATTAAAATCAAGACACGTTGGGTCTTGGGGTGAGTCATTCTCATCCTTATTTTGCATTTAGACCTTCAGTAGCAAGGGTTATAGGAGATACATGTGTTGACGAGTTTCGCCGGTGATTTCTCGACGCCGATTGACGCGCCTAACAACGTCGATTTTTAAAGTAGGCTACATATTCGGAATCCTGGGGGTGAGTCTAATCTATTGGTACTAATTTTATTGAGTTCTATGATAGTTTTTCCACGACCCATTTTGGAGTTTTAGCTCATAACTTGTAATTTTTATATAGGATTTGTACCTGGTTCTTAATAGATCTTTAAGTTCAAGATTAGGAGCGAAACCCAAGAGGTGAGTGATGTTAATTTTGATATTTGGATGATTTTCATGTTGGGTTCAATTGTGATGCCAAAGCATGCCTAATTTGTTTAATTTAATTTATTTAGTTTATAATTGGGCAAAATTCATGTGGCTAAATTAGACCCAATTTATTTGTGAAAGCACGGTGTAATGATTAAATGAGCATGTTGAGTTACTTATTTGGGTCAATGGAAATTGCTAGTTCTATACCATCATAAGGTAATCTTTGTGGTGACGACCACGGTCGCCAGAGGCCTATAGGACCGCACGTGTGAGGGCGTGGGTCATGACTAGTCACGTGGGCTTGGGGAGTGGAAACGCGGGCTAGCCGGTAGTAGTGGGAGTGGACTAGCAATTGCCAGAAACTATAGTTCTTTGTAATATGTTGAATTGAGCGTGTTTATTATCTATGTTCATGATTGGCATTGTTCACAAGCATATAACTTATATATTGTAGTGGTTATTGAAAAACCATCGTAGGTGATCGTGGCGAGGAATCGGGGAAGTGAGCTAGATGCTAACTTGTGATTTTTTTGGGAGTTGAAGTGGCTTTATTTGTAGTTACTTGCTTTTATTGTAAATTTGGTAAATGGTTGTAAATAGTTTAATTTGAATTGTTTATGCTGTAATATGTAAATTTTAACTTAGGGTTGAGACTATGTTTTGTGTAGTTCTTGTAATCAAATTAGGAGGTTGTGTAATAGTTGGAATTGTGTTTTATCGTAGTGTTGCTATGACTAATGTTATTAGATTGGGACGTTTGAACTTGGAGATTTATTTATTGGGTTGGTTGTAAATGGTTATATTTAGTACTTTTCCTAAAGTATTTAAAAACTCTTGCTTGTACTTGGGAACTCATGTTTGTGACTTTGGTTTGACTTTAAATGGATTAAATCGTTAGTGCTGGTTTTAACTTGTGATTTGGTAATATTTTATTAGAATTTATTACTTGTTAAAATAGGTTTTTTTTGGCCGATTGCAAGAGCGAGATTTTGCCTTTGTTAGTTGAGCTTCTTTGGTTTAAGCTTACTTTAAACTTATTTTGGAACTTTAATCACTGGTGTAATGCTTTGGTGGTGTGTCACGTGTCCTAGGATCATCTGGGTGGTTCCGGGGCGTGACACGTTCTCTCGATTTCTCTGCATTCATAGCAAATAGGTCTGTCTCTGTTAAGTCTTTTCTTTACTGTTGTCTATCTCTTGAACAAATCAGAACCTGTTCTGATCGTGTTATTTGGTTTTATTTTCCAAACAATCAATAAGATATCTTTCACATTTTATTAATCGTTTGTGATTGTATACCTGGTAAACTCTGCACTAATTGGCTTGTGCGCTTCAGTACTGTCATAGAATTTTTGGTGATGGTACTTTCCTACTCATCACATACAATCACCTTTTAGAAGTCAGATCTCAAAACCTTGAGTATCACTCACTCAAACACATAAAAAATTAATTTGCACACAAATCAAACCTGTTTGGCTCTGGTGTGTCCGCACAAACTATTTAGCAAACAACAGTATTAATCTGGAGTGATGTGATTTTAGAGAGGGACAGATGCACGGGTTTGGGAGATGGAAGAGGGAAGACCCAACTTTTTACTTTTTGCAAATCTGTGTGTATGGAGTCTAACTTGTCAAGGAATTAACTGTAGACTCATAAATGAGTTAGTTTCTTTATTCTTTTAATTGGAAAAGAATCCAATTGGGGCCAATAGGGTGAGAGATTGAAATAACACTCTTGGGCATCCAATGCTTTAGTCCATGGAATTTATTGGGTGTGGCAATGACTCAGCCAAATTTGCCGACTTTTTGACTCATAAAATTTTGACTTGTCATAACCTTCATCCGATGTCCAATTTAGGTGATTCAAAAATCAACGAGCTCGTGTTGGCAATCACTTTATTTTGAAATAGTTTGGGACATGTCCTCTTGTGACCCAAAATGATGATTTAAATGACCCATTCTCATTTCTCACATTGCCCAAAATGATGATTTTTCATTATGCATTTTTTAATTTGAAAATATTTTTGAGAGATTTTCTTTCTTTTTTCGTATTTAAATTTTTTTTTTTTCAAATGAGTTGGACAAAAATGGGGTATCTACAATATCTATATATTTATATATTATCATCTTGTACATTAATTTCATCCTATTACAATTCTCAATAAGCAGTTTTATTTTCAATTCCTGCTTTAGTTCATATGCAGTGTGTACAAATGCTTTACTCTTGCATTAAAAATAAAATAGAATAAAAAATAAAAAACCTATTCCAATTCCTCATGAGCACTTCGGTGTGTTCAAACTGTTCATATTTATGTGTGCAAATTGTTGGCTTTTGAAACAATTTAATTTTTTTTTTTTGGATTTTTGAGTTTCTTTCTAATCAATAAAGTAGATGGAAAATAGAAGGGTAATACTTGGGACACATTCAAAGACATAACTTTTGGGACATAACTCAAGAGATGTGTCTATCTCTCTCATGTATCACTGTGGGGGTCCAGTGACATCACATGAGAGATATATACACATCTTTGAGGTTGTGTTCCAAAAGTTATATCTTTGGGTGTGTCCCAATCTTTACCAAAGTGGAAAGAGGAATGTAGAGGTGAATGCATTAATTATATATAAGGGCAAATTACACTGACCTCCCTTGAGGTATATGACAATTACATGGACCTCCCCTCTATCCACTTTTTGTGTGTAAGATTACCAATTTACCCCTTATCTCTTTATATATATATATATGTGTGTGTGTGTGTGTGTGTGTGTATGTGTGTGTGCGCGCGCGCATTAGATAAAATAGCATATACATTAGTAAATTTAGATTTAGAGTATTTAGCCCTAACTTTATAAAAATTTGTCCGAATAAAAAAAAAACTTGATAAAAATTTATAAATAAAAGGGCAAAAATGATAGGAATACACACTAAACGACACACTAAATGACACATCAGCTTTAAATGTGAAAAATTCAAACTGCATAAGGTACATGCATTTAAAGCACAGTGTGTCGTTTGGTGTGTATCCCTATCATTGTTGATAAAAGGGTTATGCTATGCTTCCCAAATTTCTTTCCCAACACATGTGGCAGTGGACCTAGTTAATTTTGATTGGTTGATATTATCGTGGTTACACAGTGGTTGCACTTCAACATCATTTGGGATAAAAATTGGGGAAGCATAACATTACTCTAAATAAATATTCTAATGGCTTAATATTAAAAAACTAAATTTGTAAAATATTATAAATTTGTAAATTTTCATGTGGGATGAAAGTTTGGGAAGCATAGCGTTACTCTAAATAAATATTCTAATGTCTTTTTCACCTAGTACTTGGACAAAAAAGCTAATGACTTAATATTAAAAAATTAAATATGTAAATATTTTAAATTTGTAAACTATTTAGGTTTTATAATCTTTAGCCCTAACTTACAATAGTTTACAAATATACAATTTTTTCAAGATTTAGGTTTTTTTTTTGTTTATATATATATATATATATATTAAGCCATTAGCTTTTTTGTCAAAGTAGTAGGTGAAAGACATTAGAATATTTCTTTAGAGTAATGCTATGCTTCTCAAATTTTTTTTATCCCAAATGATATTGAAGTGGGACCCAATATGGAACACACTTTAACATCAACCAATCAAAATCAACTAGGTCCACTGCCACATGTGTTCGGAAAGACTTTTGGGAAAGAAATTTGGGTAGCTAGCATTACTCTTTTATTTATAAATATTTATAAAGTATTTTTTTTTAACAGTAAATTTTTATAAAGTTAGGACTAAATTAAATACTATAAATCTAAATCTGTAAAATTTGCTAATGTGTATATAATTTTATCTAATGCACACACTGCACACACACACACACACACATATATATATATATAAAGAGATAAGGGGTAAATTTGTAATCTTATACACAAAAAGTAGGTAGAGGGGAGGTGAGTGTTATTTTTCAACTAGAGGGGAGGTTCCTGTAATTATCATATACCTCAAGGAAGATCAGTGTATTTTGCCCTATATATAAATATACTAATGTGCATAACTGTAGGCTTTTAAGAAACATAATTGCAAGAATTAAAGAAGCAAAAAAAGAAAAGAAATAATTAAAAAATAAAAAAATGTAGGAAATCCTATGTGGCAAAAAGAAAAATAACTAAAATACCAAGTGACACTCTAGATAAAGAGAATTAACTTTGTCTTATATATATATATAATAGGTATAGAGAATTGCTTATGAGAAGTAATTGTAGGAAATAACGAAAAACTTTAAATTATACGCAACAGAAAATCAAGTTCAAAACTTTATTGGTAGCCCAGATCTACTACTTACTAACTCTATAGATGCGTAAGGAAGAGGGAAATAAGAGTATTACCTTATGGTCTTGAACCCAATTCTGAATTAGTCTTCTTCCATTAGTGTGCAGCAACTTTCTCCAGGAAATCTTCACCCTTATGTCTCCTTGAATGCTTTCGGCTAGACTAGAGTTGGTGGGAACCCTGATGGAGAGGATAAGAAGGCTTGGGAAAACCTAAAAGAGTTTCTGTAGCAGTGGAATAACAAAAACGACGTTCAAAATTATTCTGCACATAGCTGCCCTATTTATAGATTTTCAAACCGACTTTAGGTTTCGATCGATCGAAACACTTTCGACCGATCGAAAGTACCAGACTTCAATCGATCGAACCACCTTCGATCGATTGAACTTCCTCTTCCTGCCTTTCCAAGTATTCTTGCGGAGCTAAGAGTGGGACCTCCTAGATTCTTTATTGCTGGCTCAGATTAGTTGTTAATTCCTATGACCAAACTCTTTGATAAAAAAACTTAACCAATTGATCAGTTAACGTTCACTCCACTATAAAACGATAACTGCACTCCAACGCAAAAGAACATTTTCGAAGCGATAACGAGACTTGTATGGTATACTAATGTCCCTCTACCATCAGCATTCATAATCACATTAACTATTACTGTCAATCCTGAATGATGATTTCATCTTCTATTCCTTGAGTTCCATTCACCTCTCATGATTACCAAACATGTTGATAACTACTTGTCAACAAGACTGCAGTTCTCAGTAATCAACTTGGTGACATTCTCAAGAGAGTGCTCACTCTTTATCAGAGGGTAGATTCTATCTTGAAAATATATGTTTACAACCCTATGAACATGACTTACCCAAGATACCCATGTGATGATCTTGAAAACCTCACTGATTGGTAAGTCAAAGTAGTCATATCCATAGTTTGTGTCCATAATCGTCTCAAGATTATGAACACGTACCTTATACAAGTTATGAGTTCCTATCGATTGTTGTTAGTAATGAATGTCAATAGGAAAGCTCATGGTCCGTCAATGTACTACAAGCACTAGCATGTTAACTAAAAGTCATACTCTAGTGATTGAGATACATTACTCCATCCAATGACAGTTAATCATGCTACAGTTTCTTCTTAATCAGATATCCAGTCTCATCATCCACTGTGACAATGTTCTAAGTATCAAAGAATAGCAATTCGTATCTCACATATATGTATCTCGTATATATACAAATTTCCCGAATATGATACTTATGAATTACAACAATCATCTCATGAAAACATACATAATGAAATGTAAACCAATATCTATATATAAAATGTCAATGTCTTATATATAAAGTAATGGTTTGAGGGCACAATCCCAACAGTAATGCCAAATGTCAAATACATAAAGATCGAGTTTGAGGGACAATTCCTACAAACTTTCACTTGCACTCATAATCCACTACATCTAAGACCTAAACAATCTAGATGACGATCAAAAATTTTTTGTGGCAAAGCCTTTGTAAACGGATTCGCAAGTTGTCAGTGGTGGCAATCTTGGTGACAGTCACATCTCTATGCTAGACTATGTCTCGAATGAGGTGATACTTCCTCTCTACGTGCTTTCCCTTTTCGTGGTTCCTTGGCTCCTTGGACTGAGTCACTATCCCACTATTATTGCAATATAGCGTAATAGGTGACAATGGCGCTGGTACCACCTCGAGTTCTATAAGGAATTTCTTGGGCCAAACAATTTCCTTTGCGGCTTCACAAGCAGCCACACACTCAGCTTCCGTAGTTGAGTCTGCAATGCATTTCTACTTAATGCTCCTCCAACTAACAACACCACCTCCCAAGGTAAAGAGATGTCTGGATGTTGACTTCTTCGAATCTTTATCTGACATGAAGTTCGAGTCAGTGTATCCTACTGGAATCAACTCATCGCTGCCATACATAGCACATAATCTTTAGTCCTTCTCAAGTACTTAAGAATGTGCTTGACTGTTGTCTAGTGCTCTGGACCAAGATTCGATTGATACCTGCTAACCATACTAACTGCAAAGTAGATATCTGGTCTAGTGCATAACATCGCATATATGAGACTTCCCACTGCCGAGACATAGGGAATTCCTGCGAAGCGATTCCTCTCCTCCTATGTCTTGGGACACTGATCCTTGGAGAACGCTAAACCATGCCTGGAAGGTAACAAACCTTTCTTCGAATTATCCATGGAAAACCTAGTTAGTACCTTATCGATATAACCAACTTTAGATAATTCCATTATCTTTCGCTTACGATCTTGAAAGAGCTTTATCCCGAGGATATAGCTCGCCTCTCCTAGATCTTTCATATTGAAAGTACTAGCTAGCCAAACCTTAATTGATGACAATGCCCCTACATCATTACCAATGAGTAGAATGTCATCAACATAAAGCATAAGAAAATCCATCACCTTACCTTCACATTTCTTATATACACAAGGTTCATCCAGATTCTATAATTAAGAAACCAGACAACTTGATCGTTTGGTCAAATCGAATGTTCTAACTTCTGGATGCCTGTTTAAGTCCATAAATGGACTTTTGCAACTTGCATACCAAGTTATCTTTTCTGCCAACTATGAACCCTTCTAGTCATTACATATAGATGTCCTCCTCAAGATTGCCATTCAAGAATGTAGTCTTGACATCCATTTGCCAGATTTCAAAATCTAGGCATGAAGCAATGGATAAGAGCATTATGATGGATTTGAGCATGGCCACCTGCGAGAAGGTTTTCTCATAGTCATTTCCCTCCCATTGAGTGTAACCTTTCGCTACAAGCCTCACCTTAAAGGTCTCAACCTTTCCATCAGATCCTCTTGTCCTCTTGTAGACCCACTTACAGCCAATGGGTTTAATATTTGCTGCAAGTTCTACAAGATCCCAGGCCTGAATAGAATCCATAGATTCTAATTCAGCTTTCATAGCTTTGACCCAATGGTCTGAGTCAACATCAGCCATTGCCTCTTCGTATGTGGCAGGATCAGATTCAAATTCTATGGAGAAAGCTTCCAAAACATCTCCTAAGAACATGTATCTATCAGGCTGGCCGATAATCCTCCCACTACGATGAGGTACCGGGGCGGAAATGAGTGAAGATGTATTTTCTTGTCTTTCATCGTTTTCAACTATGGGAGGAATAGGGAGCTCTCCATCTATTTTTCTCAGATCTATCCTTCTGTTAGGTTTATGGTTCATGATATAATCATCCTCTAAGAAAATAGCATTTGTACTAACAAACACTTTCTGTTCTCTTGGATCATAAAAATACCAGCCATAAGTACACTTTGGATACCCTATGAAATAACATACTTTCGATCATTATTCCAATTTGCTCATTTTTCTTTCAACACATGTGCTGGACACCCCCATATTCATAGATGTTGTAAAGAGGGCATGCGTCCAATCCGCATCTCCCGTGGTGTCTTAGGAACAGATTTTCTTGGAACAAAATTTAGTATGTACATAGTGGTTTTCCCAAAGAAATGATGGCAACTCCGAATAACTCATCATCTACCTAGTCATGTCTAAAAGAGTCCGGTTCTTTATCTCCGCTACACCGTTCTGTTGAGGCATACCAAGTGCAGTCAACTGTGATAGAATCCCATTTTGTATGAGGTGATCAACAAACTCATTAGAGAGGTACTCGCCACCTCGATCAGATTGAATGGCTTAGATATGTGTACCCAATTGCTTCTCCACTTCAGTCCTAAACTCTTTGAACTTTTCAAAGGCTTCAAACGTGTGCTACATTAGGTACACCTATCCGTACCTAAAGTGGTCATCAACAAATATAATGAAATACTGATAACCACCTCGAGCTCTAATATTCATTGGACCACACACATCAGTGTGAACTATTTCCAACAATGCATTGGTTCTGTTGCTCTTTGCATGAAAAGGGCCTTTTGGTCATTTTACCCTCTAAACATGATTCGCAAACTTGCATTGGTTCGATAACCAAATCTCCTAAGATCCCTTCTTTGACTAGTATGCTAATCCTATTTAGATTGATATGACCTAGCCTCATATTCTAAAGCCTTGTTGGATTAGAAGATGGTTCCTTTCTTTTAGATGGTGTAATTACCATTGAGTTATTAAGTTCCATGTTACGATCTTTAGAAATATTTAGATTGATCTCATACAAGCCATTAGTTTTTACACCAGAATATATAAAAGAAACATTTCTTTTAATGACAATTTCAGTTCCAAAATAAAAAGAATAACCTTTATTCAATAATTCTAAAATTAAAATTAAATTACGTCTCATTAAAGGGATGTAAAGTACATCTGATAAAACTATTGTCTTATTTTCTGAAAATTCTAAAACTACCACTCCTATAGCAATCGCAGAAACGGTTGCACTCGATCTCCCCATCACTGTATCTTTTAGTTGATCTGAACCCCTAGAACGAATTATAGATATTGTTAGTCACACCAGAATCAATGCACCAAGTGTTTGAAGTATCTGTTATAAAACTTACTCCAATCACATGTGATTTGATCATACCTTGAACTCTTGTAGCTATTAATTCTGGATAGTTCCTCTTCCAGTGACTTTTCTCTCCGCATTGGAAACACTTTTCTTTGCCTTGACCACTCGCCTTTCCCTAGCCTTTATACTTTCCCTTAGATTTTGTAATCTTTGGGAGTGGTCCAATACTTGAACCAATAGTGCTAGCCTTCTTCTTCCTTTTCTTTCCTTTCGATATGGATCGAGAAGAAGAGTTTCCTTTCTTAACGTTCAAAATGTTGCCCCCAGGTTTGATCACCTCTTCCACTGACTAAAGAGGGCTCATCAGTTTTGCTCCTAGACAAATTCATTTGATTCATATTACAATTTAATTTAAATTGAGCGAATGATTAAGGCAGCAAGTTGAGGATCATATCAACTTGGCTCTGTGCGTCAATGTTGGCACCCAGAGTCTCCAATTCATTTAAACAACCAATCATTTTTGAAACGTGCTCTCTGACTGGAGTTCCTTTCAATAATTTTGCACTCATGATCTTTTGCATAGCAATCTGCCTAGCAGGTCTGCCATGCTCCCCAAACATTCCTTTCAAGGAGGTCATGATGACACTAGCAGATCCGTTAGACTGGAACTGGTGTTGTAACAAACCAGTCATAGAGGCCAATATGTAATAACGAGCCATCCCGTTCGACTTCTCCCATTTATCGAACTCGTGTCTAGCAGCTACCGAAACATATGCAGTGGGTTCTTAAGGGGATGGGATAGTGAGGATATAAATGTGATCCTCTGTAGTTAAAACAATGTCCAAGTTACATTCTATTCCATTCAGTGTAGTTGTTTCCAGTTAGCTTGTTTTGTGTGAGTATGGTGGCAAGTGGATTACATGCAGATCCAGACATGATTAATTCTAAAAAAAATAACAGATATAATAAATGTGGATATCAAAATTTAAATAGCATGTAATAAAAGAATCCTTACAACTTTTGTTTAATGAGAGTCACCAGAATATCGAAACAAAAGAACAAAGCCTCCGTGTGACGGTCGATATTGATTTTTCCATTAATCATGATTTGTCCATTATGTAACTCTTGCAAAACAGGTCATGACTCCCAAACCTATTTGATCTCTAAGTTTCTAAATAATGCCCTGTGTGGGATCCCTTATTCATAGCTTAGTTAAGTGTTTACCACTAACTAGGATCCAATGACAACCGCCTCAAGTAGCGCTCCCGTATGGTGGTCACCCTCTAACACGTCTCATTGATCCTATCTATAGGAAGTTCACATCTAGTAACCAATGATTATTGTACCCTTCGTATGGAATGATCACCCATGGCTGGGTGACATAGAATACTCCACTCATCTTATAGTGAACCGTTAATGGTAGATTGTGGGAGTTATTAATAAGTCCCTCGCCCACCAGATTTGATAATTAAGGATTTTGCTTTTAGAAAAAGTTGTTTCTTCACATTACCCATAAACATCCAATGTTTACTAATGTGTTGAAACGATTTTTGATTTTTATTTTAAAAAACTTGTTTTATGTTCATGCAAGTAGTAACAATATTGTAAAATGCCAATCACAACCAAGCACATAAAACAAATAACTAAAATTAGAAAAAAAAAGCATTCAACAATGCCTCTATCTTCATACCATCCTCTTGGCTTGGTCACCTCTAGCTCCTTCTTCCTGGACTTCCGCCTACTTTTCCATCTTCATGGATAATTCTATTCTATCACAAAATCCTATTGTTTCTTTCGAAGCTTACAATTTTTCTAGAAATAGAAAATAGCAATAAATAAAATAGGCTAGGAAAACCGGTGCGACTTTTCTTTTCATAGGAATGAAGTCGCAGTGCCCCTATACACATGCCTTTAAAACCAAACCAAAATTAAATACAACACCAACCACAAACATTAAATGCAAAATTTAAAATTGTTCTTGGTGCCATGGGAGATAATGGTCTTTTCTTTGCTGCAAAAGGGTTAGACATACATACATCCACGTATATATAACAAAATATAATCATTGGAACCCTTAATTGATTTGCATATTCTATAAACACTTCATGGAAGTAAATTAGAACTTAAAACAGCATCTCTGGTTCTCTATCAAACTTCAATCGATTGAAGAATTTTTGATCGATTGAACTTCAATCGATTGAAATAATTTCAATCGATTGGAAGAGAAAGTTCACAAATTGATTTAAAATTTTCCAAAATAGTATAAAACGTTAAATTAGATAATATAAAACTTTTAAAACTGTTAGAACTTCATGACAGAGAACACCTTTCGATCTATCGAACAAAGATCAATCGATCAAACTGTACCTATTTTTAATCGATCGATTGGACTCAGTGTAGTCTTGATCGATCGAATCACTTTTAATTGATCAAAAATAGCATAGTTTCAATCAATTGATACTACAGTTCATCCAATGCAATCACAAATTTGTATTCTACTACGAAACTGCTACAGAAACAAATCTGTGACGATGTAGTTTCAAAAAACAGTCCTAAACACATCATGCAAATCAAAACTAGTGTTCCAAAAATGCATATATTGATTCAAATAAGAGCGACTCGGATACCAAATGTAGGAAATAGTTTACGAAAAATTTAAATCATAAGCATTGGAAAATCAAGTCCAAAACTGTCAATCAGATTGGGAGAAATTATATATACTTCTTATATTCATCTCTCTAGGAGGCACAATTTATATACACACCTTACAAGCTAATTTAGGAAACAAAATAAAGAGAAAACCTAGAATATTCCACTAATACAGCATATCCCACTAATATAGCTATATGTATCCCACTAATGCAGATATGCTATCTAATATTTACAACACTCCCTCTCAAGCTGGAGAGTAGATGTCAATCATTCAAAGCTTGCCACATATAGAGTCAATGGACCCTTTAGAAAGAGCTTTGGTGAAGATATCTACAAGCTGACAGCTGGAAGGAACAAATGGAGTTGAGATTTCTTTTGACTCCACTTTTGCTCGCAGGAAATGACAATCGACTTCTATATATTTAGTTCTCTCGTGAAAAATAGGATTACTAGCAATATAAATGGCAGCTTGATTGTCACAGTAGAGAGATGTTGGGTCTTGTGCAGGAAACCCAAAATCACATAAAAGGCTTCCCAACTATGTGACTTCACACGTGGTATGGCCCATGGCCCGATATTTAGCTTCAGCACTAGAACGAGCAACCACAGATTGTTTCCTACTCTGCCAAGTTACTAGGTTTCCACCAATGAAGGTGCAAAAACCAGTGGTAGATTTTCTGTCTAATGGTGAGCCAGCCCAGTCAGCATCGACATATCCTTCGATGCGAAGGTGTCTTGAAGGTCGATAAAGAAGTCCACGTCCTGGGGAATTTTTGATATATTTTAAGATGCGAGTGATAGCATCCTGATGAGGAACTCTTGGAGAGTTCATGAACTAGCTTACAATACTAACATCGTATGAGATGTCAGGACGAGTGATAATGAGGTAAATAAGTTTACCTACGAGCCTTCTATACATCTTTGGATTATCAATAAGATTACCCTCATCAGGTAATAGTTTCAAGTTTACATCCATGGGAGTAGAGACTGGTTTACAGCCAAGATAACCAGTTACTTCAAGATATCAAGAGTATATTTCCTTTCAGATAGACTGATACCAGCTTTGGACATTGCTACCTCAATACCAAGAAAGTAACGAAGCTGACCCAAATCCTTTATAAGAAAACTTAAGCCAAGATGATGAATAAGAGTTTGGATGCCTTTCTTGTCACTCCCTGTGATGACAATATCGTCAACATAAACATCAAGAATCACAATGCCAGTGTTTGTCTTCTTAAAGAAGACCGAGTGATCTGCTTGACTACGGGTCAGTCCATGTATAACATCTGCCTTACTGAACTTGTCAAACCAAGCTCGTGGAAACTGTTTGAGGCCATAAATAGATTTCTTGAGATGACAAACACACCCCCCTCGGACTCAAACCCGGGTGACTGAGCAATATAAATAGTCTCTATAAGATCGCCATGAAGAAAAGCATTCTTGACATCAAGTTGATGTAGAGGCCAATCTAGAGATGCAGCAAGAGAGATAATAATACGAATATAATTTAACTTGGCAACAGGAGAGAATGTCTCTGTGTAGTCAATGTCATAAGTCTGAATAAATCCTTTGGCAACCAAACGAGCTTTCAGGCGATCAACAGTACCATCAGGGTTTTGTTTGGCAGCAAAAACCCAACAACAACCAACAAATTGGGCCCTAGTTGGTGTAGGAATAAGATTCCACGTGTGATTCAATCTTAGAGCACACATTTCTTCCTCCGTTGCTTTCTTCTAGCCAGGGTGAGAAAGAGCTTCCCTATAAGACTTTGGAATAATAGTAGATGATAGTGATAAAGAAAAAGCTCTAAAAGATGAAGATAAGTGATTTAGAGAGACTACATGAGAAATGGGATGGTCAGTACAAGTACGTTCACCTTTTCGAATGGCAACAGGGAAATCAAGATCAGAGTTGTTATGCAAAGGAGGTGGATCTACCAACGATGAGGCGGGTAGAGGATCCAAGGTAGTAGAACCCACATAAGTAGGGGCATGAGTAGCCGAGGTAGTTCGTGGACGACGATGAACAAAATGCCGAGGATAAGGAGGCATACTCTGATGATCGTGGACAATGGTAGGAACCACAGGGTCCATAGAAAAGGGCTCTGACAGTTGTGCCCCCTTTAGTAGAGTAATATGTAGTGTCTTCAAAGAATGTAACATCAGCACTAAAAAAGTGTTTACGTAAAGTGGGGTTATAAAAACGATATCCCTTTTGAGTGAGTGAATATCCAACAAACATACTGTTAGCCTTAAAGTTTATTAAGGCATATTTAATTATGTTTTGATGATGTCAAATATGTTATGATAATTACATGATTCATATTGATTCATTCTTTGTTATTATCATAGTCATTTTAATGCTCATATTTAATCTCATGTATTAATATTGTATCAATGTTTTAACATCTTTGTGTGCATGAGATTTAATTGATGTAGATCAAGATTACAAGGAGCTCAACAAGGATCAAGCTTGAAGACTTGAAGATATTTCATCCTTGGTTGAAGTCTAGGACCATCATTGTAAGGCATATTGATCTCACACTCATAGGGGCTCAAACAAATGCTAAAAGTTAAAGTTTTGGAAACAAATTTTAAATGGGTCATCTTTAAAGCAATTCCTCAACCAATTGGAAAATAATTAGATGTTGAGTTTTATATGGTTGGAAAGGTATTTGAATCTAGTTTCCAAAACATCAAACGGATCGAAAATCCGAGTTTTGTAGAGAGAGTTATGGCCTTTTTAGTGGAGATGTGTCAAGCTGTCAAACTGGGAAGGGCAGTCGACTGGGCAGTCGACCGAACTGAGCAGAATGCAAACAGAACCCTCTGTAAACACATTCCAGTCGACTGCTTTAAGGGGCAGTCGACTGCTTCATGTTTCAGTCGACTGAAACGACCTGAAAAGGCATAACGGCTAGTTTTTAAAGAGGCTTTTAATTACCAAACTTGCCACCAACGGCTATAATCTTTCTTGGCCTATAAATATATGTTTTCCCACACCATTTTAAGTTGATCAATCCATTGGAAAACATCTAATTCAATCACACAACTTGTTAATTCTTAATCATTCAATATTGAGCCGTAGTTGTGTGTGTTTCTCAATTTGCTCTGATACCAATTGTTGGCCCAAATATGGAAACCTTAGAGGGGGGGTGAATAAGGTTTTAGCGGAAATTAACCTTTTAAAACAAAATTGCAAATTAAAACACAATCACAAGCAATTAAGTAAAGAGATAAGGGAAGAGAAATATGCAAACCGATTTTTCAAGTGGTTCAGCAATCGCACCCCGCGGCCTACGTCCACCCCTCAAGAACACCTCTTGAGGATTCCTTAATCCGATCTACTTACGGGTGTAGACCAAACCGTTTCCCGGAGCACTTACGGGTGTGCACCAAACCGTTACAAGAGCCTTCAATCTCTCCCAAAGAAGAACACCTCTTCTTTGCACACAAGGGTTACTAACCCTCAACCTTTACAATTGGCCTCTTTTACTATTCTTATTAATAACTTGAAAAACCTTGGTAAAGTTTATACTAATGAAGAAATGATTGAAAAAGTGCTTAGGTCTTTACCAAAGGATTGGCAACCAAAGGTCACGGCGGTTCGTGAAGCAAAGGAGCTTTCAACACTCTCCTTGGAACAACTCATGGGTTCTCTCATAACTCATGAAATGGAATTGGCCGTCTTCGAAAGTGAAGACAAGAAATTGGAAGTGAAAGAGGCCAAAAGGGGAGACATGGCTTTAAAATTCTCAAGCTCAAAGAAAAAGAAGAAAGATGTTGAGAGTGATGAGGATGAGGAAATGACAAAGATCACCCGAAAATTTGCAAAGTTTCTAAAGAAAGAAAAATCGGGAAAGAAGTCACCCAAGGAGGAAAAACACAAAAAGAAGACATTCAAGGCCACCAATAGTAGTTCCGAGAGTGAATCATCGGACGACGACTCAAATGGTGAAGAGATTGTAAATCTTTGCCTCATGACATTGGAAAGGGCCTTTCCTACCACCTCGGCAAATGGAGCATCCAAGAAATGCTTGGACAAAGGTTAAGTATTGACTTTGGTTGTGGTAGGTTAGTAGGTAATTTTTTTTTTCATATCATATTCTTATTTGTTTCAAATCACTTATTTTTTTTGATATGCATACTTGATTTTTTTTATAATCTTGTTTCATCCCCTTGTGATTTGGATATGTTTTTACATAAATCATCATGCTCTTGATATTGCTTATTTGAAAAATGATGATATGATTTTGTTTGATTAGACAAAGTTTTTAGAATGGTTAGACAAAATGATGTTTTGTGAATCATTCAAATTTTTGCTGCTGAACTATCCTTTTTTTTATGAACTGCTGAACAAAGCAGTCGACTGGTACCCCGACACAGTCGACTGATTTAGCTGTGAGGCTTTGAATTTTTTGATTTTGCATTGTTAAGTCGACTGAGGCGTCGACTGTTTTTGCACAACTTAATCCCTGCCCACTTCCGTCGACTGAGGAGTCGACTGAACCAACTGATTTGTTGTTTATCTTATATTTTGAGTTCTCCAAACTTTATTTTTGGTATCTTTTGGGAGAATAAACTCTCTATTCATATATTTTGGTATCTTTTATCATTGCACATGCTTAGGGGGAGCACTTTCATGTATTCATTTGCTCACATGTGGTTATATTTGCTTATTTTTGGTATCTTTTTGGCATTTTGATTTGTATGCCTATTGTGAGGGGGAGCTTTGTGTTTTATCCCCAAATCTTTTTGATAATGTCAAAGGGGGAGAAATAGGAGAAGTATTGGGGAGAAGTTATTGGGTAGTTATCATTCATGTTCCTTAATATTTGATATCCTTTATGAATGATAATTTGAAAAAGACCAAATGTGCTTATATTGGCATATTCTTCATTGGTTGTTTGCCATCATCAAAAAGGGGGAGATTGTTAGCCTTAAAGTTTATTAAGGCATATTTAATTATGTTTTAATGATGCCAAATATGTTATGATAATTACATGATTCATATTGATTCATTCTTTGTTATTATCATAGTCATTTTAATGCTCATATTTAATCTCATGTATTAATATTGTATCAATGTTTTAACATCTTTGTGTGCATGAGATTTAATTGATGTAGATCAAGATTACAAGGAGCTCAACAAGGATCAAGCTTGAAGACTTGAAGATATTTCATCCTTGGTTGAAGTCTAGGACCATCATTGTAAGGCATATTGATCTCACACTCATAGGGGCTCAAACAAATGCTAAAAGTTAAAGTTTTGGAAACAAATTTTAAATGGGTCATCTTTAAAGCAATGCCTCAACCAATTGAAAAATAATTAGATGTTGAGTTTTATATGGTTGGAAAGGTATTTGAATCTAGTTTCCAAAACATCAAACGGATCGAAAATCCGAGTTTTGTAGAGAGAGTTATGGCCTTTTTAGTGGAGATGTGTCAAGCTGTCAAACTGGGAAGGGCAGTCGACTGGGCAGTCGACCGAACTGAGCAGAATGCAAACAGAACCCTCTGTAAACACATTCCAGTCGACTGCTTTAAGGGGCAGTCGACTGCTTCATGTTTCAGTCGACTGAAACGACCTGAAAAGGCATAACGGCTAGTTTTTAAAGAGGCTTTTAATTACCAAACTTGCCACCAACGGCTATAATCTTTCTTGGCCTATAAATATATGTTTTCCCACACCATTTTAAGTTGATCAATCCATTGAAAAACATCTAATTCAATCACACAACTTGTTAATTCTTAATCATTCAATAGTGAGCCCTAGTTGTGTGTGTTTCTCAATTTGCTCTAGCTTTCAATTGTAATCTTTGAGAGAGTGAATTGTAGTGAGCTTTAATTGTATTATCCACTCTACATAGAGAGTTATCATTTGTAATTCAAATCAATTGTAAAGGTTGAGGGTTAGTAACCCTTGTGTGCAAAGAAGAGGTGTTCTTCTTTGGGAGAGATTGAAGGCTCTTGTAACGGTTTGGTGCACACCCGTAAGTGCTCCGGGAAACGGTTTGGTCTACACCCGTAAGTAGATCGGATTAAGGAATCCTCAAGAGGTGTTCTTGAGGGGTGGACGTAGGCCGCGGGGTGCGATTGCTGAACCACTTGAAAAATCAGTTTGCATATTTCTCTTCCCTTATCTCTTTACTTAATTGCTTGTGATTGTGTTTTAATTTGCAATTTTGTTTTAAAAGGTTAATTTCTGCTAAAACCTTATTCACCCCCCCTCTAAGGTTTCCATATTTGGGCCAACACATACATTTATAAGCACGAGGATCAAGCTTGTCACGATTGGGACCATGATTATGAACAAAGCATACACAACCAAAAACCTTTTAAGGAATAGAAAAAATCTTTTTACCTAGGAACATGGTTCCAAAAGGAGATTTCCCTTTCAATATACGTGAGGGCATTCTATTTAAGAGATATGCTGCTGTAAGAACTGCATCATCCCAAAAGTGTTTTGGTACATTCATTTGAATCATAAGAGCACGGGCAATAGCAAGAACAGGGCCAGTTTTTCTTTCTGCAATTCTATTTTGTTAAGGGGTATCAACACAAGAAGTTTGATGGCAGATACCTCTCGACTCAAGGAATTACTGAAAAGTACCAAGACAGTATTCAAGGGAATTGTTAGTGCAGAGAGTAAGAAGTTTAGCATTGAATTGATTTTGTATTTCAGCATAAAAAGATTGAAAAATAGCAAATAACTGAGATCGATCTTTAAGCACATATAACCACGTTAAACGAGAATGATCATCAATAAAAGTGACAAAATATTTAGCACCAAAGGAACCAGTAGTTCTAGATGGACCCCAAATATCAGAGTGAATTATTTCAAAAGGATGAAAACAAGGAGCATCATGTGGAAGCTTAAAAGTAGCTCGATGGTGTTTACTAAGTTCACAAGTCTCACAATTAAATCTAGAAAAAGGAGATAAAGACGGAACTGATTGCTGTAAATTAAGAGAGGATGGATGTCCAAGATGGCAATGCCACTGGATTGGAGAGACAGTAGAATGGAAAGCAGCTGGAATCGAAGGTGAAGACAGTTTAAGGTAGTAGAGTCCATCTTTCTCAAATCCCCCACCAATCGTCCTCTTCGTATTTAGATCTTGATATACACAATGAGTAGGGAAAAAGGTTATTGAACAGTTGAGAGAATGTGTAAGTTTTCATACAGATAATAAATTGAAAGGGAATTTGGGAAGATATAATATAGATGAGAAAGTAAGGTTAGATGCATGAACGGAACTAATGCCATAAACTAGAACCTTAGTTCCATTAGCAATGGTAACATAGTATGGGGATGAAATAGGAGTAAGATGAGAGATAAGAGATGAATTACCTGTCATGTGATCAGATGCTTCTGAGTCGATGGCCCAAGGAGAAGTAGAGGATGAGAAATGACATGTGTTACCTAAAGCACCAAGATTGGCAGAGGGTGAAGAAACATGTGTTACCACATCTACCATTAGCACGGCCACCACGACCACCACGACCACCTCGATAAGTAGGACGTCCACGATTGGCAGTCATTAAAGTATTACCATTCCCAAAAGGGGCAGCAAGAGCAGAATGGTCATTCTTAACTGAGGTTGAAGGTTGAATAGGAGCACGTCGAGCCCAAGCAAAGGCTTCACTGGCAGTTGGAATATCCTTTCCAGAGAGAAGTTGAGAACTAATAGGAGCAAATTCCGGCTGTAGTCTGGAGAGAAAATTAGTAACCCAAAACTCCTCTCGATGTCGTTGCTGAGTTTTCAAATCAATTGTAAGGGGCTGATAACCGTCCAGCTCATCCCACATACCCTTGAGTTCAGCAAAATATGCGTCAATAGGGTGAGTTCCTTATTGAAGAGAGAAAATATCTTGATAAAGCTGATAGATTCGAGAGATATTTTGATCGGATGAATTTAACTCACTAAGAGTGTCCCAAACAGCCTTGGATGATTCAAGACAAGAAACATTATTATAAACTTCGGGCTCCAGACTATTCCAAAGCCAGGTCATAATTTGGGCATCCTCTTTGTCCCAAGCCTCGACTTTAGTTGCATCAGAAGGTTTGGAAGTAGTTAGAAATAATGCTTTGCCTCGGGCTCCAGACTGTTCCAAAGCCAGGTCATAATTTGGGCATCCTCTTTGTCCTAAGCCTCGACTTTAGTTGCATCAGAAGATTTGGAAGTAGTAAGAAATAATGCTTTGCCTCGGGTTCTCAAGAACACAGTGACCGCACGAGACCATTGAGGGTAATTACAACCCTTTATTTTGGTACTCATCATTGACCTGAAGAAAAGAGAATCCTTGAAAGAGTCCTTTGATTCGATTTTATCACCCATAATAGTACCAAAATAAAGGATGTAGGAGAATGATAGGTAAGTAATAGATAATTTTGGGGCAGATATGTAAATATCAGAGAATTTTGGGATAGATTTGTAAATATAGAGATTTCTGGGGTAGAACTATAAATATAAGAAAGTTTGGGGGTAGTTATGAAATTTTAGAAAGTTTTGGGGTAATTTTTATAATTTCAAAATGTTTTGGGGATAGTTCTAAAATTTCAGAAAGGCCTGGGGTGGTTTCTAGAATATATGTGTGGTGAATGTTGAGTCTATATATGGTTTCTGGAATTGGTTCAAATTAGATCTCAAACAAATGGGTCAAAAGAAGGAGATACTGATCTGTATCTTCTTCAACAAGAAGCAAATCGTGGAGCTTCAGATCTACAACAAGACCTGGAGAGAGGGAAAGGAGCAGCAAATCATGGCTATGGCTAAAGTCGAGCAAGAGAAATCTGGAATTGCTACAGCAAGAGAAATCATCCAAGCAAGAGAAATCTGGAAATCATTCCCAGCTTGCCACATATAGAGTCAATGGCACCTTTGGAAAGAGCTTTGGTGAAGATATCTGCATGTTGACAGCTAGAAGGAACAAATGGAGTCGAGATTTCTTTTGACTCCACTTTCGTTCGCACAAAATGACAATCGACTTCTATATATTTAGTTCTCTCGTGAAAAACGGGATTACTAGCAATATGAATGGTAGCTTGATTGTCACAGTAGAGAGGAGTTGGGTCGTATGCAGGAAAAATGCACATAAAAGGCTTCTTAACCATGTGAGTTCACATGTAGTATGGACCATGGCCCGATATTCAGCTTCAGCACTGGAACGAGCAACCACAGATTGTTTCCTACTCTGCCAAGTTACTAGGTTGCCACCAATGAAGGTGCAGAAACCAGTGGTAGATTTTTTGTCTGATGGTGAGCCTGCCCAGTCAACATCGGAATATCCTTCGATGCGAAGATGCCTTGAAGGTCGATAAAGAAGTCCACGTCCTGGGGCATTTTTGAGATATTTTAAGATGCGAGTGACATCATCCAGATGAGGAACTCTTGGAGAGTTCATGAACTGGCTTACAATACTAACAGCATATTAGATGTCAGGATGAGTGATAGTGAGGTAAATAAGTTTACCTATGAGCCTTCTATACATCTTTGGATTATCAATAAGATCACCCTCATCAGGTAATAGTTTCAAGTTTACATCCATGGGAGTAGAGACTGGTTTACAGCCAAGATAACCAGTTTCCTTCAAGATATCAAGAGTATATTTCCTTTTAAATAGACTGATACCAGCTTTGGACATTGCTACCTCAATACCAAGAAAGTAACGAAGCTAACCCAAATCCTTTGTAAGAAAACTCGAGCCAGGATGATGAATAAGAGTTTGGATGCCTTTCTTGTCACTCCCTGTGATGACAATATCGTCAACATAAACAACAAGAATCACAATACCATTGTTTGTCTTCTTAAAGAAGATCGAGTGATCTGCTTGACTGCGGGTCAATCCATGTGCAACATCTCCCTTACTGAACTTGTCAAACCAAGCATGTAGAAATTGTTTGAGGCCATAAAGAGATTTCTTGAGATGACAAACACACTCCCCCTCGGACTCAAACCCGGGCGACTGAGCAGCATAAATAGTCTCTGTAAGATCGCCATGAAGAAAAGCATTCTTGCCATCAAGTTGATGTAGAGGCCAATCTAGAGATGCAGCAAGAGAGATAATAATATGAACATAATTAACTTGGCAACAGGAGAGAATGTCTCTGTGTAGTCAATGCCATAAGTCTGAGTAAATCCTTTGGCAACCAAGCGAGCTTTCAGGCGATCAATAGTACCATCAGGGTTTTGTTTGGCAGCAAAAACCCAACGGCAACCAACAACTTGAGCCCCAGTCGGTGTAGGAATAAGATCCAACGTGTGATTCAATCTAAGAGCACACATTTCTTCCTCCATTGCTTTCTTCCAGCCAGGGTGAGAAAGAGCTTCCCTATAAGACTTTAGAATAATAGTAGATGATAGTGATAAAGAGAAAGCTCTAAAAGAAGAAGATAAGTGATTTAGAGAGACTACATGAGAAATAGGATGGTCAGTACAAGTACGCTTACCTTTTTGAATGGCAACAAGGAGATCAAGATCAGAGTTGTTATGCAAAGGAGGTGGATCTGCCGACGATGAGGCGGGTGGAGGATCCAAGGTAGTAGAACCCACATAAGTAGGGGCAGGAGTAGCTGAGGTAGTCCGTGGGTGACGACGAACAAAATGCCGAGGATAAGGAGGCATACTATGATGATCGTGGACAATGGTAGGAACCACAGGGTCCATAGAAAGGGGCTCTGGCAGTTGTGCCCCTTTAGTAGAGTAATATGCAGTGTCTTCAAAGAATGTAACATCAGCACTAACAAAGTGTTTACGTAAAGTGGGGCTATAACAACGATATCCCTTTTGAGTGCGTGAATATCCAAGAAAAATACATTTATAAGCACGAGGATCAAGCTTGTCACGATTGGGACCATGATTATGAACAAAGCATATGTACACAACCGAAACCTATGGAGGAATAGAAAAAATCTTTTTACCTGGGAACATGGTTCTAAAAGGAGATTTCCCTTTCAATATATGTGAGGGCATTCTATTTAAGAGATATGCTGCAGTAAGAACTGCATCAGCCCAAAAGTGTTTTGGTACATTCATTTGAATCATAAGAGCACGGGCAATAGCTAGAACAAGGCCATTTTTCCTTTCAACAATTCCATTTTGTTGAGGGGTATCAACACAAGAAGTTTGATGGCAGATACCTCTCGACTCAAGGAATTGCTGAAAAGTACCAAGACGGTATTCAAGGGCATTATCAGTGCGGAGAGTAAGAAGTTTAGCATTGAATTGATTTTGTATTTCAGCATAAAAAGATTGAAAAATAGTAAATAACTGAGATCGATCTTTAAGCACATACAACCATGTTAAACGGGAATGATCATCAATAAAAGTGACAAAATATTTAGCACCAAAGGAACCAGTAGTTCTAGACGGACACCAAATATCAGAGTGAACTATTTCAAAAGGACGTAAACAAGGATCATCATGTCGAAGCTTAAAAGTAGCTCAACGGTGTTTACTAAGTTCACACGTCTCACAATTAAACCTAGAAAAAGGAGATAAAGACGGAACTAATTGCTGTAATTTAAGAGAGAATTGATGTCCAAGACGACAATGCCACTAGAACGGAGAGACAGTAGAATGGAGAGTAGCTGGAATCGAAGGTGAAGACAGTTGAAGGTAGTAGAGTCCATCTTTCTCAAATCCCCCACCAATCGTTCTCGTCGTCTTTAGATCTTGAAATACACAATGAGTAGGGAGAAAAGGTTACTGAACAGTTGAGAGAATGTGTAAGTTTTTTCACATACAATAAATTGAAAGGGAATTTGGGAAGATATAATACAGATGAGAAAGTAAGGTTAGATGCATGAACGGAACCAATGCCATAAACTGGAACCTTAGTTCCATTAGCAATGGTAACATAGTATGGGGATGAAATAGGAGTAAGATGAGAGATAAGAGATGAATTACCTGTCATGTGATCAGATACTCCTGAGTCGATGACCCAAGGAGAAGTAGAGGATGAGAAAAGACATGTGTTACTGTAGACATCCCAATTTTGACCGAACTATAAAACTTAGGGAGATTTACCTCCAGAGATCAATGATGAATATGTCTCGTCAGAATCAAGACTCTTACAAGCAATCTGACTCTCTTCCAAGAAGAATCTCGGTCCAAAATCGCCCTTTTCAGCTAAAAAGACAAAAATTCTCATCTACTCGCCACCTTGTAGACCATGAGTTTTGGAACACGTATAGAAACACGACATTGTTCTCAAAGCATCTTAAAACCATTTTAAAAGGAGAAAAATTCAGCATGAACCCTAAAAAAAGTCAACAGTTGACCCAGTGAAAAGTCAACGGGTCAAATAAGGGGTCAATCGTAAAATTTTTGAATTTCAAGATAAAAAGTCCCGGTAATTGTTCATTGGGTCTCCCTTATGCTAGAAATGATTTTTAAGAATTTTTAAATGAAAGGGAACATTGAGAAATCGAAAGGTCTTCAAGAAGAATTGTGCAGGAATTGGAAATTTTGCCTTCGGAGGGAGAGTTGACTTTTTTTTCCTTAAGGATTTTTATTTTTTAGATATTTTTATTGAATCCAAATGAGGGGTAATTTCCTAATTACATGAAATGAAATTAAGGTGTTGAATTGCTGTGAATAGTGTTGAACTGCAGTGCAGCAGCACTCAAAGTGCCCGAATGACAGTCAGTGAATGCCGCTGCGGCACTCATTGAGTGTCATACAACACTCAGAGAGTGCCACGCGGCACTCAGCGAGTGTCGTTCCATCTTCATTGAGTGCTGGCCTGGGCTGGTTTGCATTTTTAAGATAAAATTCTTTTTCAATCTTTGATCAAATGAGTGCACCAAATGATGCCATTTTTTGTGTACGTGTTTACTACTCCTAGGTCATACAAACCATGCTCTTACCATCCCTAATTAACCTATCTACCCTTATCTTAGTCCCTAAGATAATGAAAGTCTATAAAAACCTTATTTTCTCTCATTTTGTGGGGTTAGAGACTTGCATCTAGAGAGAGAGAGAGACTTGAATCTTGGGATGAGACTTGAATCTTAGAAAGAGGAGCTGAATTTTGAAGTTGAGTGAAGTTCTTATAGAAATATAGAGAGAGAAACCCAAAAACCCCATAGAAATCATACCCAATTCACCCAAATTCCTCAAATCTCCATTGAAGAACCTTGAAGCTTCAAGGAAGAAGAAGAATATCATTGCTTGTAAGGATTGGATCTCTCCAAATCAATCAAATCCTGAGAAGATCTAGAGGTTAAATCCCTATTCCTATACTTATTTACATAATTCAATCACAATTCATAGATCTAAGACTTTTGCACATTTTCAAAACCTCTCTTCCTACCTCATTTCATCACACACCACTAAGAATTGTGATTGAATTTCATCTCCTTTCATTAGTTTGGATCTAAACCAAGTCTTGGGTTTAAAATAAAACTAGTTTGTAAAATAGTTTTTACTTGGACTTTGTCGAATAAATCTTGATTTTACTTCATCTTTGCCAATATTTCTTTTAGAAATCAATGAGGTCTCCAATATCTCATGAGATTTCTTTAAGATTGATCTCTTAGCCTCCTATAATCCTATGATTAATATGGGGATTAGGTTGATCATAGTTGTACCCATACATGTTTGATGGATTCAAAGTCTTAATTCATGACTTGGAGCCTTCAACTTGAGAATCCCATAGAACTCTTTCTATGTTCTTTGAAGGTTCATGTGGGTTTGGTTTTGTTTAAGTCTCCAAGGACCATTAATTTGGGAGGAGAACTTAGTTAAATAAATACATATTCCTCAAGGATCATATGTTTGAGAGAGGAGTTAGAGGTAAGTTTTCATAGTTTGTTTGTTGGGATCTAAGAGACTTGAATGTTCAAAGAGTTCATAAAATTGAATAAGACCTTAGGACTCTCTTGCTAGATCTTCAACTATGAGATCCATGATGGAGATCCATTAAGGCTAAATCTACGGAACTCTTTATATTTCGTCACTTATTCTAACAATCATAATCATACTTGATCCTAGTTCTCTCTAGAATCATGGATCAAGTTTGTTTTAAAATATGATTACTAATCCAACAATGCTGCAGTGAATCCTTAAACCCTTTGAGATCAAAGATTTTTAATAAAATCATGGTCCATTGGAATAGGATGAGACCAATTGGAGGACATTCATAACTCATTTAGGTACCTCTGTGATTTTTGTTTTGACAAAATTCCTTATTTGAGATGGTTTGGTCTTATGATTTCAAAATAAACAACTCTCTATCCAGAATTTCAGAACAGTAAATCCGTTTTAAAATTGATAGATCAGAACCTTAACCAAGTTTTCTTGACCTCAAATAATGTTTTCTAAGTGGTTAAATGTGTTAGGAAGATACCCTAAAATGATCAAAGGGTTCTAATTTTTCTACTATTTTTAGAAAATCATACAAAATCTTTGGACAAAGAGTTGAAATTCCTGAGTGATGCCTAATATTTTCCCTATTCCCGGAGATCTAACCGTTTAAACCTTGATTTTCTTTTTGGGTTAGAAGCTAGACTCATAGAGTCATGTCATATCCAAAAATCATTAAGATCCAACCGTTGAAAGTATGGATTTTCTGTCTTTAAAAGTCTGGTCTGCTCTCTGTAATTCATGAAAAACTGTTACTGTTTTTGTCTAATCTTATTTATTTCAACTTAGATGGTCTCTTAATGCCTTAGGACTCAAACCAAGTTTTGAATAATGATAATTAAGCTTAAATCCAGAGGCAAAGTGATCCAAGTTAGTGAATAATTGTCAAGCCCCGGAGTAGCCAAAAATAGGGAAAATTTAAAATTTCCTTTTTGGACCCATAGGGAATGACGAGTTACAAAGCCGTCCTGTCCTCTAACACTATAAACAACATAAATCAAAGGGGAGAAAGCTAATTGTAACTTAAATTTCAATCTGAATAATTTAAACAATTACAAATCATAGGTCCCAGTACTAATACAATAGATTATTCTGAATACACAATGCTGGCGGCTATCTTTGGTCTTCAGTCTAGCTCTACACTTCCAGTGCCCTTTAGCATCTTATTCTCAAGACTGAATTGTTCTCTGACCAACCTGCAAAGAAATCTGGACATTGGATTGTCCAGGCGTAATATGCCGTCAGCTTTGCAACAAAGCTGAGTGGGCATTCATAACCATATTCACTATCAATATACATACACTAACTACTCATCTCACGTTATTACTTTGCATCTTAGGATGCGGTTAATCCATTATCGATTGACGTCGCTCACACGGACATAGCAAAGGTATCAATTAACATATAATGTAATTACTAAACATCTACCGTTAACCAAATAACAGGATCAATATAATTCATAACATGTTTGTCTGGTTCTTGTGATCATAACAACATATTCGTACTAGTCAATTTCTCATTTCCATTATGCTCGTGCATGTAAATGTGTACTCAATGAACCCAAACCCAAACTCTGGAATATAAAATCCCATTACCAAAGCAACTCAATAACATCGGGTTATACAACCCACATTGACCACTTACTCTAAACTTACTTTCATACTTAACATTATCGCCTTACGGCCTCATAGTAACATCGTCGCCTTACGGCCTTATAGTAATATCGTCGCCTTACGGCCTTATAGTAACATCGTCGCCTTACGGCCTTATAGTAACACCGCCTTACGGCCTCATAATCCAAATAACACGATGGCAGAATTGGCTCGATCGTCTATGCCCTCGCTGGTGAATCACCACCCAACGAGTTGCACGTCAGAATACTAACTGCGAAACGGCAAGCATGGCGGCAAGCCCACACACCATGTGTACTATCACGGCAATCCCACTGCAGAGGACGGTACATTAGTAACTGACTAGCGCATGATATATAGCACGACGGTAACCCATACAACGTGTGTACTATCTCCGGCATCCCACTCGGACGACTAGTACATTAGAGCACTAACTGCTAAGCAGTACGACGGTAAACCCAGACACATGTACCATCTCCGGCATTTACACGGACGACTGGCACAATAGCAGCTCTAACTGTTCTCTTACTATTACAATCACAATCACAATATTCTGTGTCTCAATCATATTGTCCCATTATCACGTATCTTTATCAACTCGTAAGGTTTCCAAATCATAACAACTCCTGACTCATGATACAAGAATCTCAATCATATTAACTCTCAATTTCCAAGACTCCCAAACATTTCAACTCACGACCTCGCTTGGCCGGAGTCAATGACACTGACACTGACACTGACACTGACACTGACACTGACTGCATGTACTGACACCGTGATGTGATTCTTCAATTACATGATTCTTGATAACATAACTATATTAGGTGAAACATGTAAATGAAACGTTAAGATGCTCTTTATTCTCATTTGCACATTTAGGCATGGTTATCAAAACAATAATAACAACGTGCTCATATAATCAACATTGATATATAAAACATGCAAACTAACATTCCATAATCGATTAATCATCACGACTATCACATATAGTTCTTTTCATTTACTTCTTATCAATATATCATAGTAATATCTAGCATGCTTGTCTCATAGCAATCAATTCCATAACATATGTAACGTATACATCAAGGCACATCGGTACATACATACAAATACTCTAGCAGTCATTATGTATATTGAGAGTGAGGTTAGAAACACTCACCTGGAACTCTTGTGAAGCTTATGACTCTCCGAACAGCGGATAAGTCACAGTCCTACAACGTATCACAGAAGAACGGTGATGAAACGTATGTGTAAATGATAAGGGTATAATGGTAATTTTACCAAATGAGGATATAGACCTCAAGGTAGTGATCTATGTGTCATTCTAAATCCAACGTCATTGACTAGACTCAAATCGGAGTCCTTCGTATAAAAGGCTGGGTTTTCTATACCAGTTTGGGCCCTAGAGATAAGCTGTATTTTCGACCGCGTCGAAAGGTCTCCAAATTCAAGGAAATATTTTTAGGCAATATTCTAAGGCTCTGGGAACTGACCGCGTATTTTTTTGAGCTACGGTTTATTTATTACGAATTATCGAAGTCACATTTATATATTTATAGTCCTTGGAGTCCTATAATTATGAAATATATTTTAGAAGGACAAGGGGTCCTTAGAAATATTTTTATTAAATACTAGACCTTAAAATAGGCTAGTGATATTTTTATCATAATTTTCGGAGCTCGTTTGATATAAACGTTATATAAGTTACTCTTTGATAAGTAATAAAGTATAGTTTTATAATTTGATAATTATAAAACATGGTAAAATAATATTAGGAACGTATTCCTAATTTTTAGAATTTAAAACACTTTAATAGATATTTATTATCTATTTTAAAAGGAGTAAACTTATTTAGTATTTATCGAATACTAAATATATATTAACTACAATAAATAAATAAGTTAAGTTTAATTAGTATATAAAAATATTACTATATTAGGCTACTTAATTAATCAATAAATAAATACATAAACTGGGTTTATGTATTAATAAAAGACCTTAATTATTAATTATGGAATAATTACTAATCAGGAAATATTAATAATAGTTAATTATTTACAAAAATAAACAACCGAATAATAACTAATATTTTATAATATAAAAAGTACCAAATTACAATATAAGTCGGATTAATACTAGTTAATCATAAATCATAACCATCCTATACTTTAAATATTTACAACCATGCTTGATTATTAATTGTGGAATAACTAATAATTAAGAAATATTAATATCAGTTAATTATTTACTAAAATAATTAACCAAATAACAAGTGGATATTTTAAATATACATATACTAATTTACCAATTAAAATGGATTAATATTAATACAATCATGCGACGTAATATTTATTATCTATATAAAACAAAAATAAATAATGAATATATGATATAATTGCTAACATAGTTTTCAGAACAAGGAAATATTATTTAATAGTACTCTTAGAAATTAAACATATTTATTAGATGCTAAACATATTTTAATAAAATTTATAAACATAAACAATAACTAATTTGCAACTTACATACGAACTAACTAAAAGCACCAAAGAAAATCTCATGCCCACTTTATCTTCCATATTCACGATCTGCTCGGCATATATATATATACATAATACGTTTATATATACATATTTGTATATAAAATTTCAAATGCCCATAACTCACTCATTTTTCAACGAAATTACGCAAACTTTATGTCGAAATCGAGTGCCTCGACGAGCCGGATCTAACGGTACAGGTCTTGAAGCCTGAATCTTAACGGTCTGCGCGTACGGAGGCAAAAACAGTCACGACCAAAAGAGAATAATCGAACCGTAGGCCGTCCAAACGCGACCCAAGCTTCGAGCCATTCATCGAGGATGTTAAGGGAGTCGTTAGGGTCATTTTGGCATTGAGTTTGTGTGTTTTGGTGACGGTTCGAAAAACGGAGCTCGTACGAGCTTTCAATGGTGGTCCGGCAATGGCGAGGGACTATGGCCTGTTCGGGGTGTGCTTGAGTGTGTGTGTGTGGGCCTAGTATGTACAGAAAATAAAGAGAGAGCGTGCAACGTTACCTTCTCCGGTGTGGTCTCGGTTTGGGTCCCCTCCCTCTCTAGCTCTAGGCCTTTCTCTCTCCTCTTTTCCTTCTTCTTTTTCTTCTTCTTCCTCCTCTAAGGTTGTGGTCTGGGTGTGTGTTTGTGTGTGTGACAGTGAGGGGCAGAGAGAGTGAGAGGACTGAGGCAGTGAGGTGGTGTTTGGGGTTTGTGGGTTTTTATTTCTTTTCTTCTTTCTCTCTCTAGCTCTCACTCTCTTGGGTTGGGTCTCCCAGCTCCTTCTATATATGTATATATATACCACACACATACACACTACATATATTATATTATATAATATACACACACATGACACACACATAAAACAACACACATACACGACACACACATACAGCACATACAAAGCCACACACATACACATGCACAAATATATTCTATACACACATGCATATGTACATATATTAGTGTTGAGTGTTGTCCATGGAGTCTTAGGGGGGGGGGGGGGGGGGGTTGTGTTGTGTCTAGTGGGTAAAAGAGAGGGGATGAATCTTTGGGGAAATGGGGGTTGAGTGTGTAAGTAGTGAAAGTGATATGAGGTGATGGGAGAATATTTAGGGAATCAAATATGGTGGATTTGACATTCCTCGAGTCACGTGCCATCCAGTCCAGGAATTACCAGATTTTACGGATCTACGTGTAATTATCAGTCCGGGTCTAATACGACTGGGTCTAAAATGAAAACGTCAACAGTCCAAATATTAACTTAATGTTGGAGGTTGAAATAAAAATGTTGATACTATATATTATAATTATAGTTGGGAAACTAACACGACATCGGGTCCGAATGTTATAGTATGTAATCTATAGTTTATGAGTTAGGCAACAATAAATATTAAGATATGATCTATATAGTCATATATTCAAAATGACAAATAACATTAAATCATGACATGTTAATATACGGGGTCGGGTTTATTTAATATAAGACTTAAGTGACAACAAAAATATATATATTTCAACATATAGTTATAAGATTAAATGACTACAAATATTGAAATATGAAATATTAACATACGAGGTCAAGTTTATAAAATCTACAGTTAAGTGACAACGAAACTATATAGTAATCTATAATTATAAAATTTACGGCAACCGATTATAATATAATTTTAATATAATAGCGAATATAAGATATATCTATAATTATAAAATTAGCGGTAATGAATTATATATCATAATATGTAGCTAAAATATTACACGACAACCAAAATATATTAAAAATATAATATTAACATATAAAGTCGAACTCAGAAATTAGGAAATTACATAATTAAAGGAGTACGAATTTTACAGGTACTACAATCTACCCAACTTACAAGAGATTTCGTCCCCGAAATCTAGAAGCGGCTAGTCCTACCCAACTTACAAGAGCTTTGACCTTATATCAGATTCTATGGCTGCGAAGCCTGTATAGATACTACTTGTTAAGTCTATTATTCTTAGTATTACTACAAACGGTCACCGTCCTTGTGAGGAAACAGTAGCGACGGGATCACATGGTTGAGATGCTGAAGTGTGTACTTTCTGTCCTTGGTGTCGTTCTGCTTAATTCGTCTTGGTTGATGGTTTGCTTGTTTGGCGGTTCCGTTTTGACTGCTCCTGAGTGGTGTTGCTCATTTCTTGTCTCGGACAATTCTTGCGGATGTGATCTGTTCCACCGCACTTGTAACATTGTGATCTGTATCCTTCGATTTGTCTCGGTGCTGAGCATTCGTTGAAGTGATGTCCGCAATTTCCGCAGTTGAAACAACGTTGGCGAGTTTTGCGTTGAACTGATGCTACTATTATGTCGCCTTTCCTTTCACCATCCTTATGTCCTTTGTATTTACGGTGATTATTCTTCGGCCTCTTTCTTGGATTTGTTTGGAGAAATTGGTCTTTCCTGGGAAATTCTTGATCGGGGGTTTGCTTCTGTCTTTGGTTGAATCTCAGCGCGGGTGATTGGTTCTCAAATTGTCCTTGTTCTTGATTAATGAGTTCTTCAAAACCGTTTGCCATTCCCACCAGGGCTTTGAATGGTTGGTTCAGATGACCAAGAGTTGATCGCTGAAGTTGTAGGGAAAGTCCTAGGTGGTACTTTCGATTTTTCTTCTCTGGCGTGTCGATCATGTGATATGCGAATCGGGATAGTCGTTCGAATTGTACAGTGTATTTTCTCACAGTTTGGTTTCCTTGGACCAACTCAATGAATTCTTTCTCCTTTCTATTCCTCTCAGTCTGGGGAAAGTAGTTCTCTAGGAATAATTCTTTGAATTCAGTCTAGGTCATCCTTCGGATGGCTTCTTCTCCAAGGGTTGCTTTCTCTGATTCCCACCAATCGGCTGCTGCGAATGTCAGCTGAAAAATGGCTAAGCGCCTTTTCTCATCATCACTGCAATCGATCGTTTCGAATATCAAATCCATCTGGCGAATCCATTGTTCGGCTTGCCATGCTCCCTCTAATCCGTTGAAGGTTTCTGGTTGGAGAGAACGAAATCCTTTTAGCAGTTTGATTCCTGTCTGGTGTACTGGTACTCCGTTTCCATTGTTAGGATTATTCCCATTGTTGTTGTTGTGGTTGTTGCTGATGTGCTCTAACCTTTGAAGGAATGCTCCAAATACACCGGTTGGGTCCATTCCGGGAGGTATTGGGTCAGTAGATCCACTAGCTTCATATTGGATAGCTCGGGTTGATCTGACCATGGTGCACGTAGGAGGTGTTCAAGGTTTCCTACATATAAATCGGCGTCTAATTGTTTAAGTCACATCTTATCTCATTCTTAAGCAAATGCATAGCACATAGCGAATGCAAGGTAATCATATCAATACCATAAAATCTTAACCTATAAGGGTTGTTCAATGCATAAGGTCCACTAATGCATATCTAATTCTAGGACTAAGGTTATGAGACATCACGTCTATTACGCAACTCAAAGGACAAGGGGTCCTATTCTTAGTCTCCTTCTAGACTCTAGGCTATCCTGACTGTTCCGAGTTCCATCTCAAGAAGTTCGTCAGTGCCTTAACTTCTGGTTGATATGTCAGGTCATTTCAACTAAGCTATATAGGTTGACTACTATACACGTATACTAATCATCTATCGTCTAATGGTCAATCTTATATCCTTATCATCGATCAGAAATATATAAGAAGAACATACGGTTGGCGGATAATACGAGTATAAGTAAACATCTCAGCTATCGATCACAGGTAAAAGATAGATTGAAATAGGTTTTTTTTTTAATAAGAAAGATATAATATAAGAGGGGTTCTAATGCAACTTCTACTAGAATCTAAACACATACACCTGCCACAATGTGGGGCTACACAATACTAATCGAAAGATGAAACTAGCTAAGGCATTAAGTCTTCTAGTTGTGGTATTCCTCCTAAAGTCACAATCTCTCCTGGAGGGATCTATGACGTCTGTCGTTCGTTATCCTAACCTATTGGCCAATCGGGATCATACAAGTACTATGTCCCATTCTCTGTCAGATCTTCCTCAACTAGATCTATCTCCATATATCCTTTTTCCAAACTTTCTATTGAGCTAGTGGGGATCACAATAGGTACTATCTTGGCTCACGATTCTTCCTAATCAACTGTCGTAAGGTTATGAACAGTGTGGGAAATCTCGTCCACCTCTATTGACATCGTGCGCGGTGCTATGACTCCATGATATGCAATCTCATGAACATGTCTCTCACGGGAGAAACATTGCATCAACGTTTATCTTCCTAAGGGCACTGTGCCTGATGTTGGCACAAACAAGGGCTGGACCTCGGGAAGTAACCTTCCTGTCCATGGTGGTCCTGTGCTCTCCATCTTCAGTGTTATGCTCGCTTTGGTACACTATGTTATCCTCCTTAAAATAAAACTATCTTAGTATCGATTGCTATCTCTTGAACATCTCACGGTTCTTATCTTAAGAGTGTTGGACCGACGGTGAACTTCTAAACCTGGCTCTGATACCAAAAATCCTGTCACGCCCCGGAGTAGCCAAAAATAGGGAAAATTTAAAATTTCCTTTTTGTACCCATAGGGAATAACGAGTTACAAAGCCGTCCTGTCCTCTAACACTATAAACAACATAAAACAAAGGGGAGAAAGCTAATTGTAACTTAAACTTCAATCTGAATAATTTAAACAATTACAAATCATAGGTCCCAGTACTAATACAATAGATTATTCTGAATACACAATGCTGGCGGTTATCTTTGGTCTTCAGTCTAGCTCTACACTTCCAGTGCCCTTTAGCATCTTATTCTCAAGACTGAATTGTTCTCTGACCAACCTGCAAAGAAATCTGGACATTGGATTGTCCAGGCGTAATATGTCGTCAGCTTTGCAACAAAGCTGAGTGGGCATTCATAACCATATTCACTACCAATATACATACACTAACTACTCATCTCACGTTATTACTTTGCATCTTAGGATGCGGTTAATCCATTATCGATTGACGTCGCTCACACGGACATAGCAAAGGTATCAATTAACATATAATGTAATTACTAAACATCTACTATTAACCAAATAACAGGATCAATATAATTCATAACATGTTTGTCTGGTTCTTGTGATCATAACAGCATATTCGTACTAGTCAATTTCTCATTTCCATTATGCTCATGCATGTAAATGTGTACTCAATGAACCCAAACCCAAACTCTGGAATATAAAATCCCATTACCAAAGCAACTCAATAACATCGGGTTATACAACCCACATTGACCACTTACTCTGAACTTACTTTCATACTTAACATTATCGCCTTACGGCCTCATAGTAACATCGTCGCCTTACGGCCTCATAGTAACATCGTCGCCTTACGGCCTTATAGTAATATCGTCGCCTTACGGCCTCATAGTAACATCGTCGTCTTACGGCCTTATAGTAACATCGTCGCCTTACGGCCTTAGAGTAACATCGCCTTACGGCCTCATAATCCAAATAACACGAGGGCAGAATTGGCTCGATCGTCTATACCCTCGCTGGTGAATCACCACCCAATGAGTTGCACGTCAGAATACTAACTGCGAAACGGCAAGCATTGCGGCAAGCCCACACACCATGTGTACTATCACGGCAATCCCACCGTAGAGGACAGTACATTAGTAACTGACTAGCGCATGATATATAGCACGACGGCAACCCATACAACGTGTGTACTATCTCCGGCATCCCACTCGGACGACTAGTACATTAGAGCACTAACTGCTAAGCAGTACGACGGTAAACCCAGACACATGTACCATCTCCGGCATTTACACGGACGACTGGCACAATAGCAGCTCTAACTGTTCTCTTACTATTACAATCACAATCACAATATTCTGTGTCTCAATCATATTGTCCCATTATCACGTATCTTTATCAACTCGTAAGGTTTCCAAATCATAACAACTCCTGACTCATGATACAAGAATCTCAATCATATTAACTCTCAATTTCCAAGACTCCCAAACATTTCAACTCACGACCTCGCTTGGCCGGAGTCAATGACACTGACACTGACACTGACACTGACACTGACACTGACTGCATGTACTGACACCGTGATGTGATTCTTCAATTACATGATTCTTGATAACATAACTATATTAGGTGAAACATGTAAATGAAACGTTAACATGCTCTTTATTCTCATTTGCACATTTAGGCATGGTTATCAAAACAATAATAACAACGTGCTCATATAATCAACATTGATATATAAAACATGCAAACTAACATTCCATAATCGATTAATCATCACGACTATCACATATAGTTCTTTTCATTTACTTCTTATCAATATATCATAGTAATATCTAGCATGCTTGTCTCATAGCAATCAATTCCATAACATATGTAACGTATACATCAAGGCACATCGGTACATACATACAAATACTCTAGCAGTCATTATGTATATTGAGAGTGAGGTTAGAAACACTCACCTGGAACTCTTGTGAAGCTTATGACTCTCCGAACAGCGGATAAGTCACAGTCCTTCAACGTATCACAGAAGAACGGTGATGAAACGTATGTGTAAATGATAAGGGTATAATGGTAATTTTACCAAATGAGGATATAGACCTCAAGGTAGTGATCTATGTGTCATTCTAAGTCTAACGTCATTGACTAGACTCAAATCGGAGTCCTTCGTATAAAAGGCTGGATTTTCTATACCAATTTGGGCCCTAGAGATAAGCTATATTTTCGACCGCGTCGAAAGGTCTCCAAATTCAAGGAAATATTTTTAGGCAATATTCTAAGGCTCTGGGAACTGACCGCGTATTTTTCTGAGCTACGGTTTATTTATTACGAATTATCGAAGTCACATTTATATATTTATAGTCCTTGGAGTCCTATAATTATGAAATATATTTTAGAAGGACAAGGGGTCCTTAGAAATATTTTTATTAAATACTAGACCTTAAAATAGGCTAGTGATATTTTTATCATAATTTTCGGAGCTCGTTTGATATAAACGTTATATAAGTTACTCTTTGATAAGTAATAAAGTATAGTTTTATAATTTGATAATTATAAAACATGGTAAAATAATATTAGGAACGTATTCCTAATTTTTAGAATTTAAAACACTTTAATAGATATTTATTATCTATTTTAAAAGGAGTAAACTTATTTAGTATTTATCGAATACTAAATATATATTAACTCCAATAAATAAATAAGTTAAGTATTCTTTAATTAGTATATAAAAATATTAGGCTACTTAATTAATCAATAAATAAATACATAAACTGGGTTTATGTATTAATAAAAGACCTTAATTTTTAATTATGAAATAATTACTAATCAGGAAAATACGGAGGCAAAAACAGTCACGACCTTAATCAATAAATAAATACATAAACTGCTCGGCATATATATATATACATAATACGTTTAGATATACATATTTGTATATAAAATTTCAAATGCCCATAACTCACTCATTTTTCAACGAAATTACGCAAACTTTATGTCGAAATCGAGTGCCTCGACGAGCCGGATCTAACGGTACAGGTCTTGAAGCCTGAATCTTAACGGTTTGCGCGTACGGAGGCAAAAACAGTCACGACCAAAAGAGAATAATCGAACCGTAGGCCGTCCAAACGCGACCCAAGCTTCGAGCCATTCATCGAGGATGTTAAGGGAGTCGTTAGGGTCATTTTGGCATTGAGTTTGTGTGTTTTGGTGACGGTTCGAAAAACGGAGCTCGTACGAGCTTTCAATGGTGGTCCGGCAATGGAAAGGGACTACGGCCTGTTCGGGGTGTGCTTGTGTGTGTGTGTGGGCCTAGTATGTACAGAAAATAAAGAGAGAGCGTGCAACGTTACCTTCTCCGGTGTGGTCTCGGTTTGGGTCCCCTCCCTCTCTAGCTCTAGGCCTTTCTCTCTCCTCTTTTCCTTCTTCTTTTTCTTCTTCTTCCTCCTCTAAGGTTGTGGTCTGGGTGTGTGTTTGTGTGTGTGACAGTGAGGGGCAGAGAGAGTGAGAGGGCTGAGGCAGTGAGGTGGTGTTTGGGGTTTGTGGGTTTTTATTTCTTTTCTTCTTTCTCTCTCTAGCTCTCACTCTCTTGGGTTGGGTCTCCCAGCTCCTTCTATATATGTATATATATACCACACACATACACACTACATATATTATATTATATAATATACACACACATGACACACAAATAAAACAACACACATACACGACACGCACATACAGCACATACAAAGCCACACACATACACATGCACAAATATATTCTATACACACATGCATATGTACATATATTAGTGTTGAGTGTTGTCCATGGGGTCTTAAGAGGGGGGGGGGGGGGGGGGGGGGGGGTTGTGTTGTGTCTAGTAGGTAAAAGAGAGGGGATGAATCTTTGGGGAAATGGGGGTTGAGTGTGTAAGTAGTGAAAGTGATATGAGGTGATGGGAGAATATTTAGGGAATCAAATATGGTGGATTTGACATTCCTCGAGTCACGTGCCATCTAGTCCAGGAATTATCAGATTTTACGGATCTACGTGTAATTATCAGTCCGGGTCTAATACGACTGGGTCTAAAATGAAAACGTCAACAGTCCAAATATTAACTTAATGTTGGAGGTTGAAATAAAAATGTTGATACTATATATTATAATTATAGTCGGGAAACTAACACGACATCGTGTCCGAATGTTATAGTATGTAATCTATAGTTTATGAGTTAGGCAACAATAAATATTAAGATATGATCTATATAGTCATATATTCGAAATGACAAATAACATTAAATCATGACATGTTAATATACGGGGTCGGGTTTATTTAATATAAGACCTAAGTGACAACAAAAATATATATATTTCAACATATAGTTATAAGATTAAATGACTACAAATATTGAAATATGAAATATTAACATACGAGGTCAAGTTTATAAAATCTACAGTTAAGTGACAACGAAACTATATAGTAATCTATAATTATAAAATTTACGGCAACCGATTATAATATAATTTTAATATAATAGCGAATATAAGATATATCTATAATTATAAAATTAGCGGTAATGAATTATATATCATAATATGTAGCTAAAATATTACACGACAACCAAAATATATTAAAAATATAGTATTGACATATAAAGTCGAACTCAGAAATTAGGAAATTACATAATTAAAGGAGTACGGATTTTACAGGTACTACAATATTTCATAGCTTATCCTTATACATATCCATGCATTCATTCATGTATGTTGATACTTGTGATTAGGACTTATTTTGCATTTGGTTAACTTGCATTTTATTGACTTAGTTGTGAGTTCCTTATGATCATGTTGGGGTTATACCATCTCCATATGGACATTACATTGGCTCTTAGCTGAGACTTGCATATCTATAGAGGTGATATGTTTTCAACTAATTAGAAGGAATCCATAAATAGGTCAATTCCTTCCATGATTGATAGACTTAAGCTAGAAGCTTAGGGTTGATTATTAGATATCTTTGATCAAGGCATGTGTACTAATCTTTGTTTTGTAGCGCATTTGTGGTACAATTTCTCAACCCTTCCCTAGTTCATTCCATTCTTTGATTTTAATTGATTTTCAATTCCATGTGCGACACCTTAGCTTAGGTTTTGCCTTATATGTATATTTGGATAGAGACCTTTTTCTTAGGACTTCTATTCTTGCGTGCATTACACATTTCTATTTTGCGGCCGGATCCTGGGTATGTTTTCTAGTTCCCTATTTGCATATCATATTGCTTGCTACTTGAATTACGTGGCTTATAAATGATATTTTGTCGTTAGCAATCTTGCACTCTTTTAGACATGCTTATGCTATGTATACTTATATCTATATATTAGTTGAAGGTATGCTTAGATTAATAATTCGATTAAAAAG
Organism: Hydrangea macrophylla; assembly: GCA_033977485.1. Taxonomy (NCBI): domain Eukaryota; kingdom Viridiplantae; phylum Streptophyta; class Magnoliopsida; order Cornales; family Hydrangeaceae; genus Hydrangea; species Hydrangea macrophylla. The sequence goes on along the minus strand of CM066987.1, from coordinate 84,882,498 downwards.
GATGTTGAGTAGAGGCCTATCACGAGATAGGATGAAAGGGGGTGTTTTAGTCTGCCGGGCTCCTTCCCCTTTCAATCCATAATCCCCGGACCCAGAGTATCTTTGGTTTCACAAAAGATCGGTTTGCTTTTAAAATGGTTTCTTAATTTTCCTTTAAAACAATTAAGTGACGACTCTGTACATTCTTTTAAAAATTAAAAGTGGGCCCTTTTTAAAAAAAATTAAGTGCCGACTCTTTACATTCTTTTAAAAATTAAAAGTGGGCCCAAATGCCAGCTGTAGTCTGGAGAGAAACTTAGTAACCCGAAACTCCTCTCGATGTTGTTGCTGAGTTTTCAAATCAATTGTAAGGGGCTGATAAACGTTCAGCGCATCCCACATACCCTTGAGTTCAGCAAAATAAGCGTCAATAGGGCGAGTTCCTTGTTGAAAAGAGAAAATGGCTTGATAAAGCTGATAGATCCGAGAGATATTTTGATCGGATGAATATAACTCATTAAGAGTGTCCCAAAAAGCCTTGGATGATTCAAGACAAAACATTATTATAAACTTTGGGCTCGAGACTGTTCCAAAACCAGGTCATAATTTGGGCATCCTCTTTCTCCCAAGCCTCGACTTTAGTTGCATCAGAAGGTTTGTAAATATTAGATAGCATAGCTACATTAGTGGGATATATATAGCTGTATTAGTGGGATATGTTGTATTAGTGGAATATTCTAGGTTTTCTCTTTATTTTGTTTCCTAAATTAGCTTGTAAGGTGTGTATATAAATTGTGCCTTGTAGAGAGATGAATATAAGAAATATATATAATTTCTCCCAATCTGATTGACATTGTTGTAAATATTAGATAGCATAGCTACATTAGTGGGATACATATAGCTGTATTAGTTGGATATGCTGTGTTAGTGGAATATTCTAGGTTTTCTCTTTATTTTGTTTCCTAAATTAGCTTGTAAGGTGTGTAGATAAATTGTGCCTCCTAGAGAGATGAATATAAGAAATATATATAATTTCTCCTAATCTGATTGACATGGTATCAGAGCCTTGTTTGTGGGAGGTCCTGGGTTCGACTCTCCATCCCCGCTTTGTTGTGCATATTTGCACTTTATTATTTGTCTCCACTATGATGGAGTTTGGTTTGTTTACTCTCCACGTGCAAGTCAGGGTTGCTCGTGCAGGAGGGTGTTGAAGCTTGATATACATTGTTGGGCCCATTCTCTAATAGCTTAAGTTTTTGGAGTAGTTGGTAAGTTAACATGGTATTTATTGGTAGCCCGAATCTACTACTTACTAACTCTATAGATGCATAAGGAAGAGGGAAACAAGAATATTTATGGTCTTGAACCAATTCTAAATTAGTCTTCTTCCTTTAGTGTGCAGCAACTTCCTCCAGGAAATCTTCACCTTTATATCTCCTTGAATGCTTCCGGGTAGACTAGAGTTGGCAGGTAGAGAGGATAAAAAAGCTTTGGAAAACCTAAAATAGACTTCAATCGATCTAACTTTTAATCGATCGAAAGTACTAGACTTCAATCGATCGAACCACCTTCGATCAATCGAACTTCCTCTTCCTGCCTTTCCAAGTATTCTTGTGGAGCTAAGAGTGGGACCTCCTAGGTTCTTTATTGCTGGCTCAGATCAATTGTAAATTCCTATGACCAAACTCTTTGATCAGAAAATTAACCAATTGATCAGTTAACATTTACTCCACTATAAAACGATAACTGCACTCCAATGTAAAAGAACATTTTTGAAGCGATAACGAGACTTGTATGGTATACTAATGTCCCTCTACCGTCAGCATTCATAATCACATTCAGGCAGTCGGATAACTGTTATTGTTAATCCTGAATGATGATTACATCTTCCATTCCTTGAGTTCCATTCATTTTTCATGATTACCGAACATGTTGATAACTACTTATCAACAACACTGCAGTTCTCAGTAATCAACTTGGTGACATTCTCAAGGGAATACTTACTCTTTATCAGAGGGTAGATTCTATCTTGACAATATATGTTTACAACCCTATGAACATGACTTACCCAAGATACCCATGTGTTGAGCTTGAAGACCTCACTGATTGGTAAGTCAAAGTCGTCATATCCATAGTCTGTGTCCATAATCGTCTCAAGATTGACAACACGTACCTTATAAGTTATGAGTTCCTATCGCCTATTGACAGTAATGAATGTCAATAGAAAAGATCATGGTCCGTCAATGCACTACAAGTACTAGCATATTAATTAAGAGTCATACTCTAGTGATTGAGATACATCACTCCATCCAATGGTAGTTAATCATGCTACAGTGTATACCTAATGAGATATCCAGTCTCATCATCCACTGTGACAATGTTCTAAGTATCAAAGAATAGTAATTCGTATCTCACATATATGTATCTTATACATATACGAATTACCTAAATATGATACTTATGGATTGCAACAATCATCTCATGAAAACATACATAATGAAATGTAAACCGATATCCGTATATAAATTGTCAATGTCTTATACATAAAGTAATGATTTGAGGGCACAATCCCAACAGTAATACCAATTGACAATCTATAAATTTTTCACGTTGTACTCATCTGTGTGGTAGAAGAGAGTATAACTCACTTCTAAGATTAATAATATCTTAGGTAAACAGTCTATAAAATTTTCGTAGCAATTTAAACAAGTTGTACATCCAAAATTTTGTTATGAGCATACATTGTTTTGGATTTGATTATTGACGGGACTTAATTAGATAGAAGTGAAAACCTAATGATAGAAAGCTCTAATTAGGTGGATATCCTAGTGCTAATTAGGGCCAATTATTAGGTGAAAACTTAATATGAAATAATGTGAATAGTTATATGGGTTAATTACTATTATATTCCTCTACTATAGGCTTTCTTGGCAATATGAACCTTAGTTAAAACACTTTTGTATGAAGTCCCTTTCATATTTTCAGTCCCAAAACTACCCCTAGGACCATTTTGGTAACCCCTTCCAAAACAGTTTCTTCCCCAAAAGTCTCCCTTAAATTCTGCCTTTTACAAATAGAAAGGTCATAAATTCACCATTACCTAATTGGGTCTAATTCTCTCTCTCTAGAAGTTTTGTCCAATGTATTTGTTGATTGCTATCTATTTTCTCTCTCTACTCTATTCACCCATGGCTACTATAGAGGATATTGGGGTCTCTGCACTCATCAACATGCCTTTGCATTCCTACTGGCCTTCGCACTCCTCAGGATTCAACCTATCAATGACAGGGTTTACTTTCTCAAATGGCACATCAGTGGGAGCAGGACTAGCCCAAGAAACTCTAGAAATTCAAGGTTATGGATTTTGTTTGTGGGAAAGTAATAATAGTATTTATCTTTGAAGTCAATTCATGTGGTAGTGGGTATTTTTTTCTCCATCTAAAAGATACTTAAATGGGGTTGGATTTTTTTTTTTTTTAATTTTCCAGATTATATTTTTACTCATTTGGTCATGTGTGTTAAGAAAATTGTAGAATTTGTGTTGACGAAATGCTTGCAGTTGTTCTTTCTTAATCTTGTCCACACACTTTAATTGTTTATCTACTCAAATTCAACAAGTTAGTTTTTGATGCTTACTTCCTGGATGCGAATATTAACACCAAAGCATGTGGTTCGTAAAACTATCAATCAATGAATTTCACAATGCACACTATTTTTCAACTTAATCAGTTCTACTTGTGAAATTCACAAACCAGCACAACAATAAAATCTTGTACAACTATTTCCACAATAAATATGGTTATTTTGGACTTTAATTACAAGTACTGGTTTTTTATATGCTTCCTTTCAAGTTTGGTTGTGAATTTTACAAACTGCAATTAGTGAATTTCATAAGAAGATAAGGGAAACACTCTATTTTTTAATTTTTTTTTTGTTATTTGTATAGTTTAAGTTGTGAAATTCACAACTCAAACTGTGAATTACAAAGATTAATATACATAATCAAAAGGGTTGTCCATGTAAATGGTTGATGGGATATATATGTAACTGGATGGGATGTTCATTTGTGAACTTCACTATGATATTGTTTTGATTGAAATCATTATATATGGTTAACCAGTACCTTTCATGCTTTTGAAGTGCTCAAGTACATGTGGTAAGTCATGTTACTCACAAATTATCTAATGAAAAGTTATTGATTAAGGTGCATTGATAAAAATCAGTTCGTGATTTTCATAGAGACTTGTTTAACTCACTGGATGGGGTTGTCATCCACAAACTTAGCTCGTGATTTTCAAAACCAAGTAATGTCTGAACCCATTTTACCAAACGAATAAGTGATTTTCACAGATTGGTTTTAATCTCATCAAGCATTAAATTGACCTACGAATATCACAAATAAGTTTGAGAAAGTCACCGATGAAGTTCCTTTATATATATATATATATGTATGAATCATCGATGAAGTTCTCAATCATAGACTATTTGTGAATTTCACGAACCAAACTGTCAACATACAAGAAGAAACTGCTGCAATTCAAAACAGTAATGTTAGTGAAATTCATATGTGTCAAAAACTGTAATGTCTATGAAACTCATTGGTGTCAAACAGTAATGTTAGTGAAATTCACATTGCAACGTAGTCTAAAATTGAGCATGAACTCCTATAGAACTCGTCATTTAGATATTCTTAAATATGCTGTCAAACAGCAGCTTTGCTTGTGAAATTCACAAGGGAACTTGTTATTAATGTAGATTATCATGTGGATTTCACCAAACCATAATCACTGAGCAAAAGAGCTTTTCAAAATACACTTAAGTGTAAAAACTTGTATGTAATTGGGTTGTAGTAGGTCCCTAAAAAAATAGAGGTACCAAAATACCCTTGTTTTTTAAGTTTTGTAATTCATAGTTTGAGTTGTGAATTTCACAACTTAAACTGTACAAATAATAAAAAATTAGAACGTTTCCCTCATCGATCCACGCAAGCTGATCGGGCAGCTCGACCCCCGTGCGTAGTGGCGACATAGAGCTAATCAAGTTCAATGAAGATTTCTTCACAAGAGTTGCAGCTTGACCATAATAGTGAGATTCCTATTTTATTATGGTTTTCTTATTCATGTGTAATTGAATGATTATTATTGTTTCATGTTTAATGCATAGGACAACATGGATAATTATTCCTAGACCTTTTTCAGATGTCTAGCTGCATATTTAATTTATATTAATTTAAAATGATGAACAACTACAAGTGTACTTAGAAATAAAACTAATTCCATATTTTGAAAACATAAGTACTTATTTTCTAAAATTATGTGGCTAGAATAATTTTATTATCTACACATGTGGGTTTGACAAGTAAGGATGAATTAATCCTTGTCAAGTATTCTATTATTTTTTATTAATAAAATTAAAAGTTTTTTCTAAAAATTATAACCCTCAATTTTTTTTTTAAATTCTAAATGGGAGAGGGAATTTACCAAGTATAAATCTCATAGTCTCCATCACTGGTTTGTAGATGATATGATTAATTTTGTGTGATGGCTCTAGTGTCATCCTCCCTATCGGATGAAGTTGATCATGGAATCATCGGTACAAACTTCTTTAATAGAATGTTTTGGGTGATTGTTAGTGTGGGTCACCTCTCCATCAGAGGTGTTCTCGTGGAACTCTTGACCCAGAATTAAGTGATGGTATACACTTAGCTATAAATAATAATATCCTTTCCATCTGAGTCACTGTTATTATTTATAGGACCAAAGCAAGTCAGTAGTTTAATTTTACTAGGCAAGGTACATTGCCTGGATAGTAAAATTAAATGGCAAAAATGCCTATCTGAACAAATGATGGATAGTATATGGTTTTCCATCGAGTCATACTATTCACGATGTATCAGGTTGCTGGCGGATTCCTTTCAAATATGGTAGAGGGAACCAATATTTTCAACTCGAATCCATAGTAATTTTTGCCCAAACGCAATTATTTATGTTATGTGATTCTCAGGCTTTTAAATGAGTACTTTCAATCCAATTGCTATTATACTTAAAGAAAACAAACTTACTGGACCAAACTATATAGACTGGAAAAGAAATTTAGATTTCGTGTTAACTGCTGAAGAGTACAAGTTTGTGCTTACTCAAGAATGTCCTGAGCAACCTGGTGAGGGGGCAACTGCTGAGGAAACCCAGGCTCACAAGAAATGGGTCAAGGCTGCTGAGATGGCGCGGTGTTACATTTTAGCATCCATGTTAAATGTTCTACAACATCAACATCATTCAATGACCAGTGCCTATGACATGATGGAGAGACTCCGAGATATGTTCGGGGATCAAAGTAATTCTGCTAAGCAGGTTGCCATGAAAGACTTGATGAACACAACCATGGCTGAGGGGATGTTGGTAAAAATAAACGGTTTGAATCAAAGTTTAAACGTGCAGCGAAAAAAGTCCAGTTATAAAAACTTTTGGTATCCCTGGATCTACTACTCGTCAACTCCTTAGATGTGTACAAGGGTGCAAGAATAATATACCTTAGGTCTTGAACCCAATTCTGAATATGGCTTCCTTTATCAATGTCCAACAGCAACCTCTAGGTGATCTTCACTCTTATGTCTCCTCGAACGCTTCCCAGAGAGGCTAGAGATGGTGGGATCTCTAATGGAGAGGATGAAGAAGGTTTGGGAACCCTAAAACAGTTTCAGCAGCTTAGGGACGTTAAAACGACGAACCTTTTTCCCAGAACGCAGCTGCCCTATTTATAGATTCCCAGAACCGACCTAACTTTCAATCGATCGAAGTGACTTCGATCGATCGAACCAAGTTCGAGCGATCGAACCTGTCTAGACTTCAATCGATCGAAACAACTTCGATCGATCGAACCAGTCTTGACAGCATCCTCAATTGCCTTTCCAAGCATTCTGGCGGAGCTAAGAGTGGGACCTCCTAGGTTCTTAATTACTGGCTCCGATTAATTATTATTCCATCTAGTCAGTACTCTTGACTAAGGAATCAATAATTAATCAATTATCATTAATGCCACTATAAAATGATAATTGCACTCCAGTGCATAAGAACATAATCACACATACATAAGTGATTGCTAGACTTGTATAATATGATACGGATGTCCCTCTACCAGGCAGTATTCGTATCTATCATTGGGATGTATGTGTTTAGATACTGTCGACCCAATAGATAGTACATCTTATATTCCTCAAGTATCATTCACTATGCTTGGATTACTAAACATGTCAATAATAACACTTTGTTGACAAGGCTGGCCAGCTCTCAGTAATCACTCCTAGTGACATTCTCGAGGGAATACTTACTCTTCGTTTTATAGAAGAGAGTAGAATTCCATCTTGACAATATATGTTCGTAACATTGTATACCTGATTTACCCAAGATACCCAGGTGTTGATCTTGCAAGACCTCACTGATTGGTAAGTCAAAGCAATCAAGCATACAACTTGCGTTCATAACTGTCTCAAGATTAAGGACATGTGGATCTATACAAGTTTTGAGTTCCTATTGACGGTGACAGCGTTTAGGTGTCAATAGGTTTAACTCAGGTCCGTTAATGCACCGAGTGCACTAGCATATTAACCAAGAGTCAAAGACTCTTATGAATGAGATTCATCATTCTACCCCGTAGACGTTAATCATGCTACAGTGTATACCTGATACGTTATCCAGACTTATCATCCACTGTGACTAATTTGAAACAACAAGGATTTGTGATTCATATCTCACATGTGTAATCGCATACACAAATGAACCACATGCAATGTTGTTTAAGGATTTCAGTCTAATATTCATCTCATGAACTAACATGCATAAATGCATTTTGATATTCCATTGTCCAACTAACTGGTTTGAGGGCATATTCCCAACAAACTCCCACTTGCACTCATAACCATATAGTGTTACAAACAAACACCAACATTGTTTACGTGACTTGTCAAAATCCTTAACCCGTAAGGTTTTGCATAGGGACTGATGATCATCGACTGAAACAATCCATAGTAGAACATCTCCATGTTATACTATATCCCTAGACAAAAAGACGTCACCAAACATGTATCCAGTAAAGCTAATTCGAACATAGTCCAAAATAACATCATCTAGCATATATCTACTAGTTCTATCTCAAGCCCTAGAGAATATGTGCTTTATGATAGTTCAGTGAACTGAACTTCCATTTGGACTGATATCTGTGAACAACCTCGACGGTTTAACAGATATCCCATACATAACATCACATACAAGGTTTATCAATAGCCTAGGCTTATGATACACCTTTCATGCGACCTCTTTCATCTTGCATCCTAAGATTACAAGTCTTGAAAGAGCAATAGGTTATGTTCAAAAGGTGAATAACCTTTATCGAAATGTTCTACGTTGAATCTTGCCAGTAACTTTATGATATAGAAGTTTGAGATAATCTCATTACCTTAACTTCCCGATCTTGAATGAACATAATCCAAAGATTATTGCTCGCCTCGCCGAGATCATAAATATCAAATATACTGAAGAAACTTAACCTCAACCATTGATAACACTACTTTGACATCTCGTAATGATAAAGGTGTTATCATTGTGGGGAACCATAATCACCACCACACTTCCTTAATGCAAGGATCCTTTCATCCAGTTAAGCCACATCCACACTTCAGAGAAATCCAAAGTATTTTGACCAACATGTCAAAACAGATGTGCTTATCTCTGGATGATTGCTTTAGTCCGTAGACTTATGCAAATCATATACCAGAGCTTCCTTATCACAAAACTTTATTGTACCAGGGGATTTCAACAACGTTGATAATTCTCCCACTACAATGAAGCACCAATGTAGGAACGGATGAAGAGGTAGTAGATTTTAGTTCCTGATGATTTATAGATTGCTTTAAGATATAAATAACTATACTCTTTTATATTATCTTTCCTTTGCAATATTTGGTCTCCAACCAACTTTTGTTTCCTCTGGAAACACTACAGAAGTATTATATTTCCAATCTAGATTCAAAAGGCTCATCATTCCTTTACACCTTAGTGTTAGGCATCCTGATCCAAAGTTACCATGAGAAAGAAGTCCCATCATTTTCACAACTTTTGGGGATGTCTATTGGAATGGTTCGCTTTTGAATAAGATCCAGTACATACATAGTGGTTCCATCGAGAAAAACAAGGAACAGTAGTAACTCTAAATAACTCATCTCATGACCCAGTCGTATCTAAAAGAAGGTAGTTCCTTCTACCTGCTACACCATACCATGGAGGCGCACTAGGTGTAGACGATCGAGAAAGAATTTTCATTCTTATCTCTTATAGACAATAAACACATTAGACAGATACTCACCATTTTGATTAAATCAAAAGCAACGATATTCTTTTACCAATTACTCTTCGTTCCTAAACTTTTGAATTTCTTCAAAATTGAGGATGAAGGTGCAATAAGTAAATCTATATCAGTATCTGGAGTAGCCAAAACCACTTTACAACTCTAATGTTTATTGGCCTGCATATGTGAGTATGCCCTAATTCTATTAATTCCTTAGTCGTGTGATATTTCAAAAAGAAAATCACCTGATCACATTACCCTCTAAATAGGATTGACAAATAGGCAGTGGTCTTAGCAACCAAAAGAGTCTAGGATCCAATCCTTTACTCCCCATTTATCCCATTTAGATTTAATGTGATCTAACCTCTAAACCAAAGGATTTATAGAATTAGTTGAAGGTGTTATCCTTTTAGATGGTAAAATACCCATGAGTTATTTAAATACTACGTTGGATAATATATAAGAAACAAGAGTAAATCGGTGAGATACTTGCTTGACAAATTATTAGATCACATTAAAAGAACACTTTCTTTTAATCAACAAATTCAGTACCAAAATCAAAAGAATAAATTAATTCAAAACTGAAATCCATCTAATAACTCCATAAGTTTTATTACAATATAAAACTACTAATCTAATAGCAACTCTTGCATTAGATCCCAAAAGCAATCAAGATCTTCAAATCACTGCACATTCTTATTTTTCCAATCCTCTGCAACAATTACAGATATATTCAAAAATTAGAATTAGTGCCCAAAGTGGTTGAAGTATCAGTTTTTCAACTTACTTCAAAAACTAGTGATTAGATCATACCTTGCCTTTTGGCAGTCAAGTATCCCACACAGTTCCTTTTCCAATGCCCTCTCACACCACAATGGAAACACTTTCCTTTCGGCATAGCACCAGCCTTTCCCTTTCCAAGTCTTGCCTTCTTCCCACTAGTTGGGTTAGGCTCACCTATCCTTGAGCCTTGCTTTTCCTTCTCTAAACATGTGCCCTTAGGCTTAATTCCAGAAGATGAAGCCATTCCAATGTTCTAAACATTTGACTCCTCTTTGACTATATCCATCGTTGCCTTAAGAGAGCTAATCAATTCACTTGTTGAAAAAACTGTTTTACTCATTTTAAAAACCTTTTTAAATTCAGTGAATGATGAAGGCAACGAATGCAAGATTATGTCAACTTGAGTCTCACCATCAATGTCGGAACCCAGAACTTCCATTACTTTGAAATAAGTAATCATTTTAAAAACATGCTCTCTTATAGAAGTTCCTTCCAACATTCTGGTGTCCATGACTAACTCCAAGGCTCTAAGCCTTACAGTTTGGCTCAATTCCCCAAACATCTCCTCAAGGTTCAATATTATAGCACAAGCAGTGTTCAAAGGTTGATGTTGCTGCTTCAACACATCAGACAAAGAGTCTAAGATGCTAGAGCGAGCTATACCATCAAATCTTATCCACTGCCAATATTGATCCGCAAGATCAGTTGGGGTGTCATGACATGGAATAGGTGGACAGGGAACGGTAAGAACGTATTTACATCCATTAGCAGTTAATAATTCATCCAGTTCTAGTTTCCATTCAACGTAGTTGTTTCCAATTAGCTTATTCTGGATCATGGTTCTAGCAAGTGGGCTAGACATAACGAATCTGAAATACAAATAATATAACAGAGTTACATTATGGAAATCATAAATATGACAATTTATAGGATACATTGGAATTCCCTTAACCAACTCATTAATTGTCTTCAGGATGTCAAGCCTATGAAATTAAGTCTCCGTGTGGCGATCATAACCTCATAGCCTGATTGGGAAACCCATCATGAATGTCATGCAACTCTTATAAAACAATTCATGACTCCTGAACTTTTGGTCTCTAAGTTTCTGGATAATGCTCCGTGTGGAATCCCTTACCCATAGCTTAGCTAGTGTTCACCATTAACTAGAATCCAATGACAACCGCCTCAAGTAGTGCCTCAGTGTAGTGGTCATCCTCTAACGCGTTTCGTTGATTCTATCCTAAGGAAGTTCATATCTAGTAACCAATGAATAGTCTATCCTCCGTATGGAATGATCACCCATGGTTGGGTGACACAGAATATACTATCCACTTTACAATGAACCGTTTATGGAAGACCGTGGGAGTTATAAAACTAAATCCCTCTCCCACTAGATTTTATAAGAAGTTCATATCTAGTAATCAATAAAATATACCCTCCGTATGGAATGATCACTCATAAATGAGTGACACAGAGTATTTCTCATACTTACAATGAACTAATAGGAATTTTTTTAATTTAGAAAAAAAATTTCTTCACGTTACCCATAAACATCCAGTGTTTACTAATGTGTTGAAAATGGTTTTTGAATTTTATTTTAGAAAACTTGTTTTACGTGCATGCAACAATGTATTATACGCCAATCACAAACCAAGCACTTAAAACAGAAAACTAAAATGACATATAGGCATTCAAACAATGCCTCTGTCTCCCATGTCTCTATCTCCATAGAACCTCCTTCTTGGTTCGGTCGCCTCCAGCTCCATCTTCATGGACAACGGCTCCTTGCTCCATCTTCGTGGAATTCCTGATTCTATTACATTGGTCCTATGCTTCTTTCGAAGCTTACAATTTTTCTAGAAAAAGAACTTGCAATAATAAAATAAAAAGGCTAGGGAAACCGATGCGACTTTCCTTTTCGTAGGATTGAAGTCGCAGCGCCCTTTACATATGCCTTAAAACCAAACCAATTATTAAAATAAACACCAATCTTAAAACATTTAAACACAAAAATTTAGAAGACTTGGTGCCACGGGAGATAGTGACTAACTTGCTGCAAAAGGGTTAGTCGTATGCACATCCACACATATATAACAATTATATGTAACTATTGAAACGCCTAATTGATTCACACAATATATAAACGCTTTACATACTATTTTAGAACTTCAAACAACATCATATCTCTCTGTCACAGTTCGATCGATTGAACACTGTTCGATCGCTCGAACATTCTGTTTCACACAGTGATTTGAAAATTTGTATTTAATTTTTTTTAAAAAAACTTTAACACTATGAAACAGAGAACCTGACAAAGAATCTCTCTCGATCGATCGAACTACATTCGATTGATTGAACATCTGAAATGTTCGATCGATCGAAACCCGTTAGATCGCTTGAGTACAGAGGATGTTCGATCGATCGAGACTAATTCGATCGATCGAACCCGCCTTGCATCCTATGCAATCACAAATTTGTATCCTGTTGTGATAACGCTGCAGAAACAGATCTGTGATGATGCAGTTTCGAAAACAGTTCTAAAATCAACATGCAAATCAAAACTAGTGTTCCAAAAACACATCTAAAGATCCAAACGAGCGTGGCTCTGATACCAATTGTTGGTAAAAATAAACGGTTTGAATCAAAGTTTAAACGTGCAGCGGAAAAAGTCCAGTTATAAAAACTTTTGGTATCCCTGGATCTACTACTCGTCAACTCTTTAGATGTGTACAAGGGTGCAAGAATAATATACCTTAGGTCTTGAACCCAATTCTGAATATGGCTTCCTTTATCAATGTCTAGCAGCAACCTCTAGGTGATCTTCACTCTTATGTCTCCTCGAACGCTTCCCAAAGAGGCTAGAGATGGTGGGATCTCTAATGGAGAGGATGAAGAAGGTTTAGGAACCCTAAAACAGTTTCAGCAGCTTAGGGACGTTAAAACGACGAACCTTTTTCCCAGAACGCAGCTGCCCTATTTATAGATTCCCAGAACCGACCTAACTTTCAATCGATCGAAGTGACTTCGATCGATCGAACCGTCGATCGATCGAACCAAGTTCGAGCGATCGAACCTGTCTAGACTTCAATCGATCGAAACAACTTCGATCGATCGAACCAGTCTTGACAGCATCCTCAATTGCCTTTCCAAGCATTCTGGCAGAGCTAAGAGTGGGACCTCCTAGGTTCTTAATTACTGGCTCCGATTATTTATTATTCCATCTAGTCAGTACTCTTGACTAAGGAATCAATAATTAATCAATTATCATTAATGCCACTATAAAATGATAATTGCACTCCAGTGCATAAGAACATAATCACACATACATAAGTGATTGCTAGACTTGTATAATATGATACGGATGTCCCTCTACCAGGCAGTATTCGTATCTATCATTGGGATGTATGTGTTTAGATACTGTCGACCCAATAGATAGTACATCTTATATTCCTCAAGTATCATTCACTATGCTTGGATTACTAAACATGTCAACAATAACACTTTGTTGACAAGGCTGGCCAGCTCTCAGTAATCACTCCTAGTGACATTCTCGAGGAAATACTTACTCTTCGTTTTATAGAAGAGGGTAGAATTCCATCTTGACAATATATGTTCGTAACATTGTATACCTGATTTACCCAAGATACCCAGGTGTTGATCTTGCAAGACCTCACTGATTGGTAAGTCAAAGCAATCAAGCATACAACTTGCGTTCATAACTGTCTCAGGATTAAGGACATGTACCCCTATACAAGTTTTGAGTTCCTATTGACGGTGACAGCGTTTAGGTGTCAATAGGTTTAACTCAGGCCCGTCAATGCACCGAGTGCACTAGCATATTAACCAAGAGTCAAAGACTCTTATGAATGAGATTCATCATTCTACCCCGTAGACGTTAATCATGCTACAGTGTATACCTGATAAGTTATCCAGACTTATCATCCACTGTGACTAATTTGAAACAACAAGGATTTGTGATTCATATCTCACATGTGTAATCGCATACACAAATGAACCACATGCAATGTTGTTTAAGGATTTCAGTCTAATATTCATCTCATGAACTAACATGCATAAATGCATTTTGATATTCCATTGTCCAACTAACTGGTTTGAGGGCATATTCCCAACAGGGGACGCCTATTAGGGATCATGATATCTCTTCTTAATGAACTAGAGATCCTAGGAGCTAAAATCGACTGGGAAACCCAGGTCGATATCGTACTCCAGTCACTACCAGAGTCTTGTAAGCAATTCTGCTTAAATTACAACATGAATAAATTTAAATATACTTTGGCAGAACTGCTTAAAGAAATCCAGGCAGCTAAGGGTCTCAACAGAAAGTCTGGGAGTGGTCTTGTGTTTGAGAAAGGTTTTGCTTCAAAGCCAAAAGGCAAGAAGAAAATGAAAAAGGCTCAAAAGAAGGCCGCAGGTCCTCTGCCAATCCAAAGGCCAAGAGGACAACCGGGAAATCCTAAAGGCAAATGTTTTGTTTGCAAGTAGCCAGGAAACTGGAAGAAGCATTGTTCAGTTATCTAGCCAGATAGAACAATCAATGTAAATCTCATTTACTAGTTGCTGAATCGTGTTTAACGGTTCGATCTATCGATACCTGGTGTGTAGATATGGGAGCCACTGATCATGTACGCAATTCTTTGCAGGGGTTCCAGGGGACCTGGCATCTCAGTGATGTAGAGGTTTATCTATATATGGGAAATGCTACGAGAGTAGCAGCAATTGTAGTAGGAGATCTACATCTTAGTTTTGGTAGAGATAAGATTTTAATATTAAGAAATTACCTTTTTGTACCTTCTATAAGAAGGAATTTAGTTTTAGTTTCTAGTTTAGTAAAGAATGGAGATTCAGTTTATTTTAATAAAATATTAGTTATTAAAGAAAATAAACGTTTTTTTTTTGTTCAGGTCAATTGGTGGATAATCTTTATATTATAAATCATGTTTCTCATATACTGCAACTTAATGAATTGAATTACACAAATAGTTTTCCATTTAAGATAAAAGAACCTTCAAAGATGAACCAAACATATCCTTGGCACTTATACCTTCGACATATTAATCTAACAAGGATTCAAAAACTGGTTCAAAATGGGCCATTAGGCACATTGGAAGTGGAGGCACTTCCAGTCTGTGAATCCTGCTTGAAAGGTAAAATGACCAAGAGGCCCTTCTTGGCCAAGGGCTATAGAGCAAAAGAGCCGTTGGAACTGGTTCACTCTAATTTGCATGGTCCTATGACTGTCCAAGCAAGAGGGGGCTTTGAGTACTTTGTCACTTTCATCGATGATTACTCAAGGTATGGGTACATTTATTTGATGCGACGTAAGTCTGAATGATTTAAGAAATTCAAAGACTTCTAGGCTGAAATGGAGAAGCATCTAGGTAAATGTATCAAGACACTACGATCTGATCGTGGTGGAGAGTACCTCTTAGGAGAGTTTAGGGAATACTTATTGGGGCAAGGAATTACATCCAAATTGTTTGTACCCCCTATGCCTCAGCAGAACGGTGTAGCAGAAGAAGGAACAGGACTCTTATTGACATGGTAAGATCTATGATGAGTTATTCAGAATTGCCAGTTTCCTTTTGGGGACATGCATTAGAGACAGCTGCATACATTCTAAAATTGGTACCATCTAAGTCCGTACCTACTACTCCCACAGAATTATAGACTGGGCGAAAGCCTAGTCTGCGGCATATTCGGATCTGGGGTAGTCCAGAACATGTGTTGAAAGGGAATGCAGAAAAGTTGGAATCGAGAACGGAAGTATGTTTCTTTGTTGGGTATCCAAGAGCAACTAAAGGTGGTCTATTTTATAGTCCTAAGGATTAGAAGGTTATTGTTAGCACTAATGCCACATTCTTAGAAGAGGACTATGTTATGGACCACAAGTCTAGAAGTCGTATTATTCTAGAGGAAATGAGAGGTGAGACACCGCACATACTTCTTCAATACCATCAGTACGAGTAGAAACATCACAGGAAAGAGTTATCGATATTCCATTACCTCGTCGTAGTGGAAGGATTACCGAAACTCATATAGATCCCGAACCAACCATTAACACGCAGGTTCCTAAACCAGTGCAACGTGCAGATAATGGTGTATTAGGTTCCGAATCTTTACAACATAATATCAGTGATACATAGACACGGGTTGCGCCTCATCGTAGTGGGAGGGTTATTACTCAACCTAGCCGTTCTATGTTCTTGGGAGAGTCTTATGATCGGGTCCTTGATGAACAAGGTATCAATCCCTGTAACTACAATAAAGCACTCTAAGAAAAAAATGCAAACCTTTGGAAAAGGGCTATGAAGTCTGAAATGGAGTCCATGTACTCGAATCAAGTCTAGGATCTTGTAGAACCACCCAAGGAAATAAAACCCATTGGATGCAAGTGGATCTATAAGAAGAAGCGAGGAGCAGACGGTAAGGTGGAAACCTTTAAAGCAGGCTTGTTGCGAAAGGGTTCATTCAAAAGAAAGGAATTGATTATGAGGAAACCTTTTCACTGGTGGCAATGCTGAAGTCTATCCGAATTCTCTTATCCATTACTGTATATTTCGATTATAAAATTTGGCAAATGAATGTCAAGACAACATTTCTTAATGGGAATCTTGACGAGTGCATCTATATGGTGCAACCAGACAGGTTCATCGCAAATGGCCAAGAACACATGTTGTGCAAGCTTAAGAAGTCCATTTATGGACTTAACCAGACGTCTAGGTCTTGGAATATCCACATTGATCAAGCAATCAAGTCTTTTGATTTTGATTAATGTGCGAATGAATCCTATGTGTACAAGAAACATGATGGAAGCATGGTGGTGTTCTTAGTACTATATGTGGATATCTTGCTAATCGGAAATCATGTGGGGGCATTATCTTCTATAAGGGTATGGTTGTCCAGTCAATTCAATATGAAGGACTTGGGAGAAGCCGGTCACATCCTAGGGATCAAGTTTATGCGAGATCGCAAGAATAGGATGTTGGGCTTGTCACAAGGCACTTATATCGACAATATTCTTGCAAGGTTTAGCATGCAAGATTCCAAGAAGGGATTCCTTCCCTTCAGATATGGAATTACTCTATCTAAGGATCAGTGTCCTAAGACACCTGTTGAGATAGAGAAGACGAAGGCAGTTCCTTATGCCTCGACAGTAGGAAGCCTAATGTATGCTATGCTATGTACTAGACCTGACATTTGCTTTGCTGTTGGCATGGTTAGTAAATATCAGTCTAATCCAGGGCAAGAACATTGGACTGCGGTGAAAAATATTCTAAAGCACATACCTGAAAAGGACTCGAGAATATATGTTAGTTTACCAAGCAGACAGTCTTGTACCCATTGGGTACACAGATTCTGATTTCATGTCAGATAGGGATTCCAGAAAGTCTACCTCAGGATATGTGTTTACCCTAGGAGGTGGAGCCATTAGTTGGAGGATTATCAAGCAGTCATGTATTGCTAATTCCACCATAGAAGTCGAGTATATGGCTGCTTCGGAAGCTACTGAGGAGGCTGTTTGGTTCAAAAACTTCCTTATGGATCTAAGAGTAGTACCTGCAGTACAATCAACTATTACCCTTTATTGCGATAATAGCGGAGCGGTTGCTAACTCAAAGGAACCTAGAGCCCATAAGAAGGGAAAACACATTGAGCGTAAGTATCACCTAATACAAGAGATCGTGCAAAGAGGTGATGTTGAAGTGACCAGATAGCATCATCAAATAACCTAGCAAATCCTTTCACCAAGAGCTTACCGGCCAAAAATTTTGATAGTCACATACAAGGGATAGGAGTGAGGTGTGTTGCATCATGGCTTTGAGTCTAAGTGGGAGATTGTTAGGGATATATACTAAAAAGCCATGCTTTATGTAGTTGGCTTATTATTCTTTTAATAAAATCAGTTATTTCATTTTTATGAGAATCTGTGTGGGCAATGTTTATATTGTATTGTTTATTTAATATTATGCATGCATGTCTCTCATTCTACATAGTAGGTGGTTTGGTGTGTAGAGTTCGACTTACACACGGAAGATCAGACCATCGGATCTAGCAGAATGTAAGAATTTGGTTTACAGTCTTAGATGGGATTGGACATACTATCGGTAGAACTGCAGCATGGTGTTGTAGTAGGTTTGCTTGACTACGGGAAATGGTATAGTTTCAACTCACTATGTTGGTACACTTTGTGTATTAAACAGGACCGACTTGGGGTAATTATCTTTATACTGACTTATAAGATAATTAATACCTCATGGCTACTATGAGTGCTTATGCTCTAAATCCAAAGTTAATTTATAGACACGTACATTTGATATTTACACTTTGATCCCTAAAAGGGAGAGATCCTTAAATGGGTCAATATCTCATTGGATTGGACGACAATTTTGATTGTATGATGGATATAAATTAATGATGGAATCCATGTCTCAATTTTTGGGATTGATGATATCCCCTTGAGAAAGCTTGTAAGTTTTGATTATGTCAAACCCTACAGGTGGATTTTGTATCCGACATATCAAATAAGTTAAGTAGTGGATCTCAAGAAATTTTAAGAGATTAATTAAATATGATTGTCAGTAATTATATTTAATTAGTAGATATCTGTAATCTTAATGTGGGGGAGATAATAAACATTTAATAACAGGGAGCTCAAAATATATATTTGAGATAAGGGTAGGAGTGCAATTATAATTCTTTAGTGGTATGAATTATAATTTATGGAAATAGGATTCTGATTAAGTTCGAATTAGGGTTTCCTAATTCCATAAAGAAGCCTATTCCTTATTGACGTCTTATAGTCCCTATCGTAGCCTATATATATGCTGCTTTGGTTCTCTTCTCAGTTTGCATTTTTCCATATAGAGTATTATAACTCGAAATAGAAAAGAGAGCATAAAAAGGGAGAGTAGAAAACTAAAAGGATTTCGAAAGAGCCCACACTTAGTTCGATATTCTGGCAGTAGAGGAATATGGTAGAAGATCGTGAGCTATTATCGAGCCCGTGTTCTCGATTCGTCTACTATAGCAATCCATTTTTTGTAGTTCAAGGTAACCCTAGTTCCGCCCTTGTAGGGTTATTATAGATTTCATGAAATTTTTTGCAGTACCAACTTATACGCACTGTCAACATATTCTGGGAACGCAGTTTCCTAACAATTTTTGGTAGGAGAAGGATGAACAAGGAAGAGGGACGGAGGAGGTATCTTTAGGGAAAGGAAAGGGGTTTTTCCTCTTTGTATTTAGTTAAATAAGAAGGAATCGAGAATGAAAGAAAGGAATATTGTGTATTTTACTATTATACCATGTTATGCAAAACCGCACACTAATAACCAACTCTTGATGTGCTATACACCAATGGTTGAACTCGAAAACCCCAAAAGATCAAAGAAATCTGAATCTAATATCAATTAAGATATTTTCAAAGAGAAAATAGGTAACCAAGAACAATCACAAGCAATAAAGAACACAAATGGTGTAGGTGGTTTGTAACACCCTTGCATGTAATTTTTCTTAATTACATTTGACATGCATGATTTGTGTTTATTAGTATTAATTAACGCATGTGGAAAGTGGGGTTATTAACTCGTTGGTTGATTTTAAGTGTCTAGGTGAGAGCACTAAATTTGTTAGTTATGATGGTCCCGGTGGGGGACATGTCTGATAAGGTTCCATTCCAGATGGAACGGGCATGTGACATCACCCTTATGTGAATTAAATGTTTATTTGGATTATGTGTTTAATTATTTAATTGTTAGCTGTGAAGTTTGATGTGGTCAGTGCGGGTACCCTAGTTAGAGTGAATTGAACATGCTACAAAATTAGTAGGCAAATTAGTATGTTCATGAAAATAATTGGGATCACACATTAGGATCCATACGAGACGTAGACAAAACCCATTTAGAATTGATTGAGTGGTTTATTTGGTTAGTATTATAAATGATGGGGTGGTATTTAGAATTAACAAAACTTAGAGGGATTTCATAATAGATATGATTTATACATATATAATAGAAACGTATAGAAGAAGATCATTTCTTCTTTTTCTTCTGGGAGCCGATTGAGAGAGCCGAGAGTGCAAAGTAGGTTTCGGCCGACACCGTTTCGACTTCGATTGATCTACCAAACGATGTCCAATCTTCAATTCAAAGTCATATTCGGACTCGGGGATGTGAGACTAACCTTTTGGTATAATTTAATTTGAGTTTAAATGTTAGATTTTTCGTAATCCAATTGGGCCGGTAATCCGTTGTTTACCAGAATTGTGTAGGAATCGAACACGGTATTGCTAGAATTGAGCAAGGAATTAGCTTTTAGAGCACAAATCTAAGAGGTGAATGATTTTAATCGCGTTCTTGGATGAAATTATGTGTTTAATTCATATAAGCATGTTTAATTAGGGGTTAATTGCACCTTGCACCCATGAAGTTTGAGTGATTTTGCACTTTGCACCCTAAAGTTTCAAATTTGGTACTTCGATCCCTAAAATTTGGGATGTGTAACACTTTAATGAGTCTCTCCAAGTCTTTTTATGACAAAATTTTCACTTTTAGTGACGAAATCATTCTTCACTAAAGGGCTATTTGCACTTTTTCATCACTAAAACTTAATCTAGAAATTAGTCCCTGACCTAATTTGATGACCAAAATACCTCATATCATTCTTTATAGAAATATTTATATACAAAATACCCCCATATCATTCTTTATACAAATGCATATATATGGTAACTAAATTTAGGATCATTTACTCCCCCATCCATATATATATACATACATACATACATACGTACATACATACATACATACATACATACATACATACATACATACATACATACATTCGCTAAAAATAATATCCACAGTCATTTTGAAATACACATGAAAGTGAGAAAATCTCACAGGCGATCGTAGAGAGGGAATGGTGTTTTACAACCAAACCTCACGATTCTCTAGGGAAAGTAGGCAATCCATCACTGACGCATAGAAGAAGGTAAACGAAGCTTTCGGTTCAAATTTCTGATTGATTTGCTTAAAATCCGTCACTAAAAGTGAGAATTTCTCTTTATATTAAGACATAATCAATAGTGAAAAAAAATGACAAAAATGAGAAAATATCTTATTTGATTAAACGTGAAAAAATGCCAAATTACGTAGATGCAGAACAAAACTTTGAAACAAACTATAATTTTTTCTTCAAACAAGAATTCAAACGTGAAAGAATACCAACCAATATGGTTGTTGATTAAAAAAAAAGGGTTAAATACATTTTACACCCCCAAACTATACCCTATTTGGCACTTTCGGTCCCCAAATAAATTTTTTTTGGTCCCTCAACTAACATTTTGTGGCAGTTTGCCCCCTTCGTCACTAAAAGTGACAGAGGGGGCAAACTGCCACAAAATATTAGTTGAGGGACCAAAATGTGAAAAAAATTTGTTTAAGGACCAAAGTGCCAAACATGGTATAGTTTGAGGGTGCAAAATGCATTTTACCCTAAAAAAAGGAAGATGCCTTAAATAGGGATCATTGTTCCCTTATACATGAAATCCATTAAATTGAGTTATCATAACTGCCATTGACACACTATTTTTGCTGAATGTATATATATATATACACACATATACCAATATTGTTGTTGAGTGATAAAAACAAAGATGCCTTGATTTTAGGGAGAATTATTCCCTTCTCCATGAAATCCATTAATGGACCATTTGGTTCATAGATTCTCAGGGTGGATTTTGATTTCACTCTAATATTACTAGTAATCTTAAAATTTAGGGTTAATATCACCTACATCCTTGAGGTTTGGCCTTAATACACATACCTCCCCTCACGTTTCACGAATCTCACTTAACTCCCTTATTTATGAATTTTAGTGTTAGATTCTTTTAAAATTTCCAACGATTTGTTAAAGGGAAACTGATACTAAAATTTAAAAATAGGTAAGTGAGATTCCCGAAATGTGAGGGTAGGTATGTGTATTAAGGCCAACCCTCAAGGGAGGTAGGTGATATTTACCCTAAAATTATCCTTGTTTGGTTCATGTATTATATATTAAATTGTGGGTCCCATTGGATTCAGAATCCACCCAAAGTTGGAAAATAGGGTGAATTCTAAATCCTAGCTTGGAGGTAGTATTCACAAAGAATACTGGGGTTTTGGTTTTATAAATTCATAATCCCGAAATTAGCTCTTTTATTTGTGAAATAAGTTAGGTTATTAAACTATTTTAACTTGGGGTATAACCATATAAATCTATTGTTTTCTTCATTTTGGTGGTAAAGTCAGTGACTCGGCAATAAGGTACTACTTTGAAAATAATTTAGGCAAGAGTATTATATTGAGAATTTCTATGAACATAAGTGGTATTTTGGAGAAAAATTCCTATATTGTCAACGGTTTATTTATTTATTATTTATTATTTATTATTGCCAATGATTGACTCTTTCTTCATTAGCTCCTTTGGTTGCAATTTGGGTTCATATAAATGATTGAAGTAGACTTGTGCATATGTTGTGAATTAAATCTTTGAAACCTTCCTCCATAATATCAAAAAGTAAGGGTTTTTTTCTTCTTAGAATCATCAAAATGGTGTCTTTCTATTGCCCACATGAACCGAATATTGCCCATATGTCTAACCAATTTTTAGATTTTAGCCATTATTTTCTTAACAATTCTCCAATTGTAGAGGTGTAACAATTTGAATTTTAGCTCATAATTTGCTTTAGCTTTCAAGGGTAGCTTAGGTATTTAACAATATTCCTATTTCATTTTCCTTGACTCAATCAATCACTGGATTTTAAATCCAACTAGGTGTCCACTGGTGAACCAAACACTTTGCAGGGATTCAAATTCCTGGTGATAAGTACAAAAATATCAGGTCAAAGTCAAATTGCCACATCATCAAGGGGATGACGCATCATCCGAGAAAGGTGCTGACTACTCAGCTTTCCCGAGCTATTGGCTTAACCGCCCGGTCAGGGTCATGGCTTGGGTATATGGCAAGGGATGGTCCTCCAGTAGGCACACCCTAGGTGCACCCCAAGTGTATCCCGT
The DNA here is from genome assembly GCA_033977485.1 of Hydrangea macrophylla. Taxonomy (NCBI): domain Eukaryota; kingdom Viridiplantae; phylum Streptophyta; class Magnoliopsida; order Cornales; family Hydrangeaceae; genus Hydrangea; species Hydrangea macrophylla. The sequence goes on along the minus strand of CM066987.1, from coordinate 84,859,318 downwards.
AATCTGCCAGCCAATGGTCTGGCCAGTTTCCTATCTTGAATAGAAGACTACAGGAAGGAGGGAGATGTTTCCTAAACTGCTTAGGAAACTCCCCAATCCGTGTAAATCAATTGTGATAGGCTTATGTTTCCTAAATCTAGCTAGTTGCCCTGTATGAGTTGCCTCTTGTATCTATAAAAGAGGCCCCTCGCCCACATTAAAGGGGACCCCGATTCTCATCCGAAAGGATTGCAGCAATACATCATCAACCATACATATACCTGGCCAATTTTTTGGTAGTGCCGCTCTCTTTGTTGGCTCACCGAACGCCGCCGGTGATCTGTCAGTGAAAGCGCTCCGACGTACTTGTGGACGTAGGTCACCTCATTAATGGGGCCGAACCACATACAACTCTCTCTCTCTCTCTCTCTCTCCTTAAACCACTCTATTTCATCTTAACCAAATTTTGGCATCATCAATTTGGCGCCGTCTGTGGGAATCGACGAATTTCTTCAAAAATAAATCTCTTAACTAATAATCATCCCACCAAAGAAGAATAAGAGAACTGCTCCGCCGACGAATCAGGAGGATCCACCGGCCGACCGGTCAGTCATTTCCATGACTCCTGAATAGGTCACCGAGACACTGGCCCAACTCTTGGAGAGCCAGCGTCAAACACAGCAGCAAATCGAGGTCCTGTTGGCTCGATAGGATAAGCCTTAGCAGACTGAAATTCCAGACGGGAACGACGACCCCGTTCGTGTGCCTAAGCTGCCCTAGAGGAGCACGCTTAAGGTGGCTGGGTCCCGTTCAGACCCGGTAATGCGCCCGGGACAGTCTAAAATGCAAGGGAGACGCCAGGGAAATCATCAACAATAGACGCGCCGCTAGAGGGGGCAGGTAGGAGCAACAGATTGGAGAATCAGCCCAGGACCCCCCGACCAAGAGCCGGAGCGATCTGAGGTACACGATTAACTGTAGCCGAAGCCAAGCCTTGTCTTTGAAAATAGCGCGCTTCGAGGAGAAGGCCTCTTCGTCAGACCCGACCTACCGTAGAGATCCAAAGCGAAAGACTGGCCGGGAAGATGTAGATGCCCGGATTAAAGACCTGGAAAAACCAATCGAGAAGCTAAAAAACCAAGTCACAATCACACAAACACGGAGACAGAGTCTCCCTTTACCGAGCTGGTGACGGAGTGCACCATCCCGCGCAAATTCAAACAGCCTCATCTTGACTTGTACGATGGCTCCGGGAGCCCGGTGGATCATGTTCGAACATAAGCTCAGATGGCACTGGCCATCGACGTTGGCAAGCTACTCTGCCTTGCCTTTCTAAGCACTCTGAGGAGCCCAGCGGCACAATGGTTCCGCTCCTTAAAGCCCCTTCGATCAAAGATTTTTAAAGAATTCAGCAAGCTCTTTGTCAGCCAATTTGTGGGCATACTCGGGAGACCACAGCAAGACCACCTGTTACTTACCGTCAAGCAGCAGAAAGGAGAGTCACTGAAAGACTATGTTGATCGGTTCAACCAGCAGAAGCTTTAGATCCACGACTTGAACGAGGCCATAGCAATTACCGCTTTCTGCTTGGGAGTTCAGAATACTAAGGTAGCCACGTAGTTCCACCATAAGCGACCGGCTACTTTGGTAGAACTCTCGGCAAGAATGGGGAAGTATATTAATACCGAGGAGTTCTTGAAGACCAAACATGCAAGTTAGGTGGAAGACAGTTCATCAAAAGCCCAAACGGAAACATGAATGCCCTGAAAAGGGTTCAGGAAAGAGACTGAAGCCGGACCAACCCCGAGGTGGTCAGGATCAAGGCCCGGTTGCATTCACACCGCTCTCCCGATCCATCCATGAGGTCATGATTACGGCAGAGGCACAGAGGCTGCTTAAGATGCCAACAAAGCTAAAGAGCCCGCCAAAAAAAAAGGAACCGCGACAAATTCTGCCGCTACCACCGGGATCATGGCCACAACACCGAGGATTGTTTTAAACTCAAGATAGCCATTGAAAAGTCATCCAATAGGGTCAACTCGCTGAGTTTTCCACCTCAGATAGACGATCCCATCCAGATGACCGAGCCCCCCAACAGCCGCAGCCTCTCAATCAAATCAACGTGATCTTGGGAAGAACATCGGGCGAAGGGGACTCACAGTCGGCCAGAAAGAGGCACGCCCGGGCATCCCAAGCGGATGTCCTGCATCTCCAATCTGCCGGCTCCCCACCAACCGATGTCCTGACATTCTTATCTGACGACGTGAGGAACCTGCATTACCCCCACGATGATCCGTTGGTGGTGACACTCTCGAAAGCCAACTACACGGTAAAAAGGGTATTGGTAGACACTGGCAGTTCTTATGATATCCTGTTTGACTTGGTATTCGATCAGCTCGGGATATCAAGGAACTGGCTCCGACTGGTAGCCACTCCCTTGGTAGGGTTCAATGGATCCAGCACGCAACCGCTCAGAATGATTGAATTGCCCATTCTTATAGGGACCTACCCCCAGTAGGTCTCCATGCTTGCTAATTTCGTTATAGTGGAGGTCCCAAACGCCTGTAATGTCATCCTGGGAAGGCCAACGCTCAACAAAGCCAAGGCGGCTGTGTCAACTTATAACTTAACAGTTAAATTCCCAACCCCCCAGGGTCCAGGGAGATTGCATGGGGATCAAGCAACTGTTCTAAGCTGTTATATCAGCTCTCTACGTAAAGATGTAGTCACAGAAGCTTTAAAAATACAGGAGATGGACCCGAGGGACATGAGGGATGGATTAGGCTCGGTAGAAGAGTTGGAGCAAGTGATACTGGATCCCCAGGTCCCCGACAGGTCTGTCAGCCTTGGTACCCCTCTGGAGCTGGATCTCGGAGAGAAACTAATTCAAATCCTAAGGGAGAACCAGGACGTCTTTGCCTGGTGCCACAAAGACATGCCCGGAATTGATCCTCCGAGAGACAAGAGGCTGTGCGCGAGGAAGTTGGAAAACTTCTCAAGGCAAAATCAATCAGGGAAGTCTAGTATCCCGGCTGGCTAGCCAATGAGGTGTTGGTCAAGAAGAGTAACGACAAGTGTGTAGACTTCACCGATCTAAACAAACCCTGTCCCAAGGATCGCTACTCGCTACCAAGGATAGACCTCCTGGTGGATTCCACGGCCGACCACTCACTGCTCTCATTCATGGATGCATACTCTGGGTGCAACCAGATTAATATGTCCCCCGATGACGAAGAGAAGACTTCTTTCATCACTGACTAGGGGACGTACTGCTACAAGGTAATGCCTTTCGGCCTCAAAAACACCGGGGCAACTTACCAACGCTTGGTCAACCACATGTTCAAGGATCTGATCGGGAAAACAATGAAAGTGTATGTCGACGACCTCCTAGTCAAAAGCCGCGATGAGTCTGACCATCTCGAGCACCTGGCCGGAGCCTTCAGCATCTTAAGAAAATTCCGGATATGGTTAAACCTAGCCAAGTGCATGTTTGGAGTATCGTTCGGAAAATTCCTGGGACACCTAGTTAGCAGGTGGGGAATCGAGGCCAACCCCGAGAAAATACAAGCAATTATCAACATGCGGTTGCCCCAGTCAACAAAGGAAGTACAAAGTTTGGCTGGACGAGTGGCAATGCTAAACCGATTGTGTCCCGACCAACCGATCGGTGCCTACCATTCTTCAAAATCCTCCGTAAAGCATTCTAGTGGACGGGAGAGTGCGAAGAGGAGTTTCATGACCTCAAGAAGTACCTGACATCGCCCCCTCTACTCTCCATGCCTATACCGAAAGAGGAACTATACCTATACTTGGAGGTATCACCATCGACAGTTAGCTCGAAACTCGTTCGGAAGAGTAGAAGTATAGCTCCTGGTCTATTACACAAGCCAGGCACTCCAGGGCACAAAAAGTCGTTACTCCTCTGTCAAGAAGCTCGCCTTTGCCCTTATCACCTCTGTCGGAGGCTCCGCCCATACTTTCAGGCCCACATCATAGTAGTCCTTATAGATCAGCCACTGCACCGGATCCTTAGCCGGCCCGAAACATCTGGAAGGCTCGTCAAGTGGGTGCTGGAATTGGAAGAATTTGAAGTGGTTTATAGGCCACAGTCGGCTATCAAAGGACAGGCCGCAGAGGATTTCCTCGTGGAATTTACATACTCAAAAGGTCCGGTCAAAGAAATTGAACCTCTTGAGCTACCGCTCAGTTTGCAAATTGATATCCCGACCTGGGTACTCTACGTGGATGGGTCCTCTAACAAAGAAGATAGCGGGGCAGGAATCATCCTGACTACACCCGACGGGACCCAGCTAGAGTACGCCTTAAGGTTCGATTTCCAGGCCTCCAACAATGAGGCCGAGTACGAAGCTCTGCTAGTCGGGCTGTAGTTAGCCAACTCGATGGGAGCGCAACAACTCGTAGGATACAGTAACTCCCAGCTTGTGGTCAACTAAGTCAATCAGGAGTATGAAGCCTGGGAAGACAATATGGTGGCCTACCTGGCCCTGGTTAGGTTGGTCGCCAAGCAATTTAAAGGATTCGCAATCCAACAGATCCCGAGAGAGGAAAATACAAGGGCTGACTGATTAGCACGCCTCGCCTCATCTTTTGAGTCGGACTTACCCGGGATAAGGGTGGAATACTTGCCCAAGCCCAGTGTAACCCACTCAGGAGGCATGGAGGTCGGCCCAGTCATTTTAAAGCCCCAGCTAGATGGACCCGATTGTTATGTTTCTCACAGCAGGTAGCTTACCGGACGACAAAGATGAAGCCCGTCGGATTAAATACCGTGTGGCCAGATATCATCTTGTCGAGGGCGTGCTCTACAAGAGGGGTTTTTCTCTCCCCTATCTCTGATGTGTACACCCCGCTCATGTTCTTGGAATATTGTATGAAATTCATAAAGGAGTGTGTGGGAGCTATGTTAGAGGCCGGGCACTCTCCCGAAAGGCCCTACTACAAGGCTATTACTGGCCAAAAATGGCCCAAGATTCTAAGGAATATGTCAGGAGATGCGATAAGTGCCAGATGTATGCTCCTAGGATAAACCGCTCGGGAGAGCTCCAGACCCCTATTCTCAGTCCCTGTCCATTCGCCCAGTGGGGTATCGACATAGTCGGGCCCCTTCCTATGGCTAAGGGTCAGGTTAAATTCGCTGTCATCACTGTGGACTACTTCACTAAATGGGCAGAAGCCGAGCCCTTGGCAACCATAACCGAGAAAAAGAAGGAAAATTTTGTCAAAAAGAACATCCTCAGCAGGTTCGGTATTCCCCGGGTGCTAGTCAGCGACAATGCTAGGCAGTTCGACACCCCCGTGTTTAGATAATTCTGCTCGGGCTATGGAGTATCCAATCACTACTCCTCTCCCGAGCACCCTCAAGCTAATGGCCAAGCTGAGGTGACAAATCAGACAATTTTGTAGTCAATCAAATCCAGGCTTGAAGAGGCAGAGGGACTTTGGGCTGACGAATTACCAACCCTTCTGTGGGCCTATTATACCACTCCCCGAGCGGCAACGGGGGAAAACCCATTCATACTCACCTATGGCTTTGAGGCAGTGTACCCACAGAGCTCGGTTTGCCAACATACCGGGTTGCCAGTTTTAGCGAACAAGGCAATGTAGAAGCCCTTAGGGCAGAGCTCGACTTAGTGGATGAGAAAAGGGATCGGGCATATTTGAAAGTAGCAGCATACAAGCAGCAGGTCTCTTGGTACTATAACAGCAGAGTCACGCACTGCAGCTTCCAGGTGGGAGACCTGGTCCAAAAGGCAGTAAACCAATCCACTAAAGTCCCAAGCCACGGGAAGCTAGGGGCAATATGGGAAGGACCATATAGGGTCACCCAAGTTAACCGCCCGGGAACTTACTGGTTACAGACTTTAGACGGGAAAGACCTCTTTTACCCATGGAACGTAAAGCATCTCTGCAAGTATTTCCAGTAACGCTTGGATAGGGTCAGATTAACATTGGTTAAGAAAATTGTAGCTCTTCCCGAGAGATTATTTTCAACAGCAACAAAGATTATTCCTTTTCTACAATTTGTTTCCTAATGGTGTTCCACTCAAAAGACCTCGGGATCACACCTGGGGCACAAAAAGACCTTGGGATCACATTCGGTGCACAAAAAGACCTCAGGATCACACCCATGGCACAAAAAGACCTCGGGCTCACACCCGGGACACAAAAGACCTCGGAGTCACACCCGAGGTGCCGGTTTCGCTTAGGTCCAAAACCTACAATGGGAGACCAACTCCCTAGGTGGCCAAGGATAGCAAACTGCAAAAGACCCTACAACTACCAACGTTCTAGTTCGATTCCCTACAGTCACTCCCGATAATGCCCGCCTTAGCAAAAGCTTAGGAGGAATGGGGACATTAGACTAAAACAGGCAAGCACACCAAGCACTAACAGGACTCAGGGCTAGGTATTAAACCTCCTCTAAAAAGTCCCAGGTACCTATAGTGCCCAGAGTCTAATGACCGGGTAATATTTCATTACCTCGACCGGTAATAGTCCTAAGCTTCCGCTAAGGCAGAGTTCTAATAAGGTTTAAAATCGATCGGACACCGACAGTTTCAAAAACAGGCATACAAGTACAAAAGTCATAAACAGTTGATGAAAAAGGGTGGCCTCGAAGGACCTTTTCATTAATTTAAAAATATGTACATTGTATGGGGAGCAGTTGTAGTAGCCTCCCCCCTCCCCAAAAAAAAAAAAAAAAGAGGACGGTTGGTGCAGCAGCAAAGCATCGTCCACGACAACCACCTCCTCGATCCCACCAGCCATTTTTCCCAAGGCACCGTCCCTTTCTAGATCAACATCTTCGGCGACGGTCTCCTCTGCGGCCTGCTCCTTTTAGTAGTTGGATTCCACCCAGGAGTAGCCCAAGAGGTCCCATTTGGGGTGGTTGATGGTTGCCCGTTCAGACAGACCGGCGTAGCCTACAAGGAAGCCAGCTTCAAACTCTTCCTCGACGTCGTTCGCCGCCACCTCCTGGGCAGCGAGGGCCACAAAAAAGGCAAGCTTGTCGGCCTCCACAGCCTCCTTCTCGGCCATCGCCGCCACTTTGTCGGCCTCAATAGCCGCCACTTTCCCCTCTCTAGCCTTCCGGCCTGCCCTCTCGGTGGAGAAAAACTCCCGAGCTTCTCCCAACTCCAGTGCCAAGACCCTGTACTTCTCCTCTTCCTTGGTGAGGGCGAAGTTAGTAGATTCTCTTATCGCCTTCTCTGTGGACAGGGCGGCCTCAGCAGTGGCCAATCTTTTGACCACCTCAGAAATGTAAGCCTCTGCCCATAGGGAATGACGAGTTACATTAACTGATTGTCATTTCTAACTTCTACACATGGTTAAAGAGTAAGTGGAAGAATAACAACATCCATTGGTATTCTTCAATAGAACTCAAACGTCCGGGATCTAATTATTACATCATGAGTCTAAATAAAAGATCTATAAAGGTAGTCTAGGGCGATCTATTCTGATCACGATTCATCACTAAAGTATTAGCTCAGATAGAAGACAATAAACCAAATTAAGTAACTCTAAGTACAACTATGTCAGAGTCCTTTGCTTCAACTTGTACATCTGTCATGTCCCTTTGGGTAGACCTCATCTTGATAGTCATTACCTATGAAATCTAGACGTGATAGGTCCAGGGCAGAGGGAAGATCGGTTAGCTTTGAAGCTAAGTGAGTTGACCTAACTGATCACTCCTAATACAAACAATAATATACAAGTACAACAAATAACTTGAACTAAATATTTGATAAGCATTATCTCCCTACGTATCATTTATGACATGGTAATATAAATGAGATACGACACGATGCAACATCGATATGTTCGACTTTACTCGACCACAAAAACCACAACTAACTCATGTGACTTGTTACATTACCAGTGTAACGCCGTTAGCTTAGAGTAGAATGATTACGTTGCTATCGTCGCCTAGCAGGGCCCTATAGCAGTTTTGGTTTTAAAAAGAGTGTAATCATTGGACTCTTAGGTCCTCGTGACCTTGCTTGAAGAATAGAATAGTTACAGCGCTATCGTCGCCTAGCATGGCCCTATAGCATTATAAAGGTAACTATTGTATTCAAAGTTCAGATAGATACTTTGCTATCGTCGCCTAGCATGGCCCTATAGCGTATCAACCATCAATTCATGTTCCACTTCAATGATTTCAATGGGTACCTTTGCTATCATCGCCTAGCATGGCCCTATAGCATTTCATCATTGTTCCCATTGATTTGACTGTACCATTCTGACCTCCGTGATCCACTCAACATGTACAACAATATGACTGGGTTAGTCCCCTTGACTAACCATGCAGACGTCAACATTGACATCATGACTCGATTACACCCATATGAATGTCCATGTGATTGTATAATTGTGAAGCATAATAAGCATGTATAGCGACAATTAATAACTAAGCATGGAGTTCGGATATTTATACATGCGTTCATCATATAAACCGTAAATCTGAACGTACATATATATAATACTCATCAGACATTTCCACATAGGATACACTGGATATTTACATAATACCCATAGAATAATTCTATAATATACCAAGTGAGTTAGGATGACTCACCTCGATGTGGGTGCGTAAAAGCAAGCTTAGCTTCGGTCCCTACAATGTATATAAATTCACAGAACGACAATTAACATGCATTCTATTCATAAGGTATAATGGTAATTGTGCCAAATGGGTTCTAAACCTCAATATGATAATCTGTACATCATTATGAGTCTAACGCCATTGACTAGACTCAAATCAGAGTCCGTCATATAAAAGGCTGCGTTTTCTATACCAGTGTAGACCCTAACAATAAGCGGTATATTTGACCCTGTCAAAAGGTCACCAAACTTTAAGGGGATGTTCTAGACGTTATTCTAAGACACTGGGAGCTGACCGCGTATTTTTCTGGGCTACGGTTTATTTTCTATGAATTATTAAAGTTTAAATCGTACAATAATAGACTGCGAGGTCCTATAAGTATAAATATATTTTAGGAAGACATTTGGTACTTAGAAATATTTTTATTAAATACTAGGCCTTAAAATAGGCTAGTAGTATTTTTCTCATAATTTTCGGAGTTTGTTTAGTATTTAAAGTAATTAAAATATTACATAAACGACTTCTTGATAATTACTAAAAATACTCAGAACGTAGTTTTATAATCTAGTGAATTATAAAACATAACTTAAATACTTTTAAAATAATACATATAATTTTTCAGAGTTTAACATGGCCGTTAGATATTAAATATCTATTTAAATCTAAGTGGGTACTAATATTTATTATTTATTGAAGCCCAAATAAATAGTAACTATAATATATAAATGATAAAGTTTGGGTTTTATAAATAAATAACTTATAAAGCAAATGCATTAGGCCTTGGGATCAACCGCTTTTAAAACATTTAACAACTACTAGTACCATTTTATTTTAAATCAAACAAATCTTTAATATTTATTTAAAACTAAATAAATAATAATTATATTATATAAGTATATAATACTAAATTTTAGAATATTTAATCATAATATTTCATAATTAATTATATTTCTACTAACATATATAAAAGAGCGAATGTTTGGCTTTGTGTGCCAATTCTGAAATCAATTTCTGCAATTTCGGTATTTCTCTGTTTGTTCTGTCCTTTACGGTAATTGCATAGTCGATCAAATACCATAATATCCCTTTACTATATCATAATTACTCATACATGTGTACAACTACATAAGGATATATTGATTTGTTAGAGGCTAATTCTGTCTTTCAGACAATAATTACATTCAAGTCAACTAATATTTACATTCGTATCAACTTTTGAACTTTTATTTAATATAATAATGAGGATTCAATCAATTTTGGCTTAAATATTTCAAGTTCAGTCAATTTTTTCAACCATAATTACAAATGACTTCATTAAAAAGTCAACAAAAACGGTTGTTGACATCATATTTACATATAGGTCAATTTTTGTAAGAAAAATTACAGAATAGTCATCTTTTGGCGCAATATTTACATATAGGTGGTTGTTTTATCATCTTTACATATAGGTCAATTTTTTTGGAGCAATTGCAGAATGGTCATCTTCTAGCACAATATTTACATATAAGTCAATTTTTGTAAAAAAAATTACAGAGTGGTTATCTTTATTAATTTGTAACTATTAATAAATATGCTAAAGTAATATAGTGCCTTGGCAAAATTGATTACATATTTATTAATTTCTCAAATGTTTAAACTTACAATGGAAATCACTTAATTTCCAGTGAAATACTTTCGGTGGACCAAATTTGGGAACTATAATATCATTCTAATTTATTTTAATTTTTTAATTGGCAAGTGCCTTGCACGTGCCACATTCCACTTAGTATTATTTAAAAACCATTTCTTTGAATAATAAGTACATAAGATCCTAATTAATTAATAAATCAATTAACAAACAGAATAGGTTCATTTCGATGGGTGGAAGGGTATCTTTGATAAAGTCTGTAATCCGAAGCATCCCGTTATACTTTCTTTCGATTTTTAAAATCCCTATTGGAGTGGCTAATAAGATTGAGGAAATTCAAAGACAATTTCTGTGGTCTGGGTGCAACGCAGATAGGAAAATCCATTGGGTTAATTGGGAAGTAGTGTGTTTAAGTAGTAAGAAAGGTGGGCTAGGTATTGGTCGGATTGAAGACAAGAATAAAGCTTTACTTGCTAAGTGGTTGTGGAAATTTGGAAATTCCAATTCTGCTATGTGGAAGAAAGTGTTATGTGCAAAGTATGAGTTGGATGAGAAATCATTGGTTTTGGATGCTTTGGATAATTCTAGGGCGTCTCTTTTTATGAAATGTTGTGCTAGGATATCGAAATCAGATAATGTATTTGCGCATGTTTTAGAAGAAGGGTTTGGAATTGTGGTGGGGGCAGGAGAAGTTACTAGATTCTGGACAGATAAATGGGCTAATGGTGAGATACTAAAAGACAAATATCCAAGAATCTATGCCCTGACCAGAAATAAACATGGAGTGGTAAACGAATTTGGTAGCTGGGAGGGGCTCCAATGGAGATGGAACATCGAATTGAGGCGCCAGATATTTGACTGGGAAGTACAGGTTTGGGAAGATTTTCTAAAACAAGCTTCGGGGGTGGAGTTGTGTAGGGAGATAAAGGATAAACTTGTTTGGAGATTCGATGTCAAAGGTCGGTTTAGCGTTAAATCCTTACTGAAGTCTGTTGAAGACAAAAGGGTTCAATCAATTCAAAATTGGGAAGATTTGTGGCGGGGAGATGTCCCGCATAAAGTAGAAGTTTTTGTATGGCAGCTTCTGAAATACAAAATTCCAATGAAAACAATGTTAAATAGAGTTAGGTGCATTCCTAGTGGCGATGTGATATGTGCTTTGTGTGATTCTTGTGAGGAATCACAAGATCACCTTTTTTTTAGTTGTGAACGGATTGGGGATCTCTGGAAGCGTATCCTTGAATGGTGGGATGTACATTGGTGTCCCCCAAAATCAATATCAATGCTATGGGTACAATGGAATGGATTGTGTCCGGAATCAAAATTCCGAAAGGTTTGGCCTATGATTTTTTATGTTGTTGTATGGTCTATTTGGATATACAGAAATGATATTGTTTTCAATGGGAGGGTGAAGGAAATGGAAATGTTGATGGACCTTATTATGTTGAGGCTATCATGGTGGTTCAAGACAAAAATGGGTGATATTAATTTTTCAATCTCGGACATTACTCTCAATATTAAAGAAACATTGGCGGTGCAAACTAGTAAAAAGTTACCAGCATATATCCAATGGAAGGCTCCTGAAGAAGGATGGTTAAAATTCAATGTTGACGGCTCTGCAATTTGAAAACCGGGACCGGCTGGTATAGGGGGGGGGGGGGGTTCTTAGAGATTCAGAAGGTCACGTGAAAGGCATATTCTCTAGAAGTATTGGCGTGGCAGATTCGAATTTAGCAGAGCTACGCGCAATTCTCGAAGCTTTGGAAATGATATCACTATGTGATAATTTGAGAGGAGAAAGGGTGACTGTTGAAACTAATTCGCAGACGGCGCTTTCCTGGGTTATGGATAAAGATTCCATATGTTGGAAACATGAAAATATAATCAAGAGAATAAGAAATTTAATAGCGGGCCTAAGAGAAATATTTTTTGTTCACACTCTACGGGGAGCTAATTTTTTTGCTGATGGGTTAGCCAAACAAGGGGTAGGGAGGGTGATTCCTTTAAAAGCCATTTTTTGAGAGAAAACTGTCTGAGTCTTACCCGGATTCACCTGGGATTGCAAAAGGAAAGGGGGCTAATATAAATAAATCTATAAATGAAGAGGTGGTGATTTATTGACTATAACATTAGCCTTTATGATGGAAGTGGGTCTTATTACAAAAGAAAATTGTGTAGTTTACTCTTCAATGTTGCTATTGCTGGAGAAAAATATACGAGCTGGACATATATCTGTGCTACTCATCAGGTTGGGTGTGTGGGGTGGGGGGTTGCGTATTATTTGGCGTGTGGTTTCTTTTAGATGTTCCTTCTGAGATGTGAGAGTGTTTCGTTCTGCTTTTGGTGTGTGTTTGGTGTGCGTAGTTCTTTCGTGTGTGGGGACCTCGTGTCGCGTGCGTGTCTTCGATTCCGGAATGTAAATTGTGAAAATTATTTGCGAACATTGGTAGTAAATGAGTCGCAGTGAGTGTGGGGTTCACAATGGATATAGGTGGAATTGTGTTGAACTGATTTTGCCGATGATATTCACAAAGATATCTAGAAGTAAGCATTGGGTCTTGGGAAATCATCTTTGATCTGCACTGGGTTGGGTAGTACTGAAGTGTGCGTTGTCGTGTGTGTGTGTGCAACGGGCGTCGAGACTTTCTTATGAAGCTGATATAGCAGGGGTGTGTGTGTGTGTGGGTGTGTGCATTTGGGGTGTATAGTTGGGTGTGAAGTGAAGGTGGGATCCAAGGGTGTCTGTTCCAATTTTTTGGCCAAGTTTTTTCAAGCGTTTTGAGTATGGTGTGTGTGTGTGTGAATTTTCTTGTTTTGTGGAGTGTGTTTGGTGTCCTCGGATGGGGGTGTGTGTGTGTGTCGTGTCTGTTCAAATGTGTTCTATGCTGTCTCGGATATGAGTGAAAGCATGCAATATAGAAAATCTTCGAGATTGTGGAATTATTATTGACAATGTGTCCAGAACAATAATTGATGTTAATTGGAGATACTGCTGAATACTGCTAAATACTGAAGTTCATGGGAATTCTGCTGATGATTCCTCCTGGAGGAACTCATGCTACGCTTACTGAATTTCAACTTTCTTTATAGCTGAAATTGATGGCGGCGCTCTATGTGGCTATTTGATTCCTAGGCCCGGGGCTGCTGTTTATCTCCCATAAAGTATGCCGTGATGAATAATACATACGGGGTTTGCTGAGTTCAAATCTGATAAAGGCGAATAGTGCCGATGTGTTTTTTTCGGATCATGGTTTATAAAGAGTAAGTCAAGATGGAGCTTTTCTGTGAAGATGCGTTTGGTATTCCATGTCGTTGTTGGAATTGTTATGCAGATATGTCCTCTTTATCTAAATGATAGTGTATGTTGGGAGTTGATATTGATCAATATTCGGTGCATGGTATACAAGGTTTATGTAAGATTTTAGCTTTGTCCTGTGAAGATCTATATCGGGGTTCCATGTCTGGTTTGAAAAAAAAAAATTAAACAAAAAAAAAGGATCTATGCGGCTGTGTCTTTTTTACAAAATGGTTTTGAGTGCTGGTCTTGATAGTGTTCAAATGGGTTCATTGCTTTGTATGTCTCAAAGGGAATCAATATTGCTCAGTTGAGTCTTGGTTGAGACTTGCATCAGATGGATTCTTTGACTAAGGTTGTTTCGGGGAGGGCTATTAAGGCAGGAAGCTACTGCCTTGTTAGGGGAATCTAGGGTCGTTTCTGCTATGTTCTCTATGTATTGGGGTGGTAGTGTTCTGGGTGGGATGGGGAAATTTTGGGATGGAATTACTAAAATTGTTGTGAGATTCAAAAAAAAAAAAAAAAGTGGGTTGGGGGGGCCTGGTGTGTGAGTCAGTTTCAGGGTGCCGAGTTTTTTTCTTGTGCAAGTCTGGTGTGCGTTTCTCTTTTGTGTGATTGAATTTGGCGTGAGTTTTCTTTTCAGGATATGTGAGTCTTTTGGTGTCCCTCGGCTGGGTGCTATTTGGTTGGATCTCTGATGGGTATGTGTGAAATTGGGGTTGACCCTGAGCAATTTCGAGGCACTGGGATTGTGAACTGTGATCTGTCTTGAGTCGTGGAACTGGTTTTTTGGTCGTTTTATTGTTGAAGCGTTTGATCGGTGGTTTCATTGGGGAGAGAAGTTGCCTTTGCTGAAAGATGTGCTATATTTTTAATACATTAATTGGGTTAATCGATAGGGATTGGGGCCTTATTGCTGTTTTTGGTGGCCGTTCATCTTTGCTGTCAAAATTGTGCGGTTCTGTCAAAATCTGCTGCTGATGCAGTTCATATGATGCTGAACCTATTTTGTGTTTGGCTCTCATGCTCGGTCTAGTAAAGCTTATGGGCATTGAAAGTATCTATGCATTGATGTTGATCTCAACATGTATTGCTGTGGGTTGCTGCTACGGGTATTGGCCGTTCTTGATGTCTGAAAGTTGCATTTTAATCAATGAAGCATTTCAGTGGAGTCCTCATGCTTTTTTTGGAGCCACGATGCTGTCAAAGTGGTGATGCTGCTGATTTTGTCTGCTGCTGCTATGTAAATGGTGCTGTTATGCTTCGGTTTAGTCTTCTTGACAAGGAAATCACTTAAAACTCTCGGGTGATGTGGTGTTTCAGTTTGTTTGCTGAGAGTGATATTAAGTTGGGATTGTGGTTGGGTTGATGTCTTATTGCTTGGGATTGGTGTTGTGTTCTTAATTTTTAATGGTCTAAGGGTTTCGTGGTTTATGGAGGTGTTAAGCTAGGCTTGTTTGTGTCATGTGCTTGGGTTTCTGTTTATGGGGTGGGCTGATTTCGGGGTGATTGCTTATTTGTTTTATCAAAGAAAAAGGGAGTTGGGTCAAAGGAAAAGTTGTGCTGCTTGGGGGAATCTTAAATTTTATGTGTAACGTCCAATTTATTAATGAAAATGCTGAATTGCCGTTCAAAAAAAACAAACAAACTAAAGCCCAAGACTCTGTTTGGCAAACTGAATTTATAACATATAGAAGCTATCCCAGAAACTGTTTTCCCAAACAGGGCATAAGCCTTTGGATTCCATCTTCTTTTTCACGAAGAAGATAATGTACATAGATATATATATAAAATACGTATGTATACACTTTTAACATACAAACTTCAAACCACCATATCTCCTTCATTTCTCAACGAAAATAAGCAAATTTTAAGTCAAAATTAAGTGCCTCGACGAGCGCTATCTAATGG
Organism: Hydrangea macrophylla; assembly: GCA_033977485.1. Lineage (NCBI taxonomy): Eukaryota > Viridiplantae > Streptophyta > Magnoliopsida > Cornales > Hydrangeaceae > Hydrangea > Hydrangea macrophylla. Next base: position 84,843,880 of record CM066987.1, on the reverse strand, counting down.
TACAGGTCTGGACTGTTTGGCTGCGGTGGCAGTACGGGTGATGGAGGGGGGCAGGTGGCAGGGTGACAGGTGATTTGAGGTGATTTAAAAGGGCTGGATTGAGAGGTATACTTGGGAGGGGAAAAGTGGCCGGCGGTTTGGGGTGGTAGGAGTAGTCCAGTGGGCAGTGGAGTGATAAGGTGGTAAGGGTCATAACGGGTGTTTGGGTAGAGCGAATATCTTAAGTTGGTTGGGTAAGTATAATAGGTATTTAGGGTAAGATTCTCATTGTACTAACATTTCCATAAATGTGTAGTTAGTCGTCGCTAGGACTTGTGCCATGCAGTCTAAATTAATACAATTTCTACAGGTTAATGTGCTAAGTTAGTCTAGATTAACACAGATTTTACGGGTAAGCATGACGTGTCAGTCCGGGTCTAATATTAACAGCCCGAATCTAACTTAATGTCCGGGTTAAATTAAAGACGTTGATATAATCATAATCTTTATTATAACCTCATAACTATCGGGTCCGAACTATAAATTATAATATCTGAATGACAGTAATTGTAGGATAATTTTTATAGTTAAAATATTAATGACCACCAAATATTAAATCATGAAATATTAATACCTGGGGTCGGATTTATATAAACTAACTTTAAGCGACAGTGAAAATATATTATATCATATAGTTATATTATTAAGCAACTACGAGCATATGAACATAATTTATATTATGAGTTTAAGTGATTAAAAACAATCTATAATTATTATTTGATGATGACAATATTAAATATGATATTAATATACGGGGTATCGGGATAATTACAGAACTAGACTTAGGAAATCTATTTCCATATTTCCTAATTTTCAAGGGTATTACAACCAATGACAAGATCCTTGCCTGGCACTCATCGGGAATGCTGGGCGGGTCTGCTGATCCCACTGCAAAGCATGAAGTTATTAGTTCAGTAATGACAACGAGGTAAAATGAAACAAGAAAGAAGATGGGGGCTTACCCCTCAATTTTCCCGCCCAAGAAGTTCTCAACCGAATGCCCGGCGCCTCCTCACAAAATCTGAGGGTGGACACTTAGAAGAATTTCTTCTTCCACCCCCTATTATTGCTCGGGTAGTTGACTATTATTCTTTTCCCCTGCCTGGCCCCTAGCGAGAAGAAGCCGACCTCCCCATGAACCTGGAACGACCGGTGGGTCCAGAAAAACTCCTGTAGGGTGAGTTCGTACCCGAGGATTTGGGCCACAGGGAGATGGCCCCCATCAAGAATCTCCAACCATTCGGGGCGAGCTACCCGGGAGAGATCCCGAGGTATCAGAGCACATCCCGGGCAATGGGGTGAAGAGGAAGACGAAGGACCGCCATAAGGGCGTCCTCGTATAGGGTGACAAACCTGACTCGTGTATGTGAGCCCCACCATCATGTACGGCTAAGGAAAAGTGGTCGGGAACGTCATACCTCTCACTGATCCAGCCTATGTCCGGGGTGCGAAAATGCTAGAGATTCGTTCGCAAGCAAACATAACGTCGGGACTATTCGGTCTTGACTCCTCGCCACCCGACCTCCCGGACACCGAGGCAACGGGGACATCCTGAACCGGCTCATCGTCAGATGCCCAGGCAAGGATCCTTCCCTCGCTGTGCTGGTCAGATGGGGTCACGGAAGGTGGGTCTAAGCTGGTGTCTGGTGTCCCGGAGCAAGACTACATATCTTCTGACCGGGAAGATGAGTCAATTGAACGACACATTCCAAAGTCTCTTGTGGCTGGATCGGGAAGTAAATGGCGTCGACCTAGGTAGGGGTCGGGAACCCCAAGCCTGAGGTACAAGGGGGGCAGGGCCACAAGCCTAAAAGGCAGCGTGTACAAGGTCCTCAGGGTAATGTAACACTCGGTCAATACTACCCTTGGGAAACCCGATCGGTTTAACTGGGCTGTTGAATTACCTGACCTGAAGACTGAGATGAACCGAAGAAAGAAGAAGTCCCACTTCAGCGCAAGTCCTAATGGGTTTGTCCTCTCCAGCTTCGCTCGGAAAAGAAAGAGGAGGAGAAAGAAAAGATAAGAAGGGAAGGAAGAAAGCAGTGAATTGAATCTGGAGAAGCGAGGACTTACAAGAATTTAATCAGAAAAGGAGCTGTTGCCTCGGGCACGTGAAGCGATGCCTTAAAAGGTGTGCGTATTGAATGCACGATATGACGGTTCGGTTACGATGCAACTGTTCGGTTAAGCTCACACCAGCCTCGCTGGATCCTGACCAGGTCAACCACCAGCTGACACATGGCAGACGTCGACCCGGGCCCACGGGATCACCGCTCCGTCCAGACCCCTACTGGCCAACACGACAGGTCTTACCCCGGGTAAAAGTCCCGATCCCCTTCCCAGACGATTTTTAGAGCGGTACTAATTTTCAATCCTTACCCAATGAAGCATCGCCTAAGCTTTGAAAATGGAGGGCAGCTGATAAGTACAAAAATATCAGGTCAAAGTCGAATTTCCACATCATCAAGGGGATGACTCATCATCCGAGAAAGGTGCTGACTACTTAGCTTTCCCGAGCTGTCGGCCTAAACCGCCCGATCATGGTCACGGCTTGGGTATATGGCACGGGATGGTCCTCCGGTAGGCGTACCCCAGGTGCATCCTAGGCGTATCCCGTAATCTGCCAGCCAATGGTCCGGCCAGTTTCTATCTTGAATAGAAGACTAGAGGAAGGAGGGAGATACTTCCTAAACTGCTAAGGAAACTCCCCAATCTGTGTAAATCAATTGTGATTGGATTATGTTTCCTAAATCTAGCTAGTTGCCTTGTACAAGTGGCCTCTTGTATCTATAAAAGAGGCCCCTCGTTCTTATTAAAGGGGACCCCTTGAGATTGATGAGAGGTGACGTCAATCTCCATTTTCTCGAAGTCATTAATCAACTGTTGTTGTGACGTGATTATGGAAGCCACACTTCCAGAAGATTTTCGACTTAAAGCATCAGCCACAACATTAGCTTTTCCAGGGTGATATTGAATATCAAGATCATAGTCTTTCATGAACTCTAACCACCTGCGTTGCCTCATATTCAGCTCTTTTTGTGAGAACAAATATTTCAAACTCTTATGATCAGTAAAAATTTCACACCTTTCACCATAGAGATAGTGGCGCCATATCTTTAGTGCAAAAATTACTGCGGCTAACTCCAAATCATAGGTGGGATAGTTCTTCTCATGAATCTTCAGCTGTCGAGATGCATAAACAATAACCTTACCATGCTGCATTAAAACACATCCCAACCCTTGATAAGAAGCGTCACTGTAAATTACAAATCCTCCTTCTCCGATAGGTATGTTCAAGATAGGTGCTGAAATCAAACGATCCTTCAACTCTTAAAAACACTTATCTCTAATTTCAGTCCATTCAAATGCAACTCCTTTCTGTGTTAACTGTGTCATAGGTCTTGCGATTTTGGAGAAGTTCTCAACAAATCTCCGATAATAGCCAGCCAGACCTAGAAAACTACGCACTTCAGATACAGTTGTTGGCTTAGGCCATGACTTCACCGCCTCAATTTTCTGTGGGTCCACCATTATGCCTTCTTTAGATATCACATGCCCTAAGTGAGAGATCTTGGGATGCCAGAATTCACATTTCTTGAACTTTCCATATAATTGGCGGTCTCTTAGTGTTTGCAACACTATTCTCAAATGACGTTCATGGTCCTCAAGGCTCTTTGAATATATAAGAATATCATCAATGAATACGATTACAAAATCATCGAGATAAGGCTTGAATACTCGATTCATCAGATCCATGAATGCTGCAGGAGCATTAGTAACGCCGAAGGGCATTACCAAGAATTCATAATGACCATAACGAGTACGAAAAGCCATCTTCTCTACATCTTCTGCTTTAACCCTCAATTGATGATATCCTGATCTCAGGTCAATCTTAGAGAAAACTTGTGCTCCTTGTAGTTGGTCGAACAAATCATCAATCCTTGGGAGAGGATAACGATTCTTGATTGTTACTTTGTTCAACTCGCGATAGTCGATGCACAGTCTCATAGTTCCATCCTTCTTCTTTACAAAAAGGACCGGTGCACCCCAGGGAGAGGTACTTGGTCTGATGAAACCCTTGTCCAATAATTCTTGCAGTTGCGTCTTCAACTCTTTCAATTCTATAGGAGCCATACGGTAAGGAGTCTTTGATATAGGTTGAGTACCAGGAATAAGACTGATGGTGAATTCAATCTCTCTATCTATGAGAGTGCTGGGTAGATCTTCAGGAAAGACATCCTGAAATTCTCTCACCACATGAACGTCCGCCAAAGTTACTTCCTTTGCTTGCATAGATGAGATAAGTTTGAAACAGAAACTAGCTCGACCGGGAATTTGGAAATTGACTTGCTTTGCAGCACAATCAATATGAGTGTGAACTGAAGATAACCAGTCCATACCCAAGATAACATCAAAACCTTGAATTTCAAGTGGTATAAGATCGACGAGTAAGGACACATTACCAATCATAATCGTACATGATCGGTATACTTGGTTACTAATCAATGAAGTACCAGAAGGTAAGGCAACTGATAGTTTATAATTCAAAGGTTCCGGGGATTTACCAAATTTTAACGCAAAGAACGGCGATACAAATGAATGCGTAGCTCCAGAATCTATAAGTGTGTGAGCATTAATACTACATATAGAGATATTACCTTCTACCACAACATCAACTTCCTCATTATTCTTCTCAGGAACAAGCGCAAATACACGCCCTTGGCGTTGTTGGTTTCTTCCCTGGCCTCCCTGATTTTGCGGCGGATGTTGATTGATAGGAACAGGCGCTTGAACAATTGCCTTATTCATAGGACAGTCTTTAACCATGTGGTTTGGATTGCCACACCTATAACACAACCTAGAGTTATATCGGCAGACACCTCCATGCATTTTTCCACAGTCCTTGCATGGAACCCTGTTGTTTGATGGTGCTCTTCCAACTTGATTGTTAACATTAGATCCAGTTGCAGAGAACGGCCTTTTCACACCTGTTGGGCCTTTCCCTTGATTTCCTACTGGCCTATTTGGAACATTTCGCTTCTGTTGAAACTCGACATTTGTCTTCTCAGCCTTGAGAGCACAGTCATAAACTTGTCTGTATGTTGGAAATTCAAACATCTCCACCTTGCTGCGAAGATGAAGTGATAACCCGTTCTCAAATTTCCTTGCCTTCTTCTCTTCCGTTGGAATGAGATAGGAAGCAAAGCGTGACAAGGAAGTGAATTCTGTGGCATATTGGAGAACTGTCATGTTCCCCTGTTTAAGATGCATGAAATCTTTCTCTTTTTGATCTTTCACAGATTTGGGATAGTACATCCCATCAAAGAGAACCAGAAATTGTTCCCAGGTTATGCCTTCTACACTATCTTCCAATGTCCTCCACCAATGATCAGCTTCTTCCACGAAGGTATAGGTGGCATAGCCCACCTTTTCCTCCTCAGTGCACGCAAAGTGCTTGAACATCCTTTCCATCTTTCGAACCCACGTTTCAGCTGCAGTAGGGTCAGCTTTTCCGTAGAACGACGGAGGTTTAGTTTCTGAAATCGTTCTATATCAAGATGTGTTCCTCCTCGTCTGTCCACATGCATGTTGCCATCTCCATTGCTGCCATTTCTTGTTCCACTTTCTTGGGCAGCAATAGCTAGTCCTTCTATGATTCTTTCAACGTGATCAAAACGTTCATTGGTGGCTTGATCCATTTGCTACAGTAGTGCGATGTTTGTTAGTATAATTAAACTGTACACGAAAAGGAATGTTAGTATTCCATATTTTAATAATTCTTATCATGAGGATTCTAGTCAGTACCTATGGTTCCTAATAGTCTCTAGAACTACCTTATGCTCTGATACCAACTGTCACGACCCCAAAATCTATCCGTGGATTTTGAGAGCGGGACCGACCTTGTGGGTCACCTATAACTTGTGCAGAGTCTAGCAGAAGCATACAAACATTTATTTAATATGACGTTAGTAGAACCTCCAAACCATACTTGATAATTTTACAAATAAGGTTCTAGGCTTATACTGCCTTCAAATACAGTACTAGAAGGAAATTTATTCTAGGAATACTTAAAATACAATAAGGGGACTTTCTAAAACAGGGATCCTTCAAGGGCATCTAGAAGAGGGTCCTTTCCTTCTATAGCTATCTCCTGTTCCTCATTTGGATTAGCATAGGGCATGTCTTTGTCATCTGAAATGGTTTTAAAATAATTTGGAGAGTGTGAGCGTAAGGCTCAGTGAATGAACATAACATGTTTAAAAGATCTCAAAAGGAGTTGTACATACATATATATTGAAAGGGAGTTATAACAAAAACAATGGAATTTATATAAGGAAAATGGAGTAATGAAAAGTCAACGATATGGAAATGAAACCATTTAAAGTGAATGTCAAATTACCGACTACCCACTCACGCACACATTCATTAATTTCATTACATGGCTCAATGATCAAAGGGCAACCCTGATAGGCGGGTTCATTACGTGGACCCAATAGGGTCGCTTGGTACAAGCTATACTTTATAATTTGTTGTAGTGGTAATTGACATTGGAAAATACAGAGCATATTATATAATGACATAAAACATCTGAGTAGTGGCATACAATAAATTTAAACCCGTTTCAGTGGAACCAAACGATAATGTTCCCAAATGAAATAATAGCAATTACATAATATTAACAATCGAAGGTAGAATCAGATTCACTCGAGAGGAGTAGAATCAGCAATAGGAATATGAATCACTCACCTTGATAACTTAGGGATTTGATGTTGAGATAGTTCCTACATCAACAGGGGTAAAAGAGCTAAGCATATAAGAAAAGGTGTAGGTGTAGGGTAAAATAGTAATTAAAGTTTCCTAGGGGTATTTTGGTAATTTTGATAACATTTAAAACTTCACTATTGATGTCCTTATACAATTCTGAGTCCAACGCCACTGACTAGGCTCAATTCGGAGTTCGGGTAAATCTCAAAAGTGGGGTTTCCTACATAAACGTGGGCTCCACAAATAAGCTGTATTTTTAACGGTATCGGATTGTTTCCAAACTTTTAAGTATAATATTAGACATTATTTTAAGACCATAAGAATTGACAGCGTACTTTTCTGAGTTGTAGATAAATTAGTTATGAATTATTGAAGTTAAAACACTATTTTTAAAATAATCGAAGTTGGACCTTAATTTCATTTTCATACCCGAATACCATAATTTAAGTGTAAAAATATTTTTAATGGTCATAAAATGCCACAAGAATATTTTTGTATTTTTCCCATAGTTTTAAGAAATATAATAGCTATGATAAAATAATCAACATCTATTTAAATCAATTGATAAGTAGTAAAATAATATTATTCTATAGTTTTATTATTATAAAACAGTATATATTATCATAATATCATTATAGAATATATAAATGATTTATAATGAGTTTACAAAATCCCAGAATGACTAAAAATACCCTTTTTAAAAGTTAAGGGGTCATTTTGTAAATACACCAAAATACAGGGATCATGTAAAAAAATCCAAAAACTGTAAATTTACTATATCAGATTGCAATTAACAGAATTATAAGTTCTACGCTTGAAACCGTGATCAAATCCGATATCGGTAGATCTTTATATGTTCATTTAAAGTTTTCAGGGGTGTAAATGAAATTTTCGGAAATAAACTGGGCAGAATGCCCTGTTTGGGCAGATTCTAATATCAAACTTCTAATGGCCATAACTCACTCATTTCTTAACCTTTTTAAGTGAAATCAGTGTCTATCTTGAGTGAAATTTTGTGGAGAATCCAAATCCAAAGTTGGTTTTAGCAAATTCGAATCACAGAATGTAAAATGACCAATTTACCCTTTAAGACGAATTCTAAATAAAACCCAAACGGTACAAACAAATCAAAAACTGTTTTAAGGGTAGATTCCTGGATATTTTAAGAGTCTATTCTTAAAATTTGAGAGCTATAGCTGGTCGGAGTAAAGAGTTACATCAATTCTATTATTTCGAATTAAACCCAGCTATTTTCTGGAGTTTCCTAATGTTAATCGATTAATATATTTAACCACTAATAAATTCTGTTAAATGAAGTTATAATATAATTAATATACAGAAATAGTATGTATGTGTGTGTGTATATGTGCTTGCATAATTAAAAGACATAGAAGAAAATTACCTCTTCTTCCTTCATGAATACATAAACCTTTGTGTGTGTGTATATATGTAATAATATGTGTGTATATATATATATTTATATATTGATCTGAGAGGGAGAGACAGTGGGGAGAGAATTGAGAGTATAGTGAGAGTTGGGCAATATCTTTTCATATCTTTTCCGAGCACAAGGACTGGCTATATATAGCCTTACCATTACCCATACATGTGCCTATTTACAAGGAAAGCATGAACTACTAATGCATGAACCACTACAAGAAAGTGGATACCACTAATGCCTAAATTAATGCTATATATTGAGGTAGTGGAGCTACCAAGTTAACCCAATTGCATGGCTTAGCTAGTGGGTTACACATATCAATTTTTTTTGGGTTAACTAGTATTAAATCCTATTAGGTGTACCTTTGTTATAATAGACCCAACCCAATAAATTATTTAATGATAAGTCCACAAATTTTTTTTGGACTAGACTACCCCTAATACCTGTCCGCGTCCACACCCCCCAAACACTCCGACAATCATGCATTTCAAAATTCAAATCACCAATTTTTTTTTTATTTATAAACCGTTCTTTCCAAGAACTTCTAGAGAGAGAGAGAGAAATAGAGACAGAAACTTAGATAGGCAGTGATACATATATATATATATATACACACACACAGAGAGAGAGAGCTCCGGCGGCGTCGACTCTGGAAGTGGAAACCTCCAAAAATCCAGATCCAACTCATTCAACGACAAATCAAGAACGTTGGTGCCTCTAATCGCGATCTTCGTGACTCCAGGATAGATCTCGACTGTGTGAGCCCTAATGTCGTCGCAGATTTCGTCGGTGGGGACGACGAATCGGAAGTGATCGGAGGTTTCGTTGATCGAAGCGTCTACGTCAGAGTGGAAAGGAAGCTCGAGGACTCTGGCGAATATGTGAGGGAGTCGCCGGAGCTTCTTTTGCCGGCAGACGAGTGCGGCAGAGAGGATCGAAGCGACGTCGTATCGCAGTCTGATGTTCCTCTTCTTCGGCACTGGATGAACCTTCATGGTCTCAGAAAACCCTAGGAAAGAAAAACTGACAAATTGAAATAGACCCCATAAAATATCAAAATTTGATTGTTCAAGAACTGGTTTTTGCAAAAGGATTTGGGTCTTTGATGAAAAACCTAGCTCCTAATTGCAAGAAAGGATATATATATATATATACATAGAGAGCATCCCTGGTTCCAGATTTGTCTCCCTGAGAAATTGGGTTCAGCCCAAGCAATCTCTCTCTCTCTCTCTCTCTCACACACACACACACACATTAAAAGGTATATAGATGACTTCCTTTTTTTTTTTTTTTTTTTGCTGAACTGGTAGATGATTTTTAGTGTAAAATTGTTCATTGATTTCTAGTGTAAAATTGTTCACTGATTACTTTTTTGATGTGCAATGCATTGTAAAATTTTACAGTGTAAAAATTCTACTCCTATAATCATTTCTAATGCAGTGTAAATTTAACTATTGTCGTCATTTATAATGTTATGATTGTGAGCATGGTTTTAAACTGACAGTGCGTATTCTCGGTAAAATACATCCAGTGTAAAATGGTACACTGGATGTGTAATGTAAAATTTACATTGCTTATCAGAGTAAAAAATATTGATGTTTAAAATCTGCTTTTGTCATTATATTTGCAGTGTTGAATCCATTTGAATCCACCTTTTTTTAAACAATGATGCTATGATTGTAAGCATGGGTTTAACTGGCAGTGCATATTCTCAGTAAAACATTTTCAGTGCAAAATTGTACACTGGATGTGTAATGTAAAAATTTACACTGCTTAACACATTATAAAATGAGGTTTGAAATTTGAACAGGTTAGTACATATGAAAATGTTCTGGTTTTTAGGTGCTTATGGTATAAATGTTTTGATTGGTGATTAAATCCCATGATAATAGGAAACAGATATTATGGAGTGTGAATCCCTTAATTATAGCGATATCTTTGACTGTACCACATATTATTATGCTAGATTATATAGATATATATCATTCTATATATATATATATTTATGTAAAGGTTAAAAATGTCATAAAAATAACCAAATTTGGGAGAATTTAAAAGGAATTGGGGATTTTGCATTGATTTGGACCTATTAATAACATGATAATAAGAGTGGACCTAATAAAAAAAAGTTTAGTAAATAGGGATTTTCGGGGAGATTTCTAATTTTTTTTTTTTTTGTTTTTTTTTTTAAATACGGGTTATTACACCAAACCACATACATCTCTCTCTCTCTCTCTCCTTAAACCACTCTATTTCATCTTAACCAAATTTTGGCATCATCACTTGGTAAATTAATTACTAGTATTATGATTTTTGTTAATCAGAATTCACCTAAAATAATCCATGAACCAAACGGGCCGTAAATTCATTTACCAAAACTGCCATATACATAACGAAAGTTAGAAATTTCCCACTTTCCTATTGTGAGACTTCTCTCAATAAAAAGTCCACCCAAACAAAATCTAAAAAAATCAACTATATGTTTTTTTTTTTTTGACTCTTCAAGTCTATTTTGTTATATTTCCTTCTTCCACTACAAAGTACTTTTTCTTAGTTTGCTAATTTTTCATTACCAAACTTTAGAAATTTCTTAACACAAAAAGTGAGAAATTCTCGATATCAGAGTAATAAATTCTCTTGATAGTGAGACAAAATCAAAAGCAAAGTGAAAAAAACCATAACAAAAGTGAGAAATTTCTCACTGTGATAAAACATGATAGCACACCAAATTATGTAGATACAGAACAAAACTATGCAGCAAACTATGAATTTTTACTTAAGCAGGAATTCAAACCTGAAAGAATACCAACCAATATAGTTGTTGAGTAAAAAAAATTAAGATGCCTTGATTTTAGGAATCATTGTTCCCTTATCTATGGAATCCATTAAATTCAGTTATAATAACTACCATATATACACGTCTTTTGCTAGAAATTAACTAGAAATGAAATACAAGAACACTAAAACTAAGCCAAAGTAGCTTCTGGATACACAATGCCAAAAACGAGAGTTGTGAGAGTGGCCATGTTTGGCTGGTCTTGAGTATATATACATGCTTGTAGTAACTTCTATCATTGTGATAACTTCCCACTTCCACGTGGCCATCAGTGTAATTAACCATCCACAACTTTTCATATTTTTGCCACTTGTTCTTGTCAACATTCAACAACCTAGAGAAATCATCTTTAGTACTCCGTCTTTGTTAAGGCTTCTCGCGTCCCACTTTGAAAATGAGATAACTCAACTTGGGGTGGGCACAATTCGGCCAATCCGAAAAATTGAACTGAGTCCGAAGTTTTGAAAATTTTAGTTCGGATAATAATTGAACTGAATTTTTTTCAGTTCGAAACCAAACTATATTAAGAAGTTCTTCGATTTTTGGAAGGAGGATTAATTTCGGTTCGAACCGAATATCCGAATTTCTAATGTATATATAAAAACATTTACAAAAAAAAAAAAAATAATGCTATTACTAATTTACTACAATATTATAATGCTATTACTAATTTACTATAATATTATATATCTATATAATAAAATATATATATATAAATAAAAAATAAAATTTTTAAAAAAACTTCGGTTGAGTTTCAGTCCGAAATTTCGAACCGAACCAGAAATAAAATTTTGAAACTGAACCGAATTTTCGAAGTTTATTTCAGTTCGAATTTTGGTATCGAAATTCCCATTTCGAACCGAAATTTTCGGTTCGAAACCGAACCGACTGTTTGCCCACCCCTAAACTCAACTTCAAGCCTAGCTACCAACTTCATCCCACAAATCCACTGGATGGTCCCACTATCAAGGGTATTCGGTCATGAAAGTTGATCGAGTTTGCACATTTTGCTTTTCTTAATCGGTGTAATTTTTTGGAAGTAAATATTAATTTGATTAGACCAAATTTGTTTTGGTTATATGATTTAAAATATTTCCACCACCTACTAATTTTTTACAACTTGATCGAATACCCAAAATAATTTTTGAACCAAATGATCATTAATCAATATGTATGCAAAAAATTACATTTTTTGGGTGTAAACACTTACCCCCTTGACCGACTCCCTGGCTCTTTAAAAATGAAAGCATTGTAATTTTTAAAGAGAAAAAATTTCTGCACCGATTCTGTCTAGACCTATTTCAGTCTTATATGATACCTGATGTCATTCTATTCGTTGTTCCTTCTGATGAAACTCGGTCCTCCCTTTGACCAATGCTCCATGCATAACATGCACCAACATGGTAGGTTGAGATTTCATTTTGTCGGGCCACTTAACCATGCATGTCCGAGACAACCATAGTAAAATCAGTAATGCTACATGCACAGAAAACTGCACAGAAATTGTGCACAGAATTGATCCGGGCCACTCATTTCGGTGGCCCCTACACATTTTGGTCTGGGGGCCACCAAAATGAGTGGCCCGGATCAATTCTGTGCACAATTTCTGTGCAGTTTTCTGTGCAAGTATCATTTCTGTAGTAAAATATACTAAATTTGAAAATTGGTCCAACTAGTGTCTCATTTGACAAACTAGCCCCTTAGAGCAACTCCAATGGGATTAGGCAAGTGGGCTAGGCAAAATATCAATTTGGCTAGTTGAATAGGAAAATACCTAGCCAATATATGGAAGTCACTCCAACCACAATAGCCAAATGACTAGCAATTTATTTGTTTTGCCATTTTTTCATTCAATCAATGACTTGGCCCACATCCCAAACCCAATCAAATTGAAGCACATAGGCCAACCACCATGATCATTGGCGCCATTTTTTTAGCTCACCTCCATCATCCTAGGCATTTTGGCTCTCCAATTGGAAAAGAGCCATTTTGGCTCATGTAATGGCTCTTTGCATTGGAGACCAAATTTGAGGTTTTGGCTAGGCATTTTGGTAGTTGAAGGTTTTGGCTAGAGTAATGACTCCTCCCTTGGAGATGGCCTTAGCCCGATAAAAATTATAATGACCAAAGTTAATGTGCAAAGTTCGGTCAACAGTCTCACCAACCCAAGATCAGTACTGTCATTAGTAGACGAGTAATGCTAGATGCACTCTTAAATGCACAATCAAATGCACAACCCTACTTAAAAATGTTGGACTTCGTGTTAAAAGCTTGCACACCCTGCACACCCCTTTTTTTGTGTATAAACTTTTCAGCACGAGATCCAATATTTTTAAGCAGAGTTGTACATTTAGTTGTGCATTTAGGAGTGCATCTAGCATTACTCTTAGTAGACATGTTCGGTCCTACCATCTCCACTTTTTCTTTAGCTACTAGTTGTGACCCACCACCTAATATATAGTTACGTCGACTCATGACCACTTTCAATCACTTTGATTTTGAGAAATCAATTGTCTGAAAACAAAACAAAACCACACGACGTGGTTTCCTCCCGTAACACGTACCAATAACCCAAGGAACCAACCACCTTTATACCAAGCTTTGGTCTTACGTTTATCGGCCGTCCATAATCGGCCTCTTAGTCTGAATTTTAATATCCCTCTCAAAGTAACAGTGCCACCGAGAAATCCAAACAATCAAAACTGCTTTTTAGTTGGCTCCACAAAGCCATTTGAGGATTTAAATTTTCGCAGGCCAAAAAATTAATTGGCTTTGTGTTAGATTTATTTTCGACAATTATAATAACACCGAATAAATTGAACAACTCTTTGAATGTTAGTTTCCTTAAAGAAATTTGTTCAAAAAAAATCCACAACTTCATCAGCCAAAATGAAAGTCATTGGACATTGTAGATCCCCCTTCCCCCCTCGAGTGTCTTTCGATCTTCAACACTAGTAAGGGGCTCTTTAGCCGAAACAAAAATTTTCGGCTTGACACTGTCACGTCCCGACGTAGCATAAATAAGGAAAGCATTTAATTTCCTTTATGGACCCGTAGGTCGCGACAGTTTGAAGGATCGATTCCGTCCCAAACGTCGAACAACAAAACATAATAATCAGAGCAGAGCAATCAAAGCTTACAAAATTTTTCTAACTTAAACAATATTACAGCACAGGTTATCTAAAGGCACAGACCGCCTTGAAACAAACAATAGCTTAATGTCTATTACAGTCATCCTTATTACAAAACGATACATAACTTAAAACATGTAAACTTAAAGCATATAATAAGTAAACAGTTTTCTCATTCCAAGAGCAGCCATTCTCAATTAGCATAGTCGTATGATTCCTCCTGGTTATAACCTGAAAAGCCTGAACACGAATGTCCAGGACGCATCAACGTCGTCAGCTTCAAGAAGCTGGTGAGTATTAAAAACATGACTTAAATGTAAAACATACCCATTTACCTTTTTCCATTATTAGTTTGTATAAATCAATAGTTAAACCGCAGAAAGAATTTATTTTATAAAGCAACAGGAATATATTAAAAGTCGTTCATTCATAAAACAGATACTCGTGTAATGAGACAATGCACCACACTCATCTTGCCGACTCCTTTCTCTCGACAGCCACAACAACCCACTATCTTACTTCTGGTATCTTTGAAACACTAAAATAGCCACACTTTAGCAACGGGGCGCCAGGGAGTGTCCAGTTTGCCTCACACTTTGGTTCGGGGTACCAGGGAGTGTCCATTGCCTCACACTTTGAATACCTAAACCGCCATGCAAATACCGGAGCAACCTCACGACTCGGGTATCATGGAGTGTCCGTAGGCCACACTTTAGCACTACCATGGGTGCCAGGGAATGTCCAAGTTCGGCGTCACACACTTTAACGCTTCCATGGGCGTCAGGGAGTGTCCATATTTGCCACCGTCGCATTTCAAAGATACCCTCACCGAAATCTCAACCACAACCACAACCTCAACCACAACCACAACCGCAAACACAGTCTCAACCACAATCTCGTACTCTTTCCACACTGACCATTACTCTTTTCCACACTGACTGACACCCACATGCATGTACCACTGACCCCATATGAATGTCATGAACTTGAACCCAAGCAAAATACTGAATTAAAGGAACAACACGCGTACGGGGGTTGATAAGTCATAATACAATGTTTTAATCATTCAAACATAACCAAAAGAGTCCTGATTAACTAAATTTTCCAAACAGAACCTTAACAGTACTTAAAAGTTGAACCAAACAGTCCTTTAACAGAAAACAGACAAAACCAGAAACTGCCAAAGGTCGCGCGCGCGGGCCGCTTGCGCGATAGGTCGCTCGCGCGATATGTCCAAATTTCCTTTTTATATATAAACCTTTCTGTTTACCTGAAAAAGCCAAGGTCGCGCGCGCGGACCGCTCGTGCGAAGGGTTTCTCTTGCGACCCTCGCTCGCGCGACCTGCCTAAATTTCATTTTATATATATAAACTTTCCTGATTGCCTGGGGACGCATACCTCGCTCGCGCGATCGCGGGAGCGAGGTGATGCAGAGACTTCATCTTCTTCGTGGAACTAGTCTGTTTCAGCAAAACAGGGTCTAAATTGACCCATTTCAAATCTGCGACTATATATGTCATACAATATATGAATCTCTTCCTTTTCTTACAAGGATTAAGAACATGTGATCAATTTACCATGAATCAAACTATAGCTCTCCAATTTTATGAAAAACTACAACATGACAAAACTTATTTTCTAATAAACTTTCTCATGTGAATGAATTAGGCTCTAAAATTTCAAACATAGCATATATGATGCAAGATCTTTCATAATCATCTCTAAAAACGGATTTTGGTTAAGTTTGAGAATTCATGATTTTCAAGCTATGAAACATCAACGTAAAATTTACTATGGTGATTTCCAAATCAAGCTATATAAACAAGATTGAGACATGAATTACATTGGGAGTGAGTTAATAATACTCACTGATATCAAAGAGAAGTAGTGTTTGTTGAGAAAGAGATACAAGTACAAGATTTAAGAATTTCCAACTTCAAGCTTTGGCTATGGAAGATGAAGCTTCTCTCTTAACAAAAATTCTGAAATAACTCTCAAACTCACTCTAAACTCTCTGTGTTTTCAGTGTCTAAGAATGTGTGTCTTGAGAAGAGAGTGTATATGAGTATATATATAGAGATTCTTTAACTTGGCCACCAAGAACCACCACCTACACTCAACAATCTCAATTTTGATTTCCAAATTAACTAAAAATGCAACTTACCCACAGATATGTATATACGTATATACATTCTCAGATGTTGAAGAGCCAAGTAGACTAGTAGGGGGCAAGATGAGGTGTTTGGGAAAAGAAGCTTGTGGCCTTAAGTTAACACACTCACACAAGGCATTTCCAAACAAGCCCAAACCCAATGATTAGTTTCCATAATTGGAAATAAAGCAATTGTCCAATCAGTCATTTCCAAAATCTGTGGAAGTTAGCATAGCGTGGACAGTTTTGAACATAAACTGGTATTTTCGGGGCGCGGTGGTCACCACAAAAAATACAGGAATTTCATTTTAGTGTAAGAAGTGATTTCCTGGTTTCATAAAAATACTGATTGAGTCAAAAGGAAATATTTCCACCATTTTGAAATACAGATTTTGAAATCCACGCAGGTATTACTAACTTTTGTAAAAATTACAATTTGACCCCAAAAGAATTTTAATTATGAGATCAGTCAAGAAATAAATTCACACATAAGAAAATGAAATTTGATTTTAAATATGACAATGCAATGTACAGATTAATTAAATGAAAATGCAGGTTATTACACCCTTCCTCCCTTAAACAGGATTTCGTCCCCGAAATCAAGACTAACTAGTCATGAAACAACTTCGGGTACTTCTTCCTCATCTCAGCTTCAACTTCCCACGAGGCTTCGTTCTCGTCATGGTGATTCCACTGAACCTTCACCAACGGAATGTCCTTATTACTCAGCTTCTTGATACTCTGATTCAGAATCTTCACAGGTCTCTCCTTGTAAGAGATGTTATGACTCGTCTCAATATCGTCATAACTAACCATGTGTGAGGGGTCACGTATGTACTTCCTCAACATACTCACGTGAAACACGTTGTGAACCCCAGACATCTTCGGTGGTAGTGCCAGTCGATAGGCTACTTTCCCGACACGTTCCAAAATCTCAAACGGTTCGATGAAACGTGGAGCTAATTTCCTTCTCTTGAGACCGAAGCGTACCACCCCTCGGGTTGGTGAAACCTTAAGGAGCACGTGATCTCCAACACTAAACTCCAAATCCTTCCGGCATCGATCAGCATAACTCTTGTACCGGCTCTGAGCGGTTCTCATTCTTTCCTTGACCAAAGAAATCTTCTCATTGGTTTCTCTTACCAAATCTGGTCCCAACAGGTCTGTGTCCCCAACTTCTGCCCAACACAATGGAGAGCGACATGGTTGTTCGTACAATGCTTCGAACGGAGCCATACCTATACTCGCGTGATAACTATTGTTATAGGCAAATTCAACCAATGGCAAGTGTGTCTCCCAAGATTCTTCAAAATCAATAACACAAGCCCTAAGCATATCTTCCATGATCTGATTAACACGCTCAGTTTGTCCATCTGTCTGAGGGTGAAACGCAGTACTCATCTTAAGCGAGGTTCCCATAGCTTCTTGCAGACTTTCCCAAAATCCAGAGGTAAAACTTGCGTCACGGTCTGACACTATCGTCACAGGTGCACCGTGAAGCCGCACAACTTGTTGTATGTATATCCGGCTCATCTTTTCCACCGGGTATGTCATACTATAAGCAATAAAAGGAGCTGACTTCGTCAATCGATCCACGATTACCCAAATAGCGTCATGATTCTGCTGCTACCGGGGCAATCTTACTACAAAATCCATGGTTATATGCCCCCACTTCCAACCAGGAACAGGTAGTGGTTGCAACAGTCCCGACGCTCTCTGATGTTCTGCTTTGACTTGTTGACACGTCAAACACTTAGATACAAATTCGGCCACGTCTTTCTTCATACCTTCCCACCAAAAATTTCTCTTCAAATCTTTGTACATCTTCGTCCCTCCTGGGTGAACTGTATACCTTGATTTATGTGCTTCTTCCAGGATATCCTTCCTTAGCTCTTCATCACCTGGCACACATAATCTATCCCTGCACCGATACTCTCCATTGACTCCCAACTTCCATTCTGTCGGGTCTTTTTCTGACATCTTCACGAACCATGTCTGAAACTTCTCATCTTCTTTCTGAGCTCCAATAATGCGGTCGATAAGAACAGGCTGTAGGATAAGACATCCGAACAATTGTCCTTCTCCTTCTTCCGCACTCTGTACATCGAACTCCGCCAAGGTCTCCAATGCTCGCCACTCTCTAACCATTAAGGAGGCGATCGTCTCACGATTCTGTCGACTCAGGGCATCAGCAACCACATTGGCGTTACCCGGATGGTATTCCAACGTGAAGTCGTAATCTTTGATCAGCTCCATCCATCTGCGCTGCCTCATGTTCAACTCTTTCTGTGTGAACAAATACTTCAGGCTCTTGTGATCGGAGAATAAATCAAACTTCTCACCGTAGAGATAGTGTCTCCAAATCTTGAGTGCGAAAACTACTGCTGCCAACTCCAAATCATGAATGGGATAGTTCAACTCATTCGGCTTCAGCTGTCTGGATCCATAGGCTATAACTCTGCCATCTTGCATAAGTACACACCCCAGTCCTTGATATGACGCATCACTAAAGATAGTGAACTTCTCATCAGGCTTGGGTATAGCTAGTACTGGCGTGGTTGTGAACCTCTCTTTCAACTCCAGAAAGGCGCGCTCATGCTTCTCTGTCCACTCGAACTTCAAATTCTTCTTCGTCAACCCAGTCAACGGTGCAGTTATCTTAGAGAATCCCTCAACAAATCTTCTGTAATAGCCTGCGAGTCCCAGAAAACTCCGAACTTCTGTAGGGTTGCTCGGCCTAACCCAGTTTGATACAGCATCGATTTTGGACGAATCCACTGAAATTCCTTGAGATGACACCTTGTGTCCCAAAAATTTCACTTCTTGCAACCAGAACTCACACTTACTGAACTTGGCATACAAGTGGTGGTCCTTAAGCATCTGCATCGCAATCCGTAGATGTTGCTCGTGCTCTTCTCCTGACTTAGAATAGATCAAAATATCATCAATAAAGACGATGACAAACTGATCTAGATAAGGCTTGAACACTCTGTTCATCAGATTCATAAACACTGCCGGGGCGTTCGTCATTCCAAATGGCATCACCAGAATTCATAATGACCATATCGGGTTCTGAAAGCAGTCTTAGGTATGTCTTCCTTCCGTACCCTCAACTGATGATATCCCGACCTTAGGTCTATCTTGAAAAATGTCGTAGCTCCTTGTAGTTGATCAAACAAATCGTCAATCCGAGGCAAAGGATACTTGTTCTTGATAGTCACGCGGTTCAATTCTCTGTAGTCGATACATAATCTGAGTGTCCCGTCCTTCTTCTTCACAAATAACACCGGTGCTCCCCAAGGCGATGTACTTGGACGTACAAAACCTAGGTTCTCTAGCTCTTGAACTTGTTCCTTCAATTCCAGCAGTTCGGTGGGGGCCATTCTGTAGGGAACCTTGGTGATCGGTACGGTACCCGGTATAAGCTCAATACAGAACTCTATACTTATCTCGGGCGGCAAACCAGAAATGTCTTCAAATACTTCTTCGAAGTCCTTGACTACAGGTATAGACGACACTGTCGCTTCTGTACTGACGACTTCGATGTTTGCTAAACATCTCGTGAGGAACATATCTCCCGAAGGGTTACATTGAAAATCAAAGGGCTGATTCTCATTGTCGGGGAATGTAATTCTCTTCCTCGCACAATCCAACTTCACTAGATTCTGAGAGAGCCAATCCATTCCTAGGATTATGTCGAACTCCTTCATTGATAAGACAATCAACCTTGCAGGGATTTCTCGGTCTCCTAACCGTAAGGGACAATCCTTGCACACGTGTCCTTATCTGACTGCAGCTCCTAATGGCGAAGTAGCCTTCAAAGCTTTCTCTAAGCGATGAGGTAATATACCCAATCTCCGAATTGTATTAACAGATATGAACGAAAGAGCAGCACCCGTATCAAATAACACTTTAACATGAGAGTTAAACAGAGTTAATGTACCTTCCACTGCTTGCTGATCAGGTTGAGCTTCTCCATAATCTCCTTCTTCGTACACAGTTCCATCATATCCAGCGGCATCTGGGATAACAGCATTCAAGCGAGTCTGATCCTGTTGACCATAAGTCACCTGTTTAGGAGTAGTGCAGAACCTACTGATGTGACCTGGTTCACCACAGTTGAAGCAGACTATCCCTTGCTGAGCAACACGCCTTGGTGCCTTGCAATCACGAGCCAGATGTCCAGGGTTGCCACAGTTGAAACATTTCCCACTACCACTTCCTTCTCCTACTCGGGGTTGAGTCGGATAGGTAATAGCCTGGGTCTTCTTGCTTCCGTCGAAGTTCCTCTTCTGCCCTTGGGTACGATTCATTGGAGGTCTATTCCCAAAATTACCCCTGTGAGGCGGTCGAAATTCAAATTGTTTTCGGCTCACTCGAGCATCCTCTTCCAGATCGGTAGCCAAACCAACAAGTCCTTCAAACGATTTATCTAGGTGGCCAAGAGTCAGGCGACGAATCTGCGGTGTCAGCCCTTGGTTATACTTTCGGATCTTCTTGTCTTCAGTATCAACCAGGTGAGGGGCGAACCGAGACAGTCTCTCAAACTGTGTGGTGTACTCTGGCACCGACTTGGTTCCTTGCGTTAGGTCCATGAATTCCTTCTCTCTTCTGTGCCTCTCCGTAGCTGGGAAATACTTCTCCAAAAATCTCCCCTTGAATGCAGTCCACGTCATTCCCATTGCGGCTCCATTCCCGATAGTAGCTATGACCGAATCCCACCAATCTGCGGTAGCATCGGTCAATTGGAACGTAGCCAATCTCCTCTTGTCCATCTCATTGCACTGGACAGCCTCAAACATACGGCCCATCTGTCTTAACCATTGCTCGGCCTTCTAGGGTTCGGCTGTTCCCGCAAACTGCTCGGGCCTTAGTGCACGGAATCTCTCCAGCAATTTGTCTCCAGTTTGGCGGTCTCGTCGATTTTCATTTTGATTACTAACCCTTTCGAGACGTCTGATGAAAGCTTCGAATATTCCCGTGGGATCGGCAGTCTCGGGTGCTCCTTCGATCAAATTCCGGTTCCTCCTTAGTCCTCCAGCCATTCTATGCATGATAGTGATAGTAGAATCAGGAAAATGCATGCAACAGTGCCATGAAGCAATTTAAATTACGACAACATTCAAAAGAGTATTTTTGATATATAACTTCTTGTCAAGTTGATACAAAAAGCATGTATGGTCAGATCAATGCCTACCCTATCTGTATGGGTTAGGACGCATGCAAGAGTTAATTTTACAAAAATGGGGTCATTGCCCTACACTCTAATACATGTAATTACAGTTGCAAAAAGAGACAGAGCTAATAGTCAAAAGTAGTTAATATGTACAAAGCCATATCTAGAACGTCAATCGTCTCCATAAGCGGTTATCAGGAGATCTAGCGAATCGACAGGGCGAAATCGCTGCACAACGAACGGTCCAACCCCGTCATAGCTGTGAGAGGTGGACGATGAAGCAGGTATAGGGGCATCTACCTCATCTACCATCTCCTCAGGTAAGGCTAGCTCAAGTGCTAGCTCAGCCTCGAGCTCAGCGGCAAGATCATCTAGACCTATGCCGTCCTCTACAATCTCTCCACCCATTGGGACCACATGAACAACCTCAACATTGTCCTCAGCGATGGGAACTACTGGCGGGGGCATCTCTAGCTGAGCCAGATGGGCATACACAATCTGGATCTTGAGGGGAAGATAGAAAGCATCGCTATCGACCAACCTCAAAATCTCAACCAAAACCAAGCGCTGAGCCTCTGCAAAGTAACGAAGGTCTAGGCGGATACGAGTCAAATCAACTAAACCTACCACGTGAACCTGGTGCCATACTTCAGATACTACAGTCGCTGTGGCCAACTGCTCAATGGCCGCAAGATATAAGTCGAGAAAGGCTGGGATCACTGCCCCAGGTGTCACAAAGTGTCCTTCAAATCTGTCTGGTACATATAGCAGATGAGCTGGATTCATACCTGATAAAAAGGTACTACTTAAGTCAGGACAAGGATAATCTTAGGCATTTGGGTTCTGAGTCTATCCTCCCTGTCGTATCATCGGGTGTGTAACACTTAATGGAATGTGGAATCGGGTCTATACTGGTAAACCCTAACCTGGCTAAACTATCTTGAGATAAATAATAACCTGGCTCTGATACCACTAAATCCTGTCACGCCCCGACATAGCATAAATAAGGAAAGCATTTAATTTCCTTTATGGACCCGTAGGTCGCGACAGTTTGAAGGATCGATTCCGTCCCAAACGTCGAACAACAAAACATAATAATCAGAGCAGAGCAATCAAAGCTTACAAAATTTTTCTAACTTAAACAATATTACAGCACAGGTTATCTAAAGGCACAGACCACCTTGAAACAAACAATAGCTTAATGTCTATTACAGTCATCCTTATTACAAAACGATCCATAACTTAAAACATGTAAACTTAAAGCATATAATAAGTAAACAGTTTTCTCATTCCAAGAGCAGCCATTCTCAATTAGCATAGTCGTATGATTCCTCCTGGTTATAACCTGAAAAGCCTGAACACGAATGTCCAGGATGCATCAACGTCGTCAGGTTCAAGAAGCTGGTGAGTATTAAAAACATGACTTAAATGTAAAACATACCCATTTACCTTTTTCCATTATCAGTTTGTATAAATCAATAGTTAAACCGCAGAAAGAATTTATTTTATAAAGCAACAAGGAATATATTAAAAGTCGTTCATTCATAAAACAGATACTCGTGTAATGAGACAATGCACCACACTCATCTTGCCGACTCCTTTCTTTCGACAGCCACAACAACCCAATATCTTACTCCTGGTATCTTTGAAACACTAAGATAGCCACACTTTAGCAACGGGGCGCCAGGGAGTGTCCAGTTTGCCTCACACTTTGGTCCGGGGTACCAGGGAGTGTCCATTGCCTCACACTTTGAATACCTAAACCGCCATGCAAATACCGGAGCAACCTCACGACTCGGGTATCATGGAGTGTCCGTAGGCCACACTTTAGCACTACCATGGGTGCCAGGGAATGTCCAAGTTCGGCGTCACACACTTTAACGCTTCCATGGGCGTCAGGGAGTGTCCATATTTGCCACCGTCGCATTTCAAAGATACCCTCACCGAAATCTCAACCACAACCACAACCTCAACCACAACCACAACCGCAAACACAGTCTCAACCACAATCTCGTACTCTTTCCACACTGACCATTACTCTTTTCCACACTGACTGACACCCACATGCATGTACCACTGACCCCATATGAATGTCATGAACTTGAACCCAAGCAAAATGCTGAATTAAAGGAACAACACGCGTACGGGGGTTGATAAGTCATAATACAATATTTTAATCATTCAAACATAACCAAAAGAGTCCTGATTAACTAAATTTCCCAAACAGAACCTTAACAGTACTTAAAAGTTCAACCAAACAGTCCTTTAACAGAAAACAGACAAAACCAGAAACTGCCAAAGGTCGCGCGCGCGGGCCGCTCGCGCGATAGGTCGCTCGCGCGGGCCGCTCGCGCGATATGCCCAAATTTCCTTTTTATATATAAACCTTTCTGTCTGCCTGAAAAAGCCAAGGTCGCGCGCGCGGACCGTTCGCGCGAAGGGTCTCTCGCGTGACCCTCGCTCGCGCGACCTGCCTAAATTTCATTTTATATATATAAACTTTCCTGATTGCCTGGGGACGCATACCTCGCTCGCGCGAAGGGTCGCTCGCGCGGGCCGCTCGCCCGACCCTCGCTCGCGCGATCGCGCGCGCGAGGTGATGCAGAGGCTTCATCTTCTTCGTGGAACTGGTCTGTTTCAGCAAAACAGGGTCTAAATTGACCCATTTCAAATCTGCGACTATATATGTCATACAATATATGAATCTCTTCCTTTTCTTACAAGGATTAAGAACATGTGATCAATTTACCATGAATCAAACTATAGCTCTCCAATTTTATGAAAAACTAAAACATGACAAAACTTATTTTCTAATAAACTTTCTCATGTGAATGAATTAGGCTCTAAAATTTCAAACATAGCATATATGATGCAAGATCTTTCATAATCATCTCTAAAATTGGATTTTGGTTAAGTTTGAGAATTCATGATTTTCAAGCTATGAAACATCAACGTAAAATTTACTATGGTGATTTCCAAATCAAGCTATATAAACAAGATTGAGACATGAATTACATTGGGAGTGAGTTAATAATACTCACTGATATCAAAGAGAAGTAGTGTTTGTTGAGAAAGAGATACAAGAACAAGATTTAAGAATTTTCAACTTCAAGCTTTGGCTATGGAAGATGAAGCTTCTCTCTTAACAAAAATTCTGAAATAACTCTCAAACTCACTCTAAACTCTCTGTGTTTTCAGTCTCTAAGAATGTGTGTCTTGAGAAGAGAGTGTATATGAGTATATATATAGAGATTCTTTAACTTGGCCACCAAGAACAACCACCTACACTCAACAATCTCAATTTTGATTTCCAAATTAACTAAAAATGCAACTTACCCACAGATATGTATATACGTATATACATTCTCAGATGTTGAAGAGCCAAGTAGACTAGTAGGGGGCAAGATGAGGTGTTTGGGAAAAGAAGCTTGTGGCCTTAAGTTAACACACTCACACAATGCATTTCAAAACAAGCCCAAACCCAATGATTAGTTTCCATAATTGGAAATAAAGCAATTGTCCAATCAGTCATTTCCAAAATCTGTGGAAGTTAGCACAGCGTGGACAGTTTTGAACATAAACTGGTATTTTTGGGGCGCGATGGTCACCACAAAAAATACAGGAATTTCATTTTAGTGTAAGAAGTGATTTCCTGGTTTCATAAAAATACTGATTGAGTCAAAAGGAAATATTTCTACAATTTTGAAATACAGATTTTGAAATCCACTCAGGTATTACTAACTTTTGTAAAAATTACAATTTGACCCCAAAAGAATTTTAATTATGAGATCAGTCAAGAAATAAATTCACACATAAGAAAATGAAATTTGATTTTAATTATGACAATGCAATGTACAGATTAATTAAATGAAAATGCAGGTTATTACAGACACTAACAATAATTTTTTCACCGTCTTCCCTCCCAAGTGGTTTAGACGGCGTGAAGTTGATCCGATATTTGTCACCGGTCTCTTGACTTGGCCGGAGAGGTGACATCAACCATTTTTGGCCCTTTTGTTTCTTCTCAGCCTTTCGACTCGCAGTTTTCACAATTGCTTTCACCGTATGTTTAAGTTAATGAAGATACTTGCCTCGAAAATGAAGTGATTCGCTTTAAACACAAAGCAATTCGCTTTGAAGACGTGCGTATTCCTTAAGAAGGTCGACAACATGCTCGAACGAATCGATGATAGAGGGACTTAATTCCATCATCACTTAGGCTTAGTTTGGCCCCCCTTTTGGTGCTTCTCCTTTTTTAAAGTACAATTTCATGTTAATTCATTTGATAACTAGTTTATGAGCTTTGCAAAAATTGAACTTAGGGCTTTTTTGGGGGAGCTTTTAAAAGCTCTAGAATGGAGCTTTTAAAAGCTCAAGGTGGCTTTTTGGTTTCATGATATCTTTTTGAAGAGTAGTGTGTCACTTGTATAAAATTATCAAACAACTTAGTAGTAAATTTCATAAGCTCCTTTTAAAAAGCCACGTCCTTAATCGTCCCACCGGGCGTGCGAAAATTATTGGCAAAAATATAGTATTTGCATGGGCGTGCCAGGACCTTGTACGGTAAGCCCAAATGTGTAGCCAAACTAATCCCTATATTTGGTGTGAGTTTGATCAAGCAATTGTTGAAAAGTAAGGATGCCCCTTTCATTGAGGTTGCACTTGCCTTTTTTTGAAAAAGACTTCAAATATTCGACCAAATGATTGAGAACAAAAGATGTAGAAAAAGTAATGAACACAAGTGAGAGTTTTTGGAATGCAAATACATGAAAGGAAGTTAGATTACTTAGAAAATGAAAATACAAAAGTTGCTACTGCTAGAAACTAGAAATGAAAAATTACAAGAACACTAAAACTAAGCCAAAGTAGCTTCTGGATACACAATGCCAAAAACAAAGAAAAAATAGTTCAGTTGAATGCTTTTTCGAGTGTTGAAGTGTGAGAGTAGAGAGAGTGCCCATGTTTGGCTACTGCTAATGCTTTTTTCGAGTGTTGAAGTGAGAGTAGAGAGTGTTTTGCAATTTTACTTAGTAAAGTATCTGTTTCTCACATCTTGTTGGATAGACTTGTTATCCATTTGTGTGATTCCTTGATATTATTTATGCATAATTTCTCAATTTATTGGATTAGAAATTTCACAAAGGAATGGAATTTTTTAGTATTTTAATCAGGGATTTCACAAAAAAATGGGAATTCCTCAGTTTTTTAAATGAAAAAAGGGAATTTCTCAGTATTTTAATGAGAAATTTCTCAGGATTAAGGAATTTCTTAGTATTTTAATTAGGGATTTCACAAAAGAATGAGAATTTCTCAGTTTTTAACTCTGCAAAACGTATTGAATAATTTGAATTTCAACCAAAAGATCATGGTGAGCAAATTAAGGAGATCCCTTGCATTATGGGAACATAATCCCATTATTAGTTAATGCAAACCACAAATCAGCAAAACATCAATATAAATCAGAAAGAAAACTCTATCATATTCGGTTAGAAATTCTCAATTTATTACGAGAATTTCTCAGTAAACGTTTAATCATCTCCTTTTCAAAGAAGAACATTTTTTTTCCAAAAGCTCAAACAATACAAACACGAAAACACACAGACGCATATATGATTTAGATCTGTATGATAATGACAACCAAACTGGATGAATCATGTCTGCAAAACATATTAAATAATTTGAATTTCAACCAAAAGATCATGGTGAGCAGATTAAGGAGATCCCTTGAATTAAGGGAAACATAATCTCATTATCAGTTAATGACATTAACTTCAAATCTATATCTATATGTCCATATATAGATACACGAATATGCAGTACGAATCTTAAGCGGACCATAAAAAACGGACCTAAAAGATGGACGGTGTAAAGACTGAGAAATTCTCACTCTTTGATAAACATATTCAATACTTTGAATTTCAACCAAAAGATAATTAATGGTGAGCAGATGAGGAGATCCCTTGAATTAAGGAAACATAATCTCATTATCAATTAATGACATTAACTTTAAATCTATATATATCCATATAGATACACGAATATATATATACATATATAACTGGCCATGTGAGTAAGGATAGTTTAGATATTAAAATTTTATTAAATTGGGGGAAAGGATCTATTTCTAATTAACCTGCCTAATTAAGGGTCTATTTCTAATCCAGCCCTTCCGATAAATTAACTTCTAATTAAATGGCTGGAGAGGTACTATTTCTTATATTTCTAATATTTATGAATATTTAATGAAGAATAAAGAAAACAAGGAAATCAAAAGTTTCTAAAACAAGTACTTGGTACAGAATGAGAAAAACTAGAAATAAGCTATAAATTTCTTGAGCTTCTGAATGAACCAACAGCATGTAGTCAATGTACAAAAAGGAAACAAAATATATATGATATTAAGGGGTATATATAAATAAAGAAAACTGAAAAATTAAACAGTTTGGTGGGATATTGTGATAAAACCGAACCGAATCTAAAAACACATTAGAACCGACTACACCAATGAACAGACCCTAAAACCAACCGAACCAAATCAACAATAAGACCCCTACTAATATTTTATCTACTACCAAGAGAGATGAAGCTATCACGGTAGAGGCATAACAAATCTGATTCGCTTTCGTTTTTCACAAATCTGAAGCTTTTGTTTTTTACGTTATAGCAGCCTACACTTTCTTGCTGAAAGTTGAACCATATTTCGTCCCCCGAATCTTCCAGTTGGACAACATTATAAAAATAAAGATCAATGTTTTGGGGGGGGATATAATTAATAACATATAATTTAACCCACAACCCATTCTCATATTCCCTCACCATCCATATCTCCATTTTTGAAAGCTCTGTTTGGTTGTCCACCATACTCAATTCCCCTCTCAATTCCACCAGAGACAGACAACCAATCCCACCCAATAATAGACCTTCAGGGTGAGGAAAAAAACCGAATTTTTCCTTTTCCATATCGAGTGAAATGACAAGCTTACCCTCATTACGAAAAATCCATTCGTCCTCAAAGGAGATAATCCAATAAAATTTTTCATTAATAAACACTCCATTCCCACGCATTTCGCAAGGGCACTCTTCTTCCAACTCCCTCCACGAACTAAACCTCGATTTTCCATCTGAAATAGTAAGAATCTCGCATTTAATTCTGCTAATCTCTTCAGATCGCTCGGAAAAATGTACAATTACATATATCTCCTTAGATTTGATGTAACAAAAACTAGGGAGGTAATCGGGATTAGCAAAAGAGGGCTGTGGTAATTCGACAAACTCTTTCGTTCCTGGATTGCACAAATAGTAGTTTCTCTCACTACCAAAGCATACCAAATCTTTGCAAGTGATACAAGGCCACATATCGACATCTGGATTAGCCAAACTGATAAATTCGTGTTGTACGACATTGTTTATATCCGTGGCCAACAGGTGAATCTTGTTATCATCGTCAACTAAACGGTGTAACAAAATTCTAGGATTTTTCTTGGATCGATCGTGGTGTAGTAGGTTTATGAAGTAAGGGTCAGAGATTAAATTAAGAAACCATTTGGATACGATTTTGAACTTACACAATGTCTTTGCAGGGAGTCTACATAGAATCTCTGATAAAAGATCTTCACTAAGCACTGCACTACCATTCAGTTTTTCTCGTGCCATGGCCGTTTGTTTTGGGTGTATGTATGAGCTAGATAAATATGTATATGCGTCTGTATATATATATTATATATATACAAGACTAGTTTTTGTTTTTTTGATATCATATCTATTATATATATACCAGACTCTTAAGAGTTACAAATATATAGTACTCTGTAGTTTCGTATGAATTGGACTCTTACTCGCCCTCTCACAAATAGTTTCTCCTACATGTTTCTCTATCCAACTCATCTTTGTACTCTCCAATTTCATAAATACCATCAGATGAGAAAAATAAAGAGTTAAAAAAAATTACTCCAGAAAGTAATAATTACAATGATTAAGTGTTTTAAATTTTAACATGTATATCTGTAGATTCTAATCATAATTTCCCATTAACTATAATCTAACATGTATATCTATAGATTCTAATCATAATTTCCCAATAACATCAGATGAGAAAAATAAAGAATTAAAATATATATATATATATATATATATATTCCAGAATAACCCTTCTCTCTCTCTCTCTCTCTCTCTCTCTCTCTCTCTCTCTCTCTCTCTCTCTCTCTCTCTCTCATCAATCCCACTTGAAGCAGGTAACTTATTTTACATGAGAACTTTTTACAGTAGTAGACAGATATGCACGAAATAACTAGATTAAATTATCTCGAGTTTTCTATGATGAAGAGATCATTGTGTCCCTTACATAATGTGATATCACATAGAATAATTTCTCCGTAATTACACTCCAAATCACTACAATTTAGCCTCTCTCTTCCATCAATTGTAATTGAATTAGGAATCTTAATTGGTTATAAAAAAAAAAAAAAAAAACCCTTAATTAAAGGGGAAAAAAAAACTGAAGTTACCGGATTGGGACACCACAAATTTACCCGAATGGAGTTGGGGAAGCTTACATGGCACACTATACCCACACATTTAGGGGTGTAAAAACAGTTCAGCTCGACCGTCGGCCATTAGCCAAGCCCAAAAAAATGGGCCTTAAACTCGACCCAAGTCTGAGGTAGAGTCAACCCGCCCCTAGGCCGTAGCATTCCTGATTAGGGCATGGGCCTACCTCTTCTCAAGGCCCGACCAAAGGTGCGCATAGAAGCCAAACTAGAAGATTCTTAACAATCAAAATTTGGATCGTTTTCAAGTATTAGAAAAGTAAAAAATTGCATGTTGTTATATTTAAAGTTATTTCCAATATTTATAAAAATTGTTACATATATATTAAAGGGTTAATTACACTTTACCCCTAGTGGTTTGGCCCGATGCCACTTTACCCCCTTGTGGTTTAAAATTGACCACATAACCCCCTTGTGCTTTGGGGTAAAGTGTCACCGCTAAAATTAGTGACCACTTTACGTCCCTGTGGTATGGTCTGATGACACTTTAACCCCCTATGGTTTGGCCCGATGACACTTTAACCCCCATGCGCTTTCAGAGTAAACACATTTTTTTTAGTGGTGACACTTTACCCCAAAGCACAAGGGGTTAAGTGGTCAATTTTAAACCACAGGGGGGTAAAGTGGCATCGGGCCAAACCACAGGGGAGTAAAGTGTAATTAACCCTATATTTAATAGCACTATACCATTTTATGACAAATTTAGAGCACTCACTTAAACTATATCTAGGGCTTAGAACTGAGCCTGAATTTTTATATAATAAGTTTGGTCAGAGTCCGATTCTGCCCGAAGAGAGACATGAGCCTATGGGCCAAATCCCAAGCCCACCGAAGCACAATCAATGTCGGGCTAGACGTATCATATTTTGATACCCTATCCCCCGAAGAGAGACATGAGCCTATGGGCCAAATCCCAAGCCCACCGAAGCACAATCAATGTCGGGCTAGACGTATCATATTTTGATACCCTATCCACATGGGCCACGCTGCATATCATGTAAACCTCTTTATATTCAAGTGTTGGTTACAGAATTTTTCATCGAATTCAGCTAATTCAAGGAAAGAGAATAGGAAGTCATACCTCCCTTCATTCTCTATGCTCTGAAGAATAGTTCGTAACACAAAAAAATTTCTTCAATTTGTAGATATGGTTTTTTTTTTATCACTAATTTGTAGATATGGTTAAATGGTCGTAATGGTGTGCCTAGACTCAAGTTACTAAAATATCTTCTTCTTTTTTTTTTCTTTTTTTTTTTTTCGGAAATAGGTTAATTCAATCCAAAAAAAAGAGTCATACCCCAGGTTGTTACAATAGGATCAAAAACATGCTTCGAATGCAAAACACCAAGAATGGAAAAAGGAAATCAAACACCATCAAACGAAGCTACTATTAGCCAAAAGGCTACCAACCATGCTCAAATCAAAGAAAACCTATTGTCGTCGACGACCCTTATGGTGGCTTCCTCTGAAATTCGCCTTTGCTGCGTTCTTCTTCTTTTTGGAAGACATGGAGCTTTCCGGATTGAAGGACGCATCCTCATAATTCGTATTAAAAGATCTATTTTATTACATAAAATGCAAGTAAATTGGAAGATTTGTATTCAAACTTTTTCTCCAATAATAAGGATGGCAATTGAAAAAGTCCTCATTGCATATACTCTTACCATCTTGAGCACATGCTTCTTCAAACTGAAATAAACACAATTAAAAAAACATTAAGGCCCATCAACAAAAAAGGAGAGACAAATTATGAGAAGAGAAACAAATAGACTGAGTAGTTGATACTAAATTTTTCTTAGTGGCCTCAACTTAAATATGCTCGATGTTTACTTCAAAAAGTAAAAACTGACTAGAATAGCATCTTTAAAATAAGTTGATAATGGAAAAGATAATGTAATTACAATGATTAAAATGCATTCTGAATATGCCATTCCACATACAACTTAATTAGAAGTACCATTATGCCATGACAAAAACCAAAATATTGGACACAATATACCTGTCATCTCACAAGCCATGATTAACTACGGGCGGCTGCTTAAACAACACTTATAGTTGTACAAATTTGTCATTCCAAATTGTTGTTGGATCTTTTGGGATGTTGCTTGCACACTACGGACCTGAATTGAGAAATTGCCATCACATTCTTGTTTGGCATCTGCAAATAACACAAAACCCACAAAATCACAAATTAACTCTTCTTCTTTATATTCATTCTTTCTTGAAACATAAAGATTATAGACCTCCTTGTCATTAATTAAAGCATGGAATATGTAATTGTAATTGAGTTCAAGCATCAAAATTGAGGTAAGTTGGAAGTTAATTTGAGAGCGAGGGGCCAAAACCCAGTAGAGGTTTGTATGGGATTCAAAATTTAAAACAAATTATAGTTAAATCCTGGTAGGATCTCTCTCTTATTTACCCACCTCAATAGCATATATTGGTATGCTTAACTTGCAACTCTAATTGCTCAATAGTGTCACATTTTCACATCAGCTTATGCATTGCAAAGGATAAAATGAAACTCTATTAGCAAAATCAATGTACAATGTGCTTTATGCATTGTATGCTACCAAACTGACCTCATTAAAGCTCGACTCGTCTTCCTCCGAGAGCACCTGCCATCATTGGTAACTCCACTGCCTACTTCTTTTTGCTTATCCCGAGAGTGGCGGTTTTGTTGTGCCCTTTGGTTGTGGGACCATTTGTGTTTAGTTTAATGCCCCTTATCAACCTGGTTTAAAGAAAGACCAATTGATTAATGAGGTGATGAATTAAGTAGGCAAGAAAACCTCAGATTTTTGTAGAAACTTAGCATATATTGTTTCTCTTCAAATAACAACATTCTATGAAGATTAAACACTCTTCAACAAATTCTACACCAAAGAAAAGTCCATAGATTAGAAGGCGCAAATGAACCACAACCATAACACATTCACACATTGCAAACCTTAATTTAAAAGGGTCTTATCAAAAACAGAACAAATGTCCCTATAAAACCTCTAACAACATATTATTAGAGAAAAGTAATATGCAAATAATAGTACTACAATACTCCCAAATATTTCATCTAACAAACATGTAGCACTGCCTTGTTACAAAGTGCAAATGTTATCTGTTATAAAGAAGACATAAAACCAAAATACTTGCTCTAATCTTACATAAAAATCATAAAAATTAATAAATAGAGGACAACACAATATAACTTGGATTTACAAAAAACAAAACGTGAATCAAACATTTTTTTAATCAAATCTTGCACGTACCAACCAGGGGAGGTTATAAGAATATATCGTAGCTTTTTTCTTACCATGGATATTGATTACATTTTGTTGAAAAAAGAAAACATACGACTTCATGGGGGACTTAGGAGGGCTTATCTGGATCCATGGTGCCGAGTGTAGTTATGAAAAATGTGAAAGTTAATTCCAAGTTTAATTTTCTATAAGAAATTCATGAGCTGAAAATAAAAAATGAAAAATTCAACAAAATTGAGAGGAAGGTTTAGGAGACGATAAATAAAGAGGGGAAGAATGGCAAAAAGCTGATCTTGAACGCAAGACCTATATGTTAAGAAAAATTGGAGAATAAGATGGAGAAAGACCTTGTATTGTGTATGTATACCTATATGTATCTACATACTATTCACATTGCTTCAAGAACTCATCTACTTATCCATAGACCCCTCATTGCCATTCTTATGTTCAACAATGTTTCAAGAACAAAATAAGCGTTTGTCGAGAGAATGAAGACTTCAGAGAGAGAGAGAGAGAGAGCAGCAAATCATGTGTAGTATTCCAGCAAACATCTCTGAAGGAGAAAACAATGTCAAAATGCATTTGAACTGTTCCAATGAAGTCATGTAATTTAGATAACCATTTTCACAATGTAACAGTTAGTGTTCAAATCAGAAAATCATTCAGCAACATATACTACCTTATGATGCGATAGCAGGTTCAGCAACACATTACCTGGGAAAAAAAAGCATATAAAGAAAGGTAAGATATCCTACTAAAACAGTTTCAATGGGTAAAGTAAGAAATCCCAAGAAAATTAGCAATTCCGCTAGCGGAGGCATAAAATTTCTCGGACTTTAAATGCAAACTCTTGGATTTTTGGTAATGATATGACATAACTTGTTGGAAATTTGTGCATGTGACAGTACCTTTTGAACTTTTGGTTATGAGTCATATAATCCTGTCAATTCTAAAGCATGGCTTATATGAGGTGTTTGAAAGAAATGATTGGAAAATGTACAGCAAGAGCAAGTAAATTTGGTTTATAGTTGAAGTGAGAAAATCAGTATGCAGAATAAAGTTCGCTGTGACATTACGCTGAGTAATTTTTTGGAAATAGCACTTCAAGGCGCACTTCTAGAGGCACTTGTGAAAGACTATAAGTATTTTATTACATTTAAGAGTGAGAAAACTTGAGGTGCATTCGTCTAATAAAAATTGGTGGTTTACAGTACTATAAGCAAAATATGTTTGGCTTCAATTTTGTATTCACCAGAACCATATTCAACTATCCAAGAAGATCAAATTGTTCGCACAATACATATCACACCAGAATACATTTTCTATACAATAAACATAATCTATATGCAAATCTTGCTCTATGATACTTACTGCAATTAAGAGCATGATCACAGCCATAATACAATAAACAATTCCAATTCTTTCTTTGCTTAAAAAGAAAATTAACTAAAGAATTCAACTCAAACCACTTCGGGCACATGATGTTGGTGGCGGAATTGCCGGTGACGCCGCAGTTGTTGACGCCGAGGGCTATGGTTCAGGTACGACTTTGAATTGGGTCTCTCTCTCTCTCTCTCTCTCTCTCTCTCTCTCTCTCTCTCTCTCTCTCTCTCTCTCTCTCTCTCTCTCTCTCCTGTGAGCCATTTTTTCAAGGTTATCGATCTATAGGTTTAGAGAGAAAAGATACACATACTATGGAATTCCAGATTGCTGGGATGAGGATGGGAATGAATAATATATAAGTCAAAGAAGGAAAAAGGGAAAGAGTGAAACATAAACTTTACCATTGGAATTGATTTACACGTTTGAGCGCCTAATATATGGTGGTCTCTACTCATAAATTTTATAGACTGCTGC
The DNA here is from genome assembly GCA_033977485.1 of Hydrangea macrophylla. Classification (NCBI taxonomy): domain Eukaryota; kingdom Viridiplantae; phylum Streptophyta; class Magnoliopsida; order Cornales; family Hydrangeaceae; genus Hydrangea; species Hydrangea macrophylla. The sequence goes on along the minus strand of CM066987.1, from coordinate 84,808,680 downwards.
AAGTTGCCCTCTGAAATTATTAATAAAATGAAATAATCTCTGAATCCTCAATCCACCATTACTCGAGTCTTCCAGAAGTAAAACCTAGAAATCATTTATCACCAAGGTGTTTTTCAGGTTTTGGCACAGACCCAATTCAATTTTCTGAAGAAAAACCCTTCAAATGCCCCAATCATAGACTTTTCATCAATACTCTTGGGACCTAAGAACAGGTTCTTTGACTAAATCCCAGAAATTGGCACCAAAAAACACTTGAGTAACCCAAAACCCAGAAATTTTTCCTTCTGAAAAAACTCAAATATATTGAATCAGAAACACAATCGATAAACAACCCACCTTGAGAATTCAAGAATTAAGAGCTCCAATTAACTGAACCATTCAAATCTATACCCATCGACCCAAGAAAAATAAATTGACCCAGAATAGAACCAAGGAATCTAGAGGTAAATCTCCACTTTGGCTCTTTGTATATGACTAGATCCACCAGAATGAAGCACAAAACAAGAAGTTGTTTATCAAACAAAAATATAGCTGTAAATATAAATGAGTAATATTTGGGGCACTAACAACTTCCACTAACACTTACTAACACACTCTATCTCTCTCCTAGTGGCACTGTGGGGTCCGCAGTACCACTAGGAGAGAGATAGAGTGTGTTAGTAAGTGTTAGTGGAAGTTGTTTGTGCCCCTAGCAAAACCCAATATAAATATAGGTATGCGAGGAGGTAAAGTTGACCAAATAAATTCCCAAGGAAAAGTGAAAATTTTTACTCCCTCCGTACTTTTTTAGAGTCCTATATTTCATTTTGGGATGTCCTAAAATTAGTGTTCATTTTTTTAAATTGGTGCACAATTTTTACTTACTTTCCAATACTACCCTTTCTTGAAATCTACACTAAGACAAAACTAAAAAAGTTATTGTAATGATTAGGGACAATTGTGGAAAGTAGGTGTAAATTCTTTTTGTCCCCTTAATAAGTTGAGTTCCCAAAGATGGACTCAAAAAAAGGGACGGAGGGAGTACCTTTTAAAAAGGAATCATATAAAAGTTGCGAGGGACAATGAATTTTTAATCTTGTCTCTCTCATCTATCTCTATGAGCATTGTTCGATGGATCTGGTCTTGAAGGTTTTTTGTCGGGCAATACTATAGTGAGCAGTTTTTCATATGAGAAGATGGGTTTTAACTGTTAGATAAGTATCTAGCCATAAGATTCTCAAGAATCTGGAGATATATTTATTGCTAGATGTTCATCCAACGGTTAAAACATGCCTTCTCATATGAGAAGCTTCTCACAATAAACTTACCCTTTTTGACTCTTGATATTCGACTTATGGGGTTCTGGATTTGGGTTTTACAGAGAAAAAGAGAACATAGGAATTAAGAGAGAGAGAGGTGAAAGAGTCTTCAATGTAATGGGTAATGTGTGTGTGAGACTGAGGTGCCGGGAGATGAATAGAAAGGAATGAGAGAAGAAAGTGACACTGGATTTTTAGTGAGATTGAAGATTGATGATGTGGCAAATTGTGGAGGCTATTGGTTTGCTTCACCTTTTATATATGAGAAATGCTAAGTACAAATACCAAATCACACCCCCAAATTACACATTTGCTTTAAATGTATGTACCTTGTACTGTGTAAGTGGTGATGATGCCAAAAATTAGGTAAGAGTGATTTAGTGAGATAGAAAGAGAACACAAGGAGATTGTATGTGGTTCGGCCCCGTTAATGAGGTGACCTACATCCACGGGTGCGTCAGTGCGCTTTCACTAGCAGATCACCAGTGTATTATGTCAGACAACAGAGAGGGCGGCACTACCAGTAAAACTGACCGGGTATATGTGTATGAGTGAATGGTATTCTACCCCTCTCTCTCTACCTTCAGAATCCCCCTTCAATAGGGTGAGTGGTTTCCTTTATAGGTGCAAGAGACCACCCGTACAAGGCAACTTGTTAGATTAGGAAGCCTAATCTAGTTACAAATTGATTAGCGTAAATTAAGGGAGATTTCCTAAGTGGTTTAGGAAACTGTTGCCTATTTCCATTAGTCTTCTGATTGAAGAAGGGAGCTGCTCAGAGGCTTGCTGTCAATATGTGTATGAGAATGTATACCAATATATGGGTGTTTATGTATGCTGTGTGTTGTGTCTTTGCTTTGTGTGTGTATAGTGTTTATATAGGATTTCAATGGTGAAGAGTTTGGTAAGGCGTGTGGTTAAAATGCAAGCACAGCACATACATAATTTGAACCATGCAAATTAAGCTTGTGGTAAGTTAAGCTTGTGGTTAAAAAATCAATTACACACCTCTCATTTTATTACCACGAATCTTTCATCATTTGAACTTCAATCACTAACAAAAGGTGTGGTAAAAGCTTGTACACACATCACATATATTGCCCACATACAGATCATCATTGCAATCCAATGATTTGAATCAGTTTGGTTAGTTACGTAGACTAGTTCAGTCTGGTTGGGTCAGTTAGCTAATTAAAATGTCCCAAATAAAATCATTAGGGACAAAAATGTAAGCAATGTGATATTACACTTTATTAATGGTTCTTATTCCAAATCATAGGGTAACTTAGGGGTGCAGTTTTAAGTAACAATGCAATTAAATTATTAAGTGGTTACAAAATTTAAAGGCATTGTCTAAATGTTCACTTAAATATTATTTATTTATTTAGATAATATTACTACTAACGCTATACACAGTAGTAAAATAAAATGATATTGAATTATCAAATTAATAATACTAGTACCAATAATTTATGGAAAGATTATCACAACTAAAATAATACACATTAATGAAATAAAATTGACATTTTATTTATTATTAGGGACGCGAAAATACATGTTGCTACAACTTTCTCTCCATTTATCATGTTTGGTAATTTAAGTGGGGAGAGAAGATAAGAGAAATGGAGAGAAAGTGGGGAGAAAAGAGTCCATTTTTGTTTCTCTCCAAATCGGAGAGATTCTGGAAAGAAAAGAAGAGAAACTTAATTAAATATGGTATAAAAGACCAATACACTATAATATATTATTATTTCATCTAACATATATTCCTAATAGAGGATAAAAAGTAAATGGGTTATAAGTATTTTCTTTTCTTTTCTATTATGAAAGTTAACCAAACGAGAAAAAATTATGTTTCTCTTCTTTTCTCTTGTCTCATTTATTGTCTATCCAAACATGATAGAGTAAACTCAACTTTCTTTTCTCTTCTCTTCTTTTCTCTTGATAAGTTTCTCTTCTCTTCTCTCCACTTCTCTTACACTATGTTTGGATTGAGAGAATTGGAGAGAAGAAGAAGAGAACCAATTTCTCTCCAGTTCTCTCGTTTGGATAGTTAAGTTGGGAGAGAAGAGAATGTTAATGGAGATAACTGGATAGAAAGGGAGGAGAAAAGGAGCCCAAATTTGGTTTCCTCCAAATTGCAGAGATTGAGGAGAGAAGAGAAGAGAAGAGATTGATAATAAAATATTCCTGAATATTTTTTTATATTTCAAACATACCAGTTTAGTTTAATTTATATGGGAGGATAAAACAGTAAATTGATTCTGAAACCTTTCTCTTCTCTTATCTTATGAGAATTGGAGAATGTTATGTTTCTCTTCTCTTCCCTTCTCCTCTCTCTATCCAAACAAGTTAGGCATAGACATGCTTTCTCTTCTCTTACTCTTCTCTTCTCTTCTCTCAATCCAAACAGAATGTTAATCCAAACAAAGTGTAAGTGTCCATTTCTAAATCACATAAGGTAAAATGAAAATAACTCTAACTACAAGGGTAAAATGTACCTAACCCTTCAAATTTTGGGGGACAAATGAGAGTCACTAGCTTGAAGGTTATATTTTGTATTTAAGCCCCGAGATTATTAATCTAAACCGACAACTCCGATCTATAGTTAGGGTTTCTGAATTCTAGCGAGAGAGAGAGAGAGAAGGGAGAGGTAGTTGAATCCATGGCGTCGAAGATCACACTGAAAGCGAAAGGCAAGACGACGAAGGGGTCGAAGCCATCTGAGGACTCCACAACAGCCAAGGTCTTCAAGGAATGGAGCACTTGGGCCATCAAGAAAGCCAAAGTTATCACCCACTACGGTTTCATCCCACTGGTCATCATCATCGGCATGAACTCCGAGCCCAAACCATCACTTTCTCAGCTCCTCAGCCCCGTTTGATTCGATTACTCTGACACCCAGATCGCAAAACCTTGATCTTCGAGTCAATTCCTTTGATGGGTCAGTGACTACTTGTCGAATTAACGTTTCAACTTAGCTACCGTTTTGATTTCTCTTGTGGGTTTGTGTCTATTTGTTCCATAGACAGTTTGGTTTTAGCTGTCTTTTTTGCTTGATCGACTAGTATATATCTTATGGATTAGTTCTGGTAATACTCTTTGGAGTTTAAATTAAGTTTTTTGTTGGATCAATGTTATGTTATTTATATGTGCTTTCTTTTCTGTCAGCAGGTTGATTATAATTTTCACCTATATTGACAGGCATATGTGTGTGTGTTTGTTTGTATGGAATTGCTTGTGTTGGTTGATAAGCAGCCCCAAGCTTAAGATTGGGGATAGTTTGTGCTACATCTATTCTATTCTTCTTTTTCATTGGGATTCACACTCACACTTAGTTTAGTAGAGCAGTAATGGTTGATTGTCCACTCTTTATGAAAACCTATTTTTTGATGGTGTTCTTTGTTTGGTTTTAAGTTCTAACATATATTAAAAAGGCTCCCCTTTTATGTGCAAAGGATTTTCGTTTTCAATTCCTCACAATTGTTGAAGTGCTAAATCTGATTTTCCATTTCCTTGGTGTTCACTCTCGCGCTCAACTATAGTGGTAATGGTTATGTGTCCAAGCTTTTTGTTCCTGGTTTCAAGTGTTTGTTTTTGACCATTTGGTTATGAAGTCCACCTTTTTTATGCCCAAAAACCTTTTCTTTTTCTCCCAAATCCTCCCAATTGTTGTCACATTCTGGATCACGTGTGAGTTGATGCTTTTTCCGCTGAGCATGTGACAGGAATTATTTTTTTGGGGTTTATGAACTCTGTTATTGATTTGTGTGTGAAAGTGTAAAAACATAATTGAACTACTTTGAGATGTGAGTTTCACTCTATCAAATTCAATAAAATGATATGCGCTGAAAGTTAAAGAGGACAATGAGAATGAAATAGCTAAAAAGTAATGCTATGCTTCTCAAATTTCTATCCCAAAAGTGTTTTCCAAATGATGTGGCAGTAGAGTCAGGTAAACAACTTCCAATCAAAATTCAAATGGTCCAGTGTAGTAGACCTGACCCTACTGCCACATCATTTGGGAAGCACTTTTAGGATAGAAATTTGGGAAGCATAGTATTACTCGTAGCTAAAAGGTTCCAAACTTTCAGGAAACTCTGTTTTCTGTTTTGCCATGTATTTATGAATGTAGATGGAATGATTTTCTTTACCATAGGTCTATAGTATTGTTAGACATGCCATATATTTTGAAACCTATTAAGTACGGACACTTTGACGCTGTTTACACAACACAACACGAATAGTACCACGAAGTGATATGTACGTGTGTTGGATACGACACGACACGTCTCACATGTTACCTACATAGAAGTGTCCATTGTGTCAGTGTGCTGGATAGACACGACACGTCTCGCATGTTACCTTCTTAGATGTGTTTGTGCTTCCTAGAGTGAAACTCTCAGACTGGCGAGTGTTGATCCATTATTTCAACCTTTGTTCAATGTGTGTGTGTGTGTATTAGGCCTTACAACTTGTGTATTTAAAACGCGTTTGCAGTGTGCTTGCTCATGATTATGATTATTATTATTATTATTTTTTTATTGCTTTTACTTGTGTTCGCTGAAGCTACCTTTTAAGAATCAATAATGCTAGATCCACCCAATATTTCACACTAAATTCCACACAAAGCAATCCTGCCCCTTGATTCCAGTTGGCCCCATGTGGAGAACATATGGGTCCCTCACAGGACCCACTGAAATCAAGGAACAGGATTGCTTTGTGTGGAATATTGTGTGGGTGTAGCATTACTCTTTAAGAATTAGAGTAACTCTAGTTATATTTCCTTTCTTTACCGGTTTCTACAGCGAAGCCTCTTGATAAGAAGATGTTTTATCCCCCCGAGTTTATTCTCGGAGTTTCGTGTCAAATTTCCCCCAAATTGTGTTGTGTGCGCAAATAGGAGGAAAGTGTTTGTAAATGTTCTGGAGTAATAATTTTTGCATTTGGGATTAAAAATTTCTGAAGTTGCTCTTGCGTATATTATTATTTTATAGGCATGAATCTATGAAGTCTGAAGGATCTTGTGGTACTGTATATGAATTTAGAACAATGATGTTGCCTCTTGGTTCTGTCATGAGATTCCCTTGCTTACATGCCTTTATGATGTTGGCTTCTTTGTTTGGCTAAGTTAGAGAATATGGAAGCGTAGTTTGTTTGGTAGTTACTTCTTTGTACTTTGCTTCTTTGTTTGCAATTGTTTTACTGAATGATGAATGTACTGTGTGTTCAAAATTTATGTATTTTTCCTTTAATTAGTAATTGAAAGGCTGTGTTTGATAACTTAATTAAGTGGTAAAAATGAAAATTTTCAGCACTTGTTTATTTTCAGTGCGTTAGTAACATACCACTTAATTGAAACATTAATCAAAAATCTGCTGATAACTTTAAGTGAAAATTTTCTATTGAAAATAATCACTGAATTCATTCTATTTCAGTACTTGAAACAATGTTTTCAGTATTGAAAATCCAATCGTTTAAAATATTTTTCACTTAAAATTCAGCATTTTATTTCAGTATATCAAATGACCCTAAGTTTATCTTCTTTTTTTTTTTTTACTTTGTCTAGATCATTACACACCCATCATTATAATGCCTTTGTGGTTAAGATTAGTAATACATGACATAGATGATAGCAATGCTCCGCGGTTAGTAACAATATCTAAAATGTTAAATGTTATTTTCTTCATGTTAAATTTATATTTTTGGCATTATTACAATGTTAATTTTATATTTTAGCGTGTGTACTCTAATGGTACATGCCAAAAGAAATGTTATTCTTTTGTTTGCATAGAAAAAAGTTAGAGTTATTATCCTGTTGGCATGCCATATTATAGCATAACTTTTTAAAATACATCTCCAATGGTGTGCCGAAAGTCCTGTCAAATTATAACAATGTTAAAGGCATGCAAAATTTGACACATGATATAATACTGTTATAATTTTGCATGACATTTAGCACACCATTGGAGAAGAAATTTTTGAGATTAGGTTATAATTTGACAATAGCATGAAGTTTAGCATGTGCCTTGAATATTGTCTAATAAAATAAGTTGAATCCAAATAATAAATAAAAAAAAAAGTAATTTAAATATGAGCAGGCTTATGTGCCAATTAGACGCCAACTTACAAGTCACAATTTAAATTTGAGAGTTATGTTACGCTTCTTAAATTTAAATTTTAAATTTGGTATATTGTACAACTAACGCTATCACAGTATATGATACAATTGTTACCAATGACAGAGTTTTTTTTTTTTTTTCTAGGGGGGCGGGGACTATATGGACTTATATACAATGATAAATATACGTGGGGGTTTGAGGGCTACGCCTTCGAGGCAAAATTTTTTGAGTCTATTTTTTCCTATTTTTAGGTTGAATTTTCTTAATATAATTTTTTTTTAAAATTCTATAATAAGGGTTGATCGCTTCTAATAATTTGTAAAGTTTGAGTGATGGTAAAACAATTTCGGTTAATCTAAAATGATAAATACTACAGAATATTGATGGGATAAATACTTTAGGTGAGTTGATTTACAATTGGGTCAATCTACAATACATGTTTTTTTAAAAAAACATTGGCAAGGGTTGAACTTGAACTAAGAAAATGAGTTAGGCCAAATATTTGGGGTGAGCTAGATTACCATTACACTAATATGATGTATTTTGTTTGGATTGAACAATATTGCGATGAGTTAAAAAGAGAAATAGGAAGAGTAAGGTGTTTTGTCAAATATTAGGATGGATTAAACTATAATTAGGCTAAAACATTACATGTAAAAAAAAAATTATTAAAAACTAGGGGAGTTACAGCCCGACAGAGCCCACTAATGACTCCATCTTTGATTATTATGAGTTTGAATATAAGATTTAAATTTGGATGCATAACATCACTTTAAATTTGAGATCAATGTTGCAAAAGTCCATTAGTAGACCACAAAACCAACTTAAGTTATCATAATGCTTTTGTAACTAAATGTTTGATAAGCGAGCTTCCACTATGAGGTTTCTTCGGAAAAAATAATATCCACAGTGGGAAAATGGACAAAAAAAAGTTGAATTATCTAAATTGCCCATAAGGTTCTTAACAATTATAGATGACATCTTTAATAGATCTAAAAATATACTAACACCCCTATCAGACTTGTCAAATTATTATATTGACAACCCTTGTAGCCTTGTAGGCTTGTACATTGGTAGAACTTGTGAAACTCAAGTTTACTCCCACAGTTGAAGTTTGTCAAGGATCATCTCTATGTTGTGAAAGGATAAATATGTCGATTCAAAAGCTAAGATGACAAGATGTACTTTTTGGAAAGTCTAAAACTAGATCAGGCCATCCTATGTCTCAATTTTTATTTGATTTTGTGAGAATTGATTTAATATTAGTTTAACAAAGAACCAATTTTAAATGAGTTATTAGACTAGGACTCTTATGCAAAAAATTGGAACTCACCAAACACTAGAAGTTGTGGAACCAATACACTTAAGGATGTGGCAATAGGTCCTTGCTCACAAAAGATGTGGTATTCTATGAGTTGAGTTAAGTGTGGTGGGTCTTACTGCTATATGGGCATCACATGGCATACCACATCCTTGTGTGAGCATCTCTTTGTGATCATTTTGTGCCCAAACATTGGCCAAAGCAAAAAAGAAAAATATTTCATGAATAACAAAAGTAATGTGTGCACTTATAGAAATCTCAAAACTTGTAGGTCTAAGTTAAGGAAAATAAAATCTTTGTATCAATAAAAAAAAAACTAAAATTAAATCTCCAAACTTTGGATCGGCATCGGATGGTTTTTCTCCCCCTCTCTCTCTCTGTTTTTCTCTCTAACCGAGAAAAACGAAACCACTGTAGAACTTCTATCTCAGACGAGCTCTGTCGTCTCCGATAACAATCTGCCGTTCGATTCCCGGTAGTGCTGGTCATCACGGACTTAGATCTTCGATCCAAATTTGGTATTTTTTTTTCTGATCTCATTCATATACGTATATATCTATATATATATATATATATGTATGTGTGTGTGTGTGTGTGTTGTATGCCTATTTGTCTGTGTATATTGGTGTATGCGATCGGATTTTTTATTTTGCGAATTGGGTTTTGTGGTGGTTATGATTTTGATGGATTTGATGCATGAATGGTGGTATAGTGAGTGATTTATAAAGTTGGGTTCTTTCTTGTTTGGTTTGATCTCATGTGTTTGATTTGTTTTCGGATTTTTTTTCCTTCTTTAGCTGTGTTTGGTGGGTAATGAACTTGAATGGGCAGTTCTACTCTAGATTTGTTGTTTCTCAATGTGATTTCGTTTTCTTAGTTTTGAGTTTTCAGATTTCACTATTTATCTTTTTTTGTTGTTGTTTCTTTTCCTTCTATCTCCAAAGTTCTATTTTCCAAACTTTGTTTTGTATGATTTATACTCCCATCTTGATTCTTGATTCTTGATTCTTGATTATGTCTAGGAAACACTGTTGATTACTTGGTCAATGTGTCTATGCAATTGTGTAAAATTGTGACAATGTCCATCATTTAATGTGTTGGGATTCTTTAATTTGCAGACACCAATATGGGACTCCAGTGTGCTAGATAATTTAACTCTTGCATTATTTCTGTGAAGATAATTCTTTTTTGCAGTTCCAGCTGAAAGAGGTCAGTTATCATTTTATGCTGGAATACATGTGGATCTGGTTTATTTTATATGTAACTAGTGTTTGTAGATGACTTTCTGAATTTATTTTTTATGGAGAAAAAAAGAATGTGGTTATACGTAAAATGTGGCTTCTAAATGTTGCAAATATTGTAATTGTCTTTTGAAAATCACCCAAAAATAAATAAGGATTAGAAACCAATGAGTAAAGGACTAGGATTCAGCATGGAGAAAGGGGAAAATATAAGGCTGTGGACAGTGGTGGAGAAGTCTTTTCTTTCGGATTTGCAATTCTTTCTTTCCTTTCAAACTCTCTTGATAATTCAATTACAAAATATAACTGAAGCTGCAATATCACTTAGAAAATCTTCTCGGAATCAAGGATTTTTGTTTGTGGCATGATAATTGGAAGTGGCTTCGTTTAGCAACTTATTTATTTCCTCGAATTCTAGTGAATATGCTCAATGTCTTGATGGGATGGAGAAGCTATGAAACCTCTATCTGCATTCCTTCCAGGAATCTGGAAAAACAATGGACAGTGGAGACCTAGAGAACTCTCAGGTCCCTTATCTATTTACTTTTAGTAAGTGCACCGTGCACATCACATTTCAAACCCACGTGCAAGCCAGCTGTAGAGCAAGAATCTCTAAACACAAAAAGATGGGTATTATGCCACTGAGAACACAATCTCCGTCATCAGGTCAAGGAACACGATCTCTTCACTCAACATTAATTCCAAAGAAGCTTATCCTCAATCCTTGAACTGCTGAACGATTGGTCTTACTTGTCACAATCATCATACATGTTCTAAAACAATTCAAAATACCTATTTATGACACTTTTTTCTTAAAATCCACCGTTTTACACCTTTAAGACTCTACCATTCGCTTTCTTCAAATTCTATAAAAACCACAGGAAGGTGAAGATCCTTCTTCTAGCTATATCTCTCCGTCAGTCTCCCCAGTTAATATATAGCTTCCCTAGTTTATCCTCCTCCATGATTTCAAATTAATTTTCTAAAACCGTAGCTTCAAGTTGTAGTCATTGCATAATTGCCCTCTCCACAGTTTTACAGTATGAATTGTTTGCTTAATACCACGGTAATCGGTACAAGTTTAAAAATCAGTTAATATTTATATAGAGGTAGTAAAATACCTTTTTCTCCACTCGTCAACCATTATCATATTAGTTATAAATTTATAATTTATTTAAATACTCCCTCCAACCCATTTTATGAGTTCATCTTTGGGAATTCAACTTTGTAAGGGAACATTACTACTGTTCCAAAATTACTCCTTGTCTTATTTTCTGTTTATTTTTGTTGGGTGTTTTCAATCAACAAGGGTAATTTGGGAAAGTAACTAGAATGCTATCATTAAATGCTCTTTTTGGGCACTGGATTTGGGACGGCCAAAAAAGGGCAGAATGACAATGTAAAATGGGACGGAGGGAGTACTAAATAACTTTATAAAATTATGAGTGAAGATATTTCATCACCCCATGAACACTTCCAACTTCCAAGTCTCTAAACAAATTCCACCTGGTCCTAGCGTACTTCCAGGTTTCATCTTCCTCAATGCATTTTTTTATCCCAGAGATTTTAATTGTTGAAAATAGTCCGATTCCTCTCTCTCTCTCTCTCTCTCTCTCTCTCTCTCTCTCTCTCTCTCTCTCTCTCTCTCTCACACACACACACCTAAACTTATCATCTTATTTTGTACAAAATGGCTTCTCTCAAATTTGAACTTGTATTATCACATTTGCTAGCCTTGGCTATATGATTGCATGTCCAGAATATTAGTGGGTTTATATTTTCTCTATGAATGTTTCCGGATGGGAAGTTATGAAGAGTTATTTAATCTTTACTCTTCATGTGTGATGAATGTAGAAACTTCTGGTTGTGGATGTCTTTGGCAGGCAACCTTACCCTATACCAAGAACTATTTCTTTAGGTTTTTTTTTTTTTGGTTTCTTTTACGTCTAGTCATCTCTATTTCCTTTCCCAAAAATTTTTGACTTTTGAATTACATTAACATCTGGTGCAGACAAATATTCTGTTATATTATTTCTTGTTTTTGTGTCTCTCCAACACTGGACTGGTGTTGTAGGCTGCTTACTTCAGTGAAGTAAAGTTTGCTTATTGTGTTCAACTGTCAATTTTCCTCATCGTTTGCCCCGACTTTCTGTAAACCTCTATGTTCTTCATCCTCATTTTATCTTGCAAAAATTTATTATTTTTTGTGTAATTGTATTCCTACATTAATTTTTCCATTTGATGGGCAGCCATGGTTCATTTAGAATGGTCAGAATATTTTATCATTAAGTAAATTGTGAAGTAGGTTGCCATATTATATCTTGACAAAGTGCTCATTAATTTTTGTTACATGCCAGGTAATTAAAATTTTTCCAGATGCAGTCACGTCCTACAAAAGTTACCTTTAGGATGAAAAAATATGAAAATGGTTCTAGTAGTGTGAAAACAGAAGAAAATGGGATCAATGAATCTACTTTCCCTGGTCAACTGGATAGCACTCTTCAGCAACCCAGTGCTTCTTCTTCATTAGAGGAAGAAGATGATCGTAGCTCAGATGATGAAGATAATCGATCTAGTGAGAATGCTCAGAATCAATTAGTGGTCTATGATCCTACTACGAACGGGGACGGTGATATTGAAGCGGTCCAGCCTCTTCGTAGTTCTTTGCCCAATCAATCTTCCCGAGCTTTGCCATCTGTGGGGGCTTTCACTATCCAGTGTGCAAATTGTTTTAAATGGAGGCTTATCCCGACAAAGGAAAAGTATGAAGAAATACGCGAACACATTTTGGAGCAGCCATTTCTCTGTGAAACAGCTCGTGAGTGGCGGCCTGATATATCGTGTGATGATCCGGAGGACATTTCACAAGATGGAAGTAGGCTCTGGGCAATCGATAAGCCTAACATCGCGCTACCCCCTCCTGGTTGGCAGCGGCTTCTAAGGATAAGAGGTGAAGGAAGCACCAAGTTTGCAGATGTGTAAGCTTCCTTTTCGATTTGTCTATCTATTCTGTTTGTCGTAGATAATTCACATGTGACATGTGGATGAATTTAATTTCTGATTGCGTCAGCGTATTGCTCTAGTGCCTGTTTGGAACCCCTTCCCAAACAGGCTTTTGGGACTCGAAGTTGGATCAGTTTTAGGAAGCACTTTAGAGCCCGAAAGCACATTTTGACTGAAGGATGTCTAGGGGTGTTGCAGCCCAAATGGGATTTAGGAAACAGGTTGGGAGTTTTTATGATATTTTCTTAATTTCCACCGTGCCCTTGTGGTTGGGGCTTGGGCTTCTACTTCTACCTAAACCATGGTTCAAGGTTGCGGTATCGGTCGCCGTCGCGGAGGCTGTTGAGACGACTCGGTTGCGGCTCTGTGGCCTGGTATCGGGTGATACGCAACGATACGCTAGATTTAAGGTTAAAAAAAATCTAGAAAAATAATGAAAAATTCTAAAATAATTAGAAAAACAAATTTGGCCTCATAGATTGTCAAAAATTCACAGTACACAATGTACCAATTACAAAATCACATAATATTCAATACACATGCTGCGGATTTAGCATGGTTCGAGGTCGCGGTATCGGAGTCCGTTGTGATGACTCGGGGTCGCGGTATCGGCCTGGTATCGGGCGATACGCAACGATACACTAGATTTAAGGTTCAAAAAAATATGAAAAAATAACCAAAAATTTTAAAATAATAAGAATAGCAAAATTAGCATAATAGATTGTCACAATTCCCAATCTACCAATAATAAAATCACAAATAATCCAATTCACACGTTGCCGATCTGCTGTTTGATAGGTCTACACATATAATTGGATAGAAATTGTTCAATAATAATAAATAATACATACATTACAATAATACACATTAATAAATAATACATACATTACAACAATACACATACTCCCTCCGACCCATTTTATGTGCCCCTTTCCTTTTTGGGATGTCCCAAAATGGTTATCCATTTTTCTAAATTAGTATGCAAATTTTACTTAGTTTCCTAAACTACCCTTCCTTGCAATCAACACCAAAACAAAACAAAAAAGAAAAGTACAATGATTATGGACAATTGTGGAAAGTAAGTGTAAATTCTTTTTGTCCCCTTAAATAATTGGATTCCCAAAGAGGGACACATAAAATGGAACGGATGGAGTACATATTTTGAACAAATAAATAATTATTTTTTTTTATAAATAAACAAAAATTAATACATATACACATGCTGAACAAATAAAGAAACTTTATATATATATATATATATAAATAAAGAAAAATAATACACATACAACTAAATGAAATACTAAAAAAAAGTTGCACATCACAACACACACACTCTTACACAATTAAATCCCAACAAGATAAAACCCACTTTCTCACTCACAATTCACAACCCAAAGTCGTGAGACTCAGTGACTCACGACCAAAAAAGAAAAAAGAAAGAAAAACTCGTTATCAAAACTGAAGTCGAAGACAAAGATCAAGCCGACTTTGATGGATGGAGGGAGGGAGAGAGAAGACCCAAGTCGAAGACGAAGATCGAAGACCCAGCTCGAAGACGGAGATTGAAGACGCAGCTTCATGTACCAGATCTCATATCTGGGCTTCAAGAGAGAGATCTGAGAGATTTTGAGTAGATGTGAGAGAGGAGGTTCAATATCCGACAAATGCATGTGAATCTGGTAAGATTTTCGTAATCTTTTTGTATTTTGCTCACGAAACGGTGCCGAGATGGACAAAACTCTGTTGTTTCGGCCGATACGACCGAGATGTATCGCGAGTCAAAAAATTTTTTTGACTCGGTCTGATTCGGCCAATATCTCGTAACGGACCCTCGCGATACCGAGTTAACTCGGCCAATACGACTCGATATCGGCCGATACTTCGAACCATGGGATTTAGTGTCTCACTAAATAAATAAACACATTTAATTTTTTTGATAAACAAATATATTAATACATTTAGAAGCTAATGATAAATTCCATTTATTACATTATGCTAATGATCTAGTAAATATTTTTTTGCTAAACTCTCTATATTAAAAATAATTGGAGTACATTGATTGAGTTCTTAACTTATATTATTTTAGAATAACAAATTTGGCCTAATAGATTGTCACAATACACAATGTACCAATTACAAGATCACATACTATTCAATACACGCTGCAGATTTAGTCTCACTAAGTAAATAAACACATTTTTTTTGATAAACAAATAAATAAATACATTTAGAAGCTAATGATAAATGGCATTTATTACATTATAATAATAATCCAGTAAATTTATTTTTTTTGCTAAACTCTCTATATTAAAAATAATTGGAGTACTTTGATTGAGTTATTAACTTTTACTATCCTACACTAAATACCAAACACATCACATATTACCAAGCACATCGCATATAATACATGCTTACAAAATTAATACTACTTGACAAAAGCCACGCCTAACTCCCTAAACACACAAAACATCAAAAAAAGAAAAGAAAAAAAAAAAAAAAGAAACGACAACTAAGAGCATCTCCAACCATATTATGTAAATGTATATTTTGATGAAATGTGCATAATGTGGCGAGAAAATAGTGCTCCAACCATTATGCAAAATGATTATGCATATTTATAAGTGCCATGAAAATTATTAAATTTGCATAATGGTGCAAAAGCTCCATGCAAATCCAATGGCTAAAACTTTCCAACAAAAACAATCTAATGGCTACCAATGCTCCAAATAGTGATGAAAAATTATAGAATATTGATGGATAACCAAAATGCATACGATGGTTGGAGTGGTTATGCAAAATCCATACTGCAAAAATAATTCTTGGGTGATTTCTATGCATTTTGCATAAAAAGATGCATAACATGGTTGGAGATGCTCTAAGAGAAGAGAGAAGCACTGCGGTTGCTTCGATCGAGGTGCGATGGCCTTAGATGGAAGTTCGTAGGCTGCGATGGAGGTTCGATAGAGGCTGAGGAGAGCGATGGATCTCCGGCCTCTCAGATCTGTAGCGATGGAGGTTGAGAGAGGGAGACGAGAGGAGGCGCATGGTTCTCAAATCTGGTGAGTCTGTTGCGCGAGTCGTGTCGGCCGTCTCGTGATTCGATGGCCAAGATGGCAAAATTTCGGTCGTATCTGCCGATACAGTTGATACCTATCGCGATACGAGGATATTTCTGTCGGCTAATATCGGTGTAGTATCTCGTCTCGGCAGCCTACAAAACCGAGTTGACTTGGCCAAGTTAACTCAGTTTCGTAGGGTGCTTTGAACCCTGACCTAATGCAAAAGCCACAGCCAATGCAAGCGGACCCTTAGTCTTTCAGTTTCTGTTTAGCGATGGAAACATAACAAATGTTCCTTTTGGCTTATTATACGTTATTGGGAATCAAACATGACCGTGTTTCAATTGAACCTAATGTTTTTTTATTTTGTTTTGTTTATTTTTTATTATTATTATTTTTTTATTTTTTATTTTCCTGGCTTTGCCTGATATGGTATAGAAATATAGTTCCTTCCCTTGGTTCAGAGCCGTTGTGCATCGACCCAGGTGCACCCTTCTTTTCAGCAGACCATTTTAGAGACAGCTTGAAAGCAATCCTAACCCTAGCCAAATCCTTACCCTGTAGTCTGTACTGATATTTGGCCTTAATTTGTACCCAAAACACCATACTAGATTGTTGTTAGAAACTTCAGCCGCCTAAATTATGATAACCTGCAACTTATCTGTATCACTCATCATCTTTGAAAGCAGTGAATTCCAACCCTTTTCCCAACTACAAGGCAACAGTCTACAACCAGTATTCTTACTGTTGAGACCCTAAACCTACAATCTTACTTTTCAATATAAGCCACCATAAAATCAGGCTACACTATTTAATTTTTCTAGTATGCCCTTGTATCAGTCACTAGGAAGCACGAACACGGACACGGGACACGCGACACGATACGACACCGCCACCTCGACATGTCAAATTCTAAAAAACAAGGACACGACACGCCAGGGATACATTTATTTTTAAATTTTTTTTTAAAAATATGTTTTATTGCTATGTACTTACAAGCATAGCATTACAAGCACGGGTTCGAATCTGTAAACAACATCTCTACTTGCAGGGGTAAGGCCGAGTACATCTCACCCTTTCCAGACCCCGCAATGGCAGGAGCCTCGTGTACTGAGCTGCCCTTTTTTTTACTCACAAATTTAAAATACCCACTAGTCTAGTTCTTGGCACTGTTAGATTTTTAAAAAAAAATTCCATAAATTTGAATAAATAACCAATAAAACTAATCTCCCATTACCAATAGAAAGCAACACCAATTAAAATTAATAAGAACTCATACCTACACAATATCAATTATCAAATTTAAAAAAATACCCACTAGGCACTATTATATTTTTAAAAAAATGTGCCTAAATTTTATTCAATTAATTACTCATTTACTAGTTACTGTCAGTTATCACTTTCAAAGAAAAAGAAACAGTGAAACACCAATTAATTAAACAAGGGAAAAGCAAACCAAATCAAAAAATGAAGCTCAAGGCAAAACTAGAAACCTCCCAGACAGAGACCCCCACACAAACACTGTTAGAACTCTATTGCACAAAGTTAGCAACACCAATTATTTCTTTTTTCTTTTTTTAATTTTAGGGTTTACGATAGAGTTAGGATTTTAAAAATAAAAAAAATAATAAAAAAATTTAAAAATTTTAAAAAAAATTTAAACAATAAAAAATTAGTTGTCCCGTGCGTGTCCCTTGCGTGTCCTGTGAGTGTCCGTGCGTGTCAGGGACGTGTCTGGGGGTTAAAACTCAATTACACAAAGTTGGACACACTTTTGGCGTGTCGGACACATGTCCCTTGCATGTCGGACACGTGTCCCTTGCGTGTCGGGCGCGTGTCCGCGTCTGACACGTGTCTGACACCAGTATGCTTCAATTTTTGAAGTGTCGGTGCCTCATAGATCAGTGATTATAGGCACTTGAGTCGCAGCTTTAATGAGTAATATTGGGATTACCAGGCCATGTAGCTAATTAAAGTAGTATGCTCTCTGGTAGTACTTTAGAGTACAAGCTCATGGATTCCTGATCTGCCTGGAGTTGAGAAAATGGATGTTGTTACTTGTTAGAACTAAATCTACATTGTTGGGCCCACTCTCTAACAGCTCAAGGCTTTGGGGCAATTGGTGACTTAACATTGTATTATATAGATTCATAGCCTTTTTTTATGGGATTTCTTGGGTTCAAATCTCCATTCCTGCTATGGTTTGCTTATTAGTGTGAATTAGTATTGTCTACTAATTTGTTGTCGATTAGTGTAATTCCTGTTGTGCCTTGATGCATATGGTGTAGAGGCTTTTGTGGATTTTAAAACATAAAATAAAATAAAAATAAAAATAAAAAAGAAGGGGCAGATTGAATTTTCAGATATTTTGGAGACGTGTAATGCTATGCTTTCCAAATTTTGTATCCCAAATGGTTCCCAAACACATGTGCCAATGCCGCAATGGCCCACTTGATTTTGATTGGAGGATGTTGAAGTGGTCCCACCATTATTGAAGATGGCTGGTATTGCAAGCAAAATTTGAGCCAAACCGATAGCATCGGTTCTTAGTTCTTGTGGATCAAACTGACCATTTGTTGGTTGGTTCCTAATTGGTTTTGGTTTTTTGGTTTATTGTATATACAATACATTTTGACGGACCCTCTTTTGTTTCTTCTCCGCGTTCGAGGCGGGGTCGCTCGTGAGAGATTGTGTTAGAAAGCTTGATATACGTTGTTGGGCCATTATCTAATAGCTAGGGTTTTCTCTATGAAGTTGTGGGAGAAAGTGATGGAGCATCGCAAAGGCTAATGGAAAAGGATAGAGAGAAGAAAAAAGATATACATATGGTTTTTATTGATTTAGAGAAGCCTATGATAGGGTGCCCATTTGGTGGGTGCTAGAGAAGAAAGGATTGACCAAGGGTTATATTGACGTGGTGAAGGATATGTATGATGAATCCGTTACTACAATTAGATCACCGGGCCGGAGAAACTGGCGAATTCCCAATTACCGTAGGCCTGCACCGCACCCAGGGTCGGCCTTGAGCCTTTATTTATTCGCCCTAATTATATATGAATTGACTAGACACATCCAAGATGAGGTCACATGGTTTATGTTGTTCGCAGATGATATTGTCTTGGTTGATGAGCCTAAAGGGGGACTCAACACTAAACCGGAGAGAAGCACTGGAGAGGGGCTAAAGATAAGTAGTACGAAAACAGAATACATGGAATGTAGTTTTAGTAACAATAGAAGTAGAGACAACAAAGCAGTGAAGATCGAAGATCAGGAGATCCCAAAGAGGAAACACTTTCGTTGTCTAGGTTGAGTGATAAGTAGAGATGGAGAGATTGGTGATGACGTGACCCATAGAATTAAAGTAGGCCAGCTAAGTGGAGGAGCGATTCTGGAGTATTACGTTACCGGAGAATACCAACAAAATTGAAAGGAAAATTTTATAGGCCAGGCTGGCCAGCTATGCTCTATAGGACAGATTGTTGGACAACTAAGAAACAACACATTAGTAAATTGAGCGTAGCTGAGATGAGGATGCTAAGATAGATGTGTGGTAAGGCTAGGAAAGATAGAATTAGAACCGAGTACATTTGAGAGATTGTAGGAGTGTCACAGATTGAGAATAAGTTGAAGGAGAATAGACTTAGATGGTTCGCCCATGTGTAACGAAGACTTGTACACGCACCTGTACGAAAGAGTGATAGGATCATATTGCCTGGAATGGTTAGAGGGAGGGGCATACCTAGACTGACCTGGGAGTATGTAGTGCAACAAGATATGAATATATATATATATAATTTAAATGTGCATATAGCTCTTGATCGTGCAGAATGGAGAAAAATAATTCATACAGCCGACCCCAATTGATTGGGACACAAGGCTTGGTTTGGTTTGGTGACTTAACCAAAGTTATTTTTAGTTTTTCATAGTTGACATAATTAGCTGATTTAGACATTGCATTCGGGTGAATTGGGTTGTTGGGTATTATCCAAAAATCTGTAGATGCTTTTATTATTTTATTTTATTTTTCTTTCTATTCTTTTGCCCTTTATGTTGGCTGTGTGTAAGTGTATACAATTCCTGGTCCTCTTGGTGGACTTGATACTCATGCGCCCTTCCAAGCAGTTGCACACTTAGTTGGGCACAAAAGAATGTAGAATGGGTCGAGTAAACTCTACTGGTGCAGGAAAATTAACAGACGAATGTGTACTAGATAAGGGTTTGATTTATATTTTTTGTTGGTGATTGCAAATGAGGGCAACCTGAGTATGTTATAGAAAGTGAAGCCAGAGGCAATACTTCAAAAGGAGAAGTGAGTCACTGAGTCAACTTGGAAGGGAAGGAAAGAAAAATTATCACTTGCTTGCTTCCATTCGCTTTACTTTCATGTTTGATGTGATATTTAATTTTCGTTTACTTTTTTTTTTTTTTTTTTTCCACCCATACCTGAATGCTTACATTCGAATTATTAGTGGCTTGTATTTGATTACATGTGCCATTATATTACCGCCTGTAGTTGACATATTGGCAATTCAAATTTATAGTTTTATATCCACCAATGCAGCTTCTTAAAACTGTGAAGGCTCTATGGTGGGTATTTTTGGTCCGTCAATGACTCAATGATATGCTTTTTTCTCGTGGTTTTCAGGTATTATGTTGCACCATCAGGAAAGAGACTTCGCTCTATGGTTGAAATTCAAAAGTACATTCTCCACTCCTTAGTTCATTACTGCAATAAACTTTCTTTGACCCCTCTTAGAGTCATATTTAGTTTTAATCCAATTTTAAGTACGGAACAAAAATTTGCCCGATATTCTTTCTTTAGTTGGTTTTTGAAAAAGCAGCATATATTGCTGGTTCTGATTTAAGCTGTTTTTGGGTTTAACTGGATTCAGATTTTGAAAAAGCTATGAAAAGGTTTAGGCCAAAGACTCAAATCTCTCAAGAAGCCCAACCAAGTGGTTATTGGTCACAAATATCAAATATGCTCATCCAAACAGGCTGTTATTCTTCTTAGACCAGAAATACTGGTTATCTTTTACTCCTGCGGCTGACATTTCAACATTTTCATTATTCAGGTACTTGCAGGAACATCCAGAGTACATGACAGAAGGGGTAACCATGTCACAATTTTCATTTCAAACCCCAAGACCTTTGCAGGAAAACTATGTCCGGAAACGTCCTGCTCGTTTGACTGGAGCTCTTGATCCTTCTGAAGGTATGCAAGAAAGCTGTAGTGCTTAGAGGCCATTTGGGTTAGCTTTTAAAATAATCAGTTTTGGAATAAAGATTTTTTTTTTTTTAAAAGCTACAAATTAGAGCTTTTTTTTTTTAAAAAAAAGGTAGTTTTTTTAGTTTTAAAAAGGAATCAGATTTTTTTAAAAAGCTGTGAAAAAACTAATCCAAACGGTCACAGCTTCTTAAATAATTGCTATAAGTGATTGTTGGCCTCAAAAAAGCTATCCCAAATGGGTCTTAATTCTAGTACCATTTCACTCTGATCCACCTCTGAGAAAAACAAATTTTTTATGTCTGAAAGGATTCGATGGAACACTTGGACAGCTCAGGAAGTTAATAATGCATTCTTGACTACATAGCATTTGTTTTTTCCGTGACATTGTTAGACGAGTCCATATCATGCATATGCTGCTGTTTTATATTCTTTGTTATGTGAGAAAGTATTCATATACGGGGAAAAAAATGTAGACATAAAGAGAAGACATATATTTATGAACTCTTGCATTGTTAACCGGCAGCAGAAAAAGGGAAGACATAAAGGAGACTTGGGTTAAATAATGGCAGATGTTCAAATTGGTTGGTCCAGTTTGGGTCTTGTACGATGGCACTCCTTATTACTCCTTTGTTTACTCCTTGGATGTGATCTACCTATGCTAATCCCTCAAGCTTCTTATAAATTCTAAATTATCTGTAGTATTCAAACTTTTACTCTGAGACTATTAACAGTTCAAAATTTGCAGTAGTGCATCCACTAGCATGGGTTGGTCCAGATGAGATTACAGACTTGCAGCTTGGTGGGCCAGGGGTCTCTACTTCGGATTCAGCGGGCCCAGCTCATGAACCTGTAAATCGACCGATGAAGAAGAAGGCAAGAACGCAATCGAACCAGACTTTGAGTGTTAAAAATTTGGTTAATCAGCACAAGGTGAAGGTTGAAGAGCCTCATCAAGCTAGAAATGGTACCTATAATCTTTAAGTCTTAGTCTGGAACCACCCTTTTTGTAATCAAGCTTTTACTGTTATACACCTGTTTCTTTTTTCTCATGAATTTCCCTAAGAAAAATGTGTGGTTTTGGTGAACTTGAAGATAGTTTAAGGGTGGGCTTCACTTTTTTTTTACCTTG
Organism: Hydrangea macrophylla; assembly: GCA_033977485.1. NCBI lineage: Eukaryota > Viridiplantae > Streptophyta > Magnoliopsida > Cornales > Hydrangeaceae > Hydrangea > Hydrangea macrophylla. Next base: position 84,786,277 of record CM066987.1, on the reverse strand, counting down.
CTAGGTTTTCTAAGGGATGAAGATACTGTTCTATGTGACTAATGTGAGAATCAATATCAAGGAAAATCTATGTAATTCTAGTTTGCATCTGATTTCGCGTGCTTGCATTTTCGAGTATTGTATATCGATTATTCGTGGTAGGTGCATTACATTAATTAGTAATTTTCATGAAGGGTCTGGTTTTGACAGGTTTAAAGTTTATTTTTATGGTTCCATGCATGGAGTATTTTCACAGATCTTTAGACTGTCTGGAAATAGAGAACGAAATGCAGTTAGAATGTAAGCTTTTTGCAACTGGCATAACAACAGGAAGAGTGATGTTATGCTTCCCAAAAAAAAAATTCCCAAAAAAGTGTTTCCCAATAAGTGGCAGTGAGACTCTCTTCAATTCAGTTCAAAAATGGTGGACCACTTCACCTTCAACCAATCAAAATCATCAAGGTCTACTACCACGTGTTAGGAAACACTTTTGGGAAATTTTTTTTTTTTGGGAAAACACTTTTGGGAAAAAAAAAATTTGGGAAGCATAGCTTTACTCTACTCCAAAAGGAAAACATTGTCATCACAACTGACACAAAAATATAATAAAAAGCCAAGTTCAAATTGGAGGCAGTAATTAGACAAATCTTTAACTCTATGTGAGCTTCAAAACATAGAGGGCATTCATTTCATTTCCAATTTTATGACTGTTTTCTGATTTGAACTGATCAGCTACCAACATGTGCTGAAGTGTTCAATCTCATTACAAATCCAATATGATAAACAATATACATGTTTCTCAATTTTCAATTTCTAATCAAAACAGTACAATGAGCTGATTGGCTGCATAGCACTGTAAGCACAGGCAATATTATCCAATGATTCCAATCAGTTTGCTCTCATATATCACAAACCCCTTCCGTATCGATAGCTGATTCACTCAACAGTATCAATTCAATTTTCAGTACTAGAGTTGTGGACTTCCATCAGTTTAGCAACTTGGGTTCTGTTTGGTATATAGATTCAGAGAAGGAAAAGGAACTGAAACAAGGAGGAAAATATTTCTCCTGTGTTTTCTTCCTTGTTCATATAACATTAGAAATTTTAATTAACCATATTCCGGAAAAAAAACATTAGAAAGTACTATATATATACACACACACACACAAAGATATAATAGGAGGTCAAGAAAAGAATTGGGGAAGCGACTCATTTTTTTTTTCCTCACCCTATTTTCATTGAATTTTTCCTTAACCAAACCAGAGAAAGTTGTTTCTTCAATATTTTCTTTCCTTCCTTCACTAAATCCATGAAACGAACGCATACAGTAGATTTTCCCTCAGTATAATCGAGATTTTATAATCTCAATTCTTTCCTAAACTACCCATTCTTTGCTTCTGATAGAGCAGAAATTTGTTTAGCCCTTGCATACAACTATAGAAGAGAGATGAGGGTCGCTAGCTCCACTAATGACGGCACCTTTTCTTCTTACCTCCAGAAGATAATCTAAAGCTTTCTCTGTAATAATCTCACCGGGAATCATTATCGGAATTCCAGGCGGGTATGGGCATATAAGCTCTCCACATATTTCCCCAAGGCTATCTCTAACACCCACTTTCCTTTTACTTGCAAAGAAGGCCTCTCTTGGACTCAAGCTCATACTTATATCATCAAATGGTGGATATTCGATATTGTTCACATTGTCTCCCATTTTCTGAATGGGTAAGAAAGTTTCCGATAAGTGCTTCAATCCTTTTACAAGCGTCTGAACATGATCTCTACAAGTTCCTAGATTAATAGCGAACGTAATAGATCGAGTCCCTGAAAGTTCTGATACAACTCCGTAATCTCTATACAAAATATCATCTGCTTCATAACCGGAAAGACCAAGCTGCCACACACCAATAGTAATTCTCAACGGATCAATGGCAGGGAAGTCAAGAACTGAAATACCCGGAATTTTTTGGGACATATTTTTCATTTTGAAAGCCAATTCTACTGATTTTTGGAAAATTGTTTCTGGGTTTTCACTTATTTGAGCCCTCGCGGCATCTAATGATGCTAGAAGTAGATAACTGGGGCTTGTGCTTTGAAGGGTCTGAAGGCATCTACAGATTCTCTCTCTGTCTACAACATTCCCGGACATGTGTAACATAGATGATTGTGTGAGAGAGCACAAGACTTTGTGAGTGGACTGAACAGAAATATCAACCCCTTGTTGGAGGGCTGAATTGGGAAGCTTACGATGAAATCCTAGGTGGGCCCCGTGAGCCTCATCGACAATCACTGGGATATTATGAGAATGACACAGATTGGAAATCTCGATTAAATTACTGCATATACCGTGGTAAGTTGGGGAAGTGATAAAAACTGCAGAAGCTTTCCGACCTTGCAGTTCTAGTTCCTTGATTGCCTTTCCCACCTGCAACATAAATCGTTTATGTTACGACAATTTTATATGATAACTTTAATACTTCTATGAACCTATAATGGACGGTATTCCATATACTAAATGGGTAAAAAAGAGAAAAAAAAAATGTAACAGTAAATGATCTTTTTCTTTCTAAATCAGTTTTTTTTTTTGTTTGTTTTATTATTAGTATTTTTTTTATTATCCCGGGAAGGGGATATTAGTACTCTGTTTGGTTCGCAAGTTTTTGAATTAAGTGGAAAAGGGATGGAAAAGAAGAAGGAAAAACAATGGCTTTAATTCATGTTATGATATTATTAGTAATTAACTTTTCATCTAAAGTTGTAAATGAAGGAAAGAGGGAGGAAAATGACTTGTAAAATTCAAATAGTTCAATTAATTTGTCATCCAATTATCCATCATCCAATTATTTGTTTCCTTCTTATTTTCTATGCTTAAAGAACAGTAGAAATTAAAATCTTTAACAAGAAAAGAGGAAGGTAAGTGTCTAATAAAAATAGAGAAAAAAAGAAATCTTTAGTTCATTTTTCACTTTGTTTGGTTCGCAGGTTTTTGAATTAAGTGGAAAAGGGATGGAAAAGAAGAAGGAAAAACAATGGCTTTAATTCATGTTATGATATTATTAGTAATTAACTTTTCATCTAAAGTTGTAAATGAAGGAAAGAGGGAGGAAAATGACTTGTAAAATTCAAATAGTTCAATTAATTTGTCATCCAATTATCCATCATCCAATTATTTGTTTCCTTCTTATTTTCTATGCTTAAAGAACAGTAGAAATTAAAATCTTTAACAAGAAAAGAGGAAGGTAAGTGTCTAATAAAAATAGAGAAAAAAAGAAATCTTTAGTTCATTTTTCACTTTGTTTTGTTTCCCTTCCATTTTCATTAGTTAACACAGAAAATGTAATGTCCTTGGTGACTAACAAAAAAAAACTGTAGTTCTATTTTCACCTAATTTTCTGTCCCTTCCATTTCACTTGCTGGTTTCCTTATTAACCAAACATAGAAAAGTACTGTCCTTGGATTTTCCTTTCCTTTCCCTCACAAAATCCATCAACCAAACAAAGCCTTGGTGTTTTGCTTTTCTTTTCCCTCACTAAATTCATGAACCAAATGGAGCCTAGATGAGTTTCATCTGGAACAATCTTGTAAAGGTAATCTCTCAAAAAGAAGCAAAAACTTCAAATCGCAAGTTATATATCATCATGACATAAAAGAACAGGAAAGTACACATATCGAAACCATGAATGTAGTTACCATTGACTTGCCTGATACGGAGTGACCCCACCTGCAATATCCCAATCAAAATCATACTTGGGAATGATATACTTTGGCCGTGCACCCGACAGTACCATCGCAGATATAGCCGATATATGAGAATTCCGGGGGAGAATTAGAGAGTCTCCAGGGGAACAAGTAGCCATAATAGCTGCCTGTATTCCACACGTGGTACCTCCGACAAGAAACCATGTCTCTGATGCCCCGAATAGTTTGGCTGCTCGTTGTTGAGCATCTAAAATGGGCCCCTCGGGAGAAAAGAGGTTCCCAAGTTCTGGGAGCTCGGGTAAATCATGAAGGAAGGGTCGAATACCGATTAGATTAGTTAGTGATGAAGGGGCAGCCCGCCCTCTGTTGTGGCCGGGAAAGTGAAAAGTGGCCGCATTTTGTTCTGCTGAAGCTTTCAGTGCACTAACTAGTGGAGGAAGACCATTCGGCTGAGTTTTCTCAGCTATGGGAATTACAAAATTATCCTTCGGGATAATCCGTTTTTTTCCTATCAAACCTGCGTCATCTTGCTTCTTTGTGCGGTCTATGATATTTATGTCCTGCAATTCAATCTACGATTAGTATACTTCTACTGGAGACATTTCGTTCTTAAAAGTAAAAGTTCCATGAAGAAGCTTCTGAATCGAGTAAACCAATGTTACATCAACTAGGGTAAACATATCAGATGTGGTTTGTGTGTTTAGATGTAGGAACTCTCTAGATTCTGAATCTCAGGATACTGAGGCTCTTTGAAATGTAACCAAAAAGTTGGATACAGGTATGCGGAATGTCCTAAGTATGGAAAAAGGTGTTATATGTCCAAGAAGGGCGGAGCTAGGATATATTTTTATGGTGGCTGGAATTTAAGAGACATACATACAGTGGCGGAACTACAGAATTAGACGGGGTTCAAGGGCAGCGCACCCGAGGTGGATTTTTTTGGGTCTATTTATATATATTTTCAAGTAAAATTGTTTGTGTTTTACTTTTTAAGGTGGTGGGACAAATATTCAAAGTTGGTTGAATAACTTGAATTTTCTGTTGTTAAAATCGTACGATACGCGATACGTATCGTACGATTCGATACGATACACCTGCTTTTCGATACGAATCACATGCATAAATCGAAGCCCTCTACTAATCGCAGATGAATCGTGCGATACGATACGCTTTTACGATAAGGTGCGATTCTGTCGAGAGGAGTTCGAACATGTCGATGTCTTGTTTCTCTCACAAGATTTGAATCAGATGGTATAATATACATAATATAAACATATATATACTAATATAATACAACTTGGGTAAGGGACAAAGTCACAAAAGTCAAAAAAGTGAAAACCAATATAATATACTAATATATATTATACTACACCTCTCTCACGGTCAAGTGCCGATAACATGAGAGAAGGTGAGAAGGTTTCTTTTCCAATTTATTTTTCTTTTTTCCTATGAAAAGCGGGTCCCACCTTAGCATATAGTCATATAAAACTGAGGAATTTACTGATTTAATGAAGTATGTTTCATTGCATTTATATACTTTGATCACGGTCGGTGGGATTCGAACCCACATTTCTTGCCATTAATGCAAATTCACAATGGCTTTCCAAAGCTTAGATGTGTTTTATATTATTATTTGATTGTTCATTTCTTCTACTTTTCATTCTACATAGTTTTCATCCTTTTTATTGTTTTTTTTTTTTTAATTTGTTACCGAATCTTACGATTCGCGAATCCCGATTCGATACACTAGTGACATTTCGATTCACAATATGAATCCTGATTTGACAATTTTGCTTGAATTACAGTTGAGTAAATGTATTATACATAATTTTTGTTTTCAACATTGGGGGGGGGGGGGTTTGTTAAAATATAACTCTCACTCTTGTATATGTCACATGATATTGTGATGTTAGATTAAGAAGTTATGTCCATGATTATAATTTAATATTAAGGAATATCTCTCACTCTCTTCATATGGAAAGCTAAAAACCACTATTTAATCTCACTTTTGAGCTTCTACTTTCCAACATCACATGTGAAGAATTCGAGTGTCCACTTTGGATACTGGTGCTTGACACATATTTTGTACCTATACCCTAAGTTGCACGAAACGGAAGAGGGGGCGAGGGGAGGGAGCGGGAGCGGGAAAGCACTAAATTATACAAGGATTCAACGGTTTCTTCTTGAGCGGGGCGAGAGCGGAAGCGGGGAGCATGACCACTTTTAAAGATTTCTGCTTCTAAGCCTATACCCATGCCATATCCTGATGATATGCTTATTTTGGGAGCAATATGTAAGTCCATGTAACATATGAGTAAATCATTTGCACAGCTAGTGCATGTATAAGTCTTACTAATAGATAATAATACAATGAACAAGAGTATCATTCGATTCATTTCAAGGTCAGGATCTTTACTCTATGATTTTACTACATGTTTACTGCAGAAGAAAGTCCCACATGATGTTCCAAACAGTTTATAGCAAGAGAGATCAATAAAATAGTCAACAAACAGAGAATAATATTTTTAGAAGCACACATAAAAAATTACAAAAAAGATCCAAAGCTCCAAACTGTATTGCATGTTTAAAAACTAAGCATAATAAAAAATAAAAAAAGAACTAGTTGGACTGAAACTCTTCTAGCTGAGCATGGATTATATTTCGTAGTATAGTTACTTACAAATTGTGCAGCCTATCACACTCAAGGGAATTATACATGAGTAATGCTAGGCTTTCCAAATACATGTGGCAGTGGGACTACCTTCACTAATGATGGGACCATTTCAATCAAAATCTATCGCCACAGTGTATTTGGGAAACATTTGGCGACGAAAATTTTGGAAGCATAGCATCACTCATTATACATGTGCCCATCAATTGGGTATAACATTCTAAAACATACCACCAAGATGAGAAATTATTCTATGACAGAAAAAAGGACAGAGGAATATCATTTTATATGTTCAATCAAATCTGCCCAAGTGCCCTGGGGTTTTAGCCTAAACCCATACATGGTAAGGATTAAGGAAGTTAAAATACATAATAATTGGGTGGTCCTCATTTCACATTAATACTACACATTACACAAAAGCACAAGATACTCAGAACCCATCTCATTTTCTTACTCTCAGCTTTCTCATCATCCAAACAGAAACTAAATTGAAGTAAAAAAACAATACCCCATTAAAAAGGGGGTTTTAAAAAATTACACAGGGTACCTGGGAAATACAAGCCCTTGATCTTCTGTTAGGTCTGAAGCTCCATTTATGGCCCAAATTGAGACCTAGACTCTGTGAACAAACTTAAAGGATTCAGTAACAAGTCTTTCAGTTACTATGCAGATATATAAGACGAATACATCATACATGTACCCATAAGAGTATAAGACACAGACATATACATATACATTTATATATATATATATATGATACAATATAATGCAATGTAAATATTCTTACCACACACACTCACTGTGTGAAGAAAAACTCTTACCATATCCATTACGGTGGAAGCCATTTTTGCTTTAAAGATGCTCCCGAGTTCCCGGCTCTGACAGTTCTTTCTTTCACACAGTTTTACCTAAAAAAGGCCCAAAAAGGACAGTCCATTGGGCTTGTTCCCAGGCCCAGTCTGTTTTAGTTGCTGGGTTTTGTGGGGGTGAGACTTGAGTTGAGTGGGCCCAGCCAAGACCAACCATAAAATGACCAGGGAATGATGTTTTTGGATGGGGTCGGTTGAACCGCAACTTACACCCTTTCTCCTCCTGCCAAAGCATGACACATGTCCAAGCGGTTTGGTGTATATAACACCAAAACCGCCTTAAAGTACCAAACTTTTCTCCCAAAGGATTTCTTTTCTCCTTCAAAACAGAAACTTCAAGCCGGAATAAAAAAATAAAATTCGGGTGAGACCACTTTTCAATATTATTGATAAAACTATTTTAACGTACTCCGTGAAAATTAAGGGGGCTAGTGTCACACACGACCAGTCTTGCGATTTCTGGTGCCCTCACATATGAATACAATTTATTTATTTATCTTCTGTTTTAAGGAATACACTATTAATAATATATGAAAATTTTAAACTGATTTACAAATTTTCACAACTTAGCACAATTTTAACAAATTAGAGAGACACTTAGAGAGAATTCCAAAGATGGATAAATTTAAAGGCTTATGTCTGATCGTGAGTTTGGGGGTGTTGACTTGGGCCTAGTATAGTCTTTTATTACTTTGGGTTTGTTTAGGGTGGTGTGTTTGAAACTTGTTTGAGCTTAAAACTAATACTACTACTGAAATAGAAGTGTATGGGATTTGTCAGCCCTTAACTTACACCATTTTTTGGAGGCCCTAGCTAGGCAATTGCCTCCTTCCGGGCCTTATGTCATATTTTAGGAACACATTTAACATACAAATTTTGAAAGTGTAGCATTAATCATTTAAGATTGGACTTTTACAAAATACTCCCTCCGTCCCATTTTATGTGTCCTCCTTTCTATTTTGGTATGTCCCAAAATTGTTGTCCACTTTCTTAAATTAGTATGTAAATTTTACTTAGTTTCCCAAATTACCCTTCCTTACAACCAATACCAAAACAAAACAAAAAAAAAAAGTGCAATGATTATGGGCAATTGTGGAAAGTAGGTGTAGATTCTTTTTGTCTCCTTAAATACTTGGATTTCCAAAAAGGGACACATAAAATGGGACGTATGGAGTATTTTTTTAGGGGCAATTACTGGAAAGGACAATTATGGAACACTTGTTAACTTTAAAGCCAATTTAAAAGTACACTTAACAAAAATGACAAAAAGTTGACAGTTGGTGCTCGCACGGTATAAGTGCGCGCACCATAGAAGATCCCATGCACACCCTGTCATCCCACGCGCGTCCAATCGTGCCCACGCGCGCGGCTTTATTCAAGACTGCCCGCACCGTGCGAGCAGTGTACCGTATGATTTCCAATTTCGAAAAATATTTTTAAACTTTAAATATCCATAACTTTTGACCTACAACTCCGTTTTTTGCAAAATTTATACCGTTGGAATCGTGTCGACGAGAGCTACAAAACTAGTACCATTGTTGATATGTTTTGAGAAAAAAATTTCAAGTTTTTACATACAAGAATAATAAGTGAAATTTCACTTGATATACATAAAATATTAAGTGAAATTTCACTGAATACATGCAAAATATTAAATGAAATTTCATGTTTTTATATACATGAATAATAAGTGAAATTTCATATTGGAGTAATCTCTCTCTCTCTCTCTCTCTCTCTCTCTCTCTCTCTCTCTCTCTCCTTGGCTTATTTATACCATGAATCTTACGATCCTAATCCAATATTAGCAGTGACTACATGACTTGATATGATTTGGAATTGTTTGTAGCTCATTACAATCAGTTATTGGTTTCATTTTGCCTGAAATGTATGTTTTATTCGAATTTCAAGTAGAGAAAGTTAGGAAGCGTTTGGATAAAATAGATGACTTTGAAGAGTTATTTCCAAGCAATGGTTTATTGAAGTGGAGAGATTTGTGTGTGTGTGTGTGTATGTATGTATGTATGTGTGTGTGTGTGTGTGTGTTAGATTCAGATATATTTGAAAGGTATGTGTGTTGGCATGGGGTGTGCTAGGAGCGGGAGGAGATTTTGATCTAGATAGCGAAGTATGAATGGAAATTTGTTTTCTACCTTCAGTCAAATGTCTGTGAATTGTAATGGAATACCACAAATTGATTGTATGAGCATTGGAATGGAATTTTGAGAAACATATAGCGTTCCATTCTTTTTTCTTTTTTAATTTTTCTCATGTAGAATTTTAATGTTGTAATTCAATTAATTATGCTTGTAAATTAGGTGCAAAAAAAAAAATTTGGGAAGCATATAATCAAATTTATTTTTTCTTTTTGTACATATTTCTAACAAATATATCAGTTAGTATTTTTTTTTTTGTAATTTTTGAAAATTACTAACGGATATATCCATTAGATATTGTTGATAATCCGTTAGTATTCATTATAAATCTTTTAAAATCAAGTGAAAAGAAACCGTTAATAAGTAGCTTTCTAACTGATATATCTGTTAGAAATGGTTTGATATACTAACGGATTTACTAACGGATATATCCGTTGGAAAAATTAATTTTACTAACGGATATATCTGTTAGTAAATCCGTTAGTAATATTACTAACGCAAAATTACTAACGGATATATCTGTTAGAAATGTTTTTTCCAACGGAAATATCCGTTAATAATAAGGCCATATGGTGTAGTGGTACCAAGATCAAGTTTTAAATTTTGTATTTAAATGTTTGAGATGGGTGTATATTATATTTTAATTATTGGTTTGGTTTTAAGGCATATGTAAAAGGCGTTGCGACTTCAAGCCTACGAAAGGGAAAATAGCACAGGTTTCCCTAGCCTTCTTTATTTTCTTGTTGTTGATTTCTATTTCTAGATAAATTGTAAGTTTCGAAAGAAATATAAGACCAATGTAATAGAATTAGAAAATTCATGAAGATAGAGTTGCAAGCCGTTGTCCATGAAGATGGAACTGGAGGCGATCAAACCAAGGAGGAGGTTCAATGGAGATAGAGCCATGGGAGATAGAGGCATCGTTTGGATGCTTTTATTTCAGTTTTAGTTTTGTGTTTTATGTGCTTGGTTGTGATTGGCATTTAATTATATTGTTACTACTTGCATGCACTTACAAAAAGTTTTCTAAAATAAAATTCAAAAACCGTTCCTACGCATTAGTAAACATTGAATGTTTATGGGTAATGTGTAGAAACAATTTTCGAAGCAAAATCCTTTATTATTAAATCCAGTGGGAGATGGTCTTATTTATAACACACACGATCTTCCATTAATAGTTCACTGTAAGATGAGTAGTGCATTTTGTCACCTCGCCAGGGGTGATCATTCCATACGGAGGGTACGTTACTCATTGGTTACTAGATGTGAACTTCCTATGGATATGATCAATCAGACATGTTAGAGGGTGACCACCACACGGAGGCGCTACTTGAGGCGGTTGTGATTGGATCCTAGTTAATGGTATACACTAGCAAAGCTATGGATAAGGGATCTCACACGGGGCATTATTTAGAAACTTAGAGATCAAATAGGTTCGGGAGTCATAACTTGTTTTGCAAGAGTTGCATGCCGGACAAGTCATGATTGATCAAAAGATCGAGTATTGACCACCACACGGAGGCTTTACTCTTTCATTCTGATATTCCGGTGGCTGTTTTAAAATAAGAGTTTTAAGGATTCCTTTATTTTAAACTGTCAAATTTTGATATCCATATTTAATTTGTCTTTTAATTTTTTCAGTAAATCATAATGTTTGGATCTGCATTAAGTTCACTTGCCACCATACTCAATCAAAACAAGTTAATTGGAAATAACTACATAGAATGGAAACAAAACTTTGACATCGTGTTAACTGCGGAGAATCACATATATGTCCTCACCACCCCATGCCCCGAAGAACCCGCTGCAAATGCTACGGCTGTTGCTAGACGCGAGTTCGATAAGTGGAAGAAGTCGAATGGGATGGCTCGTTGTTACATATTAGCTTCTATGGTTAATGTGTTACAACACCAATACCATTCGAATTATTCTGCCAGTGCCATTCTCAAATCCCTGAAAGAGATGTTTAGGGATCATGGCAGACCTGCCAGACAGGTTGCCATGCAGAAGATAATGAGTGCTAAGATGTCGGAAGGGACTCCAGTCAAAGAACATATTTTAAAAATGATTGGTTATTTGAATGAGCTGGAGACCCTAGGAGCCAACATCAATGCAAAGACCCAAGTTGATATGATCCTCAATTCACTGTCGCCTTCATTCACTCAATTTAAAATTAATTATAATATGAATCAATTGAATTTTTCAATGAGAGAATTGATGAGCTCTTTACTGGCAGTGGAAGGGGTGATCAAGACTGGGGGCAACGTTCTGAATGTTGCAAAAAGCTCTTCCTCTTCCCGATCTGCGCCGAAAGTCAAGAAAGAAAAAAAGAAAGCTGGCACTGGTGGTCCAAGTGTTGAACCGGTCCCTAAGATTGCAAAATCTAAGGGAAAAGGTAAAGGTAGGGGAAGGTGGATGGCCAAGGCAAAGGAAAATGTATCCAATGCGGCGAGAAGGACCAATGAAAGAGGAACTGTCCAGAATTCTTAGCTACAAGAGTTTAAGGTATGATTGAATCACATATGATTGAAGTAAGTTTTATAACGGATACTTCAAACACTTGGAGCATTGATTCTGGTGCGACTTACCATATCTGTAATTCATTGTAGGGGTTCAGATCAACTAGGAGGCGCAGTGATGGGAAAATCGTACTTACTCTAGGTTCTAGCTCAACCATTTCTACAGTTGTAGTAGGAGTAGTAGCTTTAGATTTTCTAGACAATAAAGTTTTGGTTTTATCAGATGTACTTTACGTCCCTTTAATGAGACATAATATAATTTCAATTTCTAATTTATCGAATAATGGTTATTCTTTTCATTTTGGAACTGAAGTTGTGATCAAAAGAAATGGTTCTTTTGTGTGTTCTATTATTAAATCAAATGGTTTGCATGTGATTACTCCTGATATTTCTAAAGATTCTTGCATGGAACTTAATAACTCAGTGGTAACTATACCATCTAAAAGAAAGGAACCTTCCACTAATCCAACAAGGCTTTGGCATATGAGGCTTGGCCATATCAATCTAAATAGGATTGGCAAACTAGTCAAAGAGGGGGTCTTAGGTGTAACACCTATTCCCGCGGTTTATATTTAATATTGCTTTAGCATGCATGATCATGAGTTAATGTTAATTAATGTGTTATGTGACACTTATTGGAGGTGGGATTAACCCACTAAGTTGGTTATGGGCGTCCAGTTGGGAACCCAGTTATGACTAGTATTGCAATCCCAAGTTGGGATATGTGTTGATGGGTCCCAGTTGAGATGGGACAACAATATGTGGAACATCCTATGTGCCTAAATGTTTATTAAGGCTTAAATGATTTATCATTGTCACGCCCCGACGTAGCATAAATAAGGAAAGCGTTTAATTTCCTTTATGGACCCGTAGGTCGCGACAGTTTGAAGGATCGATTCCGTCCCAAACGTCGAACAACAAAACATAATGATCAGAGTAAAGTAATCCAAGCTTATAAAAATTTCTAACTTATTACATCTTATGATACGGGGTCGACTAAGGCACAGACCGCCTTAAAATAAAACAATAACTTAGTGTCTGTTACAGTCATCCTTATAAAACAAAACAGTTTAAAACTTAAAACATATAATCAATAACAGTTCTCTCATTCCAAAAGCAGCCATTCTCAGTTAGCGTAGTCATAAGGTCCTTCCTGATCATAACCTGAAAAGCCTGAACACGAATGTCCAGGACGCATCAACGTCGTCAGCTTCAAGAAGCTGGTGAGTATTAAAAACATGACTTTAAATGTAAAACACACTCATTTATCATTTTCAAATTCCCTTTTAAATCTACAAGTTTATATTTAAGATAAAGAGCTTGTTTAGAAAACAACCACAATATTATTCAAAAGATAAGTTCACACATATACAACCGTGTATGAGAACGATGCACCATCTCATCTGACCGACTCTTTTCTCTCGACAAAACCCAACAACCCGCTATCTTACTCCTGGTATCTTTGAAACACTAAGATAGCCACACTTTAGCAACGGGGCGCCAGGGAGTGTCCAGTTTGCCTCACACTTTGGTCCGGGATACCAGGGAGTGTCCAATGCCTCACACTTTGAATACCCTAACCGCCATGCAAATACCGGAGCAACCCCTCACGCAGTATCCAGACTCGAGTAACAGGGAGTGTCCGTAGGCCACACTTTAGCACTACCAAGGGTGTCAGGGAATGTCCAAGTTCGGCTTCATACTCGTTAATGCTTCCATGGGCGTCAGGGAGTGTCCATATTTGCCACCGTCGCATTTCAAAGATACCCTCGCCTCAATCTCATCCACAACCACAACCACAACCACAACCACAAACACAACCACAACCACAACCACAAACACAACCACAAACACAACCACAATCTCATACTCTTTCTGTACTACCATTACTCTTTTCCACACTGACTGACACCCACATACATGTACTACTGACCCCACATGAATGATATGCACTTGAACATAAACAAAATGCTGAATTAAATGAACAACACGCGCACGGGGATCGATAACTTGTAATTCATTACCTTAATCATTTCAACATAACTAATAGCATTCTGTATTAATAAAATTTCTAAACAGAACCTTAACAGTACTTAAGAATTGAACCAAACAGTCCCTAAATACAAACCAGACAAAAATCAGAATCTGCCAGAGATCGCTCGCGCGGGCCGCTCGCGCGAAGTGTCGCTCGCGCGGGCCGCTCGCGCGATATGCCCAATTTTTCATTTTATATATACTTTTCTGTCTGCCTGAACAAGCACAGGTCGCGCGCGCGGATCACTCGCGCGAAGGGTTCCTCGCGCGACCTGCCTAAATTTCATTTTATATAAATAAACTGTTCTGTCTTCCTGGAGACGCATACCTCGCGCGCGCGGGCCGCTCGCGCGAGGGGTCGCTCGCGTTCATACCTCGCGCGATTTTCGCGCGCGCGATCGTGGCGCGAGATGAAGCTGAGGCTTCATCTTCTTCCCCTAGAATTCCCCTGTTTCGGTTTTAAGGGTCCATTTAACCCATTTTTGATTCTGTAAGTATATAGATCATATAGTATATGGTTCTCTTCGTTTTCCGCAAGGATCAAGAATACGCGATCGGTTTTAACTAATTTCAAGCGTAGCTCTCGGATTTTACGTAAAACCGAGAGGTGACAAAACTTTAAATCAATGATACGTCGCGATACGGATGAATTAAGCCGTAGTATTCGAACCACAGCTTAATGGGACTAAGATCTTTCATTCCCAATTCACAGAATTGATTTTGGTTAAGTTTGAAAAATTACCATTTTTGAGCTTCAAGCTTTCATACGAAAATCAACAATGGTGTTTTATAACATTAAGCAAATACACAGTAACTAAACATGTAATTACATTGAGAGTGAGTTAATAATACTCACTGAGATGTAGATGAAGTATGTTGAGAAAGAATCACAAGCTAAGAAATTCAAACCCAAGCTTTGGCTATAGGGATTAAGCTTCTCTCTCTAAAATTTGAAATTAACTCTCAAGCTCTTTCTTAACTCTCTGTGTTTCTATCAAAGTGCAGAATGAAAGTGTATGTGTGCAGAATGTGTAGTGTGAGAGTGGAGAGGATGCATATATAGGAGCACAATTGAAGCAACTTGGTGCCTAAGTAGTGTGGACTTCACTCTACAAATGCATATGCTTACTTAATAACTAATGAGCCACAAAAAAAAAATCACAGATTGTGTGTACGTATATATATTTGCACCATCAGATTTTGAAGAGGCAAGTAGGTGTAGTAGGGATCAATATGTGTGTGTTTGGGAATTTAGCTTTTGGCATAAGATATACACATACACACAAAGCATTCCCAAACAATGCCTAAGCCAATGATCACTTGCCATAAATGGCAATAAAGCAATTATCCAAATCAGTCACTTCCAAAATCTGTGAAAGTTCACACAGCGTGGACAGTTTTGGACATAAACTGGTATTTTCGGGGCGCAGTGATCACCACAAAAATACAGGAAATTTATTTTAACTTAAGAATTGATTTCCTGGTTTCATAAAAATACTGATTGAGTCAAAAGGAAATATTTCCACCGTTTTGAAATACAGTTTTGAAATCCACACAGGTATTTCTAACTTTATAAAAATTACAGTTTAACCCCAACATGAATTTTAATATGAAATAACACAAGGGATAATAATTAGAACATGAGAAATGTAATTAAATGAAGCAGTCAAAACCAAATGAAATTTAATATGACAATGCAATTACAAATTAAATATGAAAATGCAGGTTATTACAATTATTATATTGTTGTTAGTATCATGTTATTAGGTAGTGACCACTTTTGGGGTCAATTAGGGGTACCTTTGTAAGCACGAATTGAACACGTTATATAATTAGTAGGCTAATTAGCAACTTCATATAATTATATGGGACCACTAATGGGACCCATGCGAGATATAGACAAATACCCATTTAGGTTTGGGATAGTTTTAATACAGTTTCATATTTAGTAGGGGCATAATCGCAAAACTAGTAAATCTCTGGGGGTTTCATAATAAAAATTGGAAACTCATATTACAAGCCATGTTGTGGTCTTGGGATGAGTCATTCTCATCCTTGTTTCTTTTATTTAGACTTTCAGTAGCAAGGAAGATAGGAGATACATGTGTTAACGAGTTTCGTCGGTGATTTCTCGACACCGATTAACGCGTCGAACGACGTCGGTTATCAAAACAGTATACATATTCGGACTCCTGGGGGTGAGTCTAATCTATTAGTACTAATTTTATTGAGTTCTGTGATAGTTTTTTTCGCGACCCATTTTGGGGTTTAAGCTTATAACTTGTAATATATGTATAGGGTTTGTACTTGGTTCTTAGTATGGCTTTAATTCCACAATTAGGAGCGAAACCCAAGAGGTGAGTGATGTTAATTTTGATATTTGGATGATTTTCATGTTGGGTTCAATTATAATGCTAAAGCATGTCTAAATAGCGTAATTTAATTTATTAGCTTATTATTGGGCAAAATTCATGTGGCTAAATTAGGCCCAATTTATTTGTGAAAGCATGGTGTAATGATTAAATGAGCATGTTGAGTTGCCTATTTGGATCAATGAAAATTGCTAGTTCTATACCACCATGTGGTAATCTTTGTGGTGACGACCACAGCCGCCAGATGCCTATGGGACCACACGTGTGAGGGCATGGGTCATGATTAGTCACGTGGGCTTGGGGAGTGGAGCCGCGGGCTAGCCGGTAGTGGTGGGAGTGAACTAGTAATTGTCAGAGACTATAGTTTTGTGTAATATGTTGAATTGAGCATGTTTATTATCCATAATCATGATTAGCATTACTCACTAAGCATATAGCTTATATATTGTAATGGTTATTAAATAGCCATCGTAGGTGATCGCGGCGAGTAATCGGGGAAGTGAGCTGGGAAGTGGCTGGCTAGTGCATGGTTTTGGAGGTTGTTGTAACCTTGTTAATAGTTACTTGCTTTTTAGTTTAAAGCTTGCAATATAGTTGTAATTAATCGGTTTTAATCTGGATGGTAGTACGAGTCATACTTTAGTTGGTTTAAAACTTATGTAACATTTCTAGTTAAGCTTTATATTTTAGTTGGATCTTTAAATCATGTAATAACCAGCTTGTATGATTTAGCTTTTGTTTTACAGGAGTTGTTATCTATGGGATTGAATAAATTGGTTGTATCAAATACTAATGTCGTTGGTTTGGGACGTTTGAACTTGGGATTTATTTATTGGGTTGGTTGTAAATGGTTATATTTGGTACTTTCTTAAAGTGTTTTAAACTCTTGCTAAAACAAGGCTTTTGGCTGATTGCAAAGGCAAGATTTTGTCCGTTGTTGGTTGAGCTTATTTGGTTTAAGCTTATTTTAAATTTATTTTGGAACTTTAATGACTTGAGTTAAGCCTTGGTGGCGTACCACGTGTCCTAGGACCATCTGGGTGGTTCCGGGGCATGACATTAGGCGATTTGGTTCTCGAACCAATGAAAGTCTGCTAGTCTTGTTTAGAGGGTAAGATGACCAAAAAGCCCTTTCCCGCAAAGGGTAATAGGACCAATGCATTGTTGGAATTAGTTCATACTGATGTGTGTGAATCAATATATATTATAGCAAGGGGTGGTTATGAGTATTTTATAATATTTACCGATGACCACTCTAGGTATGGATATGTGTACCTAAGTAACATAAGTCTGAAGCCTTTGAAAAGTTCAAAGAGTTTAGGGCTGAAGTGGAGAAGAAATTAGGCACACATATCAAGGCCATTCAATCTGATCGAGGTGGCGAGTACCTCTCTAATAAGTTTATTGATCGCCTTATACAAAATGGGATTCTGTCACAATGGACTGCACCTGGTATGCCTCAGCAGAATGGTGTAGCGGAGAGAAGGAATCGGACTCTTTTAGACATGACTAGGTCGATGATGAGTTATTCCGAATTGCCATTATTTCTTTGGGGTTATGCTTTGGAAACTGCTACATACATATTAAATCTAGTACCAAGCAAATCTATTCCCAGGACACCAAGAGAGATGTGGATTGGGCGCAAGCCTACTGTGGATATCACAATTTTTCCTTACCCACAGCTTTAAAGTCTTTTTCAAATTCAAATTCAAAAACGAGTCACCACTTAATTTTTAAAAAGAAAATTAAGAAACCATTTTAAAAGCAAACCGATCTTTTGCGAAACCAAAGATTAACTAGATCCGAGGATTATGGAATGAGAGAGGAAGGAGTCCGACGGACTAAAACACCCTCTCTCATCCTATCACGCGATAGGCATCTACTCAACATCCTTTTAATCAAAATTAATCTAAGCATGTGTAGACACCCCATTTTGTCGGCTATCAGATTTAGGAGACCCATAGCTTGGTGGTTCACAATGATCGTAAAAGACTCAAAAGGACTCTTGGAAGTCAGCTCTATCTCTCAGAATGCTCAGAATGACCAAAATACCCCTGAAAGCCCAGAAACTCCCGGATTTGGTCCCGAAGTTCTGAAAACATGCTATGTCGTAAGAAAAATGATAAAATGAGTTTTTAAGTAAAACCGGAAGAAATCGTTAGCTCCCAGAGACCCCCGGAAGTCCCGGAAGTTCCCGGAAAGCCCCGTTGACCGGTTTGACCAGGTTTGACCAAGTTTGACCGAAATCGTCCGAATTCACCAAAATCATTCTAAATCATAAAAAAGGTGTTAAAACAAGTTCTAAAAGAAAATCGAGCGAAAACATCAGCTCCCAGGAACTCCCGGAGGTTCCCAGAACTTCCCGGGAATCCCGGGTTTGACCAGTTTGACCAAGATTTGACTTTAGAATCGGGGCGCCGAAATAATTTTCAAATATTTTTCATGGATACTAGAGGTTAATACCTTTCCAACGATATATCGCACATAATTTTCGGATTTAAAACGAATTTATTATGAATTTCCAAAATCGGAAAAGGCGATCAAATCGGCTCTTATCGCGAATACCGTAAAACTTTTCAAGGTGACCTATCCCCAAACTATTTTTTATGTAAAGTAGACTCCATTACCTTTCCAACGGTATATCACAACCTCAATTTGGAGTTCGTATGCATTTTCTGTGAATTTCGGACAAAATAGGGCCTTTTCGCGAATACCGAAACTTCAGGGGGCCTAAACAGCATTATCCAGACGAAGGGAGGAGCACTGCCGCCGCGGCACTGGCCCACTGCCGCCGCGGCACTGGCCCAGTGCCGCCGTGGCACTCTCCTCCAGAACAGTGTATTTTTGTAATTTGTTTTGTGGTCCCATTTTGATTAATTAAAAGCCAAAACGACGTAGTTTCATGATTTCAGATGTTTGGGACCAATAGGAACACTTTCTAAATCCCAAAACCACCCCAAGTTGCCCTATATAAACACCCCATTACTCTTCATTTTGGGGGAGTCAAATGTGAGTTTTGGAAAAGTTTGGGAGAGAAAGTTATAGAGATAAGGCTAGAGTAGAGAGAAAAGAAGCTTTCTTCTTTGATTTTCAAAAACAAAAGTGAGCTCTAACTTTGTTTTTACTTCATTACTTCCATTTACTTCAACTTTCAATACTCCCAACCACCATTTTAGTGAGCATTCAAGAGAGTGGAAGCTTCTTCCATGTCTATTGTCATTACATATGAGTGATACACCAATCTACAAGTCTCATGCTTCATGAATATCACATTGATTATCATCTATTGATTGCTATTTACTTGCTTGTTTATTTATTGTTCATCTCTTCTTATCTCATTTCTTTTTTTATTTTCTTTATTTACTTACTAGTTCATCATCATCTAAGTGATGACATGAAGTTTGGGGTGAGTGAATCCTTATGGATAGTAGCTCTTGACCTCAAAAACATGTTTGATAGATGATGATCATAACCTCAATACTTCCAAGGTATTCTTGGAATGTATTGAAGTTATGTTCAAAAAATAAATAAATCTCTCCAACAATCTTGGAGGTTCTTAAATGATAAGTTTGATGTAGGTATTCTAAGTGGCTATGATCCTTATTGAATGTTGAAAACATGTTTTCAAAACATCTATTTCAAAACCCCCCTCAATCCCTCTCATTTGGTTTCAAGAAACAAAACTTTGTTTTCTCCAAAAATCTTCAAAACAATGAGTCAAAACAGTGAGTGAGTTGAGTTCAAAGATTTTTCTAGAACTCAATACTCAACATATGGATGCAAGGCCACTTAGAAAATCTTCCTAACTCATTGGAGAACACCCATGATTTTTGGTTTGACTTGGAAGTACTTGGAAATGGTCCATTTGGGTCCCAACATTCCTTCCAAACATTCTGTTTTCGCTGTCACAGCAGCTAGGTCAACTTACGACCTCTTTTCCAGAAAACTTTTCCAAAAGGGGCGGTCCTAACTTATTTTTCTCTTAAAATTCAATGTCTTAGGAAACTTTCTGTATAAAATGGGCCTCTAGATCATTCTTTTTCATTTTCTAAGATTTTCTAACATTTCAGTCGACAGTACGAACTCTGTTTCTGAGTGACCTCTATTGTTTATATAATTTCTCTCAATCTGTGATAGCTATTCAAGATTGGCCTTTTGGGTTGTGTTCTAGACACAATAAGGAACATCTCCATAAAAAATCATGCATTGAAAACATTCCTAACCCCTCTTTTCAAATTCCAAAAGATCATGCTACTGTTCTGTCCACTATTCACAGCAAGTACATTTCAACTTTCATTCTTTGATTTGATGCTCATATGCATTCCAAATTAGTTCATATCTTAGGAAGTAGTCCATACTACATTTGTACACATCCCGTGTTAATTTCATTCATTCATTCATGCACATTTTAGACTTCTAAGTCACTCTAGAAATCCATGTACACAAAAAACACACTACAACCTTGGCACACTCTAGATACATACATTGCATCCATGCAAAGATTTGGGGTTTTTTGTAGCTCATAATCTAAGGAGATTATAAGGAATGATCATGATCACACGTTCATGCTCCCCTTGATCTAATCATCCTTTCTCATCCGTCCCGGGGATTGAGAGGTCTTCTTTTATCAAAGAATAACATGCATCATACTAGTTTGCTAAGCATATTTTGATTTCTTTGATTATTTGTTTCAAGAACAATTCATGTCCCCTTTAGATTAAGGAAACTTAATTACTTGATACATGATTAGACGATTTTTCCTAGGTTTATTTGTGTGATCTTTCACTTTACATTACATGATATTTGACTTAGATCTTATGAATGATATCTTATCTTTAGATCTTCCATTTCAAATTTTCTTATGTGATGTAATATACTATCATAGTATTATTCGTCGAACCAAACATAGTATAAGATGATTATTTGGATGCTAATTGAGGCCCGTCGAAAGACGGGGCGAGTTGAGGGTGTTTTAGTCGTGACAAAGGCTCCTTCCTCTCTCGTACCAAAACCCCGAACCAAGTTCTTTGGTTATGAAGGGCCGGTGCCCTTATCCGCTTGGGTGAGTCAAAATTAGGTTTCTTGGTTCCTTAAAGACCAAGTGGCGACTCTGTATCTGTTTTCAACAGACCTTTCATTTTCTTTCCTTGATTCAAATCAATTTCAAAGCAATCTCAAACAAGAGAAGTGGTCCGATTCCGGTGTCCACAGCATGCCCTCAACTAATACATAGATATAGACATACATTACACAAGCCTGTTGAACTGTTGTAAAATTGCTAATGACAATATCACTCAAAACCGAGTAGTTCAATTAGCAAGCAATATGATATGCAAATAAGGAACTAGAAAACTTACCCGGGATCCAGCTGCGAACATTTAAACGTGCAATGCATGCAAAAGTTGAAATCATAATAAGAGAGTCTCTAATGCACATATATACACATAAGGCAAATTTTAATTCTAAGGTGTCGCACGTGAGGTCGAAAAATCAATCAAATTAAAGAATAATCAAGCTATGAATTTTTTTTAAAGAAAGAACAAAAAAACATACTCTAGAATCAACATCGATTCCAAACTTGACAGCATCTCCCTCGTTTGCCTTTTCTCTGTTTTCTTTTCCAACATTTGTATCCTACTCAAAAATGAATTGCAAAATATAAGTTGTTATTCAAATAAAGGATGTAAACATAACTAATGACAATAATGAAACACATATGTTATACTCATGACTACTATTTTAAAAAAAATGACAAATAATCATACCGTAGAATCAACAGAAAAGACAACCTCTGGTTCATTTGCCTTTTTTTCTTCTGTTTTCCATCCTTTGGTTCATACAAAGATATCAATTGAAAAATATACACTAGTAGTTAAAGAAAATATCTTATAGACTATGGATAAATTCAAATAATAATGGGAAATGGTATTGTCATGAATTTTTATAACAAATGCTTACTCTGTAAAACAGTTTAACAGATGTAAACATAAATTACAACAAGAATAAAACACATATATTATGCTCATGACTACTATATTAATTTCAAAAAAAGATAAATAATCATACCATAGAATCAATAGAAATGACAACCTCCTATTTCTTTGCTTTTTTTTCTTCTGTTTTCCATCCATTGGTTCATACAAAGATATCAATTGAAAAATATACACTAGTAGTTAAAGAAATATCTTATAGACTACTGATAAATTCAAATAACAATCGAAAATGGAACTTGTCACAAAGTTTGCAACAAATGGGTACGCTATAAAACAGTTTAACAGTATGGTGAAATTTGACCACACTCTGAGCACTATTAGAATTTTTGTAATGTTATAGATATTCTATAAGGTCAACTTCAATAACATGCTAAAATCGATCACATGATTTCAGTTGTAACATATATTATGCTCATAAATAGTATATTAATTTCAAATAAAGAATAATAATCATACCGTAGACTCAATAGGAATCACAACTTTAAGAACATCTGATCCATGTCCCTTCTTTTGCTTCTGTTTTCCATCCTTTGGTTCCTACATAGATATCAAATGAAATTTATGACTTTGTGGAATGAAGAGCATATAGTAGAAATTGAAAAGTGGTCAAATTTTACAACTTTGTTGTTTTTCATGAAAGTGGTGAATTATCGCCACCTGTTAAAACTCTGAGCACAACCATAATTTTTGTTGTATTGAGAAATGGAAAGACACAAATACACCTAACGGGGGCACTGCCCCCGAACCACCGTGAACTTGGACCCAAATGACTACGTTGTTAAACAGTTTTAACAGTGTGTGAAATTTCACCACACTCAGAGCGCAATCGTAATTTTTATAGTGTTAAAGATAATCACATTTCTCTATACTATTGAGACTTTGCAAGTTCCAGTAATATAGTGAAATTTAATCGCTTGAAAATGTACATTGTTACCTTCAAATAATAAAAAACAAATGAAAAAACATACTGAAGCTTTTCTCTTATTATTCTTTGTAACATCTTTGTCTAACTCCTCGGATATTGAGAAATTGGAAACACAAGTACAACTATCAGGGCGCTGCCCCCGAACCCCCGTGAACTTGAACCCAAATGAGTACGATGTAAAACTGTTTAACAGTGTGTGAAATTCCACCACACTCGAAGCGCAATCATAATTTTTGTAGTGTTGAAGATAATCACATTTCTCTACTCTTGAGACTTTGCAAGTTCCAGTAATTAATTTAGTGAAATTTAATAACTTGACAATAAATATTGTTATCTTTAAATAAGAAAAAAAAAACAAAAAAAGCATATTGTAGATTTTCTCTTATTATTCTTTCTAACATCTTTGTCTGACTCCTTAGATAGATTCAAGTTTTTTCGTTCCAAATCTTCCACTAATGCCTTCAAAGATAAAATCTCTGCTTCCTTCTCTCTTAACAAAATATCGATCTTCTTGGTAGTTGCGGCTTGTGTAAGCTTGTGCAACTCAGTTTCAACTGCAATACAATGCGATTGTGTTACTTCATGTGTCTCACAAATATTCACTCTTTCTATCAACTCTTCATTCATGTCATCCTTTTCTTTTAACACTTTCTCCACTGTTGTAGTCTGTGTTAAGTTGTGCTCAACATACTTGATGTCTTTGGACTTCACCAATTTTTGAAGTGCCTTAATATGGCTACCCATTTGCCTCAATTGTTGGTCTATTGACATTCTATCATCCTCAAGTTTTTTCACATCACTGACTCCATCAACTTTAACTCTATTCATATCATTTTTCTTCCTCTCTTCTTCTTAAATTGTCACCAAATCCTCAAGTGATTTAATATGGACACTCATTTCAAACAATTGTTGTTGCATCAACATATTTTCCTCCTGAAGCTTCTTAGATTGATTCAATGCATCATCTCTCAATTTCTGAATATCATTTTTCTTCTCCTCTTCTAATTCAATTCTCAATTTTAACAAAATATTTTGTCCTCTGAACGTATCAATCTGTTTTTTATAATCCTTCAATGATTCATATGAATCAATACTTTGTTTTATCCTTTTAGTTTGCTGCCGTAGTGAACTCAATGGTTCATCTTCTCCTCCACTGTTAACCCATTCAAGCTTCAAAGAAATGTAGTCAAACATGTAGTCATGAGAGTGCATTTTTAATCAGCATCATTCCCATCATCATTGTCATCAACATATTCATCATCAGAATTGTCATTCCCACCATCACTGTTCCCATTTTCATCCCTTCCATCCCCACAAATACTGCCATTATTAGAATCATCACCCGAACCAAATTGATGGCATGAACGTCCAATTTCAGGGACTATTGTGTCTGATCACTATCATCTCCTGAAGAGTCACTATCACAATTTTTTCCGAATGATATCATCTCCATAGTATGCTAACTTAGATGGTGTAAGTTGTGGAATCTCTGTGATAACCTACAAAATCAGAAACTATGTCACAAAGTCTGGAACTTCAGAAAAATAATCATCTTAAATTTGTGATGTAAATGTCACTATTAGTAAGAATAACACTTCAAATAATATGAAAATGTGAATATAACTATGTATATCCATTTGTATATGCAGATTAAAAATGAAAAATTCGATAACAAGGGACAAGTGACACAACTGTAAGAAAATATGGAATAAAAACATACTCATAATAAACATAATAGACAAATTTGATTATAATTCAAAACAAACTCACAATCCTTATGAACTAAAAACTCAATAATTTGTTGAAATTTTCATGCACATTGATTGGGGGGTGGGGGTGGGGTTTAGTCGACAACCTATTAGAAAGCATCGATGAGATAAAAATATCACCACTTTTGTTCTAGTTTCAGCAAAGTAAATCCTATCTTAATACTTGAAAAGGTTCTAGTTGAGATAGATCTAACGTCTTCACAGTCCTATTCAACTGAATCAAATTCCACTTCCAAATCTTGGAATTTCTGTATCAATAGATTCTGTCATAATAGTTACGTGCTCACATAGCCAATATTACAACAAAACAACATCAAATATTAGTACAAGTAGCAATAATAATATGTTAAAACTTAAAAGTAACAAAGATGTATGTCTATGTCACCTGCAGAGCGGTCACGCAACCTGACACTTTGGTACTTGGGATTCCATTCGACCTATGGATAGAATCCATTAACATCCGTTGTATAGAACTCGACCAATTATAGCTCACCATATATTCTAGGTCTTCCACATATTAAATATAACCCCACTCCAATGTACATCCACTTGTTGGAAATAAGAAATTTACAAACAAGTACAAACAAATCAACCTAGCAACATGCTCCACACCAGTGGTAGTGTTAGATTTAACTACTTTTAACATTGCAGCCTTGATATTGGTTGTATCAGGCCGATCAACATCTTTAAATCTTCTCTTCACAAATGGAGTGAATTCTTTTTCTGTGTATGACACATCAATTGGTATAGAACTTGACTTTATACCAAAAAAGTGCAGTAATATCTACGCTTGTCAAAGTTAAAAATTTGTTCCCAAGTTTAAGCTTCCTCCTTCTCGGATTATATTGAAATATCAATTTTCTTATAACAGCCTCAAACTTTCTTAACTTTGAAATGTCCATCTCCAAAAAACCATTTATTAAATCCCAAAATGGTGTTTTACGAAGCTCATGAAGGTGTCTCTCACGAAGTTTCATACTCTGGATTGTACTTGTGAACCCCCACAATTGTACAATGAAATCTCGGGGTTGATTGTGGATGGATTCGTTCTATATTCTGCATTTCCGTTGTTGCAAGACCTGATTACATTTAAGACAAATAAAAACAAATTGAAATGAACTGTGAATATTCATTTGCTATTTAATGATCAGAAACAGTTGCATAAATAAATCAATCACAATATGTTATGAGAAATCATACTCTATAATGAAAATATATCAGAATTTTAACCACATAATCTTAACACTGTAAGATTGTGGTGAAATTCACCAAATTACTTTTACAACATTCACGATTAGGTAATGACCATAACTTAGGAATATCAGTCTGGTGAAATTAGACCAAACATTTTTGACCAAAACATGTCTATGCTATTGAAAAGTCACACCATCAATTCGACAATTGAAACGTATATCCGAATTTTAACCACATAATCTTTACACTAGGATTGTGGTGAAATTTCACCAAATTACTTTTACAACATTCACAGTTAGCTAACAACAATAACGTAGGAATGTAAGTCTGGTGAAATTTGACCAAATAATCAAAGGCTATTGCAACAATTATGTTCAATGCCTAAAACATTTATCAACAAACTAAACTCAATATGTCAAAATATATGTGTGTGTATATATATATCGACATTCAACAATTGAAACATATATTAGAATTTTAACCACATAATCTTCACACTAAAATTGTGAAGACTCAACAAAATTCATAAATATAACCAAATAACCAGTAGAAAACTCAACAAAATTCATAAAAATAGACACATCCGCTTACAATCAAACTAATATTCAAAATAATAACCAAAGTAAATATAATATACATGTCACTGTCGCTAAGTACAAAATGTTTATCTGACATTGAATGATCATAACAATACTTTACAAACAAAAACAAAAAACTAGGGTTTCAAACTGCTCAAAACTCAAAAAAGAAGTGTTAAAAATAATTTGAACTTCTTACATTTTGTTCCCATTTTGCCAAATATTAAGCTTAATCGAAGTAGATATCTCCGATCTTACCAGTTGATGATATCCTCAACTGTGATCAAAATATTTGATAGCATTTTCGAGTACTGGGATGAAAATGTTCCAGAAGTTCCAAATTAAAACAATTAGTACTAAAATGGAAAATCTGTCCAAAAAATAGGGAAGAAGGTATAATCGATATTTTGTGAAGGTGGGTAGCGCAAATCTGTCCAGAAAATAGCCTAAAAGACAGTTATTAGATACTTCTAGAATGTTGGAGAGAAAGTCGAGATAATTAAAAGGAGCTTTTTACACTTTATCTCACTATCAGTCCGTTTGGTATGATTGTAAAATAGAATAGAATTGAATTGAAGAGAATAGAATTGAAAAGAAAAGAAAAGAAATGATTTGCAATTCTAATTCTCTTGTTTGGTTAAAACAAAAATGAAAAGAATAGAATTGGGAAGAATTATTACAATTTACTAAAATACCCCAACCAATTACCCAAACAGACCTAGAAACCAAACAGACCTAGAACAGAAGAAAGAAGAAGAAGACCGAAGAAGAAGGAGAATCGCAGAAGAAGGCCGAAGAAGAAGAAAGAAGAAGAAGAAAGAAGAAGAAGACGAGACGAAGAAGAAGGAGAAGAAGAAAGACGAAGAAGGCCGAAGAAGAAGAAAGAAGAAGAACGAAGAACGAAGAAGAAGAAGAGATCAGAAGAAGGCGCAGACGAAGAAGAACGAAGAAGAAGAGATCAGAAGAACGAAGAAGACGAAGTAGAAGAAGAAGGGGTATTTTGGGAAGAACACATTATGAGACTGAATTCTCACCAAATCCGACCATTTTTGGTCGGATTTGTAAACAGCCCAAAACAAGAATTGGGTGGATTTACAAATGAATTCATTTCTTGTTTTGGGACAAACCAAACACAAGAATTCCACAAACAAGAATTCCAAATGAATTCTATTCTACTTTTTACCATTCCAAACGGACTGTATAAGGTCGTGCTTGGCAATGTATCCACAAGAAGAGCTTTACACGTTATAACAGCAAGGCCAAATTTGTCAAATATATCTAGAATCAGATCTTTACACTCTGTATGACTAAAGGGCATGTTTGGCAATATAGAGAACAAATGAAACTCCATAACACATACATAGAGTAATAGTAAAAGCATAGTAATAGAAAGTGCTGTATAAAATTACCATTTCTTCATTATTCAAAAACTGACAAGTAGTGCAATTTATCAATAATAACTTGTAGAAATTCCTCCACTTAAGTAATGCTATGAAACAATATTATCAAAAATTAACAACTTTGTCAATATCAAGTACTTTCATACATCAAAATATATGGGTCATAAAAGTGTACAAATTTCACCACTTAATTGAAGCATTGAAAACATTGTAAAACTGAAGATCTTTTATCAGAATGAAGTGGTAAAATTTCACCACTCTTATGACCAAATGATAAAACTGTACAACATATAAATTTGTTCAATAATGGAAACAAACTAAACATTTATAACAATATAAAGCAGATTAAAAAAAAAATCAATCAAAACATATTCCAAGAAGCCTTTGTCACTAAACAAATCCAATTCAAATTGCCAAGCAAAAAACTCATAAAAGTAACTTATAAGTAATAAATTGTAAAAATATATAAGTAATAAATTGTAAAAATTTCTCCACTTAATTAATGCAATAAAACAATATTGTCAAAATGTAACAACCTTATCAGAATGAAGCTAGCATGAAAAGTTAAAAAGTCTTTTGACAATATTTTGTAGAACAACATCGTCATCGAAGTTAAGAAAACATACATGATAATCAGAAAATACAAATTAATGACCAAGTCCTGTGAATTCAATCACTGTCATCATGTAGCACATTTTGTGGGTTATAAAGTGTACAAATTTCACCACTAATTTCAAGCATTGAAAACAGTATAAAACTGAACCACTTTTTCCAAAATGAAATGTTGAAAACAACCTAAAAATTCATAAGAATAAACCAGATAGAAAAGCAATCAAAACATATTCCAAATATCCTTTGTCACTAAACAAATCCAATCCCAATTGCCAAACAAACCTGATAAAAGTAAAATGTAACTGTTGAAGGAAAAATGGAATGAATAATTCTCAACTATGAATCATTTCTTACTTTTAATGATCTCTTTACAGGTTTTCCGAATGTGATGACCCAATTTCCCACATCTACTACACTTCATAAACCTAATAATTTCTCCACGAGATGGTATTCTTTTCTTCTTCGGCCTGCCAATCATCTTCTTACCCGAAGGAGGCAACACAATATCGTCACAAATATCACTACTTTCCACATTTAGAACGGTCAGAATTGGGTGAATATCTTTGAATATGTTGCCTCATAGTATTCAACATAGAAATAGGGTTCAATACAATCAACGATTTCTTTCTGCTCAGTTTTGAAGTGTAATGCAACACAATGGTTGCATGCTCACAAGGAAAACCATTATGCTGCACCCACCACAACATGTGCGCTGATATATGTCTACAAAGACTGATGGATGACTACTAACCTTAAAAAGACCATTACCAGCACTAACCACAGTCCATGTACACCCCTTATCAAGAGCCTCTTGCAATATCTTCTCTTGTTTTAGGCAAAGCCTTCCAAACCATTTCTTACAAAACCTACTCGTTTCCTCCAAATCTGTCATTGTTTTATACCTAATCGTATCAAGCATACTAGTTATTGGAAGATCTCTTACTCCTGCAATCTTTGCATTCCACGACTTAGCAATGTTGGAATACAACTCTCCATACCTACAACCTGGAAAACAAGCATTAGCCCAACGATCATTTGGAAGATCCTTAAGAAAATCTATAACAGGATTCCCACACTCAGAAATCAATAGGGCAAGCTGAGACTGAAATGTCTCAACACTTCCTGCAATAGCACACTGCCCAAACTTATAAACCATCTTTAATAGGAGTTTACCCCTTATTCCCTTAAATCTTTTCCTCAAATTCATTTGCAAGTGATACAAACATTAACAATGCAAATGGTCAGGGAATACACTTCTCACACCTTCAATAAGACCATCATTCTGGTCAGAAATAAACGTTATCTTTCTATTCAAATCTATGCAACTTCGCAACTCTTTCAAAAACCATGTCCAATTTAAAGTATCCTCTGAACATACCATAGCATATGCAATGCTAAATATACTTATAGCACGAACAAAAATCATGAATCAACAACAATGAAAAAAAAAGAATTACAAGTTTACAATAAAGGAATTATGTAACAAATGCTACAGTTGAACATGTTTGAATGTGAAGGAAACATCTCATGCTTATAAATATTCAACCCAGAAAAAAAAATTGAAAATTCATAAAGAAAATGCAACAAGTGGTGAAATTTCACAAACTGCATATATCTAACTAAATTGTAAAGACAAAACAGAATAAACGGTACCTTCATTTCCATCTTTACTCATTGCTCCAAGCAACACACAGTTATGCCGGGACCCTTTAAGAACGTTTCATCCAAGAAAATCAAAGGCCTGAGAAAGTTAAAACCATCCAAACAAGCTCTAAAGGATATAAAAACACCTCTCAAACCTGTGAGTTTCAGCATTGACTTCCAAATGAAAATGACTTCTAGGGCTTAGCTTTTCTGCCTCATTGAAATACGATCTCAGCCTACCAAATGACGACTCATAATGTCCGTATATGTTGTTCTTTGCAATCTCAATTCCCTTCCATGCACGATTATATTCAACATCTAACCCATAATCATTCTTCATATCAAATTGTAATTCTATTGGCCGTGTCAATGGCTTATTACGAATCTTGTCATGGTACAATTTTACCATCAACTTTGAAGATACACGGCAATGGCTCGATGTCCTCACAACATGCCCTCATGTATGTAACAAATTCATAGTGCGGATTTAAAAAAACACATTTATCTTCTCCCTCAAAGCATGAACACGCCATGCACAACCCGTTTGCTCTTTAAAACTACAAACTGCAATAACTCTCTCCTTATCATTCTTCTTATAAATGAAATTAAAACCACTTTGAATTGGATACTTGCACAATGCAATCTGAAATGCCACAACCCCCACCTTCAAACTTTTGGTTAATTTAAAAAATCTTAGTACTCCAACATCCACCCAACAACAACTTCTCACGGCTACCACCTTCCTTTGAAGACATACATGATCGGCTTCCCAAATCATACTCATATCCAACAATACCACTATCAAACTCATTAGAAGCACTAAACTCCTCCATGCGCTGCTCATCAATAGGGATGGCAATTCCCCCATTTAGGTCGGTGCCCCGCCCCTAATAGGCAGGGTTTGGGAAAGAGTCAATAGGGTTAGGGGCGGGTTTGGGATAGAGTTTTAAAACCCAATCCGGGTTCGAGCCGGGTTCAGGGTGGGGTATCAAAAACCCGTTAACCCGATTATATACATATAGATATAGAGAAAAAGAGCTTTTGTATTTTATATATTACTATATCAAAAGTATTACTACTCCAGAACATTCTCATCCTCCCCCTCCCAGTCACGCTTCTCTCTAGAAAATGGGAACTAAGTGCTCCGGCTAGGGCTAGACGCTATGCATCACAAAACCAACCTGATCAAACTTCAAAGGCTTCGATTTCTCAAAATCTAGGTTTCTGCAATTCAGATCATTGGAAGTTCATTGCTCTTTCAATCGCTTAGTTGATCTCTATCACAATCTAGGGTTTTACAGTCTCTGATAGAAGAGGTGTTTCCTTCGATCGACAACAATATCTCATCAATCTACATGCTCTATACATATATGGATGAGCTTTTCCTTCGATCAGCTGCAATTCCTTCACGGGTCGTTGCCTCATCAGCCGTTGATCAAGTAAGGAGTGACTATATATGTGTGCATATATGGATGATATATACATGATAGTATGCATATATGTTAAACAATGGATAAAATACATTTCAGTTTTTTTCCAATCGGGGCAGACGGGGCGGGGTTGGGGCTGTACCCTTCGGAGTGGGGTCGGGATAAAGTAGTACTTCAGACTGGGCGGGGTTGGGGGAAGCAAGCTTTTGAGCGGGTCGGGGTCGGGAAAGGGGTCCCCCGTCCCATACCCACCCCGTTGACATCCCTACTCATCAACATCTTTCACATTAATAACAACGTGCTCCAATTTCATAATCCCCACCAACTCTCTCATGATCGAAAAATCTTCTTTAGTAGCCAACATACAACTAGAATGACCAGGAAGCTGATAAGACAATGAGATAGAACCTACCTTCAACCTAGGCGACCTTTGATGTATAATATGCAATAAATCACCATACCCACCATCAAAAGAAACTCTAGCAGCAGCAGTCTCATCACCAAACTTACAAAGTGCTAGCACACAACTCAACATCGAAACATCATTCAATTCCTCCATCACACTACAACAGTAAATAAAAAACAAAAAAGGAAAGGGGGAAAAAAAAATAAACAAAGTCAGAATAAGCAACACAGACAAAATTGATCATAATTACAACCAAAATCATAATCCTAATCATCTAATTACTCAATACTCATGTCAAATTTCACAACATTTAGGAACATAAATCACATAAAATTTTAGTTCATATTTGCAAATATTTAACTAAAAATCCTATGTCACAACTAGGTTTCACTAGATTTGCAAGCATCAATCACATGAAAATTTAATTCACGTTTGGGGATATTTTACTAGACATCTTATTAAATAACATAAATGAGGTGCATTTTCACCACATATGCTCTAGTTTGGGTACTCAAGACTAAAACTGACATATAAATGTGGTAAAATTTCAGTAATCTGAATTATACAGTGAATACTATTCAGAACGGAACAAAAATGGTAAATCAATACTTCTCAGTTCTCAACTAGTAAATCAATACTCTGGTGAAACATGGATGATGTGAAATTTTGACAATCAAACTAATACTCAGCTAAAATTTCACCAGTTTAAAACTTAAATGACAAGAAGCACACTGGTGAAATTTGAATACACATGATTCTACAAACATGGATAATGTGAAATTTTGACAATCAAACTAATACTCTGCTAAAATTTAACCAAACTTACAAAAAAACTATCATATGAAATTTTAATTCACATTTGAACAAAAATTTGATAATCAAACTAACAGCCATAATCATGAACAAAATTCATATAATTATCACAACACTTGCACAAAACTTACAATAATGAACAAACTTCACTGTCGAAGCTCTGCTCTAGTTCCTCGAAAATCTATCAGCATCGTCGATTTACCGTCGCCGATGTTAGAGCTCTACTCTAGTTCGATATCTCGGTACCAATCAATCGTTATGTATCATTTGATATATCAATGTCATTCAATCGTCAAAAATCTGATTCGTCGAAGCTCTGGTTCGTCGGAGATCGCTGATTCTCTCTCTCTCTCTCTCTCTCTCTCTCTCTCTCTCTCTCTCTCTCTCTCTCTCTCTCTCTCTCTAACATTCATAATCTCACTGCCTATATTATATAGCTTAGGGGTAACATCCTTTTAGCTCCTCGCTTTTGCTTAACCTACTCATCAAATCAGACCACAATTGAATTCCCTAAAAATTGTTTCTCATAATAAAATCGTTTAAATTTTTTTTTTTTTTTAAGTGATAGAACCAATCAAAGAAAATTAATATTACTACATAGTTCATAGAAGAACATCCGAGTCAAATCTGTTGGAATCACAAAACATTAAATGCAATCAAAAATATGACCAAACAATTCCTCCTACCCTTTGTAATCCCTTCTTCCTCTTTCTAAGAAATTTGAATATCCAAAAACAAAACGAAATTTTCATAATACAAACGATTAGGCTAATTGAAAACAACAAACAAATGGAAACATCAATAGGCACCCTGCCAATAACTAGCTGCATCCTCGCACGTGGCCATAGATATCAACAATCTGACATCATATCGCTCCCTCAAATCCATGCCAAAATGTGTGCCTAAAACAACAAAATTCAGTGGTTAGCTAAACTATAACTTCAAAGTTATATTAATGTTGCATACTTGCATGATATATTTAGATATAAGATAGTCAAACAAAGATCCTCCAAAGTACGCTCCCAAAGATGCCAACGTGCCTGCGTTTACAAGTAAAGAAAGTTGGTTAAAGAATTAAAAAATAATAATAACAAATTAACAATAACAGACAAAATATGCAGAGTTGTACAACACCAAAACTTACAGGAAAAGGAGTACACAGATCAAATACGAGCTAATACAGGAATGATCTCTCTTCTGCTAGGCTCTTCCTGAGAGGCATAATCAAAAGAAAAAACAAATGCAAATATTGAATATCCACTGGTCACTTAGACTCGTAAACCAGTTCGAGTGTGTTTTAAAACCATACTTGTCATAAAAACTTTGCGACACTTCAAAGTTCAAATGCAATGTGAATGTGATTATTCTACATGAGGAAAGGGTAAATTGACTAGTATCATGAAATAGGAAACCATCTCCCAAAAATTCGTAGACCAAAAAAGGTAAAACATCTAACAGAAAAATGGGTTGGTAATGCGTATGGGCTGAGCTTGGGTCGGGCATGCCCACTAACCCAACTATGACCCATTTAAGTTACCCGAACTAATTTCAGTTCCCCCATCTCTCTCTCTCTCTCTCTCTCTCTCTCTCTCTCTCTCTCTCTCTCTCTAGGGGGTGGGGGTGGGGGTGTGGGTGGGGGTGAGGGTGGGGGTGGAGTAAATTGGTTGCAGCGGTGACACCATGTCAACGTGCCGACATGGTGTCACCAACCAATCACTCTTGGAAGAAATTATTTAATGTGATGATTACACCACATAAGCATGCTGACGTGTTATGATATTTTAATCTAGACCATACACTTGCCCCCTAGTTGTTAGAAGACAAATTGTCCTGATCCCCTTGGAAATAGGGGGTATGTGTTTGGTAAAGATTTAAAGGCCACACGTTGACGTGGTGGGGCAGTTGCACTGAATAATCTATGGATGCTGATAAGACGTAGATTCGCCACCCCTCCATAATATGACACGTGGCGCATAGGGTAGGCTGAGAGTGCAGTATATGTTACTCCTGCTGACTAAAGCCTAGGGTATCAGCCCAAGACTGAGTCCATTGGACCGTTAAGCTCATAAACTGTGTCTCAACCTTTCTTCCTGATAACCAGGAGATGGTATCCCATTACCTAAGGATGAGGGACACTTGGCATACATCTGGGTGGTCATCCCCAATGGGACTAAACCAACTCTCTGAAGATTGGGCGACTGGGCCGAGATAACCATAGATAGTTGAAGCCCATGGCTATATATTCATAGGTGCGACGATGGAAAAGGTACACACAATCTCTCCCGATCAACATTCCTTACAATCTCTCTTTCCAGTGACTAACATTGCCATCGGAGGAGACTCAGGGAACATAACCCCTTTTGAGTCTTTTCGTGTCGCCTTGTGTGCAGGACAGATCACGGAAGAATTCTGATCAGCTACTCTACCCGTTGGCTGTGCTGAATCAACCTAATTTAGATAACATCATTTGGCGCCATCTGTGGGAAACAACAATTCCTTTAGTCTTTTCCTCATTTTCTTCTGTCCAACATTATGGCTTCTTCCAGACACTCTTCGTCTCATCCTTCTCGTCAAGGTAATACAAATCCTCCTGCAGGGAACTTAAATCCACTGGCTCCAGAGACGTCAACTGGTGCGAACACGACACTTCAGCCTCCTCGGCCCCTAGCTACAATGGAGCTAATGATGCAGCAGGTTAAGAGTTTAACAGATACTGTGCAAGTCCTAGTCCAACAGCAACAAGCAATGTCTCAGCTAGTGGGGAGTCAATTCAACCCACCTAGGGAACGTAGGGATGACAACCGCCTGACCAGAACTACCTTCAGCAGCTAGAGGCATTGACAACAGAGAACAAGAGCGAGTCGACGAGTCTGGAGATCATCCCAAGGACGGTTTGAAGGACCATAAAAAGAAAGATGATCCAAAGAACCATCCAAAGAAAGATGATGCGAAGGACCATCCGAAGGATAGTTTCAAAAATTCCCTAAAGGAAGATAACAAAGACCAACCGGAGGATCGCTCTATTGAGGCACTGGAACTGAAGGCGGAAGAAGAATTGCAGAAGCTCCTGGGGAAAGCAAGGCCCCCATTCGTTAGGTCAATTACTGACTAGCCCCCTCCGAGGGATTCATTTTGCCCAAGTTCACTATGTATGATAGGAAATCGGATCCTACGGAGCATCTCAGCCATTATCAGCAGGCTGTGACTCTTTACAGCCATAGCAATGCTCTGATGTGCCGAGCTTTTTCAAATATGCTCACCGATACGGCTTTCTCCTGGTATAATAGGCTCCCCCCTAGATCAGTCACTTCATTTGCAGACCTGGGAGTGAAATTTATCAACCAGTTCCTGACCAGCAAGAAGATCAAGAAGGGGCCGGACCATATATTTGACTATACAACAGGCAAAGGGCGAAGGAAGGCTTAAGAGATTACATCATGCGGTTTAACCACAGAGCTTAACACAGTAGAAGGATGTGATCAAGGCTTCGCAAACTCGGCGCTGAAGGCGGGGCTTCACCCAGGACTGTTCTTGACTTCAATCAGCAAACACCCCCCCGAGACTCATGCAGACCTGCTGGCACGAGCCAATAAATACATTCTGGTCGAAGATATGAACATAGCCAGAAAGGAGCTAAGGAGCATGATTGACCCGAAGCCTCTCAAGAAGGAATTTAAGGAAGAGAAGAAGAGACAGAGGTCCCTAGAAAGACCTGCTCGAAAGCCGGACTTTAAGAGGGCAGAGCTATATACACCCTTGAATGCCTTTATGCCTCATTATCCCAGATCCTGGACCAATCCAAGGGAAGAGAGGATTTCAAATGGCCTGAGCGATTTTCATAAAGATCATGGGCACACCACAGACGAATGCAAGATTCTCAAGCATGAAATTGAGGAACTGGTCAAACGAGGAAGGCTCAGTCAGTATATCGCGGGGTGTGACGACAGGTCCGGAAGGCGTGACGAAAGGGGGATGACTGAGACGCCCGGCGAAATAGGAACCAGGAGCAAACCCCTCAACAACAGCCGGTTCAACCCAACGTTATACATGCCCCCCATAGACGATCCAGAAACTCCAACAGAGCTCGGAAGAGACTTCCACGAGAGGCTCAGTATCCCCTATGCGGATTTTCAGTTTTGAGAAAGAACCAAGGGTGGAACCACGTATCACCTTCACCAACCAAGACTTAATCGGGGTCCATCTCCCACATAAGGACGCTCTGACTGTCACTTTGAGGATATCCAATTTCAATATCAGGAAAATCCTTATTGATAACGGGAGC
Source organism: Hydrangea macrophylla (assembly GCA_033977485.1). Classification (NCBI taxonomy): domain Eukaryota; kingdom Viridiplantae; phylum Streptophyta; class Magnoliopsida; order Cornales; family Hydrangeaceae; genus Hydrangea; species Hydrangea macrophylla. The sequence goes on along the minus strand of CM066987.1, from coordinate 84,748,938 downwards.
TCGATTAATGTCATTTTTCTATCCACATTAAAGAAAATGGATTTCGATATGAGGAGAATACAGCCAGCCAAATCCAATTTAACAGGCTTCAATGGAGAAGTTAAGGTGCCTGAAAGTCGTGTAATATTGCCAATCACTGTGGGAGAGGAGTCTAATTACATCACGACTCTGGACGAATTCCACGTTGTGAATTCCTTTTCCCCCTATAATATTATTATGGGAAGACAGAGGCTCCATGACTTGGGGATAATACCATCATCCTTCCATTTATGTATGAAACTGATCATTCGAGAAGCCGTGGTGACTATCTGAGGAGATCAGAAAGAAGCAAGGGAGTGTTGTTGCACTGCTCTCAAAGCTTTAAATCCTAGATAGCAATCACAGTATCTTCTTCCAGTCCAGAATGCAGCTCAGAGCAAACCAGCGACGGTCACAGAGGAAGACCTGGATATAGAGAGACCATTGGTGCTGGAGCTAGATGAAAAAGTATAGGAGATCCATATCAGTGAGCTGCACCCCCAAAGAACGATAAAAATTGGTACACGTTCGGACGCCCAACAGAGGGCATTCCTAATCTAATTTCTAAAGGAAAGTAAGTCGGTTTTGCATACACGACCTGGTTGGCATAGATCCCCAAGTTATTACACATCGTCTTTTTGTCGACCCAATTCATCCACCAGTTAGGCAGAAGCGCAGGACGTTTGCCCATGAGAGGAATGAGATCATTAATAAAGAGGTAGAAAGGCTCTTGGAGGTAGAGCATATCCAAGAAGTTCACTACCTTGCCTGGTTGGCCAATACAGTGGTGGTGCCGAAGAAGGGAGGAAAGTGGAGAGTTTGTATAGACTACACAGACCTCAATAAGGCCTAACCAAAGGACAGCTTCCCCATCCCTAAGATAGACCAATTGGTGGACCCAATAACAGGAAATGAACTCCTGTCTTTTATGGATGCATATTCAGGATACAACCAGATAAAGATGCACCACTTGGACCAGGAAAAGACTTCTTTCATTACCAACAGAAGTCTCTACTGCTACAAGGTCATGTCATTCGGATTGAAGAATGCAGGGGCCACCTATTAGAGATTAGTCAACGCAATGTTCCAAGATCAAATTGGGAAGTCAATGGAAATATACATTTACGACATGCTAGTGAAAAGTAGGAAGGGAGAAGACCACGTCAGCAACCTGAGAGGAACTTTCGAGATTCTCCAGAAGTTTCAGTTAAAGCTAAATCCAGCTAAGTGCGTATTTGGAGCCTCTGCAGGAAAATTCTTGGGTTTCCTGGTGTTCCAGAGAGGTATAGAGGCTGACCCAGATCAAATCAAGCCCCTGATGGAGATGAAGTCCCCCAAGACCAGGAGAGATATTCAATGACTGAATGGGAAGTTGCCAGCATTAAACCGCTTCATTTCGAAAGCTTCGGACAGGTGCCTCCCCTTCTTCAAAGCTCTAAAAGGGGGAGCAACGTCCGAATGGACGCCAGAGGAGCTCAAAGCCTATATTGGAAGCCCAGAGGTGCTATCCACACCGGAGCCTAATGAACCACTATACCTATACCTGGGTGTTTCAGACTATGCTGTCAGCTCGATTCTAATCAAAGAAGTGGAGAAAGTACAGAAGCTGGTCTCCTAGGTCGGCAAAACACTCCTGGATCCAGAGAAGAGGTACACCAACCTCGAAAAATTGCTTTATGCTTTGGTTGTGTCAGTAAGGCGCATGTCATCATTGTACCACTGATCACCCCCTCAGATCCATGCTCCACAAACCGGAGACGTCAGGGAGATTGGCAAAGTGGGCCATAGAGCTTGGGGAGTTTGATATTCAGTTTATCCCAAGAATGGCAATAAAGGCAGTGGCTCTGGCCGACTTCGTGGCCGAATTTACCAGGGAAAGATCTGTCACAGATTCATCATCAGGGTCGCAGGAATGGGAACTGTACACTGATGGAGCATCAAATAAGATGAGGTGCGGAGCAGGCGTTGTCCTCAAAACCCCAGAGGGTGAAGTATTGGAAAAGTTATTGGTTTTTGGCTTCCGAGCATCAAACAACAAAACAGAATATGAAGCACTGATCATTGGCATTCAGCTAGCTAGGCTATGTGGGGCCTCAGCCCTCAAGGCTTATTGTGATTTCCAATTGGTGGTCAACCAGGCAGGAGGCGAATTTGAAGTTAAAGAAGCAAGCATGCAGGCCTACCATTCAATTGTCCGAAGGCTAGCTCAGGATTTTCAAGAGTTCAGCCTACTAAAAATCCCAGGTCAAGAGAATGGCTGGCAGAGCAGATTGGCTGCCCAAGCTGACAGCCTCTGGAGAGCAGGCTCGAGATTCTGGGGTCGAGGTAGGTTTATTAGAAGCCCCGAGCATTCAGTATGCGAAAAAGATGCATCTTAACGACATAGAAGGCCTTCTAAGATCCTAGCTGGAACCTATCTACGATTATATAAAGCAAGGAAAGCTACCTGATGACAAGCAGCTGGCCAGGAAACTGAGAATCAGGGCAGCCCGCTATGTGCTCCTAGATGGGATACTATATAGAAGATCCTTTTCACAGTCGTTGCTCAGATGCCTGACCCCATACCAAGCAGACCACGTCCTCGGGGAAATTCACAAGGGAGTTTGTGGAAATCATGTGGGTACCAGGACCTAGCACACCAAGCCTTAACATTGGGATACTACTGGCCCAACATGAAACATGACGCCCAGGAGTTGGTAAAGAAATGTGATCAATGCCAAAGGTTTGCAAAATATGTGCATCAACCTCCACAACCTAGACCCCTAACCAGAGCCATTGGCTTTCATCCAATAGGGGATGGATATTGTGGGTCCTCTTCCAACTGCTAAAGGAGGGAAAAAGTTTGTGGTTGTTGCAGTAGATTATTTTACGAAATGGGCAAAAGCAGAAGCATTGGCTAAGACCAGCCAAGCGAACATGAAAAGCTTCGTGCCAAAAAACATGGGGTATAGATATGGTGTTCGCCATATCCTAATCACCGATAATGGAACCCAATTTGAGGGATCAATCTTCCAACAATTCTGTGAGAGCCTACAAATCAGACATCATTTCTCTCCCCCTGGGCACCCACAGGCTAATGGTCAAGCTGAGGTAACAAACAGAACAATTCTTGAGGCCATGACGAAAGGACTGGAAGAAGCTTAAGGACGATGGTTAGATGAACTGCCAAAAATATTGTGGTCATACCGGACCACCAAAAGGACGACCACTGGAGAATCACCATTTACCTGGCCTATGGAACGGAGGCAGTCTTGCCAGTGGAAATAGGTCTGCCAACCGCCAGGACCCAATCCATAACTGCTATGGATGCTCAGGGTTTATAGCTCACTGCCAGAGCACAAAACAGTTAAAGCTTACTACAGAACTTGGATTTCTTGGAAGGAACAAGAGTCACTTTGCTTCGGCGTGTAGCTTATCAACAGAAAATCTCAAAGTAATTCGATAAGAAGGTAAAGCCCCAAACTTTTCACCTTGGAGATTTGGTCTTAAGAAGAGTTTTTCCAAACACCAAAGATCCTACTAATGGCAAACTAGCCCCAAACTGGGAGGGACCATACAGAGTAGTCAAGGTCAACAGACCACGGACATACTGGATGTGTGACTTGGAAGACAAACCCGTCCTGGCATGTTGAACACTTGAAAAAGTACTACATGTAATGCGATGTCACATCTTATTTGCATTTGATTCATATACAAGCTTCCTCAGATAAATAAAACCATTCGATTTGATATTGTCTTCAAGATTATTTATCCAGTGTTATTCAATCTCCAGCCAGTCATTTCAAATTTTTTAGTTTTCTTTTTTACCAAGGTGTGCAAACGAAATCCATAATCAGCAGGCAGATATGGGCACAAAGATTACCAAGAATAGGAATTCTTTATTTATTTTGAGGAAATTCTTACAAAATCGTCCATCTTCCACCAGCAAATACCAAAAAAAAAAAAAAAAAGAAGAAGAAGAAGAAAACAGCAAGCAGAAAGAAACTTTAACATCCTTCCTTTTGAGGGCTTCCACCTGAGCTTCCAGTGCTCCCATCCTGGTCATCAGTTCCTTCAGAGTAGAATCTATGGCACAGATAGACCTACTGCATCTCAGATTCAGTCTCTCGAAGACCACCTTACTTCTCCACTTTCTAAAGACACTCGTCTATATTCGCCAAAGAAAACCCAGTCCAACAGCTCTACCCCACAAAAGGACCCTCATCCATACAGGCGCTTTTTGATGGACACTCAATTGACCCCGAGGGAGGGCTCTGTCCATCACCTTCGGAGGAAAGGGCCTTTCCTTCTACAACTTTCCCTTTTCCTTTGTCTGGACGAACGGAAGGACCCTCTCTAACCTCTTTTCCTTTCATAAATGGAGCAGGAGGCCCCTCACTATCGGTGGCCTCAAATGAATCAGAACTGGTAGACAAGGAAATTGCACCTCCGGATTGTTGAGGCTGCCTTTGTGGGGGTAACCCAGAAGACAGACCTCTAGACCCCGTTAACTGTCGGGATCTCGAGGCAACTACGGCAAGATTCGGAATTGCGGCCTCTTCAGGCTCAGGCCCAACTCCCTCAGCAGGATCACCCCCGGGATGCCTCATCAAGTTGTCAAATGTAAACCCAGCCCCAACAGATTGGTTGATCGCCTCCTCATCAGCACTGGTAACCACGACCTCCCGAAATGCGGTATAGGACAACTTGCAAAAGTCAGGCTAAAAAGCCTGTGTAGGACGAAGAGAAGGGTCAACCAACAAATTCCCTGAAACCACCACTTTGGGGTAGTGATGTCAGTTCTTGTTTGGGAAGTCTAAACCGCGAACAAGATGCCTTCCCCCAGCACCAACCTTTAAGTAAGGTTCCCCTCGGGTAATGTTCAGGGTGTAACTGCGGGCGACTTCCCGAGAACGAAGAAGTATGCTAAGATGTTGGCACAGGGCGCTGATACCCCAAAGGAGACAAGCAAGATTCGGACGGCAAATGGCCAACAGAAAGTGCAATCCATGTAAAAGATCGCAGAACAGAGCTGGAAGAGGGAAACGTAGCCCTACCACTATCAGCAGATAGCGGCTGATGATGACGGAAGGGAAGCTACGACTTCCCCCTCAACGTAAGGACGAACTTGGACGTCGTCAGGAATTTCCCATACCTGCCGAAAATCAGCCAAACCTTCCTCAGAATGCAGGTTGATACGAGAAGCCATGAAAAAGGCAAAGAATTTTAATCAGCTAGAGGGACAAAGGAAGAAGATATTGTTGGTAAGGTAACTACTTACAGGAGCGCCTAAGAGGTTATATAGGAACAGACGTCGGCAACGACATGTCTCCCAACCAGTCTAAATGATGGTCACAATTAATGCCGGGAGTACATTTGCACCTCAAAGATTTGAACGGTTAGATCCAAAGAAGTTAACCACTAATACGACGGTTAGGAATCTAAAAAGGCTGACGCATTTAATGCGATGTGACAACATGCATCATAATCAAGTCAGGAGGCACGTGGTCACGCGTGCTAACCCACGCTCCAGAGATTTTGTTTTTCTAAGTGTTCATCTCAGATCAGGATATAATGCATCTGACCTCAAATCTAGAAAAATCCAAAACAAAGTGTTCAGCTCAGGTCAGGCGATAATGCCCTGCATCTGACCTCAAATCTAGAAAAATTCAAAACAAAGATTTATTCAAGTGTTCGGCTCAGGTCAAGCTATAATGCCCTGCATCTGACCTCAAATCTAGAAAAATTCAAAGTAAGGAGATTTATTCTAAAACCTAGAGAAAGCCACAAAGTTTACGTATTCGCATTAGGCCAAGCATTCAAGGTAAGGGCTATACAATGCCAATAAAAGTAGTGTGCATAAACAACCAGTATATTCATAATAATATTTAAAGGGGGAAGTAGGACTCCAGCTCAGTCCAGCCTATAACCCAAAAAAACTACTGCTCTGAAAGGTGTATTTGTCCTGAATGGATAGTATCATCAACAATCGCAGAATGGGCTACGCCAAAGGAAGGATCTCAGCCAAAGGGTCAGCCTCAGGACCCGTAGCAGAAGGGGGAACCTCAGAATTCTCCTTATTAATATCCTCTACATCAAGAAAGATTTGGCTGATATCGATTTCAGGGAAATGGGTCCTCTAACTTTCCTGGAATCTCCTCTTCACACAGCCCATCCTTTTTCATACCCTTTGTTGGCTAGTACGGATCCCATTTTTACCAGCTCACCCTTCTTCTCGGTAAAATAAGCCAGGGTTGTAGCCTACTTCTCCTCTTCCATGCTTTCTCTAAGCTTGGCTGTGACTTCATTCTCCGCCCCGAGAAGTACTTCAGCTGCTTTAGCGGCTCCCTCAAGTTGTTCGGCTCTCTTTTTGACCTCCTCAAGTTGAAGCTGGACTTCCAGAAGCTGGGAGTCTATGGTCGCCTTCTCCAAGTTGACCCTTGTAAGGTCGGCTTGGAGACCGTCTGCCCAGGCTGTCTCGGCGGAAACTTTCTCCACCAGCTGAGCCAGAAGGTCTTCCATACTAGACCCCTCAAAATTGGCTTTGCCAATGGCAGCAGTCATAAAAGCGCCCTGGAACAGTAAGAAAGCATGGAGGTCAATATTAGAGAAAGCCCAGAAAGATATAATGAATTAAAATAAGAAATTACCCCAAGTTGAGCATTGATGCAGGACAGGAGAAAGCCAGGATTCTTCACCAAATCAACCGTACTGGCGAACTTTGTGGCCAACTTCTTGCAGTATGATGCAATGTACGCATCCACAGACTTGCCACCTCATAGTACAGGATGGCCAACCGCCACATATTTCCCTTTGTTTTGCCCCTTGGTAGCGGCAGTAGGGGCAGCGAGAGCTTTAGATTAAGGAAGGTCCAAGGGGTCTAGAGCAAAGCCCATCTTGTCCCCGACCGCGATAGATTCCTCAATAAGCCCATCTGGTCCCCAACCTCAGAAGACTAACTAGTGTTTCAAAAAATAATGTACTCATGAATTAAATATTAGTAAGGCCAAAAGGAGATGGGTTAAATAATACCATCGTCTTTCTTGATTCTTCTTCTACACCTCCTATATAACTAAAGAATCGGAAGTTTGGGCCATCTAGAAAGCGTCTAGCTGAAAAATATGGGTTAAATAATACCATCGTCTTTTTTGATTCTTCTTCTACACCTCCTATATAACTAAAGAATCGGAAGTTTGAGGCATCTAGAAAGCGTCTAACTGAAAAATATTTTAACTTCTATAGTAAGCTATATTGAATTAAGTTCAAAGGTCATGTGAAAAAAATCAAAACAATGTCTGTTGTTTTCAAACTTATAATTTCTCTGTGGCTCTTTCAAAAATAATCCTACATTAGGGATAGTACTACAAAATGCATATAGCCTATAAAAAGAAAATACACATGACGTGCAGCCTTTATTTTAGCTCTACGTGCATTGTGTTCAATGCTGTCGGTCCCAAGCCATAAATGAGTAGGTTTAGTGCAATAGATAGCTCGACAGTCAGCACATCAAAAAACACCATCAGATCCTAATGAAATGAATCATAATATGAATCTACGCATAAACACTAGGGTGTACCCTTTAAACGACACGTTGAGCCTGCCTCTGGGAATTTCGAAAAATGCGCGCCGCATCGACGCCCAAGTGTGGTGTTAAATAGGCAAGGGTTCCCGCACTCTCCTGGACCACCGCGGGTAAAGAAGCTAGTCCAAAACTATAGGCTTAGATTAGCAACATCGAATATAGGAACCTTATGGTAAGGCTTTGGAACTAGTAGACACTATGATTAGAAGGAAGATCAATGTAGCTTGCATCCAATAAATGATGTGGGTAGGAGAGGAAGCAAATGAGATTGAAAACACTAGTTCTAAGATTTTTTTTATACTATCCAAGTTAAAAATAGAAATGGTGCTGATATTGTAGTAGAGAAGAACCTCAAGGATAAGGTGGTAGCAGTAAAAAGGAAATGAGATAGATTATTGCTACTCAAACTGGTGGTGAGGGGAGATATAATCAATGAGATTAGTGCATACGCACCCCAAGTGGATAGGAGGAACACGCTAAAAGACAATTCTAGGATGATTTCGATGTATAAATGCAAGAAACTCCCGAGGAGAAAAGGTTTTTATCGGTGGCATATGAAAAAAATCAAAACAATGTGATGTTTTCAATCTTATAATTTCTCTGTGATTCTTTCAGAAATAATCGTGCATTTTGGGTAGACAAATGGACTTTATTTATCACCAAAGGCTTTTTAATGCTTTAATGCTAAATAAATACAAAGGTCCGCCAATTAAAAAAAAACACTATAGGCTTCAATGTTTTAGGTATCCATAACTTTTTGTCCAATCAGTAATAAAATATTATGATATGATTGATTGATGATATATAAAGAAAAGGATATAATAATAAAATATTATTATACATGTAATAATATATCACTGAGTCTAAAGGCAGTGAGAAGACTTGACCATGACATGAAAAAACATAAGAAGACTGACTAGTGTTTCAAAAAAATAACATATTAACATACTAAAGGTTAACATAAGAAGACAATTCTAGGATGATTTCGATGTATTAGTGCAAGAAATTCCTGGAGGAGAAAAGGTTTTTATAGGTGGCATATGAAAAAAAATCAAAACAATGTGTGATGTTTTCAATCTTATAATTTCTCTGTGATTCTTTCAGAAATAATCGTGCATTTTGGGTAGACAAATGGACTTTATTTATCACCAAAGGCTTTTTAATGCTTTAATGCTAAATAAATACAAAGGTCCGCCATTTAAAAAAACACTGAAGGCTTCAATGTTTTAGGTATCCACAACTTTTTTGTCCAATCAGTAATAAAATATTATGATATGATTGATTGATGATATATAAAGATAAGGATATAATAATAAAATATTATTATACATGTAATAATATATCACTAACGTCTAAAGGCAGTGAGAAGACTTGACCATGACATGAAAAAACATAAGAAGACTGACTAGTGTTTCAAAAAAATAACATATTAACATACTAAATATTAGTAAGGCCAAAAGCAGATAGGTTAAACAATACCATCGTCTTTGTTGATTCTTCTTCTCAATATCCTAAATATATAACTAAAGTTTTATAGGCACGCTGTCACAGTGGCGGTGAGAAGAAAGACAAGAAAACGAGAGAAGATTGAAACAGAGATCTCAGAGAGGGAGTTGCGAATCTCAGGTAATAGCAGTAAAAATCGGACAATTTATCGAACTGGAAAAATGACCGGGGCAAGGGTTAACAGTTCAACTGTCAGGTGAACTGATATCGAACCATGACGTCATAATTAAGTATTAAATATAATTATTTATATAAATTAACCCAAACTAGCGATCCATAGTATATCTCGTGATGATTCATACAGAGACTGAGGCTCCACTATGGCAACAAACATTAAGTAAGGTACAATGAACTTGTTATAGTACTCCCTCCGTCCCATTTTATTTGGCATTCTTTCCTTTTTGGGTTGTCCCAAAATTATTGTCCACTTTCCTAAATTGGTATATAATTTTTACTTATTTTCCAATCTATGAAGCACCGACACTCTAATTTGGGGTCGTACTAGTGTCGATTCGCGTATTCGACACCTACACAACTCGACACGCTCGTAATACATGTCAGATACGCACTTTTACGAATCTGAGTTTTTTATTCATTTTTCTTGGGCTGACACGCAGGCGACACATTCCTGACACACAAAGGACACGATCGTGACACGCACGATCGCGACACGCAACATGTCATTCGATTCGAAAAACCCTAAAAATGGAGAGGGAAGAAGAAGAAGAAGAAGATCAAAGAAGTAACAAACCTGCTGCTCACAATCAAATCCACCTGCTGCTGCTCGACGTGCTCGCAATCAGGATTTTAGCTGATGAGAGAAACTAGAGAGAAGGCACAGTTCGATGTTGATTCAATGAAGATCGTTTGGGCTGTTTCAGACTTCAAAGTCTCTGATCGCAATTCCTCTCTCTCTCTCTCTCTCTCTCTCTCTCTCTCTCTCTCGCCGCCATGAACTGTCGATACTCGATAGTGATCTAAATAGCTTTGCCCCTATACCTATTATACACATATATTTAACTTAATAATAATAGTAAAATATCCCATGAGTCATATATTTATAAAATATTAATATTTTAGTCATTTCACCCCAAAAATATTGTTGTTTCTAAAAAAAAAAATTCACACAAAAAATCACAAATTTTATATTATTCTATAGTATTTTAATATAAATTGGTTTTAAATATCCATCCTTGAAGTATGTGTTTGTATATAATATATATATAAATAAAACATTAGGGTTTTACTAATTACGGTTTATGTTTATAATTATGGAAACATTATATTCATTTACTTTGTTGGTATTGATAACGTTATAAATTTATAATATTGTTGTGATTTATGAGGACAATTTTGATTAGACATGGTAAAATATACTCCCTCCGTCCCATTTTATGTGTCCCTTTTTGGGAATCCAACTATTTAAGGGGACAAAAAGAATCTACACCTACTGCCCACAATTGCCCATAATCATTGCACTTTTTTTTTTGTGTTGATTGTAAGGAAGGGTAGTTTGGGAAACTAAGTAAAATTTGCATACTAATTTAGGAAAGTGGACAACAATTTTGGGACAAACCAAAAAGGAAAAGGGGATACATACAATGGGACGGAGGGAGTATATTTTAAAAAATATTTTTTAAATATCGTGTCCCCGACATATCGTATCATGCTTTTTTGAGAAATAGCATATAGACGCATTCAAGTCGTGTCGTATCAGTGTCACATATCCGTGTCGGTGCTTCTTAGTTTCCAATACTACCCTTCTTTGAAATCTAAACCAAAGGCAAAACACACACACAAAAGTAGTTGTAAAGATTATGGACAATTGTAGAAAGTAGGTAGGTATAGATTTTTTTTGTCCCCTTAAAAAGTTGAGTTCCTAAAGATGGTGTAAAATGGGACGGATGGAGTAATACAAAATTAAAAAATTTAAATGTCACATAAAAACATTATCACACTTTCCATACATTATCCATCAAAATCCCAATTTAGAAATGCAGCAACTCTAAAAAAAAAAGTAAATTAAAAAATACACCATAACAATAATTCATTACACGACATAGTCCTCTAAGATTATCCATAACAAGACATCTTGACACAATAAACATGACATAACAAGTTGCATAACAATTAATTCAAAATAAAAATATAAGAGGAATTGCAACAACAATGTTATTATTGCTACAAGGCCAAAAAAAAATACAAATTATCAGCTTTCCTTTCCTTCACTAGAAAATTATCAACTTGACATCACCGGAACAAACTCTCATGTTGTAAAACACAAACAACTTGATTTGCATATTTAATATTCTTAAATACCATGTTCGGGTTTAGTGGGAATTCTAGCAATTTTTCTCACATTGGAATTTTGATAATTTATTTCTTTTGGTTTCACTTTTTGTTATGACAGTCCTAGGATTGGTATTGCGCATGCTCTGTTTATTGGCTACGATTACCATCACCAAAAAAACAACCAAAGACTCCATATCTTCAAAAAATCACATCATCATTAGATAAATTAAAAAAAAAAAACAGAACATATCTTCTGGGACAAAGGCACCACCATTCATTCTTAAATCTTAAGATAAGATTTCTATTAACGGGTTGACAGAAACATGTATACCCGAGAAGGTTTTGTGTAGCCTCAAGGTAGAGCCTATTTGGTGTCCCACACCCAATGAGGAAGCACCACGTAGGATTATTAGGCCATTTAAATTTTTTGTGGTGGGTTTCATTGTTCGTGTGGAGCACTTCTATTGGGTACGGGGTACCAAGTGGCATGCCGCGTGGTACCTTTGAGGGTATCCAAAAATTTCTCTGTATACACACAGACTTGATACTTGACGGTTCAACTAAAAAATAAAAATAAAAATAAAATGAGACAATAAAATTTACAAAACAAATCACTCAAATACATATAATACTCAATTTAAAATTGAAAAGTGAGATCAAAGATGGACATTACCTGGAAACCAGTAGCAGTGACGGGGGAGGAGGCGGCGGTAACAGGTGCTTGCGGCATGGGTGAAGGAGGCGCTGCGGCAGTGGAGGCCTGCCTCTGATTGCAAGGTGCAGCGGCGGTCCTTCTGTACGTCTGATCGCAAGAGAGAGTGAGTCCTAAATCTCTTTCATTATAAATAAATAAATTATAAAAAATATGGGAAACAAACAAACAAGCGGTGTCGATCCGGAAACTCTTTATACCTTCTTCTTCGTCAGTCTCTGGCTCCTCCTCGGTGTAGTGGATCCCACCAGTCTCTTGCTCGTCCTCCTCGTTGGCGTTTCCTTGGCCATGGAAATGAAAGAGACCCCTTGCATAGGAGAGAGAGAGAGAGAGAGAGAGAGAGAGAGAGAGATTACAATCTGTTGAAAATACAAAGATACAAACAAACGAAACCCACACCATGCAATACACTGGAAACGATGAGATTTACCTGAACTTGAATGTCTTGCAGAGTTTGGAGAGCCGTGTGACGGTGTGAGGATAGCTGCAGAGAGAGAAAGAGACGTGAGTTGTGAAAAGTGAAAACCCTAGGCATATATACGCCGCCCAGTTGAAACCCGCGAGAAAACCCTTACTCCGCTCGAAATAGGGCAAATTACCTTTTAACCCCATAGTGGTTTGCACCTTAAAAGTTGACCCTTAACACTCTTGTGTTATAGCCATTTCACTTTAACCCAGAGATTTAAAAGTGGACACTTGATCTTCTTTGATTAGACCCAATTTCACATAATCCCTTGATATTTTAGATTAAAGGGAAACTTTTTTGTTAGATAAATCTTAATAATTTTACTTTAGTTTAAAATAATAAAGGGATTAAGTGTTCACTTTTAAATTAATGGGTGCAAAAATATCACAAGAGCTAACCATAGGGGGTAAAATGTAATTTATCCCTAGAATATTAATAAGGATTAATTATAAAATTGACCCTTGAAGTTTGATTCTTGTGTCATTTTAGTCCCTACAACTTTAATTGTGTCAATTTTGTTCCTTAAATTTTAAATAGAAGCAATTTGATCCAAATACCTCATTCTGTGAGAAAATTGACAAAATTTATCTATTGTTATGCACAATTAAGCTAATAAACGGGTTGATATATGGGTGGTATTCCATATTTACCCTTAACAAGTGTGACAATGCATAATATGTGAGTAAATTATGTCAACTTTTCTCACAAAAGTGGACATTTGGATCGAATTGATTCGATTTAAAATTTCAGAGACCTAATTGATGCAATTGAAACTGAAACTAAAATGACACCGTTAACGTGTAACCACTGTGTGACTTCAAAAAAAAATTCAAAAAAAAAAAAAAAAAACAAACAAACTGTGCATACACACACACGCACCCACCTACCCACGTACACACACACCCATGCACCCCACACCACGCCATCTCACTAATCACCCCCACTATTGCCACATCACCCTAACTTCCTCCCCCACTTCCTCTCAACCGCACACTCACACACACTACAAAATGTCTCTATATATATAATAAAAAAAACTGGGGAGACTCCCATTTGGGACTCCCTTAGCCCGAATTTGCCATAAATGGCAAGAAAAATAGTTTATAATGCAAGGTAGGTGCATTGGAACCTGTTTTTCTTGCTATTTATGGTAAATTCAGGCTAAGGGAGTCCCAAATAGGGAGTCTCCCTAGAACTGCTCATATGTATATAGGTATAGAACGAGAGATAGAGAGAGAGAGTTGACAGAAAAGAGATAGAGATAACCGAGAAGAAGGAAGAAGGTACCTTACCTCCTCTGTAACTGTTTTCGTGTAGTTTGTGCAGGCGTGCCAGAACCAAAAGTGGTTCAGTGTGCAAACTAAATTCCTAAATTGCTTGTGTGAGCTATACACAAGGCTTGAAGATTTGACTTCTAACGGGTGATTGTGTGTGATGAGTAGGAAAGTACCATCACCAAAAGTTTTATGACAGTATTGAAGTACACAAGCCAATTAGTACAAGAGTTTACCAAGTAAACAATCATAAACGATTAATAAAATATGAAGATATCTTATTGAATGTTTGGAAAATCATGACAAAAAAATAACAAAGAACCTAATCAGAACAAGCTCTGATTGTTCAACAAGAAGACTGAAAACAGAAAAACAACGAAAAGGACAGACCTATTTGCTATGAATGGAAGAACACAGGGCTAAACACTATGAATGCTTTTTGGATGTTGTTGAATGCTGTTTGGATGCAGTTTATAGAGAGAGACGCGGAGTCCATTGTAGCTTGGCCAGCCTGCTAGATTTATAGCGGCCTTCAACAATCCTGATATGGCAAGAACTCCTTAAATTGTGCCCCAAGCAAGATACAGCTAGCAGAATCCTTCCATACTTCCAACTCTTTCCTTATCTCAATCCTGATTGATTCAATCCCATAATCCTGGGGATTGGCCTTCCATATCCAGCTGGATGTGATTAGATTCCATTCCTAAACGAACTTTGCCTCCTTAATTTCAGGGTAACATCATCATGACAGCTAAAGACGGAACCACCTACTCCATTTACCTATCGGGCTCACATGACCATACTTTTAACTTCATCGGGCTAATGTTCTTTCGTTAGTCATTTTCTCTGACGCCTATGAGCCCGATGACGGCTATACGTCTGCTTTTGACCTATCGGGCTCATCCCGCTGGTCTTTATCATTTCCTCCAAATATGGTGTCCGATCACTGAGTGTGCTCTCTTGATCACTTATCGCGCTCCACCAGACTCAAGCCTATGCCTCATCCCTCTAAGTTACGTGATGTCAGCTCTCTTGAGGCTGATAGCCCTTCACAGTCCTAGGCCGATCCTCTCTTGAACAAAGCCTGGGTCGATCCTCTTTAGGCCCACTATAACAACTCATTCGGGCTCAAAAAAAACCTTTGGCGATTTTTGGGTGCAAACAATTGCCCCCCAAAAGGTCATATCAAACGTCCGCCGTGATTGATGTGATGTTTTTGAATTTGAAAATTGCTACGTGTCCATCATGTAGGGCCTGTCAAATCTCGAGAATCTCACCAGTTACTCCCTATTTAATGTTAAATGTATTAAGCGATGAGATTTTTCAAATCTCATTCTAACTCTTTCCATCTTCTTCGTCTTCCTCTCTCTAGAAACCCCAAACCAGAGCTTCTGTCTCTAAAGGCTTTACCTTCTCCGGCGAGCAAATCCTCCTTCACTATCACCTAAAATGGCCCCTAAGACTGCTTCGGTAGCATCTTCTAAAGCCAAAAAAATCATTTTTAGATGCCTCAGCTCCTCAAAATCGGTGCAGGGAGATAAGGCAACTAGCCAAGACTCACGCTTCAGATATCTCCACAGATTAATTTACCGACTGCAACCCTTTCGATGGGATGCTGGCGACACCTGGTTTTGGCATGGTGTTTCGCGGCGATCCTCTGACTGCCTTCAAGCTGTACTTTTCCCTAATGGAGAATGAACCCTTTCTACAGCTCCCTTCACACTGGAGTGAAGTCTAAACATCCACCCACCCACCCACCCAATTAGGGGTTGGCTGAAGACTGGGATAAATGGCTACTCAGGGTTTCAGCCTCTAAAGCCGATCTTTGGAAAAGAACGGGCACCTACGATGCCATCATGCTAAGTCGGTCCAAGCTTGAACTGACCTCTCCTTTTCTCTACTTTACTATCCTGGTCCCAATCCTGTAATGGATTCTTCTTCCGTTGCGGCTTGATGGGACCTACCATAAAGGACATCAATTACCTGACCGGGCTATTGAAGGAAAAATAGGTTTAAAATAGATTTTTAAGCGCGCAGCGGAAAGGATTCAGTTTTAAAAACTTATTGGTAGCCCAGGATCTACTACTCGTTAATTCCATAGATGCGTACAAGATGGGAACAAGAAATTATACCTTATGTCTTAAACCCAATTCTGATTTTTTTTTCTCCTTAATGGTGCATCAGCTTCCACTATGACTCATGCGGGCGCCAATTGAAAGCACTAGGGTTGGTGGGAACCCTAATAGAGAGGAAGGAGAAGGTTTGGGAGCTCTAAAAACAGTTTCTGTATCTTCTGACGTATTGAAACGATGAACTCCTTTTTTTGGACGTAGCTGCCCCATTTATAGATTCCCAAAACTGACCTAACATTCAAACGATTGAAGTGGCTTCGATTGATCGAACCTTAGAGCGATCGCACCACCTTTGAGCGATCGAACATGTCTATACTTCAATCGATCGAGACTCCTTCGATCGATTAAACATGTCTTGACAAGATCCTCATGTGTCTTTCCAAGCATCCTAGCGGAGCTAAGAGTGGGATCTCATAGGCTCTTTATTGTTGGCTTAAAGTAGTTAATTCCCATGACCAAACTCTTTGATCAGCAAACTAACCAACTGATCAGTTAACATTTACTCCACTATAAAATGATAATTGAACTCCAACGCAAACGAACATATCCGAAGCGATAACTAGACTTGTATGGGGGTACTAATGTCCCTTTACCTTTAGTATTCGTAATCATATTCAGGTAGTCGAATAATTGTTACTGTCAACCTGAATCATGATTACTTCTTGTATTCCTTGAGTCACATTCACCTCTCATGATTACCAAACATGTTGATAACTACTTATTAACAAGACTACAGTTCTCAGTAATTAACTTGGTGACATTCTCAAGGGAATGCTTACTCTAAATCAGAGGGTAGATTCTATCTTGACAATATATGTTCACAACCCTATGAACATGACATACCCAAGATACCCAGGTGTTGATCTTCTATAGACCTCACTGATTGGTAAGTCAAAGCAGCCATATCCATTGTCTATGTTCATAATCGTCTCAAGATTGAGAACATGTACCTTATACAAGTTATGAGTTCCTATCGACCGTTGACAATCTTAAGTGTCAATAGGAAAGCTCAGGTCCGTCAATAAGCACTAGCATATTAACTAAGAGCTAAATTCTAGTGATTGAGATTCGTCACTTCATCCAATGGTAGTTAATCATGCTACAATGTAAACCTGATGAGATATCCAATCTCATCATCCACTGTGATAAGTTCTAAGTATCAAAAGATAATAATTCGTATCTCACTTGTATGTATCTCGTACACACACGTATTACTTACTATGATACTGAAGGATTAACATTCATCTCATGAAAGAAACATACAAAATGAAATGTAAAGTTGTATCCATATATTTAAATGTCAATGTCTCATACATAAAGTAATGGTTTAAGGGCACAAACCCAACATCTATTTCCTCACGGGCAGAAGGTCAGGCCAGATCTTGACGTAGGAACGGCCAGCTTCACCTATCCTTAGAGCGAATCAGTTAGCGATGGGGCCATTTCCCTCAGACCCATTACTGTATACAGGCCATTCATATCTGCTTGTATGGGCACAGAAGGGTCAGAAGTGTCCGATGCTGAGCATACTGCTCTTCTGATCTACTGGCTAAGTACCTTTTTTGCTCGGCAAGCCAAGCCATTACCAAATAATACATTACCCTGGCCCTGGCCTTGGCTGCTGGTCAGCCGCTAGCTTTAGCCACTCTGGTCTGGGCATACCTAGCTCGAGGTATCACAGACTTTATTGATTCGGGCTTCCACTCTGGTGGTAACCTGATATGGATTTTGCAGCTTTGGCTGCACTCTTACTTCATTGCTCATCGGCCACCATCCCGGGAGCTAAACGATGTTCCCATATTTGATGTTCATTTTATGGATGTTGCCCCCTCTCCTCACACCTTTGAGGAGTGCTTTACCTTTTTTTATGAGGGTTGTTCCAATCGGACTCCCTGTGACTTCTACCTTTCTTTTCTCTTCATTTTTGCCCATTTCTTCAACTTTTTAATAACCCTTCTAGCTGGGGTCCGGGCACCCAATCTACTTATAATGAAATATTCTCTAGCTACTTGCCAGTTAGAGACATCTTTTACAGCCCGACCATTCCTCGCAGTAACAACAAGTGTGGAGAGGAATTTTATTTTGCCCTTCTTTTTGCCCGTCAATTCGGGCTTTCCCAAATGGTATGCGTCCCTCCTGCTATCACTGCCAATCAAGATTAGGTGGAATAGGGCTTGCTTGTGACCGATGAGTAAGTAAAGAAAATCAGCGATTGGTCCGATAAACTCAAGAAAGCCTTTGCCTTTCAACCATTCCATCATCGGCTGATTGCTATAGATGATTTTAAATGGTGGTGGTCTGAACGAGCTACCAACATATTCAAAACTTCTACTACTGAGGCGGTGCTTCCTTTCAGCATCTCATCGGCTGCTTTGGCCGATGAACCTGCTATTGCATCTGTTACAGCCTGCAGAAAACAAGTAGCAAAGAGGTTGGCTCCCAAAAAGACAGCGAGCAAAGAGCCGATCAAGAAGAAAAAGACAGTAGCCCCATCTACTCAGGTATTATTGTAGACACCTCGATTTTGACCAAATGTCAAATCTAGGTGATCGGGAGAGAACAAATCCTATTTATACGCCTTAACATGCGTTTGTTAGTACCTTTTTATCCTGTTTTTGTATATTTTTACTTCGTTTTCTATTTTCTAACAGGATTTGGAAGAAATCAAGTATACCAAGCTAAACAGGGTGAAAAAGCAAACAAAAAGAAGCTGAAAAAACCACATCACGCGCGCGACCCGCTCGCGCAAAATCCCAGAAATCGCTCGTGCGAGGTCCCAATATCGCGCTCGCGCGGTCCGCGCGCGCGACCTGTGTAAAAATGGAACTTGCGTATTTCAATATACTAATAATTCCTACCCAAACGAAACTGCCTAATTGCGTCCAGATTGTAAAATATAGCAGTTTTAGTGCATTTCGGGTTAGGAAAGCTTCCAAAACTTGTTGTAAAATCTATATATACCATATTATACTTCAATTTAGGGGTTGGACAATTAATATACAACCAATATACAACTAAAATTTCAGCCATTGAAGAGAGGAAAGTAAGGAGAAGAAGAAGAAGACCAAAGATTTCCATGGCCTCCTCCATCAACCTCTTGCCGTTCATCAATTCTATGGACAACTAAACTCTAGATCTAGGGTTTCAATGAAACCCTAGGCAAGTAATAGGGTTTTATTTATGTTTTTATTTTAGTTTTATTATGAATGGATGATGATTACATGTTTCGAGGATTTTTATAAATAAATCGTGCTTTTGTTGATTAAATCGTTACTTTCAAAATCTATTCTTGTCTTAGATCTATTTTGATGGTAGTGTGCTCAAGGATCTATGCTTGCTGTGCTTGTTTAGATTATTTACATGTAATGGTGCTTAATTGAATTATGCTATCAAGTATCCGAATAGTCCATGCCTAGGTTAGACGAATTATGTCACAACCCTAGTTTAGTGTGGGATAATTCGTGCTAACCGAAGATGGATTATGTTGGTGCTTGAACCATAGTTATTTTCTTGACGGAGGAATTGGGCTTGCAGCTACAATTTCCCATTATCATCCAACGTAATAAGCTAAAGTAATGCATAAATATTCCTATTATGAAGCTAGTGGTGGATTTGCAATCATAGGTTTCTTTAAACATATCTATAAAAACACATTTAAATCGCTTTCATAATTTAGATTTATTTTATTGTTCTTAGTTTAATAAATTCAAAATCAAAATCTCATTTTCATAATTAATTAGATTTAGGTTTTAAAATTACGTGCGGTAGTATTCAATCTCTGTGGGTTCGACCTTTACTTTCACTACTACAAATCTTTAGAAAAGTAAAGTATACTTTTATATCTTGATTTTGACAAGATCAATTTTTGGCGCCGTTGCCGGGGATTGCATTACTACCTTCAGTTTTAGAATCTTAGTTTAGTTAATTCGTAAATATTATATTAAGTTTTCTTTTCTTATTTTTCCGTTTATTTTGAGTTACTAACTTTTTCTTTTATTTTGTAGTTTCCCGAGTTGTCAAAATTCTAGCGTTTCGAGTGGAGCAGCTGTGCACGTCAAAGGAGCTTACGCGAAAAAAATATAAATAAAATAAAATAAATTGCTTCTTTTGAAACTCGCCTTAAACCACTGTAAGTCAGGGCGCTGTGACGCACTATTTGCATTAGTTTAGGGTTAATTGCACTGCATTAGCTAAGAAACCCGGGGCGCTGGGCTTGACGCGGTCATTGCATTACAGGATAATATTCATGCATCATAGTAGTTGTGTGCTTGTTATCTTAGTTGCGTGATTGCTAGTTGTTTTTTTTATTTGAGTCAGTTTTTGTTTTTAGTTTATGTTTGGTACACGCTCAAGTAAACCGGAATTACATTTTATCGATCTTGAGCTTGAACGTACTTTAAGAATTAGTAAGTCCGCAACCCAAGCTTCTAGAGCTAGGTTGCAAGACGACGAATCAACGCCAATTCCGTCGTCGTTGTTTGAGGCCGAAATTCAAAGTACCCTTAAACGGTTAAGGAGAACTCGACCTTTTAAAATCGAACCGATTAAAATGGCTGACGAAAATAACGAAAATAATATGAATAATCTTAATATACCGCCACCTCCTCCACTTAAAGATTACTTTATTCCTACGACTTACACGCCCCAAACATGTATCGACTTACCGGAGGCGACGGCATCTCACTTTGAGATAAAGTCGTCTACCGTCTCGCTACTTCCTTCTTTCCGTGGCCGTATAAAATGAAGACCCTTATCAGCACTTAGGGGATTTCCAAGATATATGCTATACGTTAAAAATCCAAAATTTCACTGATGATGAATTAAAACTGCGTCTCTTCCCATTCTCTTTAAAGGATAAAGCGAAGTATTGGCTTCAATCACTTGAGCCAAACACGATCAAAACTTGGGAAGCCTTACACAACGCATTTTTACAAAAGTTTTTCCCAATCACAAGAACTAATCAGATAAGAAAGTCTATAACTAATTTTGTGATGCAAGATGGGGAAACACTTTATGACACATGGGAGAAATTTAAAGAATTATTACGTTCCTGCCCACATCATCAGGTTCCTAAGTGGCAGTTGGTACAGGTTTTTTACGAGGGACTTATTCCCTCTGTCCGTAATACCGTCGATACCGTTTGTGCAGGTACTTTCCTACACAAAAGCGCCAATGAGGCCTGGAAAATTTTTGAAACGTTAAGCGAGAACTCGATGCATCAGGCTGTGTCGGTACGTTCTGAGGGGTATCATCTTCAACCCAAACGTGAGGTAAAGTTTGAGTCAAGCCACTCAATAGAATTTTAGGAACTATCTAAAAAACTTGACCGACTTTTAACAATAAACCAAATGACAGCCCTACCCGCTCATGAAGTATGTGCAATATGTTCCAATCCGTCACATTCTATCCTTGCATGTCCATTGGCGAGTCAATTTTTGAAATTCGTGGAGCAACACATTAATTCTATTCAACAATACCCACGAAATAATTATATTTGAACTACTAATAATCTGGACGCGCCATAGAGAAACCATCCTAACTTCTCGTGGAAAAATAATAATAATAATCCTAATGAGGCAACTAATTTTCCTAATGCATATCGACATCAGTTTCAACCTAATCAATACCAACAACCGCCTCCTAATCCGAACCCTTCAAGGGGTAACGCTTTTGAGGAAAAGGTGTTGGCGTCCCTTAATAAAATCGAAACACAAGTACATGCACAAGCACAAATAGTGCACTCTCACACACAATCCATTGCGAAGCTTGAATCCCAAATGGGACAACTAGCCACTGTAGTGAGTCGTAGAAACGAGGGGTCATTGCCTAATCAAATAATTCAAAACCCTAAGGGACAATATGAGGTTAAGGGGTCGAATGAACAAGTAAACCCTGTCTCAACTAGGTTGACTACACGAGAGGAATAGAAATTCCGAATGTGAATGTGATAGATATGAATATCAACTCTAATACGAAGAAGGGTAAGGACGCGAGCCAAAATAAGAAAGAAAATGAATCGGTCCCAACGAATTATATTCCGAGAATGCCATATCCACCAAACGTTGAGGGACCGTCACATTTGTCTAAGAAAGGGTCAAAAGCTGAAGATATACTCGAGGTGTTTAAACAAGTAAAAATCAATATTCCATTCCTCGATGTTATAAAACAAATTCCCGCTTACGCTAAATGTCTAAAAGACCTATGCACTCAAAAGCGTAAAATACGCAGTCATACGCCGAAAAAGGTCTTCCTCGCTGAAAAAGTAAGCTCTATATTCCAACATGCTACTCCAAGGTATGAAGATCCAGGTACGCCTATGATATCATGTGTCATAGGTGACACTATCATCCATAGGGCTCTCCTTGACTTAGGTGCGAGTATTAATCTCTTTCCTTATCACGTCTAAAAACAACTAGGACTAGGTGAACTTAAACCTACGGCCGCTACAATACAATTAGCGGATCGTTTTATTAAAATACCTAGAGGAATCGTCGAGGACGTCTTGGTTAAAGTTGATAAATGTTATTATCCTGTCGACTTCATGGTCCTTGACACTGAACCCATACTAGATGCTAGGAAGCACACTCCTGTCATCCTAGGTCCTCCATTCTTAGCTACGGCTAATGCGCTTGTGGATATCGCAGGTTTTCCTACCCACTTTTAAAACATTTTTCAAATTCAAAGAGTCGCCACTTAATTTTTTTAAAAGGAAAATTAAGAAACCATTTAAAAGGAAACTGATCTTTTGCGAAACCAAAGATAAACTGGGTCCGGGGATTATGGAATGAAAGGGGAAGGAGCCCGGCGGACTAAAACACCCCCTTTCATCCTATCTCACGATAGGCCTCTACTCAACATCCTTTTTAATCAAATTATTAATCTAAGCATGCCCTCAATTAATACATATATACATATACATCACACAAGCATGTTGGAAATGGTGTAAAATTGCTAACGACAAAATATCATTCATAAGCCACGTAATACAAGTAGCAAACAACATGATATGCAATAGAGAACTAGAAAACATACCCGGGATCCAGCCGCGAATATCAAACGTGCAATGCATGCGAGAACAAAATAAACCTAAGAAAGATCTCTAACACATATATACACATAAGGCAAAACCTAGGCTAAGGTGTCGCACATGGAGTCAAAAATCAATATAAATCAAAGAATGAAATTAAACTAGAGAAGAGTTGAGGAATTGTACCTCAAATGCGCTACAAAACAAAGGTTAGTACACATGCCTTAGACAATATATAATATCATAAATAAGTAAATCCTAAGTCATGTTCAATTAGATACATCTTAGACAAGAGATAAGTCCTACTTATGGATATTAACATGTATGAATGAATGCATGAATATGAACAAGAATGGGACATGAATTTATTCACTAATTTGGATCCCTAAGCCTCTGGGTTTAATCTAAATTATCATTATTCAAAACATGGTTTGAGTCCTAAGCCATTAGGAGACTATTTGAGTTGAAATAAATAAGATTAGACAAAAACAGTAACAGTTTTTTGTGATTTACAGAGAGCAGACCAGACATTCAAAAATAGGAATAAAATACTTCCAACGGTTGGATCTTAATGATTTTTGGATATGTTATGCCTCTGTGAGTCTAGTTTCTAACCCAAAAAGAAAATCGAGGTTTCAACGGTTAGATCTCCGGGAATACTGAAAATACTAGACCTCACTCAGGATTTTGCAACTCTCTGTCCAGAGATCTTGTATGATTTTTTAAAAATAGCAAACAAATCCGAATTGCTTCATTCTTTTTAGGGAATCCTCCTAACACATTAAGGTTCTTAGAAAAAATTATTAAAGGTCATGAAAACTTGGTTAGAGTTCTGATCCATCAATTTTAAAACCGGTTTGCTGTTCTGAAATTTTGGACAGAGAATTGCTTATTTGGAAATTATAAGCCCAAACCATCCTAAGTATGGGATCTTATCAAAATAACAATCACAGAGGTACTCATATGAGTTATGAACACCCTCCAATTGGTCTCATCCCATTCCAATGGACCATGATTTTATGAAAAATCTTTGATCACAAAGGGTTTAAGAATTCACTGCACCAATATTGAATTAATGTTCATACCTTAAAACCAACTTGATCCATGATCCTACAAAGGACTAGAATCAAGCATGGTTGTGATTGTTGGGACAAATTAATGTTATAGGATAATGCTTATAGATTTAACCTTGATGGATTCTTATCATAGATCTCATAGTTGGAGATCTATCAAGAAAATCCTAAGGTCTTACTTATTTCAAATATAGACTATGAAAATCTACATCCAATTCTTCTCTCAAGTACATGATCATGGAAGAATATAGAGTTAACTTATTCTCCTCTCAAGTTAATGGTCCTTGGAGATTAAATGAGACTATGATTTACATAAACCTCTATGGAACATGGAGTGAATTCCATAAGATTCATAGTGAGATCCCCTAGCCATGAGTTAAGACTTGTATCTCACCAACTATGGGTAGATATGACCATGATCAACCTTAGTCTCCATATAAATCATAGGATCATAGGGGACTAGAGGATCAAACTCAAGAGGATCCAATGAGATATTAAAGATCTCATGGATCTCAAAAGGAAAATAGAGACAAAGAGAAATAGAATCAAAGTTTACTTGAAGAAAACCAAATGAAGATCCCTTCACAAACTAGTTTTATTTTAAACCTAAGGCTCTTATTTAGATCCAAATCAATGAAAGCAAGTAGGAATTCAATCACAATTCTATGTGGTGTGTGATGAAATGAGGTGGGAAGAGAGGTTTTGAAAATGTGTAAAAGTCCTAGATCTATGAATTGTGATTGAATTATATATAATAAGTATAGGGTAAGGATTTAACCTCTAGATCTTCTCAGGATTTGATTGATTTAGAGAGATCCAAGCCTTACAAGCAATACTCTTCTTCTTCTTCCTTGAAGCTTCAAGGTTCTTCAATGGAGATTTGAGGAATTTGGATGAATTGGGTACGATTTCTATGGGGTCTTGGGGTTTCTCTCTCTATATTTCTCTAAGAACAAACTCTATCTTCAAAAATCAGCCTCTCTCTTTTAGATTCAAGTCTCTCTCTCAAGATTCAAGTCTCCAACCCCCCAAAATGAGAGAAAATGGGGCTTTTATAGACTTTCATTATCTTAGGGGCTAAGATAAGGGTAGATAGGTCAATTAGGGATGGTGGGAGCATGGTTTGCATGACCTAGGAGTAGTAAACACGTACACAAAAAACGGCATCGTTGGGTGCATTCATTTGATCAAAGATTGAAAAAGAATTTTGACTTAAAAATGCAAATTAGCCCAGGCCGGCACTCGATGAGATGAAACGGCACTCTCTGAGTGCCGCGCGGCACTCTCTGAATGCCGGACGACATTCAGTGAGTGCCGCAGCGGCATTCACTGACTGCTATTTGGAAACTTTGAGTGCCGCTGCACAGCAATCCAGCACTATTTACAGCAATTCAGCACCTTAATTTCATTTCATGTCATGTAAGTAAATGTCGTTTAATTTATGTATTTACTTAAGACATTAAATGTAATTAAGGAAATACCCCCCATTTGGATTCAATAAAAATATCTAGAAAATCAAAATCCTTAAGGAAAAAAAGTCAACTCTCCCTCCGAAGGCAAAATTTCGATTTTCTGCACGATTCTTCTTAAAAGCCTTTCAATTTCACCATGATTCCTTTCATTTAAAAATTCTAAAAAATCATTTCTAGCATAAGGGAGACCCAATGAACAATTACCGGGACTTTTCATCTTGAAATTCAAAAATTTTACGATTGACTCCCTTTTGACCCGTTGACTTTTCACTGGGTCAACTGTTGACTTTTTCTTTCAGGGTTCATGCTGAATTACTCTCTTTTTGAAAATGATTTTAAGATGCTCCGAGAACATTGCCGTATTCCTATACGTGTTCAAAACTCATGGTCTACAAGGTGACGAGTAGATGAGAATTTTGGTCTTTTGGCTAAAAATGGTGATTTTGAACCGAGATTCTTCTAGGAAGAGAGTCAGGTTGCTTGTAAGAGTCTTGATTTCGTCGAGACATATTCATCATTGATCTCCAGAGGTAAATCCCCCTAAGTTTAATAGTTTGGTCAAATTGGGGTGTCTACACGCGTGTTAACTGTCGGACGGGGGTAATTAAAGTGTCATTTGGGAACATGAACTTAAAACTAAATGTCTTTAACACTATTGATCAACCTCCCAAGGATGACGATTACCTATGTGAGGCGGAGAGTGAGTTAAGGCGAATAACTGAACCTAATAACATAATAAAGGTGAGTGAGGAGAATAATAAATTGAAAAATGAGCAGACGAATTTGAATAATTTAGATCTTAATGACGAATTTACTCAGAAGGTACGAAATCGATTTGAAACCGAAAAGGATGTACCGTTGAATGAATTAATACAAAGCGATATGCTTTCTGCTTACCACCGGGCTCTTCCTGATATCCTAAGGGGTACAAAATCTGAGTTACAACCTCCATAAATCTTGAGCTAGAACGGTCTAGCTGAAGACGTAAAAATTAGCGCTTCTTGGGAGGCAACCCAAGCTTTGTTTCGTCTGTTTCTCTTATTTTTGATTATTTTTGGTCTATTTTGAGTCCTTTTTGAGTTTTCTGAACAGGTTTGGGGGTCGGGAATAATTTATTTTGAACTTATATACATTTTTATACTGAAAAAGAGGAAAAGACCAAAGTGACCCGCTCGCGCGACATGTCGCTCGCGCGAGATTCTCCCATAGATAAAATTTTTCAAGTTTTTTTTTATATATATAGCCTCAGTATCTATTTGCGCTTAAATTCGCGCGCGCAAGGGGGACCGCTCGCGCGAGCTTGTGCCTTAGAAACTTTTCTAAAAATAATAAAACAGAGGCCTCAGGTTTACCTCTCGGAGGGACCCGCTCGCGCGAGGTGGGGATTTTTCACTTTTTCTTGTAGGTCTTTTACCTTCTGTTTCCCATACCTGGTTAGTTATTTTCT
This sequence comes from Hydrangea macrophylla, assembly GCA_033977485.1. Taxonomy (NCBI): domain Eukaryota; kingdom Viridiplantae; phylum Streptophyta; class Magnoliopsida; order Cornales; family Hydrangeaceae; genus Hydrangea; species Hydrangea macrophylla. The sequence continues at coordinate 84,721,958 of CM066987.1, read as the reverse complement.
TTTCTGTTTGTTCTTTTTAGTTCTTTTCATTTAAGTTTGTCTTTGTTTAGATAGTTTAATTTCTATTTGTTTTCTTTTCATTACGTTCTTTTACTTATAGTTTAGTTTCTATTTAAAAAAAAAAAAAAAAACTTATATGTTAGCTTTTATTATTATTTGTTTACTTTTCTTTTGTTAAGTAGTAACAGGTAACATTGAACTTTATTGATATATTCCTTTGTATTCACTTGTTTGTGATTGCCGAGATCGAGGTATTGTCGTTCCTTCCTTACATACTTTCCTTTCTTTCGTTATATTGTTTCATTGGGGACAATGAAAGGTTTAGGTTTGGGGGTATGCACACACATACACATTATTATGCACTAATTTAAAAAAAAATTCGATTCTTGTGCTTAAATTAACGATGATTACCGACGTTTTTGTAATATAAATTTGATACATCTTGTTATGTAACTTGGATTGTTATAGAATGATAAACAAGAGAAGATGTGGTTAAACATTTGCCGAAGTCATGATGTAACGTTTTAGGTCATGTATCGTTCGAATCGTAGTTTTATATCATAGATTTGCACATAAATCTATGCACTGCACGTGGTCGCTTGAATACATGTCTGATGTGAATTATAATATGATTCGGATTTCTAGATAACACAAGGTGGAGACTAGACCCGGTGAGCTTTTGAGCCTATCTTTTCTTTTTAGAGGGTTATATACACATTGTGTTTGTCGAATTTAATTGAAATAGCGCATCTACTTGTTGTTTAGTCTCATTATTCTTGTTTTGATTGATAGTCAAGTTAAAATATTTGTTACCATGCTAAATAATCTTCCATCATAAACTTTGAAGAACTATATCACCCTAGAAAATAATGGTAGGCTCTCTTTGTTTATCACCGACCGAAATGATAAAATTTCCTTAGTTCGCCCCTTTGAGCCGTTAAAATGTTCTGTTTCTTTAATCACTGTTACCCTTGTTTTTGCTCCAACTTGACCAACTTGGAGTTTACCACTGAGAGATTTGTCAACTTTTAATGGTATTAAGGCGATGTGTCGATTAAGAAGAAAAAGAGAACAAGATGATGTTTGGGGTGGTTGCCTTATTATTTATTGATTGATTATTCAAAAAGCAACGAAAAGAAAGGGAAAAGAGAGAAAAGTAAATAAAGGGTGATAGAAAAAAAAAACAAAAGGTTGATAAAAAAAAAAGAAAAGAAAGAAAATATATGAAAAAAAAAGAATGAAAAGATGAATGTGGTAGAAGAGAGAATGAAAGAAATCGAACATGCCTTACAATGCCTTATTATTTATTGATAAAAAAAGAAAAGAAAAGAAAGAAAATATATGAAAAAAAAAGAATGAAAAGATGAATGTGGTAGAAGAGAGAATGAAAGAAATCGAACATGCCTTACAATGCCTTATTATTTATTGATAAAAAAAAAGAAAAGAAAGAAAATATATGAAAAAAAGAAGAATGAAAAGATGAATGTGGTAGAAGAGAGAATGAAAGAAATCGAACATGCCTTACAATGCCATTCTAAAGCTACCTAATGAATCATTTCTATCCTTTTTCATTACCTGAGCCACATTACAACCTTTGAAAAGTCCTATTTGATCCTAGGAAACATGGTTCGGATATGAAAATGATGGGAGGGGGATTAAAACATGGTAATGATTAATTTTTCTTGATTATTGGCATCCTATCCATGAGATTACTGTTCTTTCGTGTCATGCGTCCTTTTCGAGTCATATGTGAGCATTTCTCGTTTTGAAAACATATTTCCTTTACTCACATATTTTAGAAAAATTACACCTGTTTTTGAGTGTTTCATTTTAGAGTGTAATTGGCATTGTGAGATTCGTAGTCGAGACATAGTTAATTGGTTATCCGAAGTAAATTCCAAGTTCATGACAGGTGCGTGTTCATTTGTCTACCATATCACACACGTGCAATTTTATGAGAAACTCTATTGATTTATACGATGCATGTGCTTGGGATTATTTTTCATGATGTAAGTGGACGTTTGATTCCGTTTCTTCTTGTTCGTTATTCTATTTCAAATCTTTGTTATATGATAAGGAGTATTGAATATTATGTTCTTTGTTTTTAATAAAACTTTTCTTTACAAGTTAATAAAGATGGTTGTGGGTAACTTGTTGATGAGAACCCTCACGAGACTTCACTCGTCCGACTAGGGACACCTAGAGGTTTAAAAGGCGTGTTGCACATGCTAAATGCAATCGTGATTCATGCGAAAATGGAGTAGCATGTTATTAGTATTTTAATTTTTATTTTAGTTTTGCTCGAGGACTAGCAAAATGTAGGTTTGGGGGTGTGATCGGGAGAGAACAAATCCTATTTATATGCCTTAACATGCGTTTGTTAGTACCTTTTTATCATGTTTTTTTGTATATTTTTACTTCGTTTTCTATTTTCTGATAGGATTTGGAAGAAATCAAGTATACCAAGCTAAACAGGGTGAAAAAGCAAACAGAAAAAACCACATCGCGCGCGTGACCCGCTCGCGCGAAATCCCAGAAATCGCTCGCGTGATCCGCTCGCGCGAGGTCCTAATATCGCGCTCGCGCGCGCGCGACCTGTGTAAAAAAGGAACTTGCGTATTTCAGTATACTGATGATTCCTACGCAAACGAAACTGCCTAATTGCGTCCAGTTGTAAAATATAGCAGTTTTAGTGTGTTTCGGGTTAGGAAAGCTTCCAAAACTTGTTGTAAAATCTATATATATACCCTATTTTACTTCAATTTAGGGTTTGGACAATTAATATACAACCAATATACAACTAAAATTTCAGCCATTGAAGAGAGGAAAGTAAGGAGAAGAAGAAGAAGACCAAAGATTTCCATGGCCTCCCTCCATCAACCTCTTGCCGTTCATCAATTCTATGGACAACTAAACTCTAGATCTAGGGTTTCAATGAAACCCTAGGCAAGTAATAGGGTTTTATTTATGTTTTTATTTTAGTTTTATTATGAATGGATGATGATTACATGTTTCGAGGATTTTTATAAATAAATCGTGCTTTTGTTGATTAAATCGTTACTTTCAAAATCTATTCTTGTCTTAGATCTATTTTGATAGTAGTGTGCTCAAGGATCTATGCTTGCTGTGCTTGTTTAGATTATTTACATGTAATGGTGCTTAATTGAATTGTGCTATCAAGTATCCGAATAGTCCATGCCTAGGTTAAACAAATTATGTCACAACCCTAGTTTAGTGTGGGATAATTCATGCTAACCAAAGATGGATTATGTTGGTGCTTGAACCATAGTTATTTTCTTGACGGAGGAATTGGGCTTGTAGCTACAATTTCCCATTATCATCCAACGTAATAAGCTAAAGTAATGCATAAATATTCCTATTATGAAGCTAGTGGTGGATTTGCAATCCTAGGTTCCTTTAAACATATCTATAAAAACACGTTTAAATCGCTTTCATAATTTAGATTTATTTTATTGTTCTTAGTTTAATTAAATTCAAAATCAAAATTTTGTTTTCATAATTAATTAGATTTAGGTTTTAAAATTACGTGCGGTAGTATTCAATCTCTGTGGGTTCGATCTTTACTTTCACTACTACAAATCTTTAGAAAAGTAAGTATACTTTTATATCTTGATTTTGACAAGATCACTGGGGATTGGTTACCTCTTATGACCGATGATGACGATGACAAGTGAAATTCGGAGATCTTCCAGATGTTAGGGATATATACTAAAAGCCATGCTTTATGTAGTTGATTTATTATTCATTTAATAAAATCAGTTAATCCATTTTTTTATGAGAATCTGTGTGGGCAATATTTGTATTATATTGTTTATTTAGTATTATGCATGTGTGTCTTTCACTCTACATAGTAGGTGATTTGGTGTGTAGAGTTCGGCTTGCACACGGAAGATCAAACCATCGGATCTTGTAGAATGTAAGATTTTGGTTTACAGTCTTAGATGGATTGGACACACCATCAGTAGGACTACAGCATGGTGTTGTAGTAGTTTTGTCTTGACTGCGGGAAACGGTATAGTTTCAACTCACCATACTGGTACATTTTGTGTATTAAACGGAACCGACTTGGGGTAATTATCTTTATACTGACTTATAAGATAATTAATACCTCATGACTATTATGAGTGCTTATGCTCTAAATCCTAAGTTATTTTATGGACACGTACATTTGATATTTACACTTTGATCCCTAAAAGGGTGAGATCCTTAAATGGGTCAATATCTCATTGGATTGGGTGACAATATTAATTGTGTGATGGATATTAATTAATGATGGAATCCGTGTCTCAATTTTGAGATTGATGATATCCCCTTGAGAAAGCTTATAAGGTTTGATTATGTCAAACCCTACAGGTGGATTTTGTATCCGACATATCAGATAAGTTAAGCAGAGGATCTCAAGGAATTTTAAGAGATTAATTAAATATGATTGTCAGTAATTATATTTAATTAATGGATATCTGTAATCTTAACATGGGGAGATAATAAGCATTTAATAACATGGAGCTCAAAATATATTTTTGAGATAAGGGTAGGAGTGCAATTATAGTTCTTTAGTGGTATGAATTATAATTTATGGAAATAGGAATCTGATTCAGTTCGAATTAGGGTTTCCTAATTCCATAAGGAAGCCTATTCCTTATTAACTTCTTATGGACCCTATCGTAGCCTATATATATGCTGCTTTGGCTCTCTCCTCAGTTTGCGTTTTTCCATCAAGAGTATTATAACTCGGAATAGAAAAGAGAACGTAAAAAGAGAGAGAAGAAACATAAAGGATTTCGAAGTAGCCCACACTCAGTTCGATATTCTGGCAGTAAAGGAATACGGTAGAAGATCGTGAGCTGTTATCGAGCCCGTGTTCTAGATTCGTCTACTACAGCAATCCGTTTTAGCAGTTTAAGGTAACCCTAGTTCCGCCCTTGTAGGGTTATTGTAGTTTTCACGTAATTTTTTTGCAATACCAACTTATACGCGCTGTCAATGGATTCTGGGAACGCAGTTTACTAACAGTGGTATCGGAGCAACGTTGATTCTGCGTATAGGTTGGACGCAACCAAGTTGTCCAATAAAACAGATCTTATGCGTGCATTGATGGATGGATAGAACATAGATCTGTACTAACCCTTGTTTTGCAGCGTACTTATTCCACTATTATGGTCGCTGGTTTTGTGTGATTGGATCCCACGATGGGTTTATTCGTGGTTAATATTGCTGTTTTGATATAGCATGTGAACTCCTTTATGGAGGCATATGATTTGTATGTATTGGATCCCACGCCTGATTGATGCGTGGTTAATTTACTACAAATATATAGCATGTGAACTCCTTCACGAAGGCATAGGGTTTATGTAATATATCTGAAGTAAATCCGTGAAGACAGTTCGTGAAGACAGTTTACAAACAGTTTCAGAAAGCAATCTGGAGGTAGTTTCTGAAGGCTATTTCAGAAAACAGTTCTGGAAGGTAGTTACTGATGGTAAATCGAATTTAGCTTCCGGGGCGCTGCCCCAGAAACCCCACGAGCTGACCGGGCAGCTCGACCCCCGTGCGTAGTGGCGACATAGAGCTAATCGGGTTCAATGAAGATTTCTTCACAAGAGTTGCAGCTTGGCCATAATAGTGGGATTCCTATTTTATTGTGGTTTCCTTATTTATGTGTGATTGAATGATTATTATTGTTTCATGTTTAATGAATAGGACAACATGGATAATTGTTCCTAGACCTATTTCAGATGTCTAGCTGCATGTTTAATTTATATTAATTTAAAATGATGGATAACTACATGTGTATTTAGAAATAAAACTAATTCCATAATTGAAAACATAAGTACTTATTTTCTAAAATCATAAGAATAGAATAATTTTATTATCTACACATGTGGGTTTCACAAGTAAGGATGAATTAATCCTTGTCAAGCATTCCATTATTTTTTATTAATTAAATTAAAAGCTTTTCTAAACAATTATAACCCTAAAATGTTTTCTAAAATTCTAAGTGGGAGAGAGAATTTATCAAGTATAAATCTCATGGTCTCCATCACTGGTTTGTAGATGATATAATTAATTTTGTGTGATGGCTCTAGTGTCATCCTCCCCATCGGATGTAGTTGATCATTGAATCATCAGTACAAACTTCTTTAAAAGAATGCTTTGGGTGATTGTTGGTGTGGGTCACCTCTCCATCAGAGGTGTTCCTCACGGAACTCTTGACCTAGAATTAAGTGATGGTATACACTTAGCTATAAATAATAATATCCCCTCCATCTGAGTCACTGTTGTTATTTATAGGATTAAACCAAGTCAGCAGTTTAATTTTACTAGGCAAGGTACATTGCCTGGATAGTAAAATTAAAAGGCAATTGCCTACCTGAACAAATGATGGATAGTATATGTGTAGACACCCCATTTTGTCGGCTATCAGATTTAGGAGACCCATAGCTTGGTGGTTCACAATGATCGAAAAAGACTCAAAAGGACTCCTGGTAGTTAGCTATATTTCTCAAAATGCTCAGAATGACCAAAATGACCCTGAAAGCCCGAAAACTCCCAAATTTGGTCCAAAAGTTTTAGAAACATGATATGTTGTAAGAAAAGTAAAAAAAAAAGAGTTTTTAAGTAAAATCAGATGAAATCGTCAGCTCCCAAAGACCCCCGGAAGTCCCGGAAGTTCCCGGAAAGTCCCCGTTGACCGGTTTGACCAGGTTTGACCAAAAACGTCCAAATTTACTGGAATCATTCTAAATCATGTGGAAAGTATTAAAATGAGTTTTAAAAGAAAATCGAGCGAAAACGTCGGCTCCTGGGAGCTCCCAGAGGTTCCCAGAACTTCCCGGGAATCCCAGGTTTGACCAGTTTGACCAGAATTTGACTTTAGAACCGGGATATCATAATAATTTTCAAATATTTTTTCATGGATACTAGAGGTCAATAGCTTTCTAACGGTATATCGCACATAATTTTCGGATTTAAAACAAGTTTATTATGAATTTCCGAAGGCGAAAAAGGCGATCAAATCGGCTTTTATCGCAAATACCGCAAAACTTTTCAAAGTGACCTATCCCCGATTTATTTTTTTATGAAAAGTAGACTCCATTATATACCTTTCTAACGGTATATCATAACCTCAATTTGGAGTTCGTATGCATTTTCTGTGAATTTTGGACGAAATAGGGCCTTTTCGCGAATACCGGAACCTCTGGGAGCCTAAACAGCATTATCTGGACGAAGGAGGAGCAGTGCCGCCGTGACACTGGCCCACCGCCACCGCGGCACTGGCCCAGTGCCGTCGCGGCACTCCCCTCCAGAACAGTGTGTTTTTGTAAATAATTTTGGGGTTCCATTTTGATTAATTAAAACCAAAACGACATAGTTTTATGATTTCAGATGTTTGGAGCCAATAGGAATACTTCTAAAACCCCAAAACCACCCCAAATTGGCCTATATAAACCCCCCATTGCTCTTCATTTTGAGGGGGCCAAGTGCAAAAGCTTGAAAAGTTGTAGAGAAGAAGAGAGCTAGAGATAGGTTTAGAAGAGAGAAAAGGAGCTTCCTCCTACTATTTTGCTATAGAAAGTGAGTTTTAATCTTGTTTTCTTCCATTACCTTTCTTATACTTCACATTCCAAACACCCCCAATCACCATTCTTGAGCATTCTTGAGTTAGGAAGCAACTTCCATGTCCAAATGTCAAAATCTATGAGTGAAACACCAAGCTACAAGTTCAATACATCATGACTATCATCTATTGATTGCTATCTATTTGCTTGCTTGTTTATATAATGTTCATCTTTTCTCACCTCATTTCTTTTTGATTTTCTTTATTTACTTACTAGTTCATCATCATCTAAGTGATGACATGAAGTTTGAGGTGAGTGAATCCTTATGGATAGTAGCTCTTGACCTCAAAAACATGTTTGATAGATGATGATTATAACTTCAATACCTCCAAGGTATTCTTGAAGTTATGTTCAAATAAAAATAAATCTCTCCGACAATCTTGGAGGTTCTTGATGATGAGTTTGATGTTGACATTTCAAGTGGCTATAATCTTTATTGAGTATTGAAAATACATTTTCAAAACCTCTATTTCAAAACCCCCTTCAATCTCTCTTATTTTGATTTCAAGAAAGAAAACTCAAGTTTTTCCCAAAATCTTCAAAACAGTGAGTCAAAATAGTGAGTGATTTGAGTTCAAAGATTTCTCTAGAACTCAATACTCAATGTATGGATGCAAGACTACTTGGAAAGTCTTCCTAACTCATTAGAGAACACCCATGATTTTTGGTTTGACTTGGAAGTACTTAAAAATGGTCCATTTGGACCCAAACATTCTTTCTAGACATTCTGCCTCTGCTGTCACAGCAGCTTGGTTAACTTCTTACTTCTTTTTCAGAAAACATTTCCAAAAGGGGTGGTCCCAACTTATTTTTCCCTTAAACTTCCATGTCTTAGGGAACTTTCTGTATAAAATGGGCCCCTAGATCATTTGTTTTCATTTTCTAAGATTTTTCAACATTTCAGTCGATAGTACGGACTCTGTTTCTGAGTGACCTTCATTGTTTATGTGATTTCTCTCAATCTGTGATAGTTATTAAAGATTGGCTTTTTGAGTTGTGTTCTCTAGTTCCCTATTTGCACATCATTTTGCTTGCTATTTGAATTATGTGGCTTATGAATGATATTTTATCGTTAGCAATTTTGCACCCTTTTGACATGCTTGTGATATGTATACTTATATCTATGTATTAGTTGAGGGCATGCTTATATTATTAATTCGATTAAATAGGATGATGAGTAGAGGCCTATCACGAGATAGGATGAAAGGGGGTGTTTTAGTCCACCGGGCTCCTTCCCCTTTCATTCCATAATCCCCAGACCTAGAATTTCTGGTTTCGCAAAAGATCGATTTGCTTTTAAAATGGTTTCTTAATTTTCCTTTAAAAATTAAGTGGCGTCTCTTTGATTTTGAATTTGAAATTTGAAAGTTGTTTCAAAAGTTTTAAAAGTGGGCCCAAATGTCGGTATCCACACATGGGTTTTCACCCGAATTTACCCATTTAACCTTGTCATGTTGGTCTATATAAACAGACCTTCATCTCCATTATTGGGACTTTGACTCTTACTTTTGAACTTTTCACTTAAAATCTTGGAGAGATACAAGAGAGAGAGATAATAGAGAGAGAATTGAGAGAAGAAGGATGAGTTTTCTTGAAGAATTGGATAGAGAACTTGAGGATTTTGGAAGAGCTTCCCAAGAAATTGAAGAAATCCTTGAGGTCATAGAGGTAACCTCTCAATGCTTGGTAGAATTAGGCAAATTCAATCACAAGTTCATAGTTCTAAGAACTTTACACAATTTCAAAACCTCTCTTCTTACCTCATTTCATCACACACCATATAGAATTTGTGATTTAATGATCTTGTGTTATTTTCATTGATTTGGGTCTAAATAGAGCTTTGGATTTAAGATTAAAAGATTTTTGACTTGAAATTTTCAAATAACCTTTGATTTCTTTTCTTTTGTTTATATTCTTCTCATAGGATCTATGAGATCTTCAATATCTCATTAGATCTCTTTGAGTTTGATCCTCTAGTCCCTTATGATCCTATGATTTATTTGGGGATTAAGATTGGTCATGGTCATATCTACGCATAGTTGATTGGGTTCAAGTCTTAGCTCATGACTTGGATCTCCCTACTAGGAATCTTATGGAATCCATACTATATTCCATAGAGATTTAAGTAGATTTGGGTTTCATTGAGTCTCCAAGGACCATTAATTTGAGAGGAGAGTAGTATATCATAGTTCTAATTTCCTCAAGGATCATATGTTTGAGAGAGGATTTAGATGTAAGTTTTCATAGTTTGTTTGTTGAAATTTAAGGAATTTGAATATTCAAGAGTTCATAAGATTGAGTAAGACCTTAGGATCCTCTTGCTATGAGATCTATGATGGAAATCCATTAAGGCTAAATCTATGAATCTCTTCATATTTCATTATTTACTCCAAATGATCATAATCATACTTGATCCTAGTTCTCTCTAGAATCATGGATCAAGTTTGATTCGAACTGTGAACATTAATCCAACAAAGGTGCAATGAATCCATAAACCAACTGTGATAAAAGATTTTCTATAGAATCATGGTTCATTGGAATTGGATGAGACCAATTGGAGGATGTTCATAACCCATTTAAGTACTTCTGTGATTTTTGTTTTGATGAAATTCCATGTCTAAGATGGTTTGGTCTTATGATTTCAAAACAAGCAACTCTCTGTCCAAAATTTCAGAACAGTTAGTCCTTTTTAAAATTAATAAATTAGAACCTTAATCGATCTTTCTTGACCCAAAATAAAATTTTCTAAGTACTTTAATGTGTTAGGAAGATACCCTAAAAAGATCTAAGTGGTTCTCATTTTTTTGATATTTTTAGAAAATCGTACAAGATCTCTGGACAGAGAGTTGCAGATTCCTGAGTGATGTCTAGTGTTTTCCATATTCCCAGAGATCTAACCGTTCAAACCTTGATTTTATTTTTGGGTTAGAAACTAGACTCACAGAGGTATTAAAAAATCATTAAGATCCAACCGTTGGAAGTATGATTTTTCTACCTTTTAAAACCTGATCTGCTCTCTGTAATGTAGGAAAAACAGTCACTATTTTTGTCTAGTTTCATTGATTTTAACTTAAATGGTTTCCTAATATCTTGGGACCCAAATCATGTTTTGAATAATGATAATTTAGCTTAAATCCAGAGGCTAAGTGATCCAAATTAGTGAATAAATTCATATCTCATTCTTGTTCATAATCATTTATTCATTTATGTATGTTAATGTTTATGATTAGAGCTAATTCTTGGATAAAATTGGACTTAGTTGAACCTAATTGAACATAACCATGGATTCTTTATGATCATGTCGGGATTATAGCACCCCTATATGGACATCACATTGGCTCCTAGTTGAGGCTTATGTATCTATAAAGGTGCTATGACTCCAACTAATCAAAAAGAATTCATAGTTTTGCCAATTCTTTCCATGCTTGATAGATCTAAGCTAGAGATTTAGGATTGATTATTTGATGTCATATTATTGTGTGAAGTATGTGGACTAACCCTTGTTTTGAAGCGCTTTGGAGTTATGACTTCTCACCTCTTCTCTAGTTTATTTCATTTGTTGATTTTATTGATTTTTGACTCCACGTGCGACACCTTAGCTTAGGTCTTGCCTTATGTGTATATGTGATTAGAGACATTTTTCCTAGTATTTCTATTCTTTGTATGCATTGCACTTTTCCCATTTCGCGTCTGGATCCCGGGTAAGTTCTCTAGTTCTCTACTTGCACATCATTTTGCTTGCTACTTGAATTATGTGGCTTATGAATGATATTTTATCATTAGCAATTTTGCACCCCTTTTGACATGCTTATGATATGTATACTTATATCTATGTATTAGTTAAGGGCATGCTTAGATTATTAATTTGATTAAATAGGATGATGAGTAGAGGCCTATCACGAGATAGGATGAAAGGGGGTGTTTTAGTCCACCGGGCTCCTTTCCCTTTCATTCCATAATCCCCGGACCTAGATTATCTTTGATTTCGCAAAAGATCAGTTTGCCTTTTAAAAATGGTTTCTTAATTTTCCTAAAAAAATTAAGTGGCGACTCTTTGAAATTTGAAAAAATGTTTTAAAAAACAAAAGTGGGCTAAATTGCTGGTATCCACAATTATTCTTATCTTTTTCACTTCATGTTGTCCAATTCATCCTTTTTTCCTTCCTAATCCCTTTTATTCCATTTCAGCTTGTAGATGGGACTCCGGAGAGGACATATTGTTGGTCGGGCAGACCTTTCAACCCCAACCAACTCAACCCTCTACCGCCCGATCATGAGTCCCACCGCCTCCTTTTCGGGTTCCCACAACTGCTGAACGGGTTGAAGTCATTTTAGAAGAGGTTGTTGAAAGGAGCCTGATCTGCTCTGGGTTGTTCCTCCACTATCTCCTTCTGATGGAGACGATGTTGATGATCCTACTGGAGAGTCAGTACCAGATCTAGTGGTGCTTTCCTCTAGTACTGAAGACCTACTCGAGGATAATGTCACCTGGGATACAGTTGGGGAAGAGGTTGAGTAATCGGTCCAACCGATAGTAGAACCAACGAGAGAAGATAATTTGACTTATCGGTCTGATTCTGTCGCAGTGTTCGAATCAGTAGTGGAAAGTGTTGAAGAGATTCCTGTGGCCAATCCCGTCACTTCTGATCCTTTGGAGGAAATGGCCCCGAGCATTATGAACAAAATTTGGCAGCCATCACTGAGGAGGATGTGCAACCTACAGTCAGCTCAGGTGTTGGGGTTTCGGCGGAGGAAACTACTATAGCCCCTCCTCTTGAATCTCACCAACAAACACCCTAAGCTTCAATTTCGCAGTGGAGCAGTGGGGCCGTGGCTCCAGCATCGGCCTCTGCATCATCGCATGTCCAAGTAATTTGCTGTGACTTATGGTTTGTTGCTATTGTCCTTCATACATATTAATTATTGGCTTCGAACTTCGTGGACAGGCTACTCCTTTGGGTCCAGCGCCATTCATCCCTTGTGACAATTTCTTCGCCGGCCTGGACCTCAGAGTGTTTGACTTGGGTGGTTTACTCGAGCCCGAGGCGGCCTCTCCCTCAGATTTGTAATGGTCCAAGGACCTCGTAATTGGGCTTCTCACTTGCGGGTTGAGCACTCTCCCATCTGCTGCTGAGATTGATGCTGCCTTGGGTGGCCTTATGTCTGACCCTTCGCTCTCTGCCGGGCAATTTATTCTACTCAAGGATATTCAAGAATGGCTACTGGGCTGTCGTGTACTAGATCAATCGGCCTCAATTGTCCAAACTGAGGTTGAAAGCTCATCTCAATGCCCGATAGAAGGTAATGCAGTTTCTGAAGTCTGCCAAGACAAAGTATGAGGCTGGAAAGGTAACTCGGACCCAAGTGATCTGTAATACCCTGTATTTTCAGGTATATATATATATCCCTTGCGCTTTCCTTAGTCTTTGGTGAGTTTGAGTTTCCAATCGATTGACATTCTTTCCAATCGATTGACATTCTTTCCAATCGATTGACATTTTTGGATACCAATCGATTGACATGTTCCCAATCGATTGCCATCAGACCGACCTGAATTCATGACGTGGCAGTTTATCAATCGATTGCCATCTTCTTCAATCGATTGACTACAAATATCTGTTGCCAATCGATTGACTTGTGTCTCAATCGATTGACATAAGCTGAGAAACATTTTCTTCTTTCCTTCAGCTTTGAACGTGTGGCACTCTTAAACCCTTATATATACTTGTTCATTTGTGGCCTTGGGCCAAGTTTTGGCAGCCTTGGGAGAGAGAGAGAGATACATACTCTCTTATATATATATATACACACACATATATATTGTATATATATTACACACACACTCTCGGGTGGAGAGAAGGAGAAGAAGAAGAGGAGGAGGAGGAGACCAGAGAGAGAACAGAGACGGACAGAGAAAGAGAGAGCAGAGAAGAAAGAGAGAGGAAAGAGAACTCACCATAACCGCCGCCGCGGAGCTCGGGACGCCGTCAACGGAACGCCGGAGAGAGGTGAGTTTATTAACTCACTCAAAGAGGTTTGTTTTGTGATGTTTATGTGTGTATAATAACGTGCATGAGGAGGAAAAGAGGACCCCAACGTTTTGTAATAAAAACCAACAGTTTTGAAGAAGAAGACAGAGTCCAATCGATTGACCATAGTTCAATCGATTGACATCAGTTCAATCGATTGACATTATTCCAATCGATTGACATTAGTTCAATCGATTGACATGTTCCCAATCGATTGACATAAGTCCAATCGATTGACATTATTTCCAATCGATTGAGTAAGAGCAGAATGTTGTTTATTTATTATTATATGTTATGAGCTGATTGTAATGTACCCAAGCTGTTAATGGCTGTACCATATGTGATATTGGATATGTGCTTAGTCAACATGATACTACGTAAGCCTTATATGATGTTTATGTTAATGTTACAAGATGAACTGTTTATTATTTACTGTCGATATGAGATGCTCTAATGGTTAAGTAACTGCCATATGTTATTGTCAAACTGAATAGTAGAACGGAACACGACAGCATGTTAATAATCAGAAATGAGTAGATATGTTGAATACAGAGCATGTGGTATTTCCTGTACTTAGTATATGAGCATTTCACAACATGTGTCAGCATGCATGGGATAGTGATGTCAAGAGGTAAGAGAATCTGATGAGAAATGGGATATTGATATGAAGAGATGAGAAGATATGATGAGAAATGGGATATGTGATTTATATGGAATAATGAGATATGTGTACTTTGGGATCTGTGGGATCAACGGCTGACGAGTCGGGTGGACGTGGGATGGTTAGAGTTCCTAGTGCGCCTCTCACTGTTGAAGACGTCCAGTGATGCGTATGCACTGTTGAAGACGTCCAGTGTACCGTTGAAGACGTCCGGCTAGTGCTCTAATGTATTCTCAGCTGTGTAGACGACGAGTGAGGGTATACGCATCGTTGAAGACGTCCGATGTGCCGTTCTATCGTTTACAGATAGGTGGTACCGTGTAGACGACCGGTAACCCTATCAAGGGATTTTGGGATCTATTGCCTAGTCGGGTGATTCCGATTGGCATTACTGTATCGACGAATGGTTTTCAGATTGGTATTATGGGATCGACGTATGGATACGGATGAGAATAAGAACATGGATATGGATGTGAATATGGGAATGGTTAGTATGATGATGTTTCAGTCGTGGATTCAGCGTCCCGACGTAAAGGTTTATGCATGGGTGATTGCATGGGTTACATGCATGGATTTGGTGAATACGTGATGAGATATTTATTCCATGATCGTTATTATTGTTTTCACTTAATATGATTTCTGTTATTATTGATTCATATACAGTTTAATGAGACCTTTGCTATGTCCGTGAGAGACGCCATTGTTAAGAGATTAACCGCATTTTAAGATGCTGAACAATAGCGGTGAGGAGTGTTGTTTAATGTACTCACTCAGCTTTGTATTCAAAGCTGATGGCGTTTATGCCCTGGACATTCCAATGTCTAGGGATTTGTAGGTCTTGAGGACTGAAGACTGATAGTTCTTCCAGACTTGGAGCTGAAGGCTGGAAGACGAAGATGTGCTGCTTTATATAGTTAGTTTGTATATCTGTTGTTGTTATTGTTATAGGCTTGAGACTATAAGCCAGCTGTTGTAATAGTTTTAGTAGACTTTTATAATTGGTACTTGGGCATCTGTTGCTTTCATACCTTTTATAGTTTCCGCTGTAGCCTCTGATTATGTTAATAAGATATGTTCTATGAATAGCATCCTCCCTATCGTGGTGTTTATTGGTTTGAGTAGATGACAACGCGGTTATTCACCCGTCATTCCCTATGGACCCATAAAGGAAATTTATTTTTCTCTATTTATGCTGCTCCGGGGCGTGACAGGATTTTTGGTATCAGAGCCTAGGTTTTAGTTGTTAACCGCTTGTCTTTGGTGTTCGAACCTGAATTCTAAGTTAATATCGGTAGCATGAGGATTAGCTGAGATGAGATAGAACTGTTATCTTGTTACACTGATAAGAGGTTGGAAGAATCTGTCTGAGGATGTTTCTATGGAAGATAGTAACTGTTGGAACCAATAAGGATGTGGATAGCTGAGTTCACGAAGAACAGGCATCGAGAGTTAGTTGTGGTGGTGGAGATCCTAGATATAGAACCATTGGATGTTAGACGCTGACAAATCCCGAAGCAATCTCGGAACAGTCGATATGATCTAGAAATAGAAAGAGGTTTAGGATAAGATTATCCTGTTACCTTGAGCCACATGTTAGTTGAGTGTTCTCACATTTTAGTTGAACAATACTCGTAGTCTGGAACCTGGGAATGGAAATAGAATGTTTAGATTTGACGTTGCGTGTAGAACCTATAGTTTCGTAATCCGTGTCTTGAGCATAGATATATTGGAGTACACTTGGTAGATAGACTGACCTTGTGGTTATTATTATTTATATGAGGTATCCGTATTGCTTAATGTGATCGTATTATATAGTGGTACTATATATTGGTTACCACATGTTTTGTTCTTGCTTGAGCTGTAAGATAGAATGTGTCTGACCGAATAGTTTTCATTTGTAGGTAGCGACACTGAACCCTACCAGCACTCGTTATGGTTAGGACGACTCGAGGAAACCCGGGTCAGCTGAATGGAGTACCTGAATTAGTATCTCCTGAGATAGATCCAACAGGATTGATTGGAGTTTTCATCCGTCGCATGGAACAAGTTATCAATTATGCAGGTCGTATCATCGGCAATGAAGCACCAGTACGACAAACGAGAATTAAGTTGCTAAAGGAATTTCGTGCTCTTCAACCAGAGACCTTTACCGGATTAACAGGAGCATGGCAAGCTGAGCAATGGATTCGCCAGATAGAACTGATATTTGAGACACTTGAATGTACTGACACTGAGAAAAGACATTTGGCTATATTTCAACTGACATTCTCAGCAGCAGATTGGTGGGACGCAGTGAAAGCTACGATAGGTGAAGAAGCTGTAGGAAGGATGACTTGGGAATCATTCAAGACTCGATTTCTAGAGAAGTACTTTCCAGAATCCGAGAAGAACAAAAAGGAGATAGAGTTCATACAATTAGTCCAAGGTAGTTTTACAGTGCCCGAATATACAACTCAATTCGAGAGGCTGTCACGATCTGCATCGCATATGATCGATACACCAAGAAGGAAGATCAAAAGATATCATCAAGGATTAGTTCCGCATATTCGTCATATGACTATAGGACATTTAGATCAATCTTTCGAAGCTTTGGTAGAAATGGCAACGAAACTGGAAGACGACACTCAGATTAGTGAAGGACAACACTTTGATCAAGCATTTCCAGGGAACGATCAGTTTCTCTTAACGGATCAGAGAGGAAGGGACAGTCAGATTGTGTTGGCAGCTAACCAAGTTCAACAAGGAAGAACAGAGAAAAGTTACATAGGCAACCGCCAGAAGCGCAAGAGATTTGAGACCGACAAGAAAGAATCAAAACCCGTGACGACCCCAACACAGCACAGGGAACGAGATATCTGCTACAATTGTGGAGTACCTGGACACCATTCCCAAGAATGCAGAGCGTTAAGGAAATCTAATGGACGAGGGATACGATGCTTTAACTGCGGTAAATTTGGTCATGTTCGTAAGTTTTGTCCAGAACTAGAGATGCAACACAATGTTCCGTTGCAACAAGTATCACGAGGGCAGACTCACCATACAAATAATTGGTCTCAACTTAGACAAGGACGATAGACAGAAGGTACAATACTCATCACCTACATCATGTATTATATATGATCCCGATATTGTAGGAAGCTTTGCACCCGTTTGATTGATTGTAAGAGGATTAGCCTACACCATAAATTGTAGATATCCAAACAACTCGTTTGACACTGATCGACAGTAGTTCAAGTATGGATATAACATCATTTGCATCCCTGTATAACATCTATTGCATCCCCATAAGACATCAATTGCATCCTTATATGACGTCAATTGCCTCCCTATCGAAAGACTACGCCAACCATTGGTATGTTGGACAAAGACTAGAGATGAAGAATCTCAATTTTCGTTAGATGTAGCTTAACAAGAGAGGATGAACTAGAAGATTGCGAGTATACGAGAAGAGATACGAGTAACGCAGAGACAACACCAGAACTTTCAAAAGAGTATCGCAGAAGAATGTTTTCGACACCGATCGCCTGTTGCTTTCATCCAGTCAAGAAGTTATACAATAGATCGACTCACGATATCAGTACGTAGTCCTGCCTAACCTATTTGATTAGTACGTGGAAGCAGAACGAGTATTCAATGGATTGAACGACCTCAAAGAGATGATTATATCAATAGTACGTGGGAATTTGGAGAGCCATGAGGAAATTTGAGTTATCAAATGACGATGCTAGAGTCACAAATGCTTTCAAGTCAATATCCTGAGGGACGACGACAATAATACGGGAGTTAACAAGGAGTTCAGAGATAGAAGACAATCAACTGATGCAGCAGTACAGACATCGACAGCACAATAGGAAGCATCTTCGGAGACAAGAGTAGACAGCAATGCTTCACTATGACTTAGATGAGATTAGAACACTTGATCAGTAGAACCCTTACACCGTAGAGTTTGACCTGAGGGAGGAACCTCATGTGTTTAGAGACTAGCCGTTTCAGATGTTGTGAGAGGATTTGATTGTGCTACCTAGAACCTTTTTCCTGAAGTTTGACATACGAATTTCATATCCCTTAATCCTGAAGATTTGGTAGTTATAACCCTAGTATTTGTAGATCAGTGATATTTTCGTATCGCGTGTCTAGAACTTGCATCCGTTGGTCGCTGAGGTAATCGTTTACGTAAAACGAGAACTTGAGCATTTTTAGATTCTATCTTCTGAGATGGATTTCTTTTTGGTATAGGAGCTACTGCTTCAGATTTCGAGGACGAAATCTGAGATGGATTTGGTGAATACGTGATGAGATATTTATTCCATGATCGTTATTATTGTTTTCACTTAATATGATTTCTGTTATTATTGATTCATATACAGTTTAATGAGACCTTTGCTATGTCCGTGAGAGACGCCATTGTTAAGAGATTAACCGCATTTTAAGATGCTGAACAATAGTGGTGAGGAGTGTTGTTTAATGTACTCACTCAGCTTTGTATTCAAAGCTGATGGCGTTTATGCCCTGGACATTCCAATGTCTAGGGATTTGTAGGTCTTGAGGACTGAAGACTGATAGTTCTGCCAGACTTGGAGCTGAAGGCTGGAAGACGAAGATGTGCTGCTTTATATAGTTAGTTTCTATATCTGTTGTTGTTATTGTTATAGGCTTGAGACTATAAGCCAGCTGTTGTAATAGTTTTAGTAGACTTTTATAATTGGTACTTGGGCATCTGTTGCTTTCATTCCTTTTATAGTTTCCGCTGTAGCCTCTGATTATGTTAATAAGATATGTTCTATGAATAGCATCCTCCCTATCGTGGTGTTTATTGGTTTGAGTAGATGACAACGCGGTTATTCACCCGTCATTCCCTATGGACCCATAAAGGAAATTTATTTTTCTCTATTTATGCTGCTCCGGGGCGTGACATGATCACCCGAGATGCCTGGCTCTAGACCTGTATTGCGTCGCTCAAGGCACAATTGGAGAAATGCAAAGTAGAGGTCATCACCAATGATATAGCCTTGGCAATTAAAGGTTGATGAAGCCTTGGCTCCATTAGGCGGAGATGCGTAGAAGTGTAGTGACCAGCTGCAGGTGTAGACACCCCATTTTGTCGGCTATTAGATTTAGGAGACCCATAGCTTGGTGGTTCACAATGATTAAAAAAGACTCAAAAGGACTCCTGGAAGTTAGTTCTATTTCTCAAAATGCTCCGAATGACCAAAATGCCCTTGATAGCCCGAAAACTTTCAGATTTGGACCAAAAGTTCTGGAAACATACTATGTCGTAAGAAAATGGGTTTTTAAGTAAAATTAGATGAAATCGTCAGCTCCCAGAGACCCTCGGAAGTCCCGGAAGTTCTCGAAAAGTCCCCGTTGACCGATTTGACCTAGGCTTGATCGATTTGACCAGGGTTTGACCGAAATCATCCGAAATTGCCAAAAAAAATTCCAAGATCATTATGGATCATGTGGAAAGTATTAAAATGAGTTTTAAAAGAAAATTGAACGAAAACGTCAGCTCTTGGGAGCTCCCAGGGGTTTCCAGAACTTTCCGGAAATCCCAAGTTTGACCAGTTTGACTAAAAGTTGACTTTAAAACCAGAGTATCGTAACAATTTTCAAAAATTTTTCATGGTTACTAGAGTTCAATAGCTTCTAATGGTATATTGCATATAATTTCTGGATTTAAAATGGATTTATTATGAATTTCTGAAGGTGAAAAAGACGAGCAAATTGGCTTTTATTGCGAATACCGTAAACTTTTCAAAGTGACCTGACTCTGAAACATTATATATAGAAAGTAGACTCCGATACCTTTCCAACGGTATATCACAAGCTCAGTTTGGAGTTTGTACACATTTTTTGTGAATTTCGAACGAAATAGGGCATTTTTACGAATACCGGAACCTCTGGGGGTCTAGAAGGCCTGTTCGAACCCGTCAAAGTAAAACTGCCTGAGAACTTCAAAATGCCAGAAATTGATCGCTTCGATGGGACTGGGAACCCAAAAAGTCACATCAAGTTATGCATAAACATCTTCCAACCTATGGGATGCACTCATGAGCACATAGTTATGTTGTTCCCTCAAACCCTCAAGAATGCCGCACTATCCTGGTTCCTAACTCTTGAAACCTCTAAGACCCGAGTTTAGGATGATGTTGCTAGAACTTTTATTGATCACTACTCTTACAACCAAGAGTTTGATGTCACCCTCTGGGACCTAGAGACGACCAGGCAAAACATCAATGAGTCCTTCGCTGCGTTCTTGAGCAGATGGAGGAATAAAGTGGCCCAAATGATCCACAGACCTATTGAGAAAGAGCAAATACGTATGCTGATCAACAACATGCAACCAGTGTACCATGACAAACTATTCTACCAGTCCATCTCAACATTTGAAGAACTGTTTGAAATAGGCACCAGAATAGAGGATGCCATCAGAAAAGGAAAGTTCAAGAATGATGAACCCCATCAACAGTCCAAGAGACCCAACTATCCCCTGGCCTCCTTAGATGTCAGTGCACTTAGTAACGAACCAATGGACTACCCTCTCCGTCCATACTAGTCTATTCTGCCAAATCGCCCAAAAGGCCCTCGCGAATTCTCCAAATTTGATGTTCCCCTTTCCACAGCCTTGGACTACCTACTCAGAAAGGGCCACCTACAGCTCCTCCCTCACAAGCCGTTACCGGATCCCATACCCTCCCACTACAACATGAGCCTACGATGTGCTTATCACCAAAATCTAGGCAATGTGACGGATCAGTGCATCCGCCTCCGCCATGATATTCAAAATCTCATAGAGGATGTACCCCATCCTAATCCCATCTACTATCTTGGCTTGGACCAACCGCTCGAGTGATCCCTTTTGATGATGCTAATGAGTGTTGAAGCTATGCAGTAAAGTGATGGTGTCTGGAACTTCTGCTAAAAAGAAAAAAAAAATTAGAATAAGAATAACAAACGAGTCATCGTGACACTCCATTTGAGACCAAGACGAGTCTGTTCTATGTTTCAAGTCTAATTCAAGAGTAGTCTTGTGGTCGAGTCCGTCTACTTTTTAAAGTTCGGTTGAGTTTGTACCATGAAATGCAATCCTTCTCCTTTAATAGAATGAAATCTCATTTTGCTTACTCTGATGTGTCTAGTCATAAATGCATGAATTATCAAACTGAAATGTCACTTTTCAAATTACCATAGATATTGCTCTGCTAATATTTTTTTCTCCAACAAAACAAAAAGAATCCTAAAAGGTCAAAGTCGATTTCACGCTGACACCGATGAAGAGCTGAGAATTGAATAGTCTTACTTTAAGAATTAAAAGATGTTCTTACCTCAATCTTGAAAAGATATGTTTGAAACTGACTTGGGGCTTGTCCAACACCCTTTTTCCACCATTTCAAACCCTTGAGCCCAATCCAATGGGGATCCATACAATCTGTCTGTTGAAAGCAGTGCAGACTTAGTCCCTGATGGTAGCCAAACACTTTCAATGAGTTTCTTCTCCCCTTTCAAAAAAAAAAAAAAAAAACAAAAACAAAACAATAAAAAGAGAAAAAAAAGAAAAAGAAAGAAAAGAAAAGCTCGCTAGGTTGAAAACCCGAAAGGGCACCTAGGCAAAAGTTAGAGCTAAAAAAGGTATTGATTTCCAAGATCTGACCTTAGCCAGTCAAAATGATGGAGAAAATGAAAGGAAGAAAATTTTAGTGATACAGAGAATTGTACACTTCAAGGTACATCATGAGAACATGCCTAGATCACATTTCAAAAGGCTCAGAACGACCACAAATAAATTCCGAGAACTGATAGGCACATTCTAGAATTCTGAAATTGTGATCAAAAGATCTCATAAGAATCAACTACATGAAAAGTAAAATTGACTGGCTAGGCGAAAGTGAAAAGGATCAATCCTCAAAAAGAAAAGAAAAGAAAAGAAAAGAAAAGAAAAGAAAAGAAAAGAAAGGGAGATCGAAACTGAATCCTTTTATTCAAGGCTACCACAAGTGAGCTAAGTTTAACTTCTTTGACGATTGGTTTGAAAAACCCTCAACCAATTTCTTTTAAGCCTTGCCTTGAACTACGCTCGACCTGATTCCCGCTCGGGGATATGTAGGCAACTGCAACCGTTCGGTCATCCCACCTACCTTAAAATAACCCAACTTTCTTCAAGCCTTGCCTTGAACTACGCTCGACCTGATTCCCGCTCAGGGATACGTAGGCAACTGCATCAGTTCGATCATCCCACCTACCTAAAAATAACCCAATTTTCTTCAAACTTTGCCTTGAACTACGCTCGACTTGATTCCCACTCGGGGATAAGTAGGCAACTGCATCGGTTCGGTCGACACCATCAATATTGACCCCTCTTCTTTCAAGGTCCTGGCCCGAACTTCATTGGAATTAATCCCCGCTCGGGGGTACGTAGGCAGACTTTTAAAAAGAAAAGAAGGATGGCTCGCTGGGTCAAAAATCCGAAAAGACGCCTAGGCAAAAGTTAGGGCTAAATCCAAAGTGAGCAATAACAAAAGAGAGAAAAGAGCTCGCTAGGTCACCTCACTGGTGCCTAGGCAAAAGTTATGAGCATCTGAGAGATTAAAGTCGCGGTCCTTGCCTCAAGCCAAAAATCACCTTCCACACTAAGGGAAAACTTCGGCTACCCACCTCGTTGCCTAAATTTTACTATCAACCCTTTATACAAGAGGCAAACTTTGGTCACCTACCTTGTTTGTCCAAAGCCTCCAATAAACCATTATTCAAACTAGGGGCAAAGTTCGGTCACCCACCTCGTTTGCCTATGAATTCCATTTCCTATACCTCAAACTAGGGGCAAACTCCGTTTGCCTAACACGATCCCTTCATACCAAGGGCAAGTTTTTAAGTCACCAACTTGTTTTGAAATTTTTTTGAAATAGAGTATCTTTTATTCTAAAAGCTAAGGCACTAATTCCAAGCACTTCTTGGGAGAAGTAGAGAATGGATTAGATCAACAGGGAAGAATTTTTAAAAACCAAATTTATCAGCAAAGTGCTATCATATTAAGATGAGGAGTGAACATAAAAGATGAGCGGTACATCGCTTATGACAAAGGCACATTGAATTATGCTAATTTGGGCACTTTGTGTCATTACTTCTATCAAGTCAATCCTTATTTGGTTGAGTCAGTAATAATCTGATCAAAACTATATCAGAGTTCAATGTTCATACAACCCAATCCAACTTTCCTCGTCAACATTGTTCCTGTGAAGTCCATTTATCTTAATGGTCTCAAATGTGTGGGTTTAAAGTGATTCCCAAATTGTAAAACCTGAGGATACAAGCAGAAGTTCCGAACACCATTATTGCACTTGTCATGGCTGCAACATGATATGAGTCCCAAGAAACTCGAGCATTGGTGATACCCCCAATCACAGTCACTTGTCTTCATAAATCAGTTCATAAGATACACTGGCTATCTTCTACCAGCTCTTCAGTAACCAAGCCAAAATTGTGTCACAAATGTTCTTCATCCCCAGCTGAATTACTCTATTCACAATGCAACCATTCTTTCCCCAGCTGAATCTTCTCATTCCCAACAGAGCTAGTTCATCTCTAGAAGAGTGTCCTGAATAAATATGGTGTATCTCAGTCAAGACTACATCCTTTCCTCAGAAGAAAGAGTTGTCCATCCCTAGCAGATTCAATTTAATCCCCAGTAGCCATATCAATTCGTCAATTCTTTTGATCACAGTTAGTCCAACCGGCAGTCCAATCCATGACAGTCACAGTAGTTCACTGTCGACTCGTCATCTTGATTCATACATCATCAGTCCAATCCATGACAGTCATAGTAGTTCACTATCGACTCGTCATCTCGATTCGTACATCATCAGTTCAATCCATGACAGTCACAGTAGTTCACTGTCGACTTGCCATCTTGATTCGTACATCATCTGTTCAATTCATGACAGTCATAGTAGTTAATTGTCGACTCGTCATCTCGATTCGTACATCGTCAGTTTAATCCATGATAGTCAAAGTAGTTCACTATCGACTCGTCATCTTGATTCGTACATCGTCAGTTCAATCCATGATAGTCACAGTAGTTCACTGTCGACTTGTCATCTCGATTCGTACATCGTCAGTTCAATCCATGACAGTCATAGTAGTTCACTATCAACTCGTCATCTCGATTTGTACATCGTCAGTTCAATCCATGACAGACACAGTATTTCACTGTCGACTTGTCATCTTGATTCGTACATCGTCAGTTCAATCCATGATAGTCACAGTAGTTCATTGTCGACTCGTCATCTCGATTCGTACATTGTTAGTTCAATCCATGACAATCACAGTAGTTCACTATCGACTCATCATCTTGATTCATACATCGGCAGTCCAATCCATGACAGTCATAGTAGTTCACTGTCGACTCGTCATCTCGATTCATACATCATCAGTCCTTCTGATCAAGGTTAGTCCAACTGTTGATCTAATCCATGAGAGTCACAGTAGTTCACTGTTGACTCGTCACCTTAATTAGTGCATGGTCAGTTCTTCTGATCACGGTTAGTCCAACCGTTGGTCCAACCTATGACAGTCACATTAGTTCCCTGTCTACTCGTCATCTCGATTCATGAATCGTCAGTTCATTAATCATCATTAGTTTACCATCATTCAAAATATGTTGTGTTAATCGTTCTCATTCAAAATCTTGGGCTTTCATGTCCATTAATGGCGCTTCCGTGTCCGTCGCTTGACATCTCTGGTTTTCATGCCCATCACTTGAATTCTTAGGGTTTCTGTGTCCAGGGCTTCCATGTCCATCGGTTATCTGTCAAACTTCATCTTTGATTAACGTCCTCTGGGATCCCACATCCGATTACATTCGCTTGCAGAGCACACTTTCCAAAATTCAGAAGTTTGCTCCAAGACCCAGAGTCTTCAAACCTTAGTGTCCCTATTCGGTTTAATAACTGTATCACAGTCAGAAACACTAGCACGACATAAGTCCAATCGGAGTGTTACACACCCCACAACACTAACTTATACTAGGATTAGAACATTAGGCATGATAGGACTCATGACACAATTTATATCACATCCATGCATTTCATATCATCCCCATAGCATAGCATAGCATCTGCCTATCTTATTTGTGCATGTGTGATTTATTCCTTTATGCCCCGAACTACATCTTGGTCTGATTCCCTTGGGATACATAGGCAACTCATGAAGAGCACGACCAGTACCAGCCTCAGTGTTCTTGTTTTCATCATTGCATTTTTGCAACGCTTTTTATCCTAAATCTATAGCCTCCAAAAGACCTGTCTCTTCAAAGCTTTGGCACTCGCTTGCGACATGCGTTGCCTCGCAAGTTCATGCCAAAGAGGGGCAAATTGTAGGCACCCCATTTTGTCGGCTATCAGATTTAGGAGACCCATAGCTTGGTGGTTCACAATGATCAAAAAGACTCAAAAGGACTCCTGGAAGTTAGTTCTATTTCTCAAAATGCTCAGAATGACCAAAATGCCCTTGAAAGCCCGAAAACTCTGACCAGAAGTTCTGGAAACATACTATGTCATAAGAAAAGTAAGAAAATAAGTTTTTAAGTAAAATTATATGAAATCCTCAGCTCCCAGAGACCCCCGAAAGTCCCGGAAGTTCCCGGAAAGTTCCTGTTGACCCGTTTGACCGGTTTGACCAGGGTTTGACCGAAATCATCCGAATTTGCCAAAAAATTCCAAGATCATTTTGGATCATGTGGATAGCATTAAAATGAGTTTTAAAAGAAAATTGAACGAAAATGTCAGCTCTTGGGAGCTCCTAGAGGTTTCCAGAACTTCCCGGAAATCCCATGTTTAACCAGTTTGACTAAAAGTTGACTTTAAAACCGGAGCACCGTAACAATTTTCAAACATTTTTCATGGATACTAGAGTTCAATAGCTTTCCAACGGTTTATCGCATATAATTTTTGGATTTAAAACGGATTTATTATGAATTTTCGAAGGTGAAAAAGGCGAGCAAATTGGCTTTTATCGCGAATACCGTAAAACTTTTCAAAGTGACCTGACTCCGAAATATTTTATATAGAAAGTAGACTTCGATGCCTTTCCAACTGTATATCACAAGCTCAGTTTGGAGTTCGTACGCATTTTTTGTGAATTTTGAACGAAATAGGGCATTTTTGCGAATACCGGAACCTCTGGGGGTCTAATTACAATTTTCTAGGCATCTAAGGAGCAGTGCCTAATTAAAAACCAAAATAATGTAGTTTTATGTTCACAGATGTTTGGGACCAATGGGAACACTTTCTAAATCCCACAAACTCCCCAAATTAGCCTATATAAACCCCCCATTACTCTTCATTTGGGGGGGGGGGGGGGGGGCAACTGCAAAATTTGAGAAAGTTTTAGAGAGAAAGAGAGATAGAAATAGGTTTAGAAGAGAGAAAGGGAGCTTCTCTCATTGATTTTCTATAAAAAGTGAGTTCTAAACTCAAGTTCTTCCATCATCCTTCTATATACTTCATCATCAATACACCCAACCACCATTTCTCTAAGTATTCATGAGTTAGGGAGCTACTTCCATGTCCAAATGTCAATATCTGTGAGTGAAACACCAAGCTACAAGTTCAAAATCACATTGATTATCATCTATTGGTTGTTATTTAATTGCTTATTCATATTATGTTCATCTCTTCTTAATCTCATTTCTTTATTTTATTTTTTCTCTTTATTTACTTACTTGCTCTTCATCATCTAAATGATGACATGAAGTTTGAGGTGAGTGAATCCTTATGGATAGTAGCTCTTGACCTCAAAAACATGTTTAATAGATGATGATTATAACTTCAATACCTCCAAGGTATCCTTGAAGTTATGTTCAAAATAAAAATGAATCTCTCCAATAATATTGGGGGTTCTTGATGATGAGTTTGATGTTGATATTCCAAGAGGTCATAATCTCTATTTGATGTTGAAAATATACTTTCAAAACCCCCATTTCAAAACCCCCTCTTAAACCCCTCATTTTGATTTCAAGAAATAAACCTTGTTTTCTCAAAATCTTCAAAACAGTGAGTCATTTAACTTCAAAGAATTATTTTGAGTTCAATACTCAATATATGAATGCAAGACCACTTGGAAATTCTTTCTAACTCATTATATAATACCCTTGAATTTTGGCTTGACTTGGAAGCACTTAAAAGGGGATTCCTTCCAAACATTCTGCCTCTACTGTCATAGTAACTAGGTTGACTTTCAACTTGTTTTACAGAAAACTTTTCCAAAAAGAGTGGTTCTAACTTATTTTTCCCTTAAACTTCAATGTCTTAAGGAACATTCTGTATAATATGGGACTCTAGATATTTTACATTTTCTAAGATTTTATAACATTTTAGTCGACAGTACGGACTCTGTTTCTGAATAACCTCTATTGTTTATATGATTTCTCTCAGTCTGTGATAGTTATTAAAGATTGGCTTTTTGGGTTCTGTTCTAGACACAATAAGGAAGATGTACATAAAAAATGGTGCATTGAAAACATTCCTAACCCCTCTTTTCAATTTCCAAAAATCATGTTACTGTTCTGTCCACTATTCACAACAAGCATACTTTACTTCCATCCTTTGATTTGATGCTTACATGTATTCCAAATTAGCTCATGTATTAGGAAGTAATTCATAATACATTTGTAAATATCCCATGATGATTTCTTCCATTCATTCATACACATTCTAGACTTCTAAGTCATTCTAGGAACCCATGTACACAAACACACTACAACCTTTGCACATTCTAGGATCATACATTGCATTCATGCAAGATTTGGGGTTTTTGTAACTCTTAATCTAAGAAGATTATAAGGAATGATCATGATCACATGTTCATGCTTCCCCTCGATCTAATCCTCATTTCTCATCCATCCCGGGGATTGAGAGATCTTCTTTTCTCAAAGATTTACATGCATCATTCTAGCTTGCTAAGCATCCTTGTTTTCTTTGATTTATTTGTTTCAAGAACAATTTATGTCCCCTTAGATTAGGAAAACTTGATTACTTGATATATGATTAGACAATTTTTCTAGGTTTATTCGTGTGATCTTTCACTTTTGCATTGCATGATATTTGGCTAAGATCTTATGAATGATATCTTATCTTTCGATCTTCCATTTCAAAATTCTTGTGTGATATAATATATTATCATAGTATTATTTGTCAAACCAAATATAGTATAATATGATTATTTGGATGCTAATTGAGGTATGTCGAAAGACAGGGCGAGTTGAGGGTGTTTTAGTCATGACAAAGGCTCCTTCCTCTCTCGTACTAAAACCCCGAGCCAAGCTTTTTGGTCATAAAGGGCCGGTAACCTTTATTCATTTGGGTGAGTCAAAATTAGGTTTCTTGGTTCCTTAAAGACCAAGTGGCGACTCTGTATCTATTTTCAACAGTCCTTTTCCTTTCCCTTTTTTAAAAACAATCTCAAAACCAAAACTAAAAAGAGTGGATGAGCGTTTCTGTGTGTCCACAGTAGGCTAATATTCCAACTGCCCATGTTTGGTCCCAAAGGCTAAACAAAGCTAAACAAGACCGGGCTAGAGTAAAAAGGATTTGGGAGGACTTGCGAACGAAGCTTAGGAACTTTGAATCGGCCTAGAGGCCGATTTCTAACCTTTGTGCTTGTATATTTTTTTTGATTCATTTTGTAAGTAAGCTGTGCTCAGCCCTTTTGAATACAATGCTGCTTTTGATCATTCAGGCGCAGGCTCATAATTGATGAGTAGTTCATTTTCTAACCCAGGATTTGGTCTGTACTCTAGATCAATGGTTTCCCATAAGGTAGGATAATATGATTTTAAGTACTGACCATTTATTTACCTTTTATGAACTTTTCCATCCAAATCGCGCGGCCTATATGCTCCACCCTTCTTAACTTGGTGGACGATGAAAGGACCTTCCCAGTTGGCTGACCACTTGCCATAATTATTGTGTTTATCCCCAATCGGTAAGACAACATTGCAAACCAAGTCCTCTGTGCAGAAGGACTTCTCTTTCACCCTCCTGTTGTTTGCTTGGGCAGCCTGTAGTTTCTGCACCTTTAATGAATCTAAGGCCGTTAACCTCATTTCATCGAGTTCTTCCAACTCAGCCATCATGACCTCAGTGTATTCAGTGGGGTTAAACTAATTTTGCAGGGCCCTCCTAGCTGATCGGATTATGACTTCCATAGGTAGCATGACATCATGCCCATATGCCAGCATAAACGGTGTAACTCCAGTACTAGACCTTTTAGAAGTCTGATAGGCTCAAAGTGCCTCAGACAGAAGCTTGTCCCACTCCCTTGGGTTTTCTTTTATCATTTTCTCAATAATCCCCTTGAGGATCTTATTAGTTGACTTGACCTGCCTGTTGGCCTGACCATAATATGGGGTGGAATTGAGAATGGTAATTCCTCTACTTTCTACGAAGGCTGTGGTTTCTGTTCCCGTAAACACAGACCCCTGATCGGGCATAACTATTTCTGGTAGGCCGAATCGGTGTATTATTTGCTCTTCAATGAACTTAATCACAGTGGCCTGCATCATCACCCTATAGGGTATGGCTTTGGCCCACTTCGTAAAGTAGTCTGTGGCCACTATAATGAAATAGTGCTGGCCCGATGATGGTGGAAGTACTTTGCCAATTAAATCTATGGCCCATCCCCTGAACGACCATGGTTTTATAATGGGCTGAAGCTCCCTGGCTGGCACCCGTTGAATCGGGCCATGCTTCTGGCAGGCTTAACACCTTTTAGCATAACTGATACAGTCCTTTAACATATCAGGCCAATAATAGTTATATCTCCTAAAAAGCCACTTCATCTTGGTACCAGCTTGATGTGCTCCACAGATCCCATCATTAACTTCAACCATGACCTGCATAGCTTGCTTCTTTCCCAAACATTTGAGAATAAAATCGTCATCGATTTGTTTCTTAAACAATTCTCCATCGAGCACCACAAATTGGACTACAAACAGTCTCACCTTTTGGTCTACCCTAACATTCGGGTGTTTTAATTATTCAATGATAGGGATTCTCCAATCATCGTCATCCATCAAGACCGAATTGGTTGTGGTATACCAGCCTCTGTCGCCACTGATGGTAGCAATCAGACTTATACCGACGGTGCTTGATTCTCCACACCCTTTATGGAAGATGAGGCCGAACCTGCTTTCACTAATTTATCGGCCTCAGCATTTGTTGATCTTGGAACATAACTTACACTTATGTCATCGAAAGAATCCATAAGCTGAATGGTCACATAGTGAAACGGGCAGAGTTTCCAGCTTTTTATTTCAAACTCACCAGATATTTGTCCGATAACCAACCTAGAGTCTTCTTTTATGTGTATGGATGATGCCCCCATCTCAAGGAGTATCTCTAGTCAGATGATAAGTGCTTCGTATTCGACCTGATTATTAGTATATTTGAAATCGAGCCACAATGACATCTTTGTCTTTTTATATTTGGGTGATACAATGACCACCCCTGCCCCAGCACCTTCTACATTCTTAGACCCATCAAAGATTAGTGTCCATGGAACTAAGGACTTTTTAGTATTTTAGGTACTAGTGACGAATCTCCCATATTAGTAGGATCTGGATGGTCAGCCATAAAATTGACTATGGCCTGGCCTTTGACCGATTGCTGTGATCGGTATTGAATGGCAAACTCTATCAGGGCAAAGGTCCATTTTCCAATTCAGCCATGCATAATAGGTCTTGATAACATGTACTTAATCACATCAGTCTGACATATAATATAAGTAGAAACAGGCAGCATATATGTTCTTAATTTTTGTGATGAAAAGTATAATGCCAAGCACAACTTCTCAATCAGCGCATAACGCTGCTCGATTGGAGTTAAGATTCTACTCAAGTAATAAAGGGCCTGCTCACTACCTTGCTCATTATCCTGAGCTAACATACTTCCTATGGAGCAATGTGAGGTCGATATATACAATTTAAGACACCTACCTTTCTTGGGTGGCATTAACACCGGAGGGGTAGACAAGTACTATTTTATTCCTCTCTTCGTCGGTCTTGATCTTTAGCAATGGGGCCCATACCTGAGTCTTCCCTGCACAGTTAGAGATAAACCTCCTAAGGAAATTGATCTGCCCGAGCAGCCTTTACAACTCTTTCTTGTTGGCTGGGGCTTTTGCCGCTTGGATAGCCCGAGCTTTGTTCTTGTCTATCTCTATACCTCTCTGGTGCACTAGGAAACCCAAGAAGTTTCCTACTGAAAAGGAGAATGCACATTTGAGTGAATTCATCTTTAGCTTATGAATCCGCATTCTTTCGAATGCTTTTTCAAGGTCTCTTAAGTGATTGGCGTCACTCCTGGACTTAACCACCATGTCATCGATGTATACCTCCATGAAACATCCAATCATATCATGAAAGATAGAATTGATGCCCGTTGATAGGTGGCTCCTGCGTTTTTTAGCTCGAATGACATCACAACCCATTCAAAGGTTCCGATTGCCCCCCACCAAAAAGTTGTCTTTGGGACATTGACAAACATTGAATATTGCACATTCATGTGCGAATATAATAGACATAGTGCTCATTTAATCCCCAAAATTCCTAGTTTTACATGTATATTTGAATTAATGTAATTTAATTGTGATGTCACTCAAATGCGTGTAAAAATGTGTTTTTACATATTTTATATGTTTAGGTAAAAATGAAGTGAAATAAAGGGAATGAAAGAAGTAGCTACCACACCATAGTATATTCCATATGCTCAAAAACTTACAACATCCTAACTATTACTCAACTAAAGAACAAAAAAAAAAGTAAAAGTTGTCAAAACACATCTGACAACCATATATGTATTATTTTTATTTTTTGTCTTTTTCCTTTTTTCTTCTTCTCTCTCTTGCTCTAAGTATATGTATGTGTGTATCTGCAGGGTTTTGTCAAAGAAGCATCTGACAAACAGTTTGAAATCATAGATCAAACTGTCAGACGAAGAAAAAAAACGCGCGAAGTGATGAACGCAGTGAAGGAATCGTCACAGAAATTCATCTATAAATTGAGAGAAGCAGAACACAACTGGAGAACTCACAAGCTACAACACACACTGTTAGGGAGAGAATAGTTTAGGGGAGGTTATCATGTGAGCACTTTATATTGTCCCTAGAAATAGGAAACTTTAGTTTTTCTTTGCCTTTTCTAGTTCTAGTAGTTATAAAAATTTACTTTTATGTAATTGATGATTTCATGTTAAAAAATATGTAGCAAAACTTTGTGTACTGTATTTTTTAAATTTAAATTATTTGTTTTCTTGTAGGACCTTTGTCACTTTGTAGTAGTAAAATATTCATAGTAAAATTTAGATTTAATATTTTTAGTCTAGTTAGTACTTATAGTTGTCCCCTAAAATAGTTTAGAACCCCAAATTTCCAGTTTTATAGCAATATTTCCATTCACTAGAAGACAGATTTTGCAAGTAAATGCAAGATTTCTTAGCCACGTAGTTGTTACAATCACCTACTAAAATCCAAAAGTACATCATACCCATATCTCACTCCAAAAGTAGATTAGGATTTGGTTTGACCTTATTTGTGTTCTTGGAATTCAACCACTGTGATCCCACAAGAATCCAAAGTCAAAGGTTTAGTATTGTATTATTAATTCAGTATTTTTATTTATGTATATTTTATTAGCCTAGTTGTACTAAACTTTGTTATTTTGCAGATTCCACAAATTCAACCCCAACTCATGTTAAGTGGAGAAAATAATATAATGATATTAGTTTTTACCCTTACCTTGGTTTTACAACTTTAATTTTAATTGGACGGTGATTGCGTGCATCTATTTAATTTATCTTTAAATTTTATTTGGAAGACAGTTTCAATTCCAAAATGGTAGGCTAAAACTTTAATTGGGGATATGCAATAAAAACTTAGAAACTACAGCTTCTGTGCACTAATCTTAAATGAGCAAATTTATCTAGATGGGTTGTTGTTTTTTTTTTTTTTTTCATTTATGGCCAAAAATATCTATGTATCTATAGTTTATGACCATTTAACATGTTTATATACTATGGCTATATTGGGCTCAAAAGATTACATATTTGAAATAAGAATCTAGTTATATGGATTGTCAAACTATGCCTTTTGTCATAAAAAAACTCCTAGCATACTCAAACAACTCATATGACAAAATTAATATTTCAAATATGAGTTTATATATATATTTCTATCCACTAATGGACATGCAATTGTGTAGTGGCAAAGTGGTGGGGACTGGATGCCGAATAACCCACGTCTGCGGCGGGGCACGGTTCGAACCTGGCTACTGCCCAATTACCTTTTTATTTTTCTTTAAACCAAACGACGTTGTTTCATATCAAACCTGACACACTTGATATGACTCTAACCAGTGAAAGTTTATTTTTAAGTAAAGAATGACTCTGTGGTCTTAAATGCCAAATCCTTTTCAAATGCACAAAAATTGTGGGATCTAGTGTTGGTTTGCATATTCCCAATTTCTTTAAATCATTTCTTCCAACTTAATTAATATTTCTTTTTTTTAATAACTTTGCTTAAATATCTGTATTATTTCTATCTTTCGCTATTATTAAATCCAAAAAGTTTATCTCATAAAAATTTAGCTTTTATTTATTTTTCTCCTTTTCTTACTAGTATCTTAGTTAATTTATTTTGTACTGTTAAAATCTTTATTGTAAACTACTTAGGAAAAAATAGCTTTCAATTAGTTTATTGCGAAAAATATAAAAATTAGTAGTTTAGTAAAACCCCACATAAATGCATCATCTTTTATTTTCTTTTTAGTGACATAATAGTTATTGCCTATCTTTCTTTTCCGTTCCCTGTGAGTTCGACCTGGACTTCCAGAACTTTATTACTTGTATGATCACCTACACTTGGGTGTGATAAGAAAACGTGTCAATAGGATGTCGTCAGACATCCTATTTTGCGATATATATTTGGTTGTAACCCGAGTGCCCGTCCATAAAGGACAAGATTTTGTGTTAAGCGACCGAATCAATAAGCTGATCGGTCATTGGCATAGGGTACTCATCTTTCGGGGTAGCCAGGTTTAGGTTTCTGAAATCAATGCAGACTCGAAGCTTCCCATTCTTCTTCACCACTGGGACCACATTAGAGACCCATTCTATATATCTTGCAGTTTGAATGAAACTAGCGCCATGGAGTCTTTCTATTTCTTCTTTCACTTTCAGCGTGACTTCCGATGACATATGCCTAGGTAGCTGCTTGAACGGTTTGAACCCCGGCTTGATTGGTTGTTGGTGTTCCACCAGTTCCCTAGTACCCTGGCATCTCGTCATAATCCTAGGCAAAGAATTCCTTATGCTTATGTAAGAGAGCTATTACATCGGCCTGGAAACTGCGGTTCCAGCATCTTATTAACATAAGTTGGTTTATGCTCTCCTTCATCGCCCAAGTTGACTTTTAAAAGGGGATCTTGAATGTCGGCCTTTAGATCAACTAGTTTCACTATGGCCATCTCTAACTCTTCCATCTGAATCTCTTCTTCTTTTGGGGATTCTTCTTTGTAGATACAATCGAGCCAAGTTCACCCACCATCAGTTGCGTTGATCTCTAGTCTTCTGTCAGCCAGATATGCACACCACCTGGCCATGCTGACACTTAGGGCTAGCTGTCTTCGTGTCTCAATCAGTTGTAGATTCATTGAGAACATCTTGCTCATTAATCTCCATTAGCCTTAACCCTTCCGTCCGATTGGGATTGTGGTAATACGACTTCAAGTCCCGTGGAACTCCCTTGCAGAACGTTGCTGCGTTCGGTCTTCCCAACTTGCCACATCCCAACAGCTTGACTGACCCTATGTCGTTGACATGAATAAAATATTGCGCTCTTGTGTTCAACACCCAAGTGTAGGTGATCGTGCAAATAATATAGTACTGGAAGTTCAGGTCGAACCCAAGAAAGAGGTGTAATTTGAATTACTTAACTTTACTGATCAATTTATTAGTATTAAACATAAAGAAAAGATGATTTCTTTTGAAGATTGTTTTAACTATTTTACTTGTAAAAATAAAGTTAGTAACTAGTAAAAACTATTAAGATTATTAAATGACTAGATGTGCTTCTAAACTAATGAACTTTTACTCACTAAATAAAACTATTACTTAATTATGGCTTAATTTGGAATTCTGGATTAATTTAACTAAGTAAATCAACTATTAATTAAAATTGATTAAAGCAGAGAATTTAATTAAAAGACTTCTAAACGTGAGAAAATCGCTAGGAAATCACAAATCCACGGTAAACTCCTTAACTTCTATGCCTACGGAAAGATACGACACTCCCATTCATCCAAAGTCACGCCTCTAGTGTATAGGTTCAATTAAAATAATACAATACCTTTTGACCGGTGTAAAGATATAAAGCTAGTTCAATTTTACCTTTTTAATTAAGTACGAGCAGATTGCTTATGAGCATGATTCATGGCGAAAACTACTCTACAATGCTTAAAATTAAATTAACTAAACTAATACCATGAAGCACGTTCACAAACTATTGAAAACTCAAGTTAAGATTTATTAACGTCATGCTCGTTAACATTATTCATATTAGAGAACATAAAATCCTATAAATGTGGATACCGGCATTTAGGCCCACTTTTGTTTTTAAAACTTTTTTTCAATCAAATTTTTAATTCAAATACAAAGAGTCGCCACTTAATTTTTTTAGGAAAATTAAGAAACCATTTTTTAAAAGCAACCGATCTTTTACAAAACTAAAGATAATCTGGGTCCGGGGATTATGGAATGAAAGGGGAAGGAGCCCGGCGGGCTAAAACACCCCCTTTCATCTTATCTCGTGATAGGCCTCTACTCATCATCCTATTTAATCGAATTAATAATCTAAGCATGCCCTCAACTAATACATAGATATAAGTATACATATCACAAGCATTTCAAAAGGGTGCAAAATTGCTAACGGTAAAATATCATTCATAAGCCACATAATTCAAATAGCAAGCAAAATGATGTGCAAGTAGGGAACTAGAGAACTTACCCAGGATCCAGCCGCGAAAAGGGAAACGTGCAATGCATAAAAACAATAGAAATCCTAAAAAAATGTCTTTAATCACATATACACATAAGGCAAGGCCTAAGCTAAGGTATTGCGTAGTGAGTCAAAAATCAATAAAATCAAAGAATAGAACAAACTAGAGAAAGATTGAGAAATTGTGCCTCAAATGCGCTACAAAACAAAGAGTTAGTCCACATGCTTCACACAATAATATGGCATCAAATAATCAATCCTAAATCTCTAGCTTAGATCTATCAATTAGAGTAAGAATTGATAAAACTCTGAATTCCTTTTGATTAGTTAGAGTCATAGCATCTCTATAGATGCACAAGTCTTAACTAAGAGCCAATGTGATGTCTATATAGGGGTACTATAATCCTGACATGATCATAAGGAATCCATGGTTATGTTCAATTTGGTTCAACTAAGTCCAACTTTATCCAATAACTAGTCCTAATCATAAGCATCAATGTATATAGATGAATGAATGAACATGAACAAGAATGAGATGTGAATTTATTCACTAATTTGGATCACTTAGCCTCTGGATTAAAGCTAACTTATCATTATTCAAAACATGATTTGGGTCCCAAGACATTAGGGAACCATCTAAGTTAAAATCAATGAGATTAGACAAAACAGTGACTGTTTTTTCTAAAATTACAGAGAGCAGACCAGATTTTAAAAGGTAGAAAAACCATACTTTCAACCGTTGGATCTTAATGATTTTTGGAAATGATATGCCTCTATGAGTTTAGTTTCTAACCCAAAAAGAAAATCAAGGTTTGAACAGCTAGATCTTTGGGAATATGGAAAACACTAGACATCACTCAGGAATCTGCAACTCTCTGTCCAGAGATCTTGTACGATTTTCTAAAAATAGAAAAAAATGAGAAACACTTAGATCTTTTTAGGGTACCATCATAACACATTAAGGTACTTAGAAAAAATTATTAGAGTCTCGGGAAACTCTATTAAGGTTCTGATTTATTAATTTCAAAACGGACTTACTATTCTGAAATTTTGGACTGAGAGTTGCATGTTTTGAAATCATAAGACCAAACCATCTTAGACATGGAATTTCACCAAAACAAAAATTGCAGAGGTACTTAAATGGGTTATGAACATCCTCCAATTGGTCTCATCCAATTCCAATGAACCATGATCCTATAGAAAATCTTTGATCACAATTGGTTTATGGATTCACTGCACCTTTTTTGGATTAATGTTCATAGTTTAAATTAAACTTGATCCATGATTATTGGAATAGATAATGATACATGAAGAGATTCATAGATTTAGCCTTAATGGATTTTCGCCATAGATCTCACAACAAGAGAATTCTAAGGTCTTGCTTAATCTTATGAATTTTGAATGTAAACTATGAAAATCTACATCTAATTCCTCTCTCAAACATATGATCCTTGAGGAATATATGATTATGATATGCTATTCTCCTCTCAAATTAATGGTCCTTGGAGACTAAATGAGACTCAAATCTACTCAAATCTCTATGGAATATAGTATAGATTCCATAAGATTCCTAATAGGGAGATCCAAGTCATGAGCTAAGACTTGAACCCAAACAACTATGTGTAGATATGACCTTGACCAATCTTAATCCCCATATAAATCATAGGATCATAAGGGACTAGATGATCAAACACAAAGAGATCTAATGAGATATTGAAGATCTCATAGATCCTATGAGAAGAATATAAACAAAAGAAATGAAATCAAAGGTTATTTGAAAATTTCAAGTCAAAACTCTTTTGTTCTTAAATCCAAAGCTCTATTTAGACCCAAATTAATGAAATGTTATGAGATTCAATCACAAGCTCTAAGTGGTGTGTGATGAAATGGGGTAGGAAGAGAGGTTTTGAAAATGTGTAAAGTTCCTAGAACTATGAACTTGTGATTGAATTTACCTAATTCTACCAAGGATTTAGAGATTACCTCTATGACCTCAAGGATTTCTTCTATTTCTTGGGAAGCTCTTCCAAAAATCTTCAAGTTCTTCTTCAATTCTTCAATTTCTTCAAAAAAACTTTCTTCTTCCTCTCTCAATTCTCTCTCTATTTCCTATATAACTCTTGTACCTCTCTCCAAGATTAAGTGAAAAGTTCAAAAGTTAAGTAAGTGTCCTCATAATGGAGATGAAGGTCTGTTTATATAGACCAACATGACAAGAGTGAAAACCCATGTGCAAAGTTTTCTTCTAGAACATGTGAGAAAAGTAGTCCGTTACAGTTCACGCCACTCGATGGCTGCTTGCGGCACCCACTGAGTGCCGGGTGGCACTCACTGATTGCCGGGCGGGACTCAGTGAGTGCCGACGCGGCACTCAATGAATGTCGCCGGCTTTCCCGCGTGCCGCCGCTAACAGAATTTTGCCCTCTTTTTAATTTTCAACATATATATTAACATAAACTTAATTTATCTAGTAAAGTATATAATAATGTACTTATATTTCTAATGTACTTTATTAAAATGTACCCATATGCATGGTATACATTCCCATATAATCCTTTTATTTCTTTTTTCTTTTCTTCTTTTTTTTCTTTTGTTTTCAAGACTTTTTTCAAAATTTTTTTTCACTTTCTCCTTATATATATATATATTTTAGAACTCTTTCTTTTCTTCTCTCTCTCTTCTTTTTATTTTATATATCTTATTATCATTACTATATATATATATATAAATTTTTGAAGGTATTCTCAGACTGATTTCCTCACACGTTCTTCAACGTTCAGGTTTCTCTTGAATACCCAATTTCTCGGCCTTTGATTTTTTTTCTTTGATTTTGAAACTTTACTTGAGGAATCTTTGAAGAATTTGAATTCTCTGGAATATCTTTGAATTTCACCGGTTATCGTCATCATTGGTTTTAAGAGGTAACCAATCCCTGGATTTGACGCTTGGTCAAAATCGGGGTGTCTACAATGAATCCCTACTCAAACATCCATTAATCCTTGGATTTAGGGCTGCCCATTAAAACATGCATGGAAATCAAGTTGCTTACCATTTCATTACTCTTTCCTAACTAGAGATTTAGCCTAACATAGCAAAATTGAATCTACTCATCATATTAATGGAAGACATAATAAAAATAATCACAAAACAGATTTGGAAAGTAAAGTCTAAGTAAAAACTAAAAGAAAAACCTCAATTGAATGAATATAGAACACTTGTATTGCAAAATCTTCAATTTAGGGCTTGAAATCCTCCAAATACTTGCTTGAATCCAAACTAGGGTTTTAAGAACCCTAGGATCTCCTATATCTACTCTAAAACTTGTATGTAATGTATATTGTATCGTTTATGTACGAACTATCCTAATATATATAGGTTTAGAAGTTTCAAATCCAAAATTCTTTCCCGTAATTCTGACAAGTGCGACTGGTCCTGCATATGCTTCGGGACTGGTCATGGCTGCGACCGGTCTTGCCCTATTGTCGGGACCAGTCCTGGTCAATTTTCAGGATCTTCTTCCTTTTATTCTTCTAATCATCTTTCTCTCATACGCCGTCATTCACTTCATCTTCTTTAGACCATTATTTTCTGGAAAGCAACACGCAATAATAGTGCCATACAATATACTTATAGTTTGGGTATGAACTTTCAGCGGTCATTAGACTATATTCATAACAATAGAAAACATAGCACGTAGCTCATGGATTTATAACGTGAATTTAATACCAATAAACACATAGACGAAACCCTTAACATACTCATCTACGCGATAGCACTACCATAGTACGAGATTTTCATAACAACACATGTACCGGAAAACTAGCATCAATAATCAACACCATGCATAAATAAAACATTATACAAAAAGCTGTACAATCTGCCAAGATACATTTTCACTGTGTTGACTGAATTAACATGATTTATTTGGCCATGATAAATTGCTTGGTAGATCAAACTCAAAACTAAAACATTATAGATAATAGGAATATCTTTATGTACAAAAAAAATCTAGCTTCAATTATATTTTTGAGCTACTCAAAATATTTATTTTACAAGACATTTCTTATATCTCGGACTGTTCTGTCCCAGATTTATAACACTGCATTGTACGTGAATTTCACCTATGAAGGAGTGGTTTTTAGACTGAGCTATAGAAGGGTTATTTGTAGATAAATGATTTATCTTTCTTCACAAAAAAATGTAGCTTAATTCACATTTTTGAGCTGCACAAAACATTCATTTTACTAAACTATGTTCTGCTGAAAGTTTCAGTTTCTCAGATTTATAACACTGTGTTGTACATGTATTTCACCCATGAAGGAGTGATTTCTAGACTGAGCTATAGAAGAGTTATTTGTAGATATATGAGTTAGCTTTTACCACAAAAAACCTAGCTTAATGCGGATTTTTGAGCTGCACAAAACATTCATTTTACTAAACTATGTTCTGCTGAGAGTTTCGGTTTCTCAGATTTATAACACTGCGTTGTACATGCATTTCACCCATGAAGGAGTGATTTATAGACTGAGCTATAGAAGAGTTATTTGTAGATATATGAGTTAGATTTTACCACAAAAAAACCTAGCTTAATTCGGATTTTTGAACTGCACAAAACATTCATTTTACTAAACTATGTTCTACTGAGAGTTTCAGTTTCTCAGATTTATGGATTTGTCTTGCATGTCATGAAAACTTCAACACAACAACATCAAACTTCTACTAAACATTAGTACATATTATATGTGTTCTAAATTGAGTTAGATTACTCACAATTACTCACAATTTACTCACCAAAGCTTGAAATTGAGCTTAGAGGTTGTTTTGAGCTTGATGAAGCTTAACTTCAACTTCAATGGTGTCACCTTCTTCTTCTCCTTCTTTTTTTAACTTCTGGGATTCTCTTGAACTTCTAGGACTTTAAATTACTACTCCAAAGTCCCCAAGGTTGTGTGGGTGTAGAATGTATGGGTGTATGTGTGAGGGTATATGCTAGAGAGGGAGATGAGATCTAGTTTTCTTCCTAACTTCTCTCTTCTATTTTGCCATGAACATGCAAGTCTCCCAACTTCTTCTCTTAGATTTTAAGTACATTTCATGAGAGTGTAAGAGTGTCTAATGTGTGCATGTGCATGTTATATAGAAATCCTAAGAGCTAGGTGTCATTTGCATGTATACATGCTATGACATGTGTCCTACAAGTGGACATGTGTCCAAGAGGGTGGCATGTGGTTGCCACATGGCGGGCCATGTGGGCCCACCTTGGGTTGTGTGCCACTTCCTCGATTTATGTGTATAAGTTCCTCGATATGCGTGTCAGTCTCAAAGTACGTGCAAACTAGTATTATTTCTAATGTCCGGGTCCGGGTACGGGACTAAGTTAAATCTTATTATGGTCGAGTCGGTATGGTTACTACAGTCTATATGGTAATACTACAACACGTCCATACCGTCACATAATTAAAATAATAATATAATAATATAGTGGATCCAATACAGAAATTAGAAAAAGCTGATATTATAATGACAGAAAAAATTACAAGTGTTACAATATCGGTCGCTTGTCACACCCCCAACTAGCTCATTGCTAGTCCCTAGAAATGAAGTTAATTTATGCAACAAGAAATTTAATCTACAAATTTAACTAAGAACAGAAAATAAAGTAAAACAAAACTTAACTCACTTTCGTAGGAATCACGATTGCATTTAGCACATGCAACGAGCCTTTAAACCCCTAGGTGTCCCTAGTAGGACGAGTGTTATCTTGTGAGGGTTTTACAGTGAAGTTACCCACAAACTTCCTATTCATGATCACTAAACATGCCTGTTCATCCTCTAATACCATGCACACAAGTGTGAAACACCTCATTATATCACTTATCGTAGGTTAAGTGACACACAGTGTGTACCCATGCAACTCATCTATCATAGAAATCATTAAAATATATCCTTTTTGCTAAGCTTCACGTGTGTATGTGCATGGACAACAAAAATGCTTAATATTGCTTCAAGTTTTATTTCCCATAGCAATCTTTAAACCATGCAACTCTAGCTCAAATCTCACTAGATATACACTCTAAATATGAATTCACTCAGATTTAAGTGTATTGTATACTTTCTCTCATGACATAGAGGCTCTTTAAGAGTAAATGTAAAGGAACACAAACGCCTCGTATATCTTTAATGAAAAACGGGAGCATTTAAGTGGAATAACCTCATGAATGGAACACTTCACACTAGAAGAGCGACCCTTCGCGAAAAATCCTTTTCTTACCTTCATTTCAAAACTTAGTTACTCAGAATTTATAGGTCTTTATTTAAGGGAGAGAGATTGAGAGTGCAGATGAAAGAAGTTCTAGAATAGTTTACAAACATGTGACGTGTAGTTTCTTTTTAACTCCTCCAAAGAAATTTTTTTTTTGAATGAATCACCATTATCAACTCCGCTTACTCATCACATGATTGGCAATAAAGAACCATGAGCAGCTTATAGTGCAATGATCAAAAGAAAAGAATGTCACTTGTCATCAAATGTATATACTCTCTCTCTATTTTTTTCATGTAAAGATGATCATTAGCGACTGAATTACTTATAAGAGACAAGTAACCCAATTAGAATCCAAAAGAATTATAGCCTATTTCATATCCTGAGTAACCCAGCTTATCCAGTTAAGTAGACTAAAAATTTTAAATTTTGATAG
The DNA here is from genome assembly GCA_033977485.1 of Hydrangea macrophylla. Taxonomy (NCBI): domain Eukaryota; kingdom Viridiplantae; phylum Streptophyta; class Magnoliopsida; order Cornales; family Hydrangeaceae; genus Hydrangea; species Hydrangea macrophylla. The sequence goes on along the minus strand of CM066987.1, from coordinate 84,678,889 downwards.
GTCCTGAACATTTTCCTCTAGTGATCCATCAATATGAAGAAATAATAAGGTTCACCAACGAGATATAGGTAAAAAATAAATCGATTGAATATAAGTATATCCCTCTCGAAAGAACTAATAGCACAAAAAACTCTCAACAGGTTATTAGCCTTGATCGCACGTCTCTAAATTAATGTATGTTATTTTTAACGAGAAGTTTCTACTTATCATAAAAGTTGTCCATTGTGCTTTAAAATTTGTGAAATTTAACAAACACAACATATTTCATAATTTAGAAGATAAACAAGCTGACAAAACATACCCTGTGCACCTAAATAAAATAAATTAAGAATATAATGAGTATAAATAAACACACATGTTTCAGAGATAAAGGTTGTCTAGGAACTTACAAGATCATGTCATATTATTATTATTATTATTATTATTATTATTTTTTAATGAATATAAATGAAGAATATGAATGAATAACTAATAATTAAAGTCCCTCCCCCCAACTTAATCTTGCATTGTCCTCAATGTAAAAAAACACAAAAATTAAAAGAAAGGAGAGATATTCACTGCCTGAATGGGAAGTTGGCAGCATTAAACCGCTTCATTTTGAAAGCTTCAGACAGGTGCCTCCCCTTCTTCAAAGCTCTAAAAGGGGGAGCAACGGCCGAATGGATGCCAGAATGCAAAGCAGCTTTTCAGGAGCTCAAAGCCTAGATTGGAAGCCCAGAGCTGCTATCCCAACCGGAGCCTAATGAACCACTATACATGTACCTAGGTGTTTCAGACTATGCTGTCAGCTCGACTCTGATCAAAGAAGTGGAAAAAGTATAGAAGTTTGTCTCCTACGTCAGCAAAAACACTCCTGGATCCAGAGAAGAGGTACACCAGCCTCAAAAAATTGCTTTATGCTTTGGTTGTGTCAGTAAGGTGCATGCCATCATTGTACCCACTGATCACCCCCTCAGATCCATGCTCCATAAATCGGAGACGTTAGGGAGATTGGCAAAGTGGGCCATAGAGCTTGGGGAGTTTGATATTCAGTTTATCCCGAGAACGGCAATAAAGGCATAGGCTCTGGCCGACTTCGTGGCCGAATTTACCAGGGAATGATCTGTCATAGATTCATAATCAGGGTCGCAGGAATGGGAACTGTACACTGATGGAGCATCAAATAGGATAGGGTACGGAGAAGGCGTTGTCCTCAAAACCCCAGAGGGTGAAGTACTGGAAAAGTCTGTGGTTTTTGGCTTCCGAGCATCAAACAATAAAATGGAATATGAAGCACTGATCATTAGCATTCAGCTAGCTAGGCTATATGGAGCCTCAGCCCTCAAGGCTTATTGTGATTTCCAATTGGTGGTTAACCAGGCAGGAGTCAAATTTGAAGTTAAAAAAGCAAGCATGAAGTCCTACCATTCAATTGTCCGAAGGCTAGCTCAGGATTTTCAAGAGTTCAGTCTACTAAAAATTCCAGGTTAGGAGAATGGAAGAGCAGATTAACTGGCCAAGCTGGCAGCCTCTGGAGAGCAGGCTCGGGATTCTGGGGTCAAGGTAGGTTTATTAGAAGCCTGGAGCATTCAGTATATGGAAAAGATGCATCTCAACGACATAGAAGGCCTTCTAAGATCCTGGCTGGAACCTATCTACGATTATATAAAGCATGGAAAGCTACCTAATGACAAGCAGCAGGCCAGGAAACTGAGAATCAGGGCAACCCACTATGTGCTCCAAGACGGGATACTATATAGAAGATCCTTTTCATAGTCGTTGCTCAGATGCCTGACCCCATACCAAGCAGACCACGTCCTCAGGGAAATTCACGAGGGAGTTTGTGGAAATCATGTGGGTACCAGGACCTTAGCACACCAAGCCTTGACATTAGGATACTATTGGCCCAACATAAAACATGACGCCCAGGAGTTGGTAAAGAAATGCGATCAATGCCAAAGGTTTGCAAAATATGTGCATCAACCTCCACAACCTATGACCCCTAACCAAAGCCCTTGGCCTTTTATGCAATGGGGGATGGATATTGTGGGTCCTCTTCCAACTGCTAAAGGAGGGAAAAAGTTTGTGGTTGTTGCAGTAGATTATTTTATGAAATGGGCAGAAGCAGAAGCATTGGCTAAGACCGGCCAAGCGAACATGAAAAGCTTCGTGTGGAAAAACATGGTGTGTAGATATGGCGTTCCTCATGTCCTAATCACGGATAATGGAACCCAGTTTGAGGGTCCAATCTTCCAATAATTCTGTGAGAGCCTACAAATCAGACATCATTTCTCTTCCCCTGGGCACCATAGGCTAATGGCCAAGCTGAGGTAACAAACAGAACAATTCTTGAGGCCATGAAGAAAAGACTAGAAGAAGCTAAAGGATGATGGCTAGATGAACTGCAAAAAATATTGTGGTCATACCGGACCACCAAAAGGATGGCCACTGGAGAATCACCATTTATCCTAGCCTATGGAACGGAAGTAGCCCTGCCATTGGAAATAGGTCTGCCAACCGCCAAGACCCAATCCATGATTGCCATGGATGCTCAGGGTTTACAGCTCGCTGCCAGAGCACAGAACAGTGAAGACATAACTTGGATTTCTTGGAAGGAACTAAAGTTGTTTTTCTTCGGCTTGCAGCTTATCAACAGAAAAACTCAAAGTATTTCGATAAGAAGGTAAAGCCCTAAACTTTTCACCTTGGAGATTTGGTCTTAAGAAGAGTTTTTCCAAACACCAAAGATCCTATTGATGGCAAACTAGCCCCAAACTGGGAGGGACCATACAGAGTAGTCAAGGTCAATAGGCCACGGACATACTGGATGTGTGACTTAGAAAACAAACCTATGCCAAGGTCCTGGCATGCTGAACACTTGAAAAAGTACTGCATGTAATGCGATGTCTCAGATAAATAAACCCATTCGATTTGTGATTATCTTCAAGATTATTTATCCAGTATTATTCAATCTCCAGCCAGTCAGTTCAAATTTTTTAGTTTTCTTTTTTTACCAAGGTGTGCAAACGAAATCCATTATCAGTAGGCAGATATGGGCACATAGATTACCAGGAACTGGAATTCTTTATTTATTTTGAGGAAATTCTTATAAAACCGTCCATCTTCCACCACCAAATACCAAAATACAAACAAAAAGAAGAAGAAGAAGAAGAAGAAGAAGAAGAAGAAGAAGAAGAAGAAGAAGAAGAAGAAGAAGAAGAAGAATAAAACAACAAGCAGATAGAAACTTAAACATCCTTCCTTTTGAGGGCTTTCACATGAGCTTCCAGTGCTCCCATCTTGGTCATCAGCTCCTTTAGAGTAGAATCTATGGCACAAATGTCTACCTACTGCATCACAGATTCTGTCTCTCGGAGACCACCTTGCTTCTCCACTTTCTAAAGACGCTCTTCTATATTGGCCAAAGAAAACCCTGTCTAAGAGCTCTACCCCACAAAAGGACCCTCATCCATACCCTTTTTGATAGACCCTCAGGTGACCTCGAGGGAGGGCTCTATCCATTGCCTCAAGATGAAGAGCCTTTCCTTCTACAACTTTCCCTTTTCCTTTGTTTGGACGAACGGAAGGACCCTCTCTAACCTTTTTTCCTTCATAAATGGAGGAGGAGTCCCCTCACGATCGATGGCCTCAAATGGATCAGAACTGGAAGACAAGGAAATTGCGCCTCCGATTTGTTGAGGCTGCCTTCGTGGGGTTAACCTAGAAGACATAGACCTCTAGAACTCGTTAACCACAGGGATCCCGAGGAAACTGCAGCAGGATTCAGAATTGCGGCCTCTTTAGGCTCAGGCCCAACTCCCTCAGTAGGATCACCCTCGGGATGCCTCATCAGGTCATTAAATGTAAACCTAGCCCCAACAGCTTGGTTGATCGCCTCCTCATCAACACTGGTAACGACGATCTCCCGAAATGCAGTATAGGATGACTTGCAGAAGTCGGGCTCAAAAGCCTATATAGGATGAAGAGAAGGGTCAACCAACCAATTCCCTGAAACCACCACTTTGGGGTAGTGATGCCAGCTCTTGTTTGAAAAGTCTAAACTGTGAACAAGATGCCTTCCCCCAGCACCAATCTTTAGGTAAGGTTCTCCTCAGTCAATGTTGAGGGTGCAACTATGGGCGACTTCCCAAGAATGAAGAAGTATGCCAAGATGTTGGCACAGGGCGCTAGTACCCCAAAGGAGACGACCAAGATTCGGACTGCAAATGGCCAACAAAAAGCACAATCCATGTAAAAGATCGCAGAACAGAGCTGGAAGAGGGAAACGCAGCCCTACCACTATCAGCAGATAGCTGCTAATGATGATAGAAGGGAAGGCTACGACTTCCCCCTCAACGTAAGGACGAACTTGGACGTCGTCAGGAATTTCACTGGTTCCAAGTCAAGAATTGAAGAGAGATTTCAAGAGAGTCCATTGGCTCCCGAAGGCCCTAACCGGCTCTTTTGGATTGACCATTACAAACTTTGATCAACCGTGAGAGATTCAGAGATGGATCCTGGTTCTTGGTCAGAAGAATTTGATCAACTGTGAGAGATTCAGAGATGGATCCTAGTTCTCGGTCAAGAGTTAAGACAGATTCCCAGAGAGTCCCCTACCATCTCTAGTAAAAGAGAATAGAGAAAATCAGCTCCTGGAAGCTTGAACCAGCTTTCCAGAGCAGCCACCACAAGAATAATCGACAACAGTCTAGAGATCCTGACTCCTGGGACAAGCATTGTCTATTCACAAATCCAAGGCTCCGCGTCTATTGGTCCTCACCAAACAGTTATTGTGAGCTTCCTCACTTATCGTGACCTTCCTCATTCCTTTGTCCAAAACCATGAGCATCCTCACTTGTCGGTTATCGTGAGCTTCCTCACTTATCATGAGCTTCCTCACTTATCATGAGCTTCCTCATTCCTTTGTCCAAAACCATGAGCATCCTCACTTATCGGTTATCGTAAGCTTCCTCACTTGTTGGTTATCATAAGCTTCCTAAAAAATCATCAGCTTCTCCACCTGCAGGTTATCGTGAGCTTCCTAAAAAATCATGAGCTTCCTCACCAAACAGTTATCGTAAACTTCCTCACTCCTTTGTCCAAAATTGTGAGCTCCTTCGCCTATTGGTTATCTTGAGCTTCCTCATTCGTCGTTTCGTATCTAAGGCTCCACGTCCATCAGTTTTCTTTATTTCTCATCCTCAAGGATCCCACATCTGATCCCATTTGCTTGCAAAGCACACTTCCTAAATTTAAGAAGTTTGCCCTGAGACCCAGAGTCTTCAAAACCTTGGCACCCTTGTCTAAGTTAACCACTGAATAACACTAGCACAAGCCCACACGGCGTGGCGTATCCCACATCACCAGCTCATATTAGGATAAGAATACGAGACATGATAGGACTCAGGACACAATTCATATCACATCCATGCATTGCATATCATTCCCATAGCATAGCATCCACCTGTTCTGTTATGCATTTGCATGTGTGGTTTTTGTCCCTTGTTCGCCTGAACTATATCCTGGTTTGATTCCCCTTAGGATACATAGGTAGCTCACGCAGAGTGCGACCAGCATTGGCCTTAACATCAAGTTTTCTTGTATCTTTTGCAACACTTTTATCCTATATCTATAGCCTCTAAAAAGACCTATCTCTTCAAGGCTTTGACACTCGCTTGCGTCATGCGTTGCCTCGCATGTTCATGCCAAAGAGGGGCAAACTGTAGACACCCTATTTTGTCGGCTAACAGATTTAGGAGGCCACAAGCATGTCAAACCTCGATGATTAGAAAGACCAGATTTTTAAAAATTGCCTCTAACTCTCAAGAAGTCAAAGAATTGGCAGAAATGACCAAAATGCCCCTAAAAGCCCAAACGCTCCTAGATTTGGACTGAAAGTTCTGAAACCATGCTATGTTGTAAGAAAAGTAATAAAATGAGTTTTAAAGCAAAATCAGATAAAACCGATAGCTCCCAGAGACCCCCGGAAGTTCCCGGAAAGTCCCCATTGATCGGTTTGTCGTAGGTTAACCCGAGTTTGGCCGAAATCATTTAAATTTTTCTGAAAGTTCCAAGATCGCCCTAGATCATGTAAAAAGTACTACAACGAGTTTTAAAAAAAAATTGGATGAAAGTGTCAGCTCCTGGGAGCTCCTAGAGGTTCCCAGAACTTCTTGGAGGTCCCTAGTTTGATCAGTTTGACCTAAAAGTTGACCCGGAGGCCGGAGAAGTGTATCATTTTTTAAAAAATTTTCATGGATACTAGAGGTTAGTAGCTTTCCAACAGTGTATCGCACATAATTTTTGGATTTAAAATGAATTTATTTTGAATTTTTAAAGGTGAAAAAGGCGATCAAATCGATTTTTATCGAGAATATCGCAAAAATTTTCAAATTGACCAGACTCTGAACTATTTTAATGTAAAGTAGACTCTATTATCTTTCAAGCGGTATATGATAAGCTTAGTTTGGAGCTCGTACGCATTTTTTGTGAATTTCAGACGAAATAGGGCCTTTCGTGAATACCGGAACGTCTGGGGGCCTAAACAGAATAATCTCGGCGTCTGAGGAGTAGTGCCGTGGCACTAGCCCACTGCTGCTATGGCACAGGCCCAGGTCCGTCGTGGCACTCTCCCTCAGACAGGTCCATTTATGTAATTTATGTTGGGGTGTCTAAATCAAATAATCAGAAATCAAAACGACATAGTTTTGGTTCCCAGTATATTTTGGACCAATGAGAGACTATTTTGAACTTTCTAAAATCCCATTTACACTTTTAGCTTCCATTTTAAGGGAGAAAAGGAAGAGAGTTGAAGTTTTTGCGAGAAAATTAAAGAGTTACGGAGAAAATAGAGAGAGAAGTAGAGATTTTCTTCTTCCAAATCCAATCTAAAATTTGAGTTTCAATTAGTTCTCTAAAAACTAGACTTTTTCTTTTAAGCTTTCAATCCATCTTCTTCATCTTCTTTGAGTTTCCAATGAGTTAGTGAGTGATGTACTCATCCACATACACATATATGAGAGGTTAAATGCTTGTGGTTCCATCATTGAAAGATATTTGAATATATACTTGTTCTTCTCTCCTAACCCCATTTCTATTTTCATTTTTCTTTTGTCATACTTGTATTTCCCTTCGCAATCCCATTTCTATTTTGATTTCTTTACATTCTAGCATAATCTCTTCTCAACCTCCATTTCTATTTTGATTCTCATCATTTGCATCATTTCTCCCTCAACCTCATTTCTATTTTGATTCTTCTTCTTCTAAGTTATTGAGGTTTCAAGTATTAAGAGGATGTTCTATGTGGTTGCTTCACCTTATCAAGTGTTTAGATTCATGCTTTGAACATCTATTTCAAAACCTCCAATCAAGAACTCAAACTCTATTCCAAAACCCAAATCCATTTTCTTCAAGAATGATCCAAAATAGTGATCCAAAATAGTGAGCTGTTCAGGTTCAAAGATTTGTTTTGAATTAAATACTTGAGCTATGATTCTGAAACCACTTGAAAAATCACCTTAATACATCATAGTTTGTCCCCAATTTTTTTCCATTAATTACAGAGATGTTAAAGTACCATTTTCGGATTTTTAAAGTTCACATAAATAATCTGTCTTTTCTCTCACAGATTGTAGCCTGACTTCTTGCATTTGTTTTCAGATGTTTTCACCACATAAAATAGTCTTTTCTATTTTTTTATTTAAACTTTTATGAAACTCTCTGTATCTTTTGAGCATCATAAGAGTTGATTTTCTATTTATAAAAAATGTACAAAATCAGTCAACAGTGCAGCTTTTGTTTGTGAGTCATTTGTACATTCTGATTTGTTTATTTTAATCTGTGATAGCTATTGAAGTTTGGTCTTTTTCTGTGTATTCTAGATACACTAGGGAGGCTCTCTGAGTTTTTCCAAAATTTTCTAGGCATATTTGTCCTCCCATTATGATTTTATAAAGTGATGCATACAGTTTGGACACTATTCACAGCATGCCACTTTTTGCCTTTCACACTTTGATGTAACACTCTCTTGTATCTAGATGAATCCATATCCCATGAACATATTCTTTATCACTCTTAGCATATTGTATCATACCATGTATCATCTATCATCTTATGTATCATACTTACATGAATTCTATGTATCATACTTCCATGGATTCTTGAGTTTGGTTTCCAAATAAAACCATATTTTGCAAATGATCAATTTTGGAAGTTCTTGATGAAGAGTTTGAAGTGGATATTCCAAGAGGTTATAATCTCCATTTAGTGCTAGAAATGCACTCTCAAAACCCCCATTTCGATTTTAAGAAGTAAAATGTGTTTTCTTTAAAACAGTGAGTTCGTTCTTCAACTTGAAAGTGCCATTTTGAATTCAATACTCAATAGATGATTGTAAGGCCACTTGGAAAGTCTTTCTAACTCATTAAAGAACATCCACGATTTTTGGTTTGATTTAAAAACACTTTGAAGGGTTCCATTTTGACCCAAAATTTCTTCCAAACATTCTGTTTTCTCTGTCACAGCAGCTTAGTTGACTTGCAACTTGTTTTTCAGAAAACCTTTACAAAAAGAGTGGCCCCAATTCATTTTTCTCTTGAACTTCATTGTCTTAGGGAACTTTTTGTGTTATATGGACCTCTAAATATTTTGTCTTCATTTTCAAATTAATTAAAAGACAGCCAAACAGGTCCTTTATAAATACTAAAGTAATATTAAAAATAATAAAGTTTGAGTTTTCTAATTAATAATTTATAATACAAGGGCATTTAGGCCTTAGGATTATTAATTGTTTTCTATATTTAAAAAGTGGTCATTAGGCATTTATTATCTAATTATCACATCTGAAAAATTAATTCTTATTATTTATTTTCCCTAAGTAAATAATAAGTATAATATATAATAAATACAATATAATAACAGGATATAAGAATATTACTTAAAATAATATTTTAGAAACTTAATTTAGGTGTTTAAAAACTATTTTTAAATAATTTAAACCATTTAAACAATAACATATATCTATTTATTAAAGTTAAACTAATAATTACTGTTTATGAAAAATAAGATAAATAATACATAGAATATATAAAAATACAATTTCATAATATTATTATAATATTCCAGAATTTAGAATATCACTAAAACTATTTTTACATAATTTAAAATAATTAATAATCATATAAAATCTACTTTATTAATAAACCTGATTAATAAAAACTAAATAAAAATTAGCACAGATTCGCGGGTTAACCCGAATCGACCCGAGGCAAACGGGCAGCCCGTTCATACACTCAGAAGAATCCAGATTAAATAACTCGCGGGTCAAACTAATCCGACCCGAATGTAAACGGGTTAACCATATCTCGTAAGGGAATAACCCAATCCGAATACCCACCGGTTTACGCGAACTTGATTCGTATCCGGACCAAACCCGGATCCATACCCATAACCCTACCTAATTCAGTTGAATCTGGTATGTTGGGAAATGAAATGATGCCGTTTCATTAAGTGGCTATACGGGTTTTAAAATAACCCGGCCCGGTCTTATAACTTAACCCATATACACTCACATATCAATCATACCAGAACCCGACCCATTTCTAATTGTTATAATCCAAAGGCTATGCGGGTTTCCACCTTCTTCTCCGGCAAGCTTCACTACCGGTGGGTCGCGAGTCGTCAGAGAATCTTCTAAAGGCCATAACTCTTTACTCCCTCCATAGAAATTGATGATTCCAACGCCAAAATGACCGGATTGAGGTCCTCTATAACATAGTATGAGCTGGGATCTCACTTATCTCATTTGATATTCAAACTAAGAGATTATTCTGTAAGGATATTGCTGACAATAATGGTCTGCATGACCATCCAAACAAGGTCTAAGCTCTAAGCTGTTTGAGGGGGTCTATCTGGGACTATAAGGGTCTGTTTGGTATAGTTCTTAGAGAGTTTGGTTGAGTTTGAAAATCAAAGCTCTAATGGAGCTTCAATGGTGTTTCGGATAAACCAGGGCCTAAGGCTCTGTTTGGTTCATGTCTGTGTGTGGTTGTGTGTCTGTGTGTGTGTGATGTATACTAGATACATAAATAACATAGAGGGGTATAGGGGCTTTATACCTCAGTTTAGTTTCTCTCTCTCTCTCTCTCTCTCTCTCTCCTCGAGTCTCCTTCTTCCCACTGGTTCTCTTCTTCTTCTTCTTCTTCTTCTGTGATAGTGTGAGGTCTATATGTGATTGTAGTGTAGAGGAATACAAAGAGTTGGAAGGCAAAGAGTGTGAGCTTTGCTATGCTTCCTTTTATTTTTCTTGGTGGTTCTCCCTCTCTCTACAGTCTCCTATATATACACACATTTGGTGTACATGATCACACCAACCAGATATGCTGCATTGATGAGAGGAGATTGAGAGAGATTGAGAGGGATTGAGAGGAGTGTACTTAGGAGGGGAAAAGAAGGAGCCAGTGGTTGGGGGACGGGGTGTTTGTCCGGCGGGTGGTAGAGGGTTTGGGGGGTGTTTGTATAGTGGGTATAAGGTGGTGGTTGTATGGGTATCCTAAGTTGTACTTTCATTACCAAGAACATGGGATCTTGTGTTTGTCTAGGTTCATATGCCATACAGTTCAAGTTTGGCACAGATTTTACAAATTTGTGTGACCAGTCACTGCAGATTTGAGAATTTCTGTCTAAGTTATTTATCTATAAATACGCATTATATATGTAGAATACAAGAAAAGACAAACAAAATACGGGAGCTTATTTATTAACTTAGAAATTTTATAGGTATTACATCAACCACCTCCTATTAAAGATTCCATCCCCGGAATCAGAGCTAGCTATAAATTGAACCGATAAGGAAATTTCTCGCACATTTCTGATTCTAGTTCCCAAGAGCCTTCACACTCATCATGATGTTTCCACTGGAATTTCACTAGAGAGATCTCCTTAGTTCTCAGCTTCTGTGGATACTGGCATTTGGGCCCACTTTTGTTTAAAACAATTTTCAAAACAAATACCAAGAGTCGCCACTTAATTTTTAAAAGAAAATTAAGAAACTATTTTAAAAGCAAACCGATCTTTTGCGAAACCAAAGATTAAACTAGGTCTGGGGATTATGGAATGAGAGGGGAAGGAGCCCGACGAACTAAAACACCCCCTCTCATCCTATCTTGTGATAGGCCTCTACCCAACATCCTTTTTAATCAAATTATTAATCTAAGCATGACCTCATCTAATACATATATACATGTACATTATAAAAGCATGTCAAAAAGGGGTGTAAGATTGCTAACGATAAAATATAATTCATAAACCACATAATTCAATTAGCAAGCAAGATGATGTGCAAATGGGGAACTAGGAAACTTACCCGGGATCCCGCTGCGAATATTAAACGTGTAATGCACACAAAATAGAAATCCTAGGAAAATGGTCTCTAATCGCATGTATACACATAAGGCGAGACCTAATTTTAAAGTGTCGCACATGAAGTCGAAAAATTAATAAAATCAACAAGTAAAATGAACTAGAGAGAAAGGGTCAAAAAGTTGTACCTTGAAAGTGCTACAAAACAAATGTTAGTCCATATGCCTTAAACAAGATATCAAATAATCAATCTTAAATTTCTAGCTTAAATCTACCAAGTAAAGAAGAATTGACAAAACTATGAATTCCTTTTAACTAGTTGGAGCCATAGCACCTCTATAGATATACAAGTCTCAACTAGGAGCCAATGTAATGTCCATATAGAGATGCCATAGCCTCAACATGATCATAAGAAACCCCAAGTCATGTTCAATTAGTGCTCAATTAATTGCAACTTAGACCAAGAATGAGTGCTACTTTTGAGTATCATTATGTATGAATGAATGCATGAGCATGAGCTACGAGATATTCATTAGTTTGGTTCATCTAGCCTCTGGATTTAAGCTTAATTGACTTTATTTAGAACATGGTTTAAATCTTAGGATATTAGGAGCCCATTAGATTAGAGTTATTCAAATTTTATCAAGACAGTGACAGAATTGTAAAAATTACAGAGAGCAGACCAGACTTTCAAAAATAGAAATAAATACTTCCAATAGTTGGATCTTAATGATTGTTGAGTATGTTATGCCTATGTGAGTCTAGTTTCTAACGCATGAAGAAAATCAACGGTTGGATCTCTGGGAATAGGGTCATAACTAGACATCACTCAGAAACTTTCAACTCCCTGTCCAGAGTTTTTGTATGATTTTCTAAAAATAGTAAAAAAAATAGAATCACTTTGATCTTTTTAGGGTATCTTCCTAACACCTTGAACTATCTAGAAAAAATTATCTGAGGTCAAGAAAACTTAGTTAAGGCTCTGATTTACTTATTTTAAAATGAACTTACTGTTCTGGAATTTTGGACAGAGAGCAACCTATTCACAATCATAAGGCCAAACTATCCAAAGTTTAAAATCTCACCAAGACAAAAATTCTAGTGATGCATGTATGAGTTATAAACAACCTCCAATTGGTCTCATCCTATTCCAATGGACCATGATTTTATAAAAAAATCTTTGATCATAGTGGGTTCATGGATTCACTGCACCATTAATGAATTAGTGTTCATGATTTTGAACAAACTTGAATAACACCTAATTCCTCTCCCAAATTGCATGGTCCTTGAGGGATATAGGTTCATTTTATTTTTCCCCTACCAATTTAAAGGTCCTTGGGGACTTAAGCAAGACCAAATCCATATGAACCTTCAAAGGACATGGAGAGGGTCCTATGAGGTTCTTATGTTGAAGGCTCCAAGTCATGAATTAAGACTTTGAATTCATCCAAGCTTGTGTAGGTATAATTAATATCAACTTAATCCTCACATAAATCACAAGATTATGGAAGACTAAGAGATCAACCCCAAAGAAACCTCATGAGATATTAGAGATCTCATAGATTCCAAAGGAAGAATTAACAAGAATGAAATAAAACCAAAGTTTATTTTGACTTAGTCCCAAATAAAATCTCCTCATAAACTAGTTTTTATTTAAACCCAAGGCTAATTTAGATCAAAACCAATGAATATCATGAAATTCAATCACAAATTCTATATGGTGTGTGATGAAATGAGGTAAGAAGAGAGGTTTTGAAAATGTGTAACAGATCCTAGAACTATGAATTTGTGATTGAATTAGCCTAATTCTCTATAAGATTGGGAGGTTACCTCTTATAACCTCAGGGAATTCTTGATTGTTGAGTGAAGATCTTCCAAATTCTTCAATTTCTTCTTCCAATACTTCAAATTCTTCAAAGTTTTCTTCAAGAATTTCTTGTTTTCTTTCAATTCTCTCTCTAAATTTCAATGTATATCTCTTGTATATGTGAAAATGATTCAAGTCCCCAACAATGGATATGAAGGCCAGCTTATATAGACCTCTCTTTCTGGGGTTAATTGGGTAATTTTGGGTGAAAACCCGTATGCAAGAATATTCCATACGTATTTAAAAAAAAATAGTCTGTTATAGTGAGCGGCACTCACTAAGTTGTCTGCGACTGAGTGCCGTTTCGGCACTTAGCGAGTGCCGCCAGCTAATAGAATTTTCACCCTCTTTAAATTTTCAAATTATTTCATAACTTATACTTAATTACTAATGCATCTATATGCCAATATACTCATATACTTTAGTATATTATACCAATATACCAAATGTATTACTATATACTTCATATTTTTGCTTTTCTTTATTTTCGTTTTTTAAAAAATCCTTATGTTTTATTTTGAAAATTATTTTCCAGACTGCTTTTCTCACAGGTATTTCGATATCTGGTTTTCCTCGAATCACCCAATTCTTTCTCTTTTCCGTTTTCAATTTTGAAAACTTAATTTGAAGAAACCTCAAAGGACTTGAATTCTTTGGAAAATCTTTAAATTTCACCGGTCATTGTCGTCATCGGTCTTCAGAGGTAACCAACCCCTGGATTCAACGGCTGGTCAAAATCGGGGTGTCTACAGCTTCTTAACTCCTTGTTCCACAATTCTCACTGGTCCTTCATTGTAAGTCACATTATCGTTCACTTTGATATCCGTGAAGTTGATCTCGTGAGACAGATCATGCATGAGTTTCTTCAGTATGCTGATATGAAAAACGTTATGCACTCCTGACATCTTGGGTGGCAGTGCAAGTCTATAGGCAACTTTTCCCACATGTTCCAAAATTTTGAACGTTTCGATGTGAAGTGGCGAAAGCTTTCCTCTCTTTTATCCAAATCTGACAATACCTCATACGTAGGATACCTTTAGGAATACGTGATCTCCAACAATGAATTCCAAGTCTTTTCGGTGCTTATCTGTGTAGCTTTTCTGCTGCTCTATGCTGCTTTCATCTTTTCCTTGACGATATTGATCTTTTCATTCATCTTACGAACCATCTCAGGTCCTAGAAGTTTGTCATCTCCAACTTCTGCCCAGTACAAAGGAGATCGGCACAATCTTCCATATAAAGCTTCGAATGGTGCCATATATCCCTATGCTTGAATGGCAACTGTTGTTGTATGCGAACTCTATCAGTGGTAGGTTTTTTTCTCATAAAGTTTCAAAATCTATTGTACAGGCTCAGAGCATGTCCTCCATTACTTGATTGACTCTCTCAGTCTGTCTGTTGGTTTGGGGTAAAATGTTAAGCTTAACTTTCACGTAGTTCCCAGTGCTGTTTGTAATCTTTTCAAAAATCCTGACGTGAAACGTGAATCGCGGTTTGACACGATTGATACAACACTCCATGTAGTCGAACAACTTATTGTATGTACATCCTGCTCAATTTTTCAACCTGGTAAGTCATGCTATAAGCGATGAAATGAGACGATTTGGTGAGTCAATCTATGATCACCCAAACAGGGTCGTGATTCTGTGTGATCTTGGCATTCCTACAATGAAATCCATCGTTATGTGTTCCCATTTCCATCCAAGAATGGTTAATGGTTGTAATAGTCCTCCTGGTTTCTAGTGTTCAACTTTGACTTATTTATAGGTCATGCACTTGGATACGTGATTTGCTACCTCTCTCTTCATTCCATCCCACCAGAAGTTTCTCTTCAAATCCTTATACATTTGTGTTCCTCCAGGATGAATAGTCATCCTTGACTTGTGCGCTTTATTCAATTTATTTCTTAGGTTTCCTTTATCGGGTACACAAAGTCGATTGCGGCATTTGAATCCTCTATCAGCCCCTATATTCGATGGGGTCCTTTGCTAGTGCTTTCTTGAACCATTGACAAAGTTCTTTATCCTTTCCTTGAGCTTCGAGGATACAACTTATAAGCATTGGTTGTACTATAAGACATCCAAAGAGTCACCCATCACTCAACTCGGTAGTCTAAAGATCAAATTCTGCTAAAATCTCCAATGCTTTCTACTCTTTGACCATAAGAGAGGATACGATGAGCTTGCGGGGTTTTTGGCTTAGTGCATTGGCAACAATGTTTGCTTTACCAAGTGGTACTATATAGTGAAATCGTAGTCCTTTAACAATTCCATCCAACGTCGCTGTCTTATGTTCAATTCCTTTTGAGATAATAGGTATCTCAGGCTCTTGTGATCTGAAAACAGATTGAACTTCTCTTTGTAGAGGTAGTGTCTCCAAATCTTGAGTGCAAAGTGCCAAAGACGATTGTAGCTAGTTCGAGATCATGTGTAGGATAGTTAAGTTCATGTGGTTTTAGCTGTCGTGATCCATACTCTATCACTCTTCTTTTCTGCATAAGCACACGTCCAAGTCCTTAGTGCGATGCATCACTGCATATGGTGAACTGTTCACCGCTCTTCAGTATTACAAGCACTGATGCTGTGGTTAATCACTTCTTTAACTCTTGGAATGCGCATTCATACTTGTCATTCCATTTATACTTTAGGTCCTTTTGGTTAATCTAATGAGAGGGACTAGGATCTTGGAGAATCCTTCCATGAATCTACGGTAGTATCCATCTAGACTAAGGAAACTTTTGACTTCTATTGCTGTGGTTGGTCTATTCCAATCCAAGACAGCATCAATCTTTGATGAATCTACTACTATTCCTTCTTGTGAGATAACATGTTCTAAAAATTTGACTTCCTTTAGCCAGAACTCACACTTGCTGAACTTCACATACAAGTGGTTGTCTCGTAGAGTCTGAAGTATAGTCTTCACATGTCCTTCGTGTTTTGCCTCTATCTTAAAGTAGATAAGATGTCATCTACGAACACGATAATGAACTAATCTAGGTAAGATCTAAAGATCTAGTTCATTAGATCCATGAATACCGCTGGGACATTGGTCAGTCCAAATGGCATAACCAGGAATTCATAGTGTCCATATCTGGTTCGAAAGGCCGTTTTGGATACAGCCAGAGGTTGAACAAGCAGTTGATGGTATCCGAATTTTAAATCTATCTTTAAAAATGTTATAGCTCCTTGTAGCTGATCGAGTAGATCATTAATCCTCGGTAGCGGGTACCGATTCTTGATTATAACCTTATTTAATATTCTATAGTCGATACAGAATCAAAGCATTCCATCCTTCTTCTTGACAAACAGTACCGGTGCTTGCCACGATGAAGTGCTCAGATGAACGAATCCGATGTCTTCAAGCTCTTGCATTTGCGTCTTTAGTTCTTGCATTTCCATTGGGGCCATTCGGTATGGTGTTTTTGATATTAGTAAGGTTCCAAGTATCAACTCGATACAGAAGTCGATATATCTCTTGGGCGGTAGTCCTTTAACTTCTTGGAAAACCTCTTTAAAATCTCAGGCTACGGGGATTTGTACAATACGAATTTCATCACTTGTGGTTCCAAGGGTAGTCATGTAGTTGTTGAGGAAAATATCATATGAGGGATTGCATTTGAAATTAAAAGGTTTGCTTTTCGGTACTGTAAAAGATATTGATTTGCTAGCACAATCTAACTTGGCATGGTATTTCACGAGCCAGTAGATTCCTAATATCACGTCGAATTCTTTCATTGATAAAACTATCAAATTAGTAGGGAGATTATGATCTTTCAAGTTTAGAGGACAGTCCTTGCATATTTTTCCCAACTTAATGCTCACTCCTAGGGGTGATGCAGTGTTTAAGGCTACATCTATCGTTTGGGGTACTAAACCTAAGCGTGTATGATTCTAATTGTAATAAACAAGTTTGATGCGCCAGTGTTGAACAAAGCTTTTACTTGACTGTTAAATAGGGTTAGAGTACCTTCTAGGTTTTGCTGCTCTTCCTCGTCAAATCCTGCCTCTTCGGGGATGATAGCATTGAGATGAGTCTGTCCTTGTGCAGATCTTCCATAGTAACCGCCCCGGGGTGCCCTACAGTCTTTAGCCAGGTGTCCTTTCTTGTTGTAATTAAAGCAGACCACGTCTGTTTGGGTATTCCTCTTTGGGGCACGACAATCCTTAGGTGTTCAGTGGTCTCGCAGTTGAAGTAGACTCCGCAGTTGTCATTTGTTGTCTCTGATTGTCCTTGGGGTGGAGTTGGTTTCAATGGCATAGCTAGCTTGTTTTGGAAAGGGGCTGACTGTGGTTTCTTTTTGCTATTCCAGTTTCTCTTGTATCCTTGGTTATGAGCAGGAGCTTGCCTCTGTCCTTTATTAAGCCTTGGAGGGGCTGGTCGATTCACAAAGCATTTCTGTTAGTGATCGATGATTTCCTCGAAGTCGTGGGCCATTCCACTAAAGCTTTGAATGTCTGGTTCAGGTGATCAAGAGTAAACTTTTTCAGAGGTAGGAAAAGTCCCTGGTGGTATTTTTGATTCTTCTTTTCAGGGGTATTGATCATGTGGTTCGTAAATCGAGAAAGGCGCTCGAATTGTACCGTGTATTCTCGTACCGTCCGGTCCCCTTGGACCAAATCGATTAACTATTTTTCCTTTTGGTTCCTTTCTATTTGGGGGAAGTAGTTTTCCAAGAATAGTTCTTTGAATGCCGCCCATGTCATCCCTGTACGGCTCCTCCTAGTGTTGCCTTTTTTGACTCCTACCAATCAGCTGCAACATAAGTTAATTGGTAGGTAGCCAATCTACGTTTCTCAATTTCAGAACATCCCAAGGTATCAAAGATGATGTCTAATCCGCGAAGCCATTGTTCTACTTCCCATGGTTCAGTCATTTCGTTGAATTTGTCTGGACGCATTCCATAGAATCGTTCCATCTTACGATCCTCCTGTGGTTTAGGTGGGACTACAGGGTTATTGTTGTTGGGGTTGTGGTTCCCAATATGTTCTAGGCATTGTAGGAATGCGCCAAACACTCCAGTGGGGTCCATTCCTACAGGGATAGGTTCCAGTGCTCCTCTAACGGGGTTTAGGGGTCCTATGCGTCGGTTTCTTCTTGGTCTATCTGCCATTGATTATCTGGTATACCTATAGAAGTATTTTACTTAGAAATCTTGCATACAGGGTTTACCTGGGTGTCTAAGAATATATTTATAAAACAACAAGCAAGCAATACAATCATTGGAACAAGTATGGTACTAAAACGTCTTCTTTTATAAATAGAATTAGGATACATAATTAAAGTTCTCCTAGAATACATGGATACAAAAGTGGGGATATTATCCTATTATATGTATTCTTACAATCAAGAGGGTTGTTAATCCAAGTAAACATAAACATAAATAAAACTTAAAACTAATAGCCTATGACATAAGGTTATCTTGAATTAGTCGTCCATATCTGACTCGGATCTGATCTCTCCCATGTTAGAGTTGCGAGCTCCATCTTCATCTAAATTAGGTTCACCCTGTTAGGGATATATACTAAAAGCCATGCTTTATGTAGTTGATTTATTATTCATTTAATAAAATCAGTTAATCTATTTTTTTATGAGAATCTGTGTGGGCAATGTTTGTATTATATTATTTATTTAATATTATGCATGTGTGTCTCTCATTCTATATAGTAGGTGGTTTGGTGTGTAGAGTTTGGCTTACACACGAAAGATCAGGCCATCAGATATTATAGAATGTAAGATTTTGGTTTACAGTCTTAGATGGGATTGGACACACCATCGGTAAGACTGCAGCATGGTGTTGTAGTAGGTTTGTCTTGACTACGGAAAACGGCATAGTTTCAACTCACTATGCTGGTACACTTTGTGTATTAAACGGGACTGAATTGGGGTAATTATCTTTATACTGACTTATAAGATAATTAATACCTCATGGCTATTATGAGTGCTTATGCTCTAAATCCTAAGTTAATTTGTAGACACGTACATTTGATATTTACACTTTGATCCCTAAAAGGGTGAGATCCTTAAATGGGTCAATATCTCATTGGATTGGGTGGCAATATTAATTGTGTGGTGGATATTAATTAATGATGGAATCCATGTCTCAATTTTGGGATTGATGATATCCCCTTGAGAAAGCTTATAAGTTTTGATTACGTCAAACACTGCAGGTGGATTTTGTATCCGACATATCAGATAAGTTAAGTAGAGGATCTCAAGGAATTTTAAGAAATTAATTAAATATGATTGTCAGTAATTATATTTAATTAATAGATATCTGTAATCTTAACATGGGGAGATAATAAGCATTTAATAACATGGAGCTCGAAATATATTTTTGAGATAAGGGTAGGAGTGCAATTATAATTCTTTAGTGGTATGAATTATAATTTATGGAAATAGGAATCTGATTCAGTTCGAATTAGGGTTTCCTAATTCTATAAGGAAGCCTATTCCTTATTGACTTCTTATGGTCCCTATCGTAGCCTATATATATGCTACTTTGGCTCTCTTCTCAGTTAGCGTTTTTCTATATAGAGAATTATAACTCGGAATAGAAAAGAGAGCGTAAAAGAGGGAGAGCAGAAAACAGAAAGGATTTCGAAAGAGCCCACACTCAGTTCGATATTCTGGCAGCAAAGGAATACGGTAGAAGATCGTGAGCTGTCATCGAGCCCGTGTTCTCGATTCGTCTACTACAGCAATCCGTTTTTAGCAGTTTAAGGTTACCCTAGTTCCGCCCTTGTAGGGTTATTGTAGTTTTCACGTAATTTTTTTTGCAGTACCAACTTATACGCACTGTCAACGAATTCTGGGAACGCAGTTTCCTAACACACCCATGACCTATTCCTCGATGTCAATTTCGCCCTCCTCATCCTCGTCATCGTCATCGTCTGTAACACCCTGTAATTTTATTTTCATTTAATAAATGAATATTTCATTTTATTTTCTATTAATGAATATTTATTTGTGGTCAAACCATAAATTTTATAAATAAAGAAATACTTTTTATGGATTTGAAACTGTAACTATACTTTTTGTCAACCCGAAATTTATTTCCTACAATAATATGATTTTTTGTATTTTTATTTCAATCGTAAAATACTAGTTTATGTTTTAAGTTGCGACTATATCGTGACATAGGTGTGGGAGCACTTGAGCTCAACCACACCGGGCGAAATCCCTCCATTGCTTGGAGCCCAAATTTGTTGGGCAGTATATATAGTTCAATCTCTCAATTCTCTCAGAGTTTCTCAACTCTACGAACTCTCTGTAATTCTCAATCTCACTCAAATTCTCTCAATTTTCCCTCCCTCTTTCAAGAACACACACACACACACAGATTATATATATATGTATACATATACATATACATAGTTATATATATATATATATCTAAATCAAGAGAGAGAGGAGTAGGAATTTTGAACGGCGAAATTTACGGCAATTTTCTTGGTGTTCTGAATTTCTGTCCTAAGCCTCTGTGAGTATTATAAACTCACTCCCAATGTTTATATATGTATATTTCACCATATATAGATGTGTATTTACGAATATATATATATATATATATATTTATGTGTGTGTTCACCATTGAAGCTTTGAAAATTGAGTTTTTATGAAACTCAATCAAAATCAATTCCGTGAATTGAAAATGAAAGATCTTAGTCCCAATAAGCCGTGGTTCGAATAATACGTAGTAATTCATCCGTATCGCAACATATTGTTAATTTAAAGTTTTGTCACTTATACTTTAATCGCAAATTTTGAGAGATACAATCCGTATCAGCTTAATCTGATCGCGTATTCTTAATCTATGCAGAAAATTGAAGAAATCCATATATTACATGACTTGTTTGGAATAGAATCTGAAAATGGATTCAGTTTTGAAAATCGAAATAGGGGAAAAATAAAGAAGAAGGAGACTCTACTTCATCTCGCTCGCATGACCCGCTCGCGTGACCTATGCAGTTTTAGGCAGAAAAGAATTTTTAACGGATTTCATGAAAATAGCCTGATCGCTCATGCGGCTTGCTCGCGCGACCCATCGCGTGCGCGCCCTGCTCGCACAACACGACACGACACTACACGACATTTTGGACTGTTTGTTCATTTTTCAACGAGGGACTGTTTGGAAAAGGTTTTGAAAGTTTTTAAAGAACTATTTGAAAGATATTCTATTTTCTATAGAATACTTTAAAGAAAAGACTGGACAGGAATGATTAAGACTGAGATTTACATTCGTACAAATATTCTGATTTGTGCTTAATAATTGATGTTACGATTCATGAACATTGACATGCGTGATAGGGTCAAGGTTGAGTCAACATGCATGGTGTGTGAGAAAGCGTGAAAAGGGTCGAGCGACAATGTTGTGTGCAACTTTGACACCGAGCGGATATTAATCCTGGTATCGGAGGCGACGGTGTAGTGATCGGCCCAGATATCGAGAGGATATTATTCCTGGTATCTGAGGTGATAGTGTAGTGTACGACTCCAATATCGAGCGGATAGTATTTTTGGTATTAGAGGCAACGATATTATGTATGACGCCGATATCAAGCAGATATTATTCCTGGTATCGGAAGCGACATGTAGTGTACGACCCAGATATCGAGCAGATATTATTCCTGGTATTTGAGGCGTAAGATTTAGATACTGAGCGGATATTATTCCTGGTATCTGAAGCGATGTTGTGGTGTACGACCCAGATACTAAGTGTATATTATTCATGGTATCTAAGGTAGTGGTAAGGTTGAATCGAGTTTGTTGAGGGAAAAGAGTCAGTAAAATAAGATGATACATTGTTCATGCATGATCACATATTTATTGCTTACTAGATCCCCATGTTATTCATGTTGAAGTTGGTACCTTGATTTGTTGTTTCATGACATTGTTATATATACTTATATATACATTGTGAGTATATGTTTATTTTACTAACGAACTTGCATAAGCTGACGGTGTTAATGCGCCCTAGGCTCCATGTCCAGATTTCTAGGTCAGGAGCAACCAGAGTATTTCGACTATGCTAGTTAGAGGCATGAGACTTTCCAAGAGGGTTGTTTTATATTTTCTTATGTTTTACTTTTCTGAGATGTAATAGACTCTATATTAGATTTTGAATAAGGCGGTTTGTGCCTAAGACAATGACTGATGTAATAGTTTAGTAAGTTTTTAATTTGGAGTTTTAAGTTTATTACTATTCTTGGCTTTTAGAAATGCTATTAAGTTATTTGTTGCAAGGACAATTGGTCACTTACACCTATCACAACCTACGAGTCCATAAAGGAAATGAAACACTTTCCTAATTTATGCTACGTCGGGGCGTGACAAGCTTTTTGGTATCAGAGCCAGGTTATGGCTCGACCAATTGTCCAAGACACATAGGATCTTCCGTTAAGATAGCATTAAGATGAGATTGTTCTACTTCATTCCATGTTTTGTTGCTTTCAATTGTTGAGAACTTTCTTTTATATATGAAGATTGACCGAATGTTGTTGATAGATGAATTGGTACCTTTCTCTTAAAGTATGGCATATAGAAGGAATCCCAGGCCTTGTCCCGCTACTTTTGAAGCTGCACCCCCGACAATAGATCCAACTGGAATGTTTGAGGCTTTTGTGAGACGGTTAGAGAGGGTCAGTGATCAGAACACAGGGAACAATAACCGAAATGGGAATCATAATGGTAATGAGAGGTGAACCAAAATCGGGGACAAGCTTCTCAAAGAATTTTGCGCTCTGCGACTTGAGTATTTTGCTGGGACTGATGCACTTTGGCGAGCAGAACAGTAGCTACACCAGATAGAGCATATTTTTGAGACCGTAGAGTGCATCGATCTGGAAAAGAAGCGTCTGGCTATCTTTCAGTTGTCATATGTAGCGGCAGATTGGTGGGATGTCGAAAAGGCAACTATTGGATAAGAAGCCGCAAGGAGAATGCCCTAGGTGGTGTTCAAGGAAAGATTTCTCGAGAAGTATTTCCCTGAAGAAGAAAAGGATAAGAGAGAGAAAGAGTTCATGGAATTAGCATAAGAAAATCTGACAGTCCGCGAGTATACTACTCAGTTTGAACGATTATTCCGCTTTGCTCCACATATGGTGGACACACCTAAGAAAAAAATCAAGAAACATCACCGGGTCTCAACTTGTCTCTCCGACATCTGACTATGGGGCACCTGAACCAGTCATTTGAGGCTCTAGTAAGATTGGCTACAAGATTGAAGAATGATGGTTGTCGGAATCTGAAACCATTTAGAAATCGACCTCCGCAGAAAGGCTATCCCGAGCAGAAACCAGTATATCCTCAGGGACAGAAAAGAACTTGGGGTGGAGGGAATAGACCTCAGCAGGCACAAGCAGTACAACAGAACCTGCCTCGAGCAACAAGAGGGAACAACGACAATAACTGTGTCACGACTCATCCCGCTAAAGTGCGGAAATAGGACATGTGGCACGCCACCAAGGCTTATCCAGTCCATCTAACATCTATACGCAGCAGAAAAGAACTTAAACCAACCTCAAGTGTATAAAAACTTTAGGAAATATTACCCTCCGAGTTGTAAAATCTGTATAAAATTGAAAATGTAAATATATTTCGAAGCGAATGTTTTTATGTTGAAAGGGGTCCCATAGGTACCCTAAGAACCAATCAAATCATTTTGAAAATTACTGAAAGTGGTAGAAAAAGTATTCTGGCAGGGGGCATCTCGATCGGTCAAACGACCCCATTCGACCGGTCGAATGACCCTTTAGCAGAATCCTTACCAAATGCTGCAGAATTTTGCTAAGGCATCAAACAACCACTTCCCTCCCATCCTTCCAAACATGTTCACAACATTTTCCACTTAACCGTTTATGCTAGACATACAAGAACGTCATTACGACATGATAATCTATGAAAATAAATAATAGCGGAACAAGCTAAGGCTTGTTTGGCTCAAAACATAAAAGAACTAGTACAACCTTTGAAACATTAAATTTAACAAGTTAAACCTCAAAACACGAATCCGAGAGTTCAGATTCATTACAACCAAACCAAAAAGAGTTTTAATACATATTACAACCTTATAATCCATTCCAAAGCTTAAAAGGGAAGTTTCAAGTTCTAACTCCTCAAAATTACATTTTTTCATTCAAGGAATGGAAAACAAAAACGTAAGCAAGAGGTGCATTCCCGTCGTTCCCACGGTCTCACTCTTCACATTTCTTCTTATCTTTCTTCTTACCTGTAATGGAGTAAATCTCCACTGCTCAGCTATATGCTGAGTGCACAATTTCTAACATATGCATATATGATAAAACATGCTTTAATCTCATAATAATATGAATAGTCGCTAGGGAAACAAATACGCCTTCATCCGGTAGTGGCAAGTCCAAGCCTTAAACCGCGATGTCAATGGCTAGTCCAAGCCTACAACTATTACATCCCCAAGTGCCCTGGCAAGTCCAAGCCTTAAACCATGCACAGTAGCTGTCGCTACTAAAATTCTCAAACATCGAGAAGCTTATTTCGGCATGAATTTGCATAAATCTCCCCATTGACCCATATAGACAACTTAACGTGTTCGCGTAAAAGTAGACATGCTTTCCACATTCAAGCACGTGCATAATTAACGGGCCTAAGATTAACACATGAATTTTGCCCAGATCACAATTTCGTCGTCGAAATGTAAAACATATATTTCACCTATATAACATAGGCTAGAAATTCATACCTTGAGCTATCGTCGTATAACTTTGAGGGAACGACTAGAAGCCCGAGTAAACGCCAAATCTCTGATCCTACGCGAAACCTACAAGTTTACACTTGTTTTCCCCAAATTCCTAGATTTAGAAATTTATAAAAACTTAGCCAAACTTGGCCTAAAGACTATCAAAGTGTAGCCCTTACCTTGTGGTGTTCAAATATGAATTTTGGTAAAATTCAGATGAACGAAAGGTCGCCGATCGTCGTCGCAAAGCCTGTAGGACTAAATCTCCTTTCTCTCTCCTCTCTCAAGATATTATATGAAGTTTATAAGAAATGCAATTTCATCCACTTCTTTTTATAGACAAACTCTTCCGGAATCGCGTTTACTTCCCCGCGAGTTTCTCAGACACCTAATTAACTCCTAAAATTTCGTACACGTCCATTTTATAACTTTACGAGTGAAAACTAAAATTTTCAAAAGTTTTTGACTAAGTCTCGTTTGGGTCCAAAAATACGTCCGAAAACCAAATTCTGTGAAATCTCTACACAACCTACCTTTTATTTGACGTATCACTCACGTTTTCACCACAGTTCTCAAAATGATATCTAATAGTATCAAAATTACCAGAATTTACTCTACACAGGTAACTTTACTATTCATGAAATACCAAATAAAGTCAAATAACATTTAAATCACATAAATGCCATTTACTCATGTCAATGCAACAAGTTCCTCCGATTATCGTGTCCTCAACCGACACTCCATCGTTGACTATAATCAACTACTTATCTCAATTATCAAATAATATTGATAATTTATGAAATTCAAATATACGTTTTTAAAACCATGAACTTTTTGGAATAGGCATGACAAATTGTTTCAATTGTGGTATTCTCGGTCACCGAGCTAAAGATTGCACAGTACCTAGGTGTGCCCATCGTCCAGGAGTTGTGTGCTATAACTGTGGTATATTGGGTCACATAAGTAAGGACTACAGGGCTCCCAAAAAGGTAATTTTGGTTAGCAAGGACCAGCCCACCTGAATGTCATTATCCTCGAGACTACTGGTTATAAGGAAACAGTGTATGAAGATGGTACTTATCAAGAGGAACCACCCAAACAACAAAGAGTGGAAGGTACTCTAACCTTGTTTAACTCTTATGTTAAAGTTTTATTTGACACGGGTGCCACACACTCATTCATATTTGTTGGGATTGTTCAAAAATTGGGTATAGTACCTCAACCTTTAAATGAAGCTTTGAGTGCTATCTCACCACTTGGGACCACAGTCAAATTGGTACATGTATGTAAGGATTGTCCTCTATGGTTAGGAGACCATGAACTTTTGGCAAGATTGGTGGTTCTGTCGATGAAGGAATTTGATATAATCCTGGGAACAAACAGTGGAAGGTACTCTAACCTTGTTTAACTCTCATATTAAAGCTTTATTTGACACGGGCGCAATACACTCACTCATATCTATTGGGATCGTTCAAAAATTAGGTATAGTACTGCAACCTTTAAATGAAGCTTTGAGTACTATCTCACCACTCGGGACCACAGTCAAATTGGTACATGTATGTAAGGATTGTCCTCTGTGGTTAGGAGACCATAAACGTTTGGCAAGATTGGTGGTTCTGTCGATGAAGGAATTTGATATAATCCTGGGAATAGATTGGCTCGAAAAAAATCATGCGAGGTTGGATTGTGCAAGGAAGAGGATCACATTTGCAGATAATGGTAATCAACCCCTTGATTTCCAATGTAACCCTTCAGGTGATACATTCCTCACCAGATGCCTAGCAAACATCAAAGTTGTCAGTACAGAAGAGACGGTGTCATCAATATAAGTGATCAAAGAGTTCGAGGAAGTATTTCAAGATATTTCTAGATTACCACCTGAGAGGGACAAAAAATTCTATATGGAACTGGTGCCAGGCAATCGACCTATATCCAAAGTTCCCTATAGGATGGCCTCTACCAAGCTACTGGAGCTAAAGGAACAAGTTTAAGAACTTGAGAAGTTGGGCTTTGTTTACCCAAGTACATCACCATGGGGAGCACCGGTATTATTTGTAAAAAAGAAGGACGGAACTATGTGATTGTGTATTGACTATCGGGAACTAAATAAGGTTACTATCAAGAATAAGTATTCGTTACCCCGAATAAATGACCTAATTGATCAATTACAAGGAGCCACAACCTTTTCCAAAATTGATCTACGGTCGGGGTACCACCAGTTGAGGGTACGAAAGAAGGACATACCTAAGACTACTTTTAGGATGAGGTACAGACACTATGAGTTCTTAGTGATGCCGTTTGGGATGACGAATGCTTCGGCTATGTTTATGGATTTAATGAATAGAGTATTCAAGCCCTACTTGGATTAGTTCATTATTGTCTTTATTAACAATATTTTGATCTATTCCAAGTTAGAGGAAGAGCATGAACAACATTCACGGATTGCAATGTAGACTCTCAAAGATCACCTTCTGTATGCTAAATTTAGCAAGTGTGAATTCTAGCTTCAAGAAGTTAAATTCCTCGGGCATGTGATCTCATAATAAGGAATCATGCTTGACTCATCAAAGACTAGTACAGTTGCAAATTGGACTCAACCGACCAATGCTATAGAAGTTAAAAGTTTTCTGGGACTAGCTGGTTACTATCAAAGATTTGTGGAGCAATTTTCAAAGATAGTATCCCTATTAACTGGTTTGACTAAGAAAGATTTGAAGTTTGAATGGACTGATAAGCATGAACGCGCTTTTTTGGAATTGAAAGAAAGACCGACAATAGCGCCAGTACTTGTGATACCAAAGAGTGATGAGAAGTTCACCATTTTCAGTGACGCCTCTTCCGAGGACTGGGATGCGTCCTTATACAAGACAGAAAGGTTATCGCCTATGGTTCACAGCAAAGCCAAATGAATTAAATTACCCAAATCATAATTTAGAACTGGTAGCCGTCGTGTTCGCACTTAAGATTTGGAGGCACTACCTCTACTGGGAGAAGTTTGATTTGTTCTTAAACCACAAGAGTCTTAAGTATTTGTTTACTCAGAAAGAACTAGACATGAGGCAACACCAATGGATGGAACTGATTAAGGACTATGACTTTATATTAGAATACCACCCTGGTAAGGCTAATGTAGTCGCTGAAGCCCTAAGTTGGAAACCTCGAGGAATGATTGCTTTATTGATGGTAAGGGAATGGAAAGCCTTGGAGACAATCACTGAATTTAATATGCAAATTTCTAAGAGAAGTGACGGGCAACACTTTGGAGGCCCTATTGTACAACCAACACTTGTGAGTTGAATTATCGAGGCCCAAAATGAAGATGAGAAATTTCAAGTATGGTTCGTCAAGATGTCAGAAATGACCCTATAGAATGGAAGGTTGGGACTAATGGAGGATACCAATGTCGAGACAGATTGTGTGTGCCAGATCAGGAGACTTGAGAAAAGATATTCTTGAAGAACCACATAAATCGAGACTGAAAGTACACCCAGGAGGAACAAAGATGTATAAAGATTTAAAGAGAAACTTCTAGTGGGAAGGAATGAAATGAGAAGTGGCCGAGTTCATGTCTAAATGTTTGACTTTTGAACAAGTAAAGGCCGAACATCAGAAACCCCTAGGATTGTTGTAACCCTTACCTATTTCAGGATGGAAGTGGGAACACATAACTTTAGATTTTGTAGTTAGATTACCTGAGTCACAACAGAACCATGATGCGATTTGGGTAATTGTGGATCGTTTGACGAAGTCTGCACATTTCATCGCGTATAGTATGACTTACCCAATAGAAAGGATGAGTCAAATATATCTACAGTAAGTGGTACGACTGCACGGTGCATCAGTATCTATTTTATCAGACCATGATGCACGCTTTACCTCTAGATTTTGGAAAAGTCTACAGAAGGCTATAGGAACTTTGTTCAAGATGAGTACTGCTTTCCATCCTTAGACCAATGGATAGATCGAGCGTGTTAATCAGATTAGGGAAGATATGCTCAGAGCTTGTGTAATCAACTTTGAAGAGTCTTGGGAGATGCACTTGCCATTGGTAAAATTTTCCTATAATAATAGTTATCACTCGAGCATAGGGATGGCAATGTTTGAAGCCTTGTACGGATGGCCATATCGATCT
Organism: Hydrangea macrophylla; assembly: GCA_033977485.1. NCBI lineage: Eukaryota > Viridiplantae > Streptophyta > Magnoliopsida > Cornales > Hydrangeaceae > Hydrangea > Hydrangea macrophylla. Next base: position 84,649,840 of record CM066987.1, on the reverse strand, counting down.
CTGTTGTGTTGGGTAGAAGTGGGAGACACAGAATTATTGGGACCAGATTTGGTGAGGGAAACCAATGAGAAGATTTCATTGGTCAAGAAAAGAATGAAAGCTGCACAAAGTAGACATAAGAGTTTTGCGGATCGGCGTCGATAGGATTTGGAGTTCAATATCGGAGATCACGTACTCCTTAAGGTTTTGCCAGTTTGGGGTGTAGTGCATTTTGGTCAGAAAAGAGGAAAGTTGGCACCTTGCTTCATCGGACCGTTTGAGATACTAGAGTGTGTTGGGAAAGTGGCATATCGACTCGTATTACCACCAAAGATGTCTGGTGTTCATAACGTATTCCATGTCAGTATTTTAAGGAAATATATGCGAGATCCCTCACATGTAGTAAATTTTGATGATATTGAGACAAGTCAGAATGTTGTCTACAAGGATAGACCCGTGAGGATTCTGGACCAGAGTATCAAGAGGCTGAGGAGAAGGGATGTTCCTTTAGTTAAGGTTCAGTGGAGGCATCATGACGAGGGAGAAGCATCGTGGGAGTTAAGAGTCAGACATGAGGAATAGATACCCAGAGCTGTTTCAGGATTAGTCAGCTAAGATTTTGGGGCGAAATCTCTATTAAGGTGGGTAGAGTGTAACACCCTGTAATTTGATTTTCATTTAAGAAATGAATATTTCATTTTATTTTTTATTAATGAATATTTATTTGGGGTCAAACCATAATTTTTATAAATAAAGAAATACTTTTTATGGATTTGAAACTATAACTATACTTTTTGTACAACCCGAAATTTATTTCCTATGATAATATGATTTTCTGTATTTTTATTTCAACCGTAAAATACCAGTTTATGTTTAAAGCTGCGTCTATATCGTGACATAGGTGTGGGAGCACTTGAGCTCAACCAGACCAGGCGAAATCCCTCCATTGCTTGGTGCCCAAATTTGTTGGGCAGTACATATAGTTCAATCTCTCAATTCTCTCACAGTCTCTCAACTCTACGAACTCTTTGTACTCTCAATCTCACTCAAATTTTCTCAATTTTCTCTCCCTCTCTCAAGAACACACACACACATACACATACACACACACAGAGATAATATATATGTATACACATACATATACATAGTTACATATAAATATATATATCTAAATCAAGAGAGAGAGGAGTAGGAATTTTGAACGATGGAATTTACGGCGGTTTTCTCGGCTTGCTGAATTTCTATTCTAAGCCTCTGTGAGTATTATAAACTCACTCCCAAAATTTACATATGTATATTTCAGTATATATAAATGTGTATACATGTAGACACCCCGATTTTGACAAAACGTTGAATTAAGGGGAGTGTTACCTTAAGGTCCGGTGATGACAATGTCCGAATGAACTTAGGGTTTTCGAGGTGATTCAAGCTCTTCGAAAGGCTCTTCAATTCAAAAGAAACGAAAAAGGAAAAAAGAGGAAAAGGGAAGAATAGAAGAAAACGGCATGTGGCGAAGCCTGCGTCAGTCACGCTGTGCCGCAACGGCACTCACTGACTGCCAGACCAGCATTCAGTAAGTGCCGCACTGACACTGACTGACTGACTGCCGCAGACAACTCACCAATTGTCGCAAATTAGAAGCAGTTCTGGAAGCAAGAAAATGGATGAAAAGAATAATAAAAAGAAAAAGAAGTTGAAAACAAGGCAAAACAAGGTGAACAAAAGACGGCAGTTCGCGAGTTGTCTGTGGCACTCCATGAGTGTCGTTGTGGCATTTAATGAGTGCCGTCGTAGCAATTAACGAGTGCCGGTCCAGTACTTACTGAGCGCCCCAGACAACTCCACCAAGTACTGTGTTTTTCAAAAATCTGCTTTTTGAAATAGTACATTTTATATCAACACAAGTACATCCGGAATTAGGGTTTTCACCTTAAAATTATTGAAATACCCCTCAAAATTTTGCCTATGTAAAGGGAGTGAATATCCCATTACAAGGGATCTTGATCTTGATTTTTTAAGACTTGAATCTAAAATCTTGAATCTCTTAAGTCTTGATGTTCTTAGAGATAATTAGGTATAATCTTAGAGAGAATTGAGAAAATTAGGGAGTTGCAAAAGTTGGAAGAAGAACTTGAAAAGCCTTTGGAAGACCTCAAAAACACAAATTAGTTGAGGATAATTGGATGTAAACTTTAGACTAGTCTTCAATTTAAGTTCAATCACAATTCATAGAACTACTTAGGATCTTTTACACATTTTTCAAAAGTCTCTTCCCATCTCATTTCATCACACACCACTAGAATTGTGATTGAACTCCTATATGTTTCTATTTGATTTGGATCTAAATAGCCATGGGTTTAAGGCCAAATAAGTTACAAAGAGAAGTCTAACTTGGAATGTCATTTGAATTTTGATTTCATTTCTTTTGTTGTGCCCCTCTCTTGGGATTCATGAGGTCCTTAATATCTCATTTGATTCTTTTGAGTTGGCCTTTTAAATTCTCTATGAACTTGTGATTTAAATGAGAATAATCATATCCATATATAATTAGTACGTCCAAGTCTTAGATCATGACTTAGGTCTTCTAGTTTGAAGTCTTATGGAATCCTTTCCATGTTTCATTGAGACTCACATGGATTAATCATTTTTTTAATCTCCAATGACCATCAATGGGAAGGAAAATTAGTCTTAGGATGAGTCAACCTCTATGGATTGGTTAATAGATTTAACCAAAAAAAATGATGAACTCAACAATGGTGCAGTGAATTCATAAACCAATTTTGATCAAGGATTTTTTTATTAAATCATGATTCATTGGAATTGAATGAGACCAATTAGAGAGTATTCATAACACAAAAATCTACCAGTGAATTTTTTGTTTTAATGAGATTCCATGATTAAGGTGGTTTGGTCTTAGGATTTGTAAACTAGCTGCTCTCCGTCCAAAATTTCAGAACAGTAACACCCTTTTAAAATGGATGAATCAGAGCCTTAATCAACATTCCCGACTTCAAATAATTTTTTCCATAAAGTTTAATGTGTTAATAAGATCTCCTAAAAAATTAGAGTCATTCAGATTTGTTTACTATTTTTAGAAAATCATACAAAATCTCTGGACAAAGAGTTGTAAAATTCTAAGTAATGTCTGGTGTTTGTCCAATTCCCAGATATTGAACCGTTTGATCTTCAATTTTCTTTTGGGGTTAGAAATTAGACTCATATAATCACAACATGCTCAAAAATCATTAAGATCAAACCGTTGAAATATGATTTTTCATTTTTTGAAAATCTGGTCTGCACTCTGTAATTTTTAGAATTCTGTCACAGATTTAATAAACTTTGTAAATGATCTAATGACTTTTCTATGACCTAGGGCTTAAACCTTGTTTTAATAATGATTAATTAGGCTTAAATCTAGAGGCTAAATGATCCAAATCAATGAATAGTGCATAGCTTACTCTTGTTCATATTCATACATTCATCACACATGTATTAGTTCTAGTAATTAGGACATCATTTTGTATTGTGTTAAGCCATATTAGTTGAACATAATTAAGGGTTCCTTGTGATCATCATGTTGGGATTACGTCATCTCTATATGGACATTATATTGGCTCCTAGTTGAGACTTGTATATCTATAGAGATGTTACGTTGGAATTCATGATTATGCCAATTCTTTCATGTTTGGATAGATTGCTAGAAGTTTAGGAATGTTACTTAGGATTCAATATTATATCTTATTTAAAGCATGTGGACTAACCCTTTGTTTTGTAGCGCTATTAAGGTATGATTTCTCAAACTCCTCTCTAGCTTATTTATTTCTTGATTTATTAATTTTTGACTCCATGTGCGACACCTTAGATTTGGTCTTGATTTATGTGTATATATGCATTAGAGACCTTTTCTTAGGTTTTATATTTTGTCTATGCATTGCACGTTTCTATATCGCTGCTGGATCCCGGGTAAGTTTCATTGTTCTCTATTGGATATCATCTTGCTTGCTACTTGAATTATGTGGTTTTGTATGAATTTTATCATTAGTAATTTTACACTCTTTCGACATGCTTTTGTAATGTGTATCTATATCTGTGTATTTGTTGAGGGCATACTTAAGTTAGTAATTTGATTAAAAGGATGTTGAGTAGAGGCCTATTGTAAGATAGGATGAGAGGGGGTGTTTTAGTCCGTCGGGCTCCTTCCCTTCTCATTCCATAATCCCCGGACCTAGTTAACCTCTGGTTTCCCAGAAGATCAGTTTGCTTTTAAATGGTTTCTTAATTTTCCTTTTTAAAAATTAAGTGACAACTCGTATTTGAATTTGGAAAACATTTAAAAAGCGTTGTTAGCCTGCGATATCCATAATCTGGAAACTATGCTGGTGATCGAACCCAGAATCTCTGGTTTCGCAGACCAGAATTTTGATTTTGGGTTCATTTGAGGATTAGACTTGAAAACATTCTGTTAATCAAATTAATTAATTTTTGTGTGCCTATTGCGCTGCACTTGCATGTCTCGCCAGTCGATCGCACAGAACTATGACCTTGGAGGCTCGGGGTAGCCCGGTCGGTCAAGTTATCATGGGTCTGTGTGATTACCCTTGATCTCGTACCATGCATTGGTATATGAAGCATCCTATCGGATGTGTGTCAAGGATACCTTATTTGACCAAAACTCTGCTTTTACATGATAGCTTCTATAGAACCTTTCAATCTTAGGAAATCAATTCTTGATTAGGGTTATGTGCTAGAAAGTTTTGTATGCCCGGAAGGGAATACTTGAGATGATGACGATACTTGCTTGATGAAAGATGTGTAACATCTTAATCACTTTTTGAGCAATTCTTCCTCATGTCTTGTGACATTTGGGAAAATGCTTGAACTTGATTATAAGATTACATCTCTTATATCATGTCTAGCTAAGCATCATTGACCTTGTATGCATCCGAATTCATGAAAAGTGTGATAATTATCCAATCATGTGATACTCCTGTCCAAGAATTCAAAGTTCACTGTTAAAGACAGATTTTGATTGTTCATCATATTTTATCCAAAAAATATTTTAAAAAAACCACTCTTTTAAAGAAAAGGTCCAAATGAATTTTAAGAATATCCAACCTTTGAAAGGGTAGTGAGGATTGCAATGAGAGGTGAAATTGGCGCATTTGACATGAGTAAGGATTTTATGCGGTTATGTGTCTTTTGTGTTAGGATTAGGATTTTCTTTTCCTTTTGCATATAGAATAGGCACACACACACACACACACACACGCATTACATCCGTGTGACATATGATCCATTCATGAAAGTTTCACTAAGTATCTTTCAAAAATGAAATCAAAAGATAATGGTAAAGGAAAATAATAAAATGAAAGTCTTTTGAAAATCATTAAAATTCTTTTGTTGGGCAAAAATAGCATCTGGTTTAGAGGTACGGTGGTGGGATTAGTACAAAGAGAAAGTAACAGTCAAACGGCACACAAAGAGAATACCAGGGAAGTAGCAGAGTTGAGGGCAATAGTGGAAAGGCAAGAAGAGCACATGAGGCGACAGGTTGAGAACATGAACCACATGATGAATATGATAGAAGCAATGACCTGCCAGCCACCACCTGCAAACCTACAAGTTATCGACCACTGCCTCCAGTGGCAAGGGAAGAAGACTGGTTCGATGATCAGGAGGCACAGAGGGATGACATACTACGAGCTGACAAGGAAAGAGAGAAGACTGAGAAAGAAAGGGTAATGGCTGAGAAAGTTGAGAAGCTGGAGATAGTGGTACGTAAGGCTCAGGGAGTTGATACCTATTTGTTGGAACTAGAAGGGTTATACGAAGGGGTCCACGAGACACTGCCTGCCGATTTTGAAATGCCTGTCTTTGACAAGTTTGACGGAACAGTGAATCCTTGCAGCCATGTAAGGATGTGTATTGGAGCTTTCTAGCCTAGTGGATTGAGCACCACCATGATGACCATCCTATTTTAGCAAACTTTAATTGGGCCACCTTGGCCTGGTATCTCATACTCGAACCAAGCAAGACTAGGGTCTAGGAAGAGGTGGTTAAGTCATTCATAGCATAGTACGAGTACAATCAAGACTTGGATGTCACAGTCCAGGATTTGGAAACCACCAAGCAAGGGAACAAGGAATCATTTGCTAAATACTTGAGTAGATGGAGGGGAGACAGCTAAGATGGTACAGAGGCCGTCCGAGAAAGAGCAAATCCGGATGTTAATGAAGAATCGTCAACTTGTTTACTAAGAAAAGATGAGGTTCTAGTCAATCAATACTTTTGGTGATCTTTAACGTGGGGACAAGGATAGAGGATGCAATCCAGGAATGGGTAATCAAGAAAGAGGAGCAACCGAACATGTACAGGAGGCCAAACTACAGGTCAAATAGGGGACATTCCAGAGGTCTCTCAGGCTCTATCGATGTCAAGGCCTTAAACGAACAAAAAAGGAAGTTTGACATAATGAGAGTTCGACCAGGGACAGATAAGCCACAAAGACAGTTTTCTAATTTAGGAGTTTCACTATCAACTGCCATTGACAGGCTGATGGCAAAAGGACATCTTCGTCCGTTGGAACCTCGATCTTTACCGAATTTGCTTTTATCGAGCTTTTGGGAGGTTCTATATTGCAAATTTCACCAACAAAAAGTCATGCTATGGATCGGTGCACAAGGTTGAGGCATGAAATTCAAGATCTCATCGATAGCAAAATAATATTTGAGCCGCCTGTCAAAGCCCCAAACGTTACTAGAAATCTACTGTCGAATCATCACGCTGTACCACTGCCACAGGTCCTCTATTTCTTGGGGCTAGAAGAGACAACCTTTGATCCATCCGGACTAATTACTAAAGTTAGGAAACCAAGGAAGCATTACCGGTTGCCAAAAGAGACTAAGATCTGCACTCTTAGGAATTAGTCAGGGCTGTGTAAAGAGGAAATGACAAAGCAAATGGATTGGTGGGTTCAAGAAAGTAACAAAGCTGATAGTCAAGATATAGATTAGGTGGAAGATGATCTGTGGTATGAGAGTTACGAAGAGACAGAAATGGGAAAGAAAGTTCAAAAGTTGCTTCAAAAATTGACAATTTGTGGGCAAGAGAGGAGGTCAGTCACCTAATCCGATCAGGTAGACACTTTCAACTGCATGTGCTAGAAGAAGATCACCCGAGGAGGGAGTTAGACAAAGGAAAAGGGAAGATGAATGAAGAAGAGGATGAAGATAGGGTTTTGAAACAAACAAAGAAGACACAGGCCAACATCACTATCTGGGGGTTATTGATTGCTTCTAAACGACACAGGCAGGTAGTCCTAGGTGCCTTAAATTAGTCTGATGCTTCTATCCACACAGAACCGGAGGACCATATGGGAATGATCGATAGAATTCCAATTTTGGCTATTACCTCCTCTTTAGATGATCTACCCCCGGAGGGCCCATTTATAATAAACTGCTGTATATCATTGTTGAATGCTTGGGAAATACCATACCCGCTTGTCTTGTAGACAACGGGTCTGCTCTAAACTTATGCTCTTTCTGAACAGCCAAGCGAATGAGTCTATGAGTTAACTTTCATACCATCTGAGTATAAGGTAAAAGCATATGACAACACCCAAAGGAAGATCATGGGTATAATCTTCCTCAATCTCACCGTCGGGCCTTTTGAAAAAGAAGCTGAGTTTCAGATCATTGACATCCCTGCCTCTTTCAACTTACTACTGGGTAGGCCGTGGTTGGATAGTCTAGGTGCCATACCATTAACAATTCATTAGAAAGTTAAGTGTGTTTGGGAAAATAAGGTCCGTGATATTCTTGGAGATAGTTGGATCCGTGTGTCTGAGCTTTGTCAAGCGCACTAGTTCTGGAGGTACAGTTGCAAGAAGAGGAAACAAGTCTAGAAGGGTTTAAGTTCATCAACATGTTGGAGGGAGTAAAGCCAAGGGAGTTCTTATTGTAATATTTCGATCAGTATGTAAGCCCGTTAGTCGCTAGAATTATGTAAAAGATGGATTTCTTCCCGGGAATGGGACTGAGTAAAAATCATCAAGGTCTGCCAGAGTTTCCAAGAATCCCTACACAAACTCATACTCATGGTTTGGGTTATTGGCCACCTAATAAGGAATTGAGGGAAAAGAAGAAGGTAGTTGATGCACCGATGGTCCCGTATCAAAAAACACTCAATGGGTGCTTTGTGAAGGAAGGAGAAGATTTCCCCTTCTGTGGATTTCCAAAGCCATGGGTGGATCAGAAAGACAATTGCTTAAAGCCAAGGTTTGAGATCTTCTTCCCCCATGAATTCTCCAAACATGAAGACCCATATTTACAAGTACCCGTGAAGTCTGCCACTATTAAAGATTGAATCGGTACGCTAGAATTCCTAGTTATGTAGAATCTGTTGGGTAAAGAAAGCATGAAAACTAAAGAAAAAGGCCCAAAAGAGGTTATGGAAGCCGAGATCGAGGAAGAGAATGTCGAGGATATAGTGGAAGAGGTACTAGAAAAAGACAAGGAAAATTACAAGGAAGAGCTAGAAAGAGCAATGATAGAAGGATGGGATGTAGAGGGAAAGCTACCAGACTGCGACACCATGGAGCTCAAGCAAGGAGTCAACAAAGAGTGGGTCTTCGAGTCTAGTGATAAGTACCCCCCCTCCCCGGAGTCTGTAATGGCCCATATGAGGCATCTTACTATTGCTATGTCTGTTGTGATCACCCCTAACAAAGTTAATGAAAGTATGACTAATTCTTCCTACTCGAATTGTTGGGTTTGTACTCTTAAACCATTACTTTATGTATGAGACATTGACATTTTAATATATGAATATCAGATTTACATTTCATTATATATGTTTCTTTCATGAGATGATTGTTAATCCTTAAGTATCATAGTAAGTAATTCGTGTGTTTATGAGATACATATAAGCGAGATATGAATTACTATTCATAGATACTTAGAATTTGTCATAGTGGATGATGAGACTGGATATCTCATCAGGTTTACAATATAGTATGATTAACTACCATTGGATGGAGTGATGAATCTCAATCACTAGAGTTTAGCTCTTAGTTAATATGCTAGTGCTTATAGTGCATTGACAGACCCGAGCTTTCCTATTGACAATCAAGACTGTCAACAGTCGATAGGAACTCATAACTTGTATAAGGTACGTGTTATCAATCTTGAGATGATTATGAACACAGACTATGGATATGGCTGCTTTGACTTAACAATCAGTGAGGTCTATAAAAGATCAACACCTGGGTATCTTGGGTATGTCATGTTCATAGAGTTATGAACATATGTTGTCAAGATAGAATCTACCCTCTGATAAAGAGTAAGCATTCCCTTGAGAATGCCACCAAGTTGATTACTGAGAACTTTAGTCTTGTTGATAAGTAGTTATCAACATGTTTGGTAATCATGCGAGGTGAATGGGACTCAAGGAATACAAGAAGTAATCATGATTTTAGTTGATAGTAATAGTTATCCGACTACCTGAATATGATTATGAATACTGACGGTATAAGGACATTAGTACACCATACAAGTCTAGTTATCGCTTTAGATATGTTCTGTTGTATTGGAGATTAGTTATCGTTTTGTAGAGGAGTAAACGTTAACAGACCAGTTGGTTAGTTTGTTGATCAAAGAGTTTGATCATGGCAATTAATAACTGGTCTGAGCCAACAATAAATAACCTAGGAGGTCCCACTCTTAGCTTCGCTAGGATGCTTGGAAAGGCACATGAGGATCTTGTCAAGACAGGTTTGATCGATCGAAGGAGTCTCTCGATCAATTGAAGTCTAGACAGGTTCGATCGATCGAAGCTACTTAGATTGCTTGAACGTTAGGTTGGTTCTGGGAATCTATAAATAGGGAGGCTGTGTTCAAAAATCTGAGTTCGTCATTTTATAATATCAGAAGCTGCATAAACTGTTTTAGACTTCCCAAACCTTCTCTATCCTCCATATTAGAGATCCCACCATCTCTAGTCTTTCCGACAGGCATCCGTAGGAGTCATAAGGGTGAAGACAACCTAGTGGAGGCTGCTGCATCTACCAGAAGATCAGAGATTTTAGAATTGGGTTCAAGACACTAAGGTGTAACTCTTCTTTCCTCTTGTATGCATCTATGGAGTTAATGAGTAGTAGATCCATGCTACTAATAAGTTTTTATAACTTGATCTTTCTGCTGTGCGTTTAAAATTGTTTTTAAACCTAATTTTCCTACAATTGGTATCCGAGCCAGGCTTGTTTGGATCTATAGATGTGTGATCGGGAGAGAACAAATTCTAATTACACGTCTTAATTCACATTTGTTAGCTGTTTTATCCTATTTTATTGTATTTTTTATTTCATTTTCTATTTTTTGTCAGGATTTGGAGAAAAGTAAGGATTCCAGGCTAAATGGGGTGAAAAAGCAGAAGAAAAGAAGCAGAAAAGGCACCTCGCACGAGCAGCCCGCCTACCCAATTACGCGCTCGCGCGGCCCGTTCGCGTGACCTATATAAAATCAAAGTTGTGTATTTCAGTGTACTAAAGATCTCCACGTGAACGAAATTGCCTAATTACGTCCAGACTGTAAAATATAGCAGTTTCAGTGCAAATAGGTTTAGGAAAGCCTCCAAACTTGCTCCAAATCTATATATACCCTATTTTAATTCAATATTGGGGTTACACACTCATATACACAATAATATATAACCAAAACTTCAGCCATTGAAGAGAGGGAAGCAACAAGAAGAAGAAGAAGACCAAGGATTTCCATGGCCTCCTCTAACAACCTCTTACCGTTCATCAATTCTATGGCCAACTAAACCTAGATCTAGGGTTTCAATGAAACCCTAGCCCAAGTAATAGGGTGTTATTTATGTTTTTCTTTTAGTTTTATTATCATTGATGATGATTACATGTTTAGAGGATTTTTATAATAAAATCGCACTTCTATTGATCAAATCATTACTTTCAAAGTTTATTCTTGTCTTAGATCTATTTTGAATGTGAAGTGCTCAATGATCTATATTTGCTGTGCTTGTATGGATTATTTACATCTAATGGTGCTTAATTGAATTGTGATATCAAGTAGCTGAATAGTTCATGCTCAGGAAAGACGGATTGTCTTGCAACCCTAGTTGCGTGTGAGACAATCCGTGCTAACCGAAGATGAATTGTGTTGGTGCTTGAATCGTAGTTATCTTCTTGACAGATGAATTGGGCTTGTAGCTATAATTCCCCATTATCATCTAATGTAATAAGCTAATTGAATGCATAAATACCCTTATTATGAAGCTAGTGATGGATTTGCAATCCTATGTTCACTTTAACTACTATTTAAAACAACTTTTAATTGCTTTCATAATTTAGATTTGCTTTCATTGTCCTTAGTTTAAATTAAAATCAATTCAAAATCTGTTTTCCTTAATTAACTAAATTTAGGTTTTAAAATTAAAGTGCTCTCTGTGGGTTCGACCTTTACTTCCACACTACAAATCCTTAGAAAATAAAGTATACTTTTTTTCTTTGTATCATGATTCTGACAAGATCAATGCATTTTGGAACACTAGTTTTGATTTGTATATTAATTTTAGAACTGTTTTCGAAACTACATCATCACAGATCTATTTTTGCAGCAGTCTCGCAGCAGAATACAAATCTGTGATTGCATTGGATGCATGGTGGGTTCGATCGATTGAACCTTCTGTTCTCAAGCGATCGAACAGGTTTCGATCGATCAAACATGATTTTGTTCGATCGATTGAATGGGGTTCGATCGATCGAGACTGATTCTCTATCCATGTGTTCTATTCACAGTTTTAAAGTTTTTTAAAATATATGCTTTATTATTTTTTGTTATAATTTTTTCAAAACATTCTGTGAAGCTGAAAGTTCAATCGATTGACAATCGATTGAAGGTTCGAGCGATCGAACCTTTGTCGATCGATCTAACTGGGACAGAGAACTGAGATGCATGTTCTAAATCAGTATATAAAGAGTTTATGTACTGTGTGAATCAATTAGTGTTTTCAATAGTTACATATATTTGTTATATATGCGTGGATGCATGTACGACTAACCCTCTTGTAGCAAGATTAGTCCGCTATCTCCCATGGCACCAAGTGTTTTAAATTTGGTATTTGAATGTTTGAGATTAGTGTATGTTGTATTTAATTTTGGTTTGGTTTTAAGGCATATGTAAAGGGCGCTGCAACTTCAATCCCGCGAATAGGAAAGTCACACCAGTTTCCCTAGCCTTTTATTCTACAGTTACTATTTCTTTTTCTAGACAAATTGTAAGCTTCGAAAGAAGCATAGGACCAATGTAATAGAATTAGAAAATCCATGGAGATGGAGTGAGAAGCCATTTTCCATGAAGATGGAGCCGGAGGCGATCAAACCAAGAAGGAGGTTCTATAAAGATAGAGCCATTGGAGATAGAGGCATTAGTGAATGCCTTTGTTTCAATTTTAGTTTTTTGTTTTATGTGCTTGGTTTATGATTGGCATTTAATTATATTGTTACTACTTGCATGCACGTAAAACTAGTTTTCTAAAATTCAAAAACTGTTTCAACGCATTAGCAAACATTAGATGTTTATGGGTAATGTGTGGATGCAATTTTTTCAAAAGCAAAAATCCTTTACTATCAAATCTAGTGGGAGAGGGTCTTATTTATAATACCCACGATCTTCCATTAACGGTTCACTATAAGATGAGTAGTGCATTCCGTGTCACCTCGCCAGGGGTGATCATTCCATACAGAGGGTACACTACTCATTGGTTACTAGATGTGAACTTCATGCGGATAGGATCAATCAGATGTGTTAAAGGGTGACCACCACACGGAGCACTACTTGAAACGGTTGTGATTGGATCCTAGTTAATGGAACACACTAGCTAAGCTATGGATAATGGATCCCACATAGGGCATTATTCAGAAACTTAGAGATCAAATAGGTTCGGGAGTCATAACTTGTTTTGCAAGAGTTGCATGACAGACAAGTCATGATTAATTAAAAGATCGAGTATTGACTGCCACACAGAGGCTTTACTCTTTCATTTTGATATTCCGGTGACTTTATTTTAAATAAGAGTTTTAAGGATTCTTTTATTTTAAATTGCCAAATTCTGATATACATATATTCATTTTGTCTTTTGATTTTTTCAATAAATCATAATGTCTGGATCTGCATTTTGTCAACTTGCCACTATACTCACTCAGAACAAGTTAACCGAAAATAACTATATAGAATGGAAATGAAACTTTGACATCATTTTAACTGCGGAGGATAACATATATGTCCTCACCACCCCATGCCCCGTAGAACCCGCTGTAAATGCTACGGCTGCTGCTAGACGCAAGTTCGACAAATGGAAGAAGTCGAATGGGATGGCTCATTGTTATATATTGGCCTCTATGGCTAATGTGTTGCAACTCCAATACCAGTCGAATGATTCTATCAGTGCCATTATCAAATCCCTAAAAGAGATGTTTGGGGATTATAGCAAACCAACCAGATAGGTTACCATGATAAAGATAATGAGTGCCAAGATGTCAGAAGGGACTCCAGTTAAAAAATATGTTTTAAAAATGATTGGTTATTTGAATGAGCTGGAGACCCTAGGAGCAAACATCGATGCACAAACCCAAGTTGATATGATCCTCAATTTGCTGTCACCTTCATTCACTCAATTTAAACTTAACTATAATATGAATCAAATGAATTTTTCAATGAGTGAATTAATGAGTTCTCTTTTAGCAGCGGAAGGGGTGATCAAGCCTGGGGCCAACATTTTGAATGTTGAGAAAAGCTCTTCCTCTTCCCGATCTGCACTGAAAGGCAAGAAAGGAAAGAAGAAGGTTGGCACTGGTGTTCTAAGTGTTGGACCGGTCCCTAAGACTGTAAACTCTAAAGGAAAAGGTAAGGGCAAGGGAAAGGTGGGTGGCCAAGCCAAAGGAAAGTGTTTCCAATGCGACGAGAAGGGCCACTGGAAGAGGAACTTTCCAGAATTCTTAGCTACAAGAGTTTAAGGTATGATTGAGTCACATGTGATTGAAGTAAGTTTTATAACGGATACTCAAACACTTGGTGCATTGATCCTAGTGTGACTAACCATATCTGTAATTCATTATAGGGGTTCAGATCAACCAGGAGGTATAATGATTGGGAGATTGTACTTATTCTAGGTTCTAGCACAACCGTATCTGCGGTTGCTATAGGAGTAATAGCTTTAGAATTTCTAGACAATAAAGTTTTGATTTTATCAGATGTACTTTACATCCCTTCAGTGAGACGCAATTTAATTTCAGTATCTAATTTATCGAATAATGGTTATTCTTTTCATTTTGGAATTGAAGTTGTGATTAAAAGAAATAGTTCTTTTATATGTTCTGGTGTTAAATCAAATGGTTTGTATGTGATTACTCCTAATATTTTTAAAGACTCTTGTATGGAACTTAATAACTCAGTGGTAACTGTACCATCTAAAAGAAAGGAATCTTCTACTAATCCAACAAGGCTTTGGCATATGAGGCTTGGCCATATCAATCTAAATAGGATTAGCAGACTAGTCAAAGAAGGGGTCTTAGGCGATTTGGTTCTCAAACCAGAAGTTTGTGAGTCTTGTTCAGAGGGTAAGATGACCAAAAGGCCCTTTCCTGTAAAGGGCAATAGGACCAATGCATTATTAGAATTAGTTCATACTGATGTGTGTGGACCAATAAATATTAGAGCAAAGGGTGGTTATGAGTATTTCATTACATTTACTGATGAACACTCTAGGTATGGATATGTGTACCTAATGCAGCACAAGTCTGAAGCCTTTGAAAAGTTCAAAGAGTTTAGGGCTGAAGTGGAAAAGTGATTAGGCACACATATTAAGGCCATTCGATCTGATCGAGGTGGTGAGTACATCTCTAATGAGTTTATTGATCACCTCGTACAGAATGGGATTCTGTAACAGTTGACTGCACCTGGTACGCCTTAGCAGAATGGTGTAGCGGAGAGAAGGAATTGGACTCTTTTAGATATGACTAAGTCGAGGACGAGTTATTTGGAGTTGTCATTATTCTTTTGGGGTTATGCTTTGGAATCGCTGCATATATACTAAATCTAGAACCAAGCAAATCTGTTCCCAGGACACCATGGGAGATGCGTATTGGGTGTAAGCCTCCTTTGCAACATCTTCGGATATAGGGGTGTCCGGTACATATGCTTAAAGGAAAGATGAGCAAGTTGGATTCTAGATTGGAAGTATGTTACTTTATAGGGCATCTAAAGGGTACTCATGGATGGTATTTTTATGATCCAAGAGAACAAAAAGTGTTTATTAGTACGAATACTATTTTCTTGGAGAATGATTATATTATGAACCATAAACCTAAGGGAAGTATAGATCTGAGAGAAGTAGAAGGAGATCCCTCAGTCCTATCCGTAGTTGATAACGATGTAAGACAAGAAAATACCACTTCTTCACCCATTTCTGCACCAATACCTCATCACAGTGGGAGGATTATCAGCCAACCTGATAGATATATGTTCTTAGGAGAAGTTTTTGAAGCTGTCTTCATAGAATCTGAATTGGATCCTACCACTTATGAAGAGGCAATGGCTGATGTAGACTCAGCTCATTGGGTTAAAGCTATGAAAGCTAAATTAGAATCTATAGATTCCAATCAGGTCTGGGATCTTGTAGAACTTCCAGCCAATATTAAACACATTGGCTGTAAGTGGGTCTACAAGAGGAAGAGAGGATCTAATGGAGAGGTTGAGTCCTTTAAGACAAGGCTTGTAGTGAAGGGTTATACTCAGAGGGAGGGCATTGACTATGAGGAAACCTTCTCGCCAATAGCCATGCTCAAGTCCATCAGAATACTCCTATCCATTGCTGCATGCCTAGATTATGAGATCTGACAGATGGATGTCAAGACTGCATTCTTGAATGGCAATCTTGAGGAGGACATCTATATGTAGCAACCAGAAGGGTTTGTAGCTGGTGGGAAAGGAAACTTAGTTTGCAAGTTGTAAAAGTCCATTTATGGGCTTAAGCAGGCATCTAGGAGTTGGAACATCCGATTTGACCAAGTAGTTAAGTTATTTGGTTTCATACAGAATCTGGATGAGCCTTGTGTATACAAGAAATGTGAAGGAAAAATGGTGGCTTTTCTTATTCTCTACGTTGACGACATTCTACTCATTGGGAATGATGTAGCGGCGTTGTCAACATTTAAGGTTTGACTAGCTAGTACATTCGATATGAAGGATCTAGGAGAGGTGAGCAATATTCTTGGGATAAAGCTCTTTCGGGATCGCAAGCGAAAGATAATGGGATTATCTTAAGCTAGTTATATTGATAAGGTACTAACAAGGTTTTCAATGGATAATTCGAAGAAAGGTTTATTACCTTTTAGGCATGGTTTAGCGTTCTCCAAGGACCAGTGTCCTAAGACACAGGAGAAGAGGAATCGTATGGCAGGAGTTCCCTATGCTTCGACAGTGGGAAGTCTCATGCATGCAATGTTATGCACTAGAAGAGATATCTGCTTTGCTGTTGGCATGGTTAGTAGATATCAATTGAATCCAGGCTTAGAACACTGAACAACCGTTAAGCACATTCTTAAGTACTTGAGAAGGACTAAAGATTACATGCTTATGTACGACAGTAGTGAGTTAATTCCAGTAGGATACACTGACTCATACTTTATGTCAGATAAAGATTCAAGAAAGTCGACATCCGAATATCTCTTTATCTTGGGAGGTGGCACTGTTAGTTGGAGGAGCATTAAGCAAAAATACATTACAGACTCAACTACAGAAGCTGAGTATGTGGCTGCTTGTGAAGTCGCAAAGGAAGCTGTTTGGCTCAAGAAGTTCCTTATGGAGCTCGAGGTGGTACCAGTGTCGCTTTCACCTATTATGCTAGACTATGATAATAGTGGGGCAGTGGCTCAGTCCAAGGAGCCAAGGAACCATGGAAAGGGAAAGCACATAGAGCAGAAATATCATCTAATTCGAGATATTGTTCAACGTGGAGATGTGACTGTCACCAAGATCGCCACTGTTGATAATCTTGTGGATTCATTTACAAAGGCCTTGCCACAGAAGGTCTTTCATCGTCATCTAGATAGTCTAGGTTGTAGACGTAGTCTTGAATGGTTATGAGTGCAAGTGGGAGTTTATTGGGTTTGTGCCCTCAAACCATTACTTTATGTATGGGACATTGACATTTTAATATATAGATATCAACTTTACATTTCATTGTGAATGTTTCTTTCATGAGATGATTGCTAATCCTTACGTATTATAGTAAGTAATTCGTGTATGTATGAGATACATACAAGCGAGATACGAATTACTATTCATTGATAGTTAGAATTTGTCACAGTGGATGATGAGACTGGATCTTTCATCAGGTTTACACTGTAGCATGATTAACTACCATTGGATGGAGTGATGAATCTCAATCACTAGAGTTTAGCTCTTAGTTAATATGCTAGTGCTATAGTGCATTGACGGACCTGAGCTTTCCTAGTGATACTCAAGACTGTCAACAACCGATAGGAACTCATAACTTGTATAAGGAACGTGTTCTCAATCTTGAGATGATTATGAACACAAACTATGGTTATAGCTGTTTTAACTTACCAATCAGTGAGGTCTGTAAAAGATCAACTCCTGGTTATCTTGGGTATGTCATGTTCATAAGGTTGTGAACATATATTATCAAGATAGAATCTACCCTCTGATAAAGAGTAAGCATTCCCTTGAGAATGTCACCAAGTTGATTACTGAGAACTACAGTCTTGTTGCTAAGTAGTTATCAACATGTTTGGTAGTTGTGAGAGGTGAATGGGACTCAAGGAATACAAGAAGTAATCATGAATCAGGTTAACAGTAATAGTTATCCGACTACCTGAATATGATTATGAATGCTGACGGTAGAGGGACATTAGTACATCATACAAGTCTAGTTATCGCTTCGGATATGTTCTTTTGCGTTGGAGTTCAGCTATCGTTTTATAGTGGAGTAAACGTTAACTGACCAGTTGGTTAGTTTGCTGATCAAAGAGTTTGATCATGGGAATTGACAACTGGTCTGAGCCAACAATAAAGAACCTAGGAGGTCCCACTCTTAGCTTTGCTAGGATGCTTGGAAAGGAACTTGAGGATCTTGTTAAGACAGGTTTGATCGATCGAAGGAGTCTCGATCGATTGAAGTCTAGACAGGTTCGATCGATCGAAGGTGGTTCAATCAATCGAAGCCACTTCGATCGCTTGAATGTTAGATCGATTCTGGGAATCTATAAATAGGGCAGTTGTGTTCAGAAATATGAGTTCATTATTTTAGTATACCAGAAGCTGCAGAAACTATTTTAGGCTGCAGGGCATGAGCTCTTGTCTTTTATGGATGAATTCTCGGGGTATAATCAGATTCTGATGGCACCAAAGGATAGGGAGAAAACCACCTTGATCACACCTCGGGGTACATATTGCTACAGGGTAATGCCATTTGGACTCAAGAACACAGGGCCAACGTATCAACGGGCCACCACCACATTATTGCATGACATGATTCATAAGGAGGTAGAGGTATATATGGATGATATGATCGTGAAGTCTAGGAGGAGGGAGGGACACATAGAGGTATTAAAGAAGTTCTTCGGGAGGTTGAGAAAGTTTAGAATGGGGCTAAATCCACAAAAATGCACTTTCGGAGTGACTACCGGTAAGTTGTTAAGATTTCTTATCA
Organism: Hydrangea macrophylla; assembly: GCA_033977485.1. Lineage (NCBI taxonomy): Eukaryota > Viridiplantae > Streptophyta > Magnoliopsida > Cornales > Hydrangeaceae > Hydrangea > Hydrangea macrophylla. The sequence goes on along the minus strand of CM066987.1, from coordinate 84,631,111 downwards.
TCCAAAGGGGAATAGAGGTGGACCCGACCAAAATTTAAGCCATAGTAGAAATGCAACCGCCGAAGAATGAGAAGGAGCTGAGGGGATTCTTGGGTAGGATACAATTCATTAGCCGCTTCATCTCAAAGCTCACCTTAACTTGTGATCCGCTGTTCAGATTGCTTAGAAAAGGAGAAAAGTTTGAGTGGTATACCCTATGCCAACAATCCTTCAATAAAATCAAAACCTATCTCCAAAACCCACCTGTCCTATCACTACCCTCACCCGGAAGGCCTTTGCTACTATACCTTTCTGTGTCTGAAGATTCGATGGGGTGCATGCTGGCTTAAGAAGGAGAAGAGGGGCACATATAGAAGGCCATTTATTATTTGAGTAAAAGGATGATTGGATATGAGCTGAAATATTCACTCTTAGAGAAAGCATGTTAGGCCTTAGTCTGGTGTACCCATCGCCTTAGGTACTACATGTTAGCCTTCCCCGTAACTCTAATATCCTTAATGGACCCACTCAAATACCTGTTTAAAAAACCCGCCTTAACTAGCACGATTTCCCGATGGACTATGATGCTGGCCGAGTTGAATATTAAGTATGTCACTGCTAAATTCGTAAAAGGGAGAGCTGCTAATGAGTACCTGGCCGATCTTGCAATAGAATATGAGGAGAATGGTGAGTTTTGATTCCTAGATGAAGGAGTGATGTGGATAGAGGAAGATTTATGGAGAATGTATTTCGATGGAGCGACCAACCAGTTGGGCTATGGGGTAGGAATCATTCTTGTAGCACCCGATGGAACTCCTACCCCGTTAGCCGTCAAGCTTAAGTACAACTCAACCAATAATATGGCGAAATATGAAGCATGCACAATTGGGATGGAAGCAGCCTTGGCCCTAAAAGTTGAAAGGATTGATGTTTTCAGAGATTCTAACCTAATTATATCCCAAGTACGAGGTGATTGGAGAGTAAAGCATAAGAAGTTGAGACTGTACCACGAATACCTGGAGAGCCTAAAAGTACGATTCAAGAGGATTTTGTTCTATTACCTTCCCCGTGAGGAGAATTAGCTAGTCGACTCTCTAGCAACTCTAGCATCAATGATACAAATCCCTTCAGGAGTCACTATGATCCCACTATCCATAGAAATAAGAAACCAACCTTCATTTGAGATGATCGCAGCCATAGAGGAGGAAGGTGAAATGCCTTGGTATGATGTTGTTTGGAATTTCATTAAGAAAGGAGAATAACCTGAAGGAGCTTCAGAATAGGATAGGAAGGTGATTCGTAGATTTTTCGCTCAATTTGTGATCTACGCAGATAAGTTGTGGAAGAAGTCTTACACCGGGTATTAATCTGGAGTGTTTATATGGAAAAGAAGCTAAGAAAATGATGGAGGAAATACACAAAGGAGTTTGTGGACCCCACATGAATGGGCATATGTGTCACGCCCCGACGTAGCATAATTCAGGAAAGCATTTAATTTCCTATATGGACTCGTAGGTCGTGACAAGTGAGTATGACCAATTGTCCCTAAAAACAAATAACTTAAAGCAGCATTCTCAAGGAAAGGATACTAATAAACATAAACTACAGAATTTAAAACTTACTAACTATTACATAGGTCGAGGTTTTAGGCACAAAACGCCCTTATTCAAATTCTAACAAGGTTTATTACAACTCTGAAAGGAAAGATATAAGGAATATAAAATAGCTCTTTTGGAACACCTCCGGTCATCTAACTAGCATAGTCAACGAACTCTGGCTGCTCCTGACCTGGAAAATCTGGACATAGAGTCCAGGACGCATCGACGCCGTCAGCTTATGAAAGCTGGTGAGTAAAATAAACATGTGCTCACAATATATATATATATATATATATAAGCATATAAAACAAAGGTACAATTTAACATTATCAGTAATATATTCAAGGTTCCAATTTCAACATAAATCACGGGGGAATATAGTAAGAAATAAATACGCAATTGTACATGAATTGTGTAATATCTTATCTTGCCAATTCTTTTCTTTAAAACAACACAATTCAACCAACACATCAACTCAGATACCAGGAGTAATAACTACTTAGTCATCCAATTCGCACGCTACACTATCGCCTCCAATACCAGGAATACTATTCGATCGGTATTGAAGTCACACACCATACTACTGCCTCAGATACCAGGAATACTATCCGATCGATATCTAGGCCGATCACAACCAACCATTGCTCCGAATATCAGGAATATTATCCGATCAATATCCGAAATGCGCGCCTTAGATACCAGGAATACTATCCGATCGATATCTAAGTCGTACACAACACTGTCGCCTCCAATACCAGGAATGATATCCGATCGATATTGAGGTCGCACACCAGACCTCCACTCTTTACTCTCTTCACACTTTCTCATACACATGCATGTTGACACAACCTCAACCCTAATATGTATGTCAATCTTTCATAAATAACACCATTAATTAATCACAAAGCCGGATAATCGTGCGAGCATAAATTTCGACCTTAGTTGTTCTTGTTAGTACAATTCTTAAAACATAGACCTTTAAAACAATACATTTGCCAAACAGTTCCTTGAAATTTCCCAAAACATTTTCCAAATAGTCCCTTACCAAAAATTATACAAACTGCCAAAACTGCCACCTCGCGCGAGCGGACCGCGCGAGCGAGGGAGAGGGGGTGTCGCGCGAGCGGGTCGCTCGAGCGAAGGGGGAGACAGGTCGCGCGAGCGGGTCGCGCGCGTGAATGGGGCAATGGGTCGCGTGAGCGAGCCTCGCGTGCGCGAGTTCTTGCAGTTTCATCATCTTCCTCGTTTTTCCCCTATTTTCAATTTTAAAAACTGTTACAGACCCATTTCTGTTTTCTGTTCATACCAGGACATGTAATGTATGAATCTCTTCGATTTTTCGTGTAGATTACAAATACGCTATCAATTTTAACTAATACGGATTGTATCTCTAGATATTCGCGATTAAAGTAAGGGTGTCAAAACTTTAAATCAACGGTACGTCATGATACGGATGAATTACTACGTAAGGTTTGAACCGTAGCCTATTGGGACAAAGATCTTCCATAATCAATTCACGGAACTGAATTTGGTTGAGTTTTACAAAACTCCAATTTTAAGCTTCCATGGTGTATCACATATATATACACATATACACACATATATACACTGAATTATACATATATAAACATTGTGAGTGAGTTTAAATTACTCACTGAGGTTAATTACACAGAGAATTGAGACCGAGAGTTTTCCGTCGAAGTTTCCGCCGTCGATTCCGTCGTTCAATCACTACTTCTCCGTTCTTGATTTGATCTTGAGATATATATATATAACTATGTATGTATATGACTGAATATATGTATATATATAATCTGTATGTGTGTTATGTGTGTGTGTTCTTGAGAGAGTTGAGAGATTAGAGAGAGTTGAGAGATGTAGAGAGTGAGAGAGGAGAGACTGTGAGATTGAGAGAGAGAGAGAGACACTGATATATAACGTATGTGTTTTGGGCTCCAAGAAAGGAGAAGATTTCTCTCGGTGTGGTCGAGCTCACGTGCTCCCACACCCACGTCGCGGTAAAGACGCAGCTTAAAATCGAAACTGGTTGAAATAAACATACAGAAATCATATTAGTGTAGGAATTAAATTCCCGGTTTATACAAAAATATAGATATTGATTTTGAAACCACTGAAAATATTTTCTATATTTAAGAAAATTACAGTTTGACCCCAAATAAATATTACAAATAGGAATTAAATCAAATACTCATGGAATTGAAATGCAGTATTTATTTATTAATGAAAATAAAAAATACAGGGTGTTACAATATGTTGGCAAAGAAAATAATTCGACAAGGGTATTACTAGACGACCTTAGACAGAGATTGCTGTGAATATGTCAGAAGATGCCGTAAGTGTTAAATTCACACAAACTTGATGCATACCCCACCATCCCAACTCTATAGCATGACCACACCTTTGCCATTTTCTGTACGGGATATCGATATTATTGGTGAAATAGTTCCAAAGGCCTCCAATGGACACCTGTACATAATTGTGCCAATTGATTATTTTATTAATTGGGTAGAGGCAGCGTCTTAGGCAACTTTGAAGGCTAAGGATGTGGTGAGCTTCATCGAGAAAAATATAATTTGCAGATATGGGGTTCCAAATGAGTTCATTTCAAATCATGGTAGTCATTTCCAAGGATCAGTCATCCCGCTCTTAGAGAAATACAAGATCACCCATCATCAGTCCTCCCCGTATAGACCCCAAACAAATGGAGCAGTGGAAGGGACAAATATGAATGTTAAAGCAATTCTTTGGAAAACAATGAATACGTATAAGGATTGGCACGAGAAATTACCGTTTGCATTATGGGGATACTGGACCTCCGTAAGAACCTCTACAGGAGCTACACCATATTCCTTGGTTTATGGGATAGAAGCTGTCCTTCCAGTTGAAGTAGAAATACCCTCTCTTAGGGTTTTGGCAGAATGTGAAGTGACTGAGCTAGAGTGGATACGGGGAAGGTATGAAGAGTTGATGTTTCTTGACGAGAAAAGATTGGCCATAATAAACCACACTCAGGGATATCAGAAAAGGATAGCTCGTGCTTTCAATAAAAAGGTTCGCCCAAGGAAGCTTGCTGAGGGTGACCTGGTCCTCAAAGAACTTAAACTACCCGTTTATGACCACAGAGGAAAACTCAAACCCAACTGGGTCAGAACATACATCACTAAGACTCACCTTTCTAGAGGGACTGCCTATCTTATGGAACTAGACGGGGTTAAATTTAAACAGCCGATTAACCTCGATCGCCTCAAAAAGTACTTTGCTTGAGAGCATCTCTTTCAAAACCTCCTACATTGATGAACTATGCTTGACCTGATTCCCGCTAGGGGATACAAATGCAACCTGCTAGGTTCGGTTGCTAATAATTTCCTGACTGGCACCTTCCTTTAAGCTTTAAAACTGAACTACTTAGGACCTGATACCCACTCGGGGATAAGTAGGCGGGCCTTCGAAAGCCTTCGGTCCATGAAAAACCTAAAAAAAATCCCTGTGCTAAACTAGGGGCAAACTTACATTTGCCCGAAACTACGTCAAAGCCCCATACCCAAGGGCAAACTTCATTTGCTATCCAAAGAACCCAGATACTTACCCTAACCCGTCTTTGGATCTCCTAGCTATCAAAATGAGCACTATAAAGGAACAAATAAGAATTCATGGTATAGAACAATTAAAGATCTAAGCAAGACTCAAAGCAAGGTAATAAAAGCCAAGAAAAGATATTGAAATGAAGATTTTCATAGCTTAAAGATGAATCGAAAGAGTGAACACTTTGACTGAACATGTTAGAATATTTTCTAAATGCAAGAACATTCTTTGGGAAGGAAAAGAAGTAAATCACATTCAAAAAGCGTAAAAAAGTAGACTGAAGAAGCAACTATGCATGTCAGAAGTTTTGTAAAATAAAGCACTGTTCTATTTTGCTTCCAACTATGTATGTCTATAAAGTCTGTCCCTCGACCAGAGTCTGGATCTCTAGAAGATACTCAGCAGTAGGTACGACTGAAGCAGCAACTCTATGAAAGGTGGCCGCCACCCTATCATGCCAAGTCTCAGTAAAAGCCTTCACGATGGAAGGGTACATGGAAGAACTCCTCGTAAAGTCTGCAAGAACATCCTCTGGAGCGTCTTGGAGAAGTCCATATTGACGAACCACTCGGTCGGGAATATAAAAAGTAGTAGCATGAAAGCCAGGCAACCAAATACCAGGATGCCCGGGAAGTCATACTGCAACAGAGCAATAAGTCCACTGTGGACAGACCCAGTAAATATCATCAGGAGAGAGACCTTGAAGCGAATCAAGCCAAGCAGTGATGGAATGGAATAGGTGGTGGATCTCTAGATGATCATAAGGAAGTGACCTACAAAGGTGTAGAGGGTGAATAAAGAGATCCAGACGCTCCATGTGCCAAACCTGTAAGACAAAGAGTGCTCCAATGGATAACATAGCCCCAGCAGCATGGGGCACGATCCAATCCTATCAGAATCTCACTGAGGACCAGCATGACAGCACTAGGGATGGCAACAGGTTGGAGTTAGTACGGAGTCCCCCTATACCAACTCCTACTCTGTTTAATTTCCTCCTACTCCAATTCCGTCCCGTCCCCGTTTAAGTAAAATACCAACTCCTACCCCACTACTACTCCGTTTACTATCGGGTACTCCTATTATACTCCTACTCCGTTTGTTAATCACCATTCCAAAATTAAATGTTCTTTTTTAATTCAAAACCCACTTATATTTTAGCTTGATTTCCTAAAAATAACTCACGCAAATGATTCTAAATTTCTTAATCATAATTTAGAAATTAAATATTAATACTAAAGAGAAAGAGATGAATATATATGCCCTGATTTTTTGTAAATAACTGCAAGTATAAGGGTAGTTTAGTAACTTAATGATTTAATCGAGGCAGGGCAGGTTTTAAATGGTATTATTTCATGGATACCAACTCCGCCCTGACTCCTATAGAGTTTTTATTTTTCTATACCAAATCCACTCCTACTCCTATTATAACTCCTCCAAACCCATTCCATTAGGAGCGGAGAGGGGCGGAGGTCTAGCTGGGCGGGGAAAATTGCCATCCCTAGATAGCACTCTTCATTACCCGCAGGCATAAGCGATGGGTATAAGAACATTAGAAGATGACTGGAAAAGGAAATAAGAAAGCATAGCAATCGATAATGCACTGCGCCGTATAATCTGGTACCCGCTGTCATAGGGGTCCCCTATGGGAGCATAGATAGTGGAAAGGCGCTCAAAATCAATCTGCCTGTGATGAACGAAAGAGCCTGTCGCATTTTGGGATATATGAAGAAAAGCAGCCAAATCCTAGACATAGCCAGCTTTACTAGGGGAACTGCTAGATCCGCAAAAGGATCAGTGTGGAGGATAGCACTAAACACCTTGAACAAGGGGCAGATCTCCTGGTAGCTAAAGCGGAAGACGTGGAGAATGTGATCCCAACACTGGATAGCAGCTCAAAGCAAACTTTCATCCAAGGCCATCCGCCAAAAAAAGAAGAGGTTGTTCAGCCTAAAACACTCGAAGTTAAGCCTGTCAATGCCTGAGAGAGTATCCATCCATGGGAAGAGGATTTGAAAGCCAATGGGAGCCATTTGAAAAGAAAATAGAAGAGGAAGAAAGGTGTTTTGCAGAGTTTTTCAGGAATAGAGAGTATAAAAGGAGAAATAGATCTGCCCAGACCACCGAGCGACACTCTAGAGAGTCCCGCGCGGCAGTCCGTGATTGCCGCATGGCAGTCACCGACTGCTGCTCTGGCACTTGCTGAGTGCCGTCCAGAAGTAACCGAGTGTCGCAAAGAGCTAATTTTTTGCCAAAGCCTGTTTGTAATGTTTTCAGTCCAACCTGCAAAGAAAAAAACTGAATATACAATAAAACGTGTGCATTGTATAGCATCACGTACAAAAGACCAAGCCATGGTCGCATTTAGCATTCGTCAGAAATAAATAAATGAAGATGTGATCGTGGTCATAAACATTCATTCATTCATAGAAAATAAAATACAAGACCAAGCCATGGTCACATTCATAAAATGCAGCATTCAAAAGCAATAAAATGCATGGTCACAATCATAAACAAAAGCACGCAGAGAAGCAAAAGTTGATAATAATGTATATAGGTGCCTATCCTATCCCGACTATCCAAGAGCCACCATAAAAAATAAGTATATATACAGTCATCCAATAAGTGTGTATGTCCTATACAAACACTCAGAAAACAAGAATCTAAAAAGAAACAGAAGATGGGATCAACCACGGCCCCGACCTTGGGTCTGGCGAGTGACGTGTCAGAGAGGCTCCTGCTTTGACTCTATATCACTCCCGACACCATGACCTCCACCTCTACCTTCGCCTCTGCCTCCACCTCTACCTCGACTGGCGCCTCCATGATCTCCACTCGGGCCCACTCTGAGCTGCTGCTCTAGCTCTCTCACTCGCTGGGAGAGGGCCCTGTTCTCTTCCTCGTAACCAATGAAAGAAATTGAATGCCAATTCAACTATGCAAAATTGAAAAAAATAATAATATAAATAAAGTGTTGAATGGAAAAAATGGAAATAATAAAAGAAGCTTGCCTTAGCCCTCCGCTGAGCCTCAGCATTTACCTGCGCTCCATCAGCCTGAATCAGAAACCTTAGAAATAAGGATTAGAAGGTCAGAGAATATGCAAAATAAATTTGAGAGAGAGGACAAAGAGAGCAATTAGCTTCCACTCCCATCCATGGACCCACTGCTTCACACTCTGGGCAAAAAGCAGGCCCTCCTTGGCGTAGTCCCGTGGGACATGATTATACTAGAGCGGGATGGTAGGAGCACCCTGATGATATTGGGGGACCGTGGTCATGCCCTGCTTGCCTTAGAAGACCGTCAGAAGGCTCCAATCTCAAGGTGGTAGACAGGGAGCTCGGGCCGCAGCGTGAACGGGCTGCAAAGAAAGAAAGAAAGAATTCAATAAAAATGGAAAAGAACTAAAAGAGAGAATGAAAAGCTATAAAGGAAACTTACTCGAGTCATTTCCATCAGAGGGATGTTCTTCATCAGCTTGGCAGCACAGAAAGCTGCGTACCCCTCAAGAGGCTCCAGAAAATCTCGAATGCTGAAACCATTCAGAGTAGCCATGAATGCGCTACCATAAAGAGTCTCTAGATCCCACATAGAACCAGGTGGAGGGCACGGCATATGAAAGACAGGAAGCATCAGTGACTGCCTAGTCACTCTCCCCCCCAGATACCACTCTCGAGCGTCTGGGCCATCCAATAGTAACCTCAGCGGGTCATAACCCGCCCATCTCTACCTATCTAGAGGGAGGGTAGCAAGCACAGCAACCCAGGGCTGTCAATTGACATGCAGCTTTCTCAGGTTCGTCAAGAAGTTCCTGAAAGCAATAAAATCATGGGCCCCAGTCTTCTGCCCGACGCGGTCCTTCTACCACTTTGATCCCTGAGGCATGACATGGGCGTCTACTGGCCGTGTCGAGAGAGGCATCATATGGAGGTACTCGTAGGACCAAATCTACATAAAAAGAGTGATATACGATTTATAATTCAGAATTAAAAAAAATAATGGACAATAAAATAAAAAGGGGTAAGAACGTACCTCCGACACTCTCCAAAAGCCGTCCATGGAGGCAGGACAATCTCGGGAGAGCTCTTCCATTGGCCTATAAAGGATGGCCAGTCCTGCGCTGGCTAAGTCATACTCATAAATGTGGACCATATGCTCCAGAGACCCTACCAGTACGATAGAGATCCGGTCACCCTTAGTGCTCAGCAGAGAGCACCCTAGCATGTACATGATAAACACTCGGGCCATTTGCTCATCTGTCAAGCCCTCCTGGCCTCTGAACGCGTCAAGAAACCACTTGGCTATAACCAAGGGCTCATCCAGGGCCACTCCCAAAAGCGCGGGTACCTGATCCTACTCAGTCACCGTATTAAGGTACCGTATGCACTCCCCTCCAGAGGATCCCAGTGATCATGATAAAATTGAGTGGGGTCATCGTCATCTCCCCGAACTTGAAGTAGAACGTGTTAGTGGTGTCCCACCATCACTTTGAGAGAGCGTAAATCTGCCTCAGGTCATTTGAGCTCTTTGTCAAGAGCTCGATTAAATCCCAAAAGCCAGTGTATCAATAAATCCCTTCACAGTCTCGCTCAGAGACTGGTACTACTCGTAACTGTGAGCCAGACTACCATGTCCCTTCAACAGAATGATCGGGATGCTTGAAAATCTCTCTAATAGATCATTTGCATTCTAAAGATAATCAAGGAGAGTATTTTCAAATTTTAATTATCATGCATTGCATTCATTGGGAGAGATAAGCAGAAAATTGAAAGTAGAGAAATGAAAAGGAGGGTATACCTCTCGTTGAAATGCCTTGGCAGATGGATGCTCGCCTGGGTCTCGGAGTAAGAAAGTGGGGTCAGATGAGGAGTGGCCTTGTACTTCTTCCTCTTCTTGCTCGAACTCCTTGAGCTGCAAGCCATGTTGAACAAACTACCAAGAGAGAGAGGTTTGAAAGTTTAGTTTTTGACAAAAGGATCAAGAAAATGACAAAAATAAGGAGGAAAATGAGATTTCAATCGAGGGAAACTAACTTGTTGACCCTTTAAGGTGCTGTAGATCAATAAAAAAAATCTTGAGAGAGAGAGAGAGAGAGATCTTTGGTTTGGAGAGAATTGGGAAGAATGAAAGAAATGAAAAGAATTAGAACATGTATAGCATTCTGCGTCCTGAGCGGTACTCAGGAATTCGCGAACGACAGTCGCTGGTTGTCGTGCGGCATTCGCCAAGTGCTGTTGCAGCATTCCGTGGACTGTCGCCTACCTACACATGTGTCGCGAATCAAGCAGCTGAAGAGTGGTTGGTTTTTCCCCCAAAATTCAAATTGGGTCCCAAATTTTGTGTTTAAGGCCCCAAGGTTTGCCCGCCTTTTGAACTTTGGTCCCCGAAAAATAATTTTGAAGTCCACAAGATTTCAAATGTTGAAAGATAAGTTTGGATTAGTTTGATTGACTCTTGATTTTCAAAATTAAGCGGATTTTGACTCCTGATTTTGGAATTTTTGAATCCTTTGAGTCTGGTTGACTCGCAATTTTAGAAAAATGAATTCTTTCGAGTTGATTTGACTCCAAATTTTTGAAATTTGAATTCTTTGAGTTCGATTGACTCGTAATTTTAGAAAAAAAGAATTCTTTCAAGTCAAATTGACTCCAGATTTTTGAAATTTGAATTCTTAGAAAAACTAAATTCTTTAGAGTCTGTTTGATTCCCGATCTTCAAAATTGAAATTAAATTGAGTCTGATTGACTCTTGATTCTAGAAAAATTGATTCGAGTCTATTTGACTCCCGTTTTGGAAATTTTTTGAATTGAGTCTGATGGACTTCTGATCTTGGCAATGAATTGACTTTCGAAAATAGAGCTGATTTGAATCCGATTGGCTCTTGACTTAGAAAATTGAATCAAATTTGGATTGATTTAAGTCTATTTGACTCTTGAGTATTGAAAATTGGAGAGAATCGAGTCTAATGGACTTTCAAACTTGAAATTCAAAAATTGATTTCTCAAGATAAAAGAATTTAGAGCAAACACGTCTGACGGGGCCGAAGGCTTACGGATATTTAGAGCAAACATATCCGACGGAGCTGAAGGGCTGCGAGTATTTAGAGCAAACATATCCAACAGGGCTGAAGGGCTGTGGATATTTAAAGCAAATCACGTTGGAATTGGGGCCTAAGTCGCGAAGAGCCGCCTAAGTAATTGCGTTCATCCATTTGGCCAAAATGGCCATGTGTCTTGAAGAGGACCAACTCATTAGTCAAAGAGACTCCGAGTTCTAAAGATAGCTCGCCCATGTAAGTTAAAGTAACCACAAGCATTGAATAGCATAGGACATAGAGTACATCTGGGTACATCAAAATAGCAATATCTCCAATCATCTCATTTTTGGAGCATGAAATTGCATTGGCAGCTGTCATTGCACAAGCACGTGCATCATGATAGGATAGGTGCATTAATCCGTATGACTATTTGTGCTTGTGTGTTTGTCCCCCTTTGCCCAAACTACATCCTGGTCTGATTCCTACAGGGATACGTAGGTAGCTCACCGTTGAGCACGATCGGCATAGGCCATTTTTGTGCGCCTATTTTTGCATCACATTTTGTTATTACCTAAATTCGATAATTTGGTCAAAGGCTTGTCTTCATGCAGGCTTCGTCATTCACTTGTGACACGCGTTGCTCCACAAGCTCTGTCGAAGAGGGGCCAACTGTAGACACCCCAATTTTGACCAAACGTTGCATTAAGGGGAGTGTTACCTCAAGGTCTGATGATCACAATGTCCGAATGAACGTAGGGTTTCTAAGGTGATTCAAGCTCTTCGAAAGGCTCTTCAATTCAAAAGAAAGGAAAAAGGAAAAAAGAGAAAAAGGGAAGAATAGAAGAAAATGGCACGCAGCGAAGCCTGTGTCAGTCACGTGGTGCCGCAATGGCACTCACTGACGGCCGAACTGGCATTTAGTAAGTGCCGCATCGGCACTCACTGATTGCCGCAGACAACTCGCCAATTGTCACAAAATAGAAGTAGTTCTGGAAGCAATAAAATGGAAGAAAAGAATAATAAAAAGAAAAAGAAGTTGTAAACAAGATGCATAAAAGACGGCAGTTCGCGAGTTATCTGTGGCACTCTATGAGTGCCATCGCGGCAATTAACGAGTGCCGGTCCGACACTTACTGAGTGTCGCAGACAACTCCACCAAGTGTCGCATTTTTCAAATATATGCTTTTTGAAATAGTACATTTTGTACCAACACAAGCACATCCAAAATTAGGGTTTTTACCTTAAAATCACTGAAAACCCTTAAAAAATTTTGCCTATATAAAGGGAATGAATATCCCATTACAAGGGATCTTGATCTTGATTTTTTAAGACTTGAATTTAAAATCTTGAATCTCTTAAGTCATGATGTTCTTAGAGATAATTAGGGATAATCTTAGAGAGAATTGAGAAAATTAAGGAGTTGGAAGAGTTAGAAGAAGAACTTGAAAAGCCTTTCGAAGACCTCAAAAACACAAAGTAGCTGAGAATAATTGGATGTAAACTCTAGACTAGTCTTCAATTTAAGTTCAATCACAATTCATAGAACTACTTAGGATCTTTTACACAATTTTGAAAAGTCTCTTCCCATCTCATTTCATCACACACCACTAGAATTGTGATTGAACTTCTATATGTTTCTATTTGATTTGGATCTAAATAGCCTTAGGTTGAAGGCCAAATAAGTTACAAAGAGAAGTCTACCTTGGAATGTCATTTGAACTTTGATTTCATTTCTTTTGTTGTGCCCCTCTCTTGGGATTCATGAGGTCCTTAATATCTCATTTGATTCTTTTGTGTTGGCCTTTTAAATTCTCTATGAACTTGTGATTCAAATTAGAATAATCATATCCATATATAATTAGCAGGTCCAAGTCTTAGTTCATGACTTAGGTTGCTTAGTTTTGAAGTCTTATGGAATCCTTTCCATGTTCCATTGAGACTCACATGGATTAGTCATTTTTTTAATCTCCAATGACCATCAATGGGAAGGAGAATTAGTCTTAGGATGAGTCAACCTCTATGGTTTGGTTGATACACTCAACCAAAAAAAAAATGATGAA